>JBBGZY010001155.1:0-660000 GCA_037952925.1 Lithobates clamitans
ACACATCACTGGCACCCCCCCCCACCCTACTCCTCCCTTTGATTGATTCCTCATTCATTTACTCTATCTCATTATACAATTTATCAATCCAGGGTCTGTTTAGTCATCCCCTGTGTTCGCCGCGGGGGGAATCACTTGGGGCCATGCGTACCCACAGGCAACCACAGAACGGGTGAGCCCATCCTTTTTCTATCTATATTGTATATTATATAATGTATTATTTAATGTTTTTGCTGCTTTCTTATGTTTTTGTATAATCTTTGTATGATTGTATTTACTACAATTACTGTATGTTGCACCACAGATATTGCTCTCCTGAGGAAGCGGTGAAACCGCGAAACCGGTCGAGAATCCAAGCTCTATTTGTGTCTACCTCACTACAAGTTGTAATTTAATTGGTTGTATGCACTGCTCCCGTTTTTAATTGCAACTGTATGTGCTATTGTTACAATCTTTTAAACATGTTTTCTATTAAAATGGAATTTTTATATTTTATTATTGTTTTTGTCACTATTACCTTTTACCATTAATATTGATTATACCTGGTACCGGAATAGTCCCCCCGTTCCCCCCCCCCCCTCTTTAGGGGTTATTGCCTTTAGTGCATGCGGTATTGAGATACTGGTCGACAGTGGCAGCCACCTGCGACCTCTCCCTACCTCATGCCTCTTGCCTTTGTATAAGATATTTGGGATGATGGTACATGTACTCGTTTATATGTCTTTTTGATTTAAAACGCTCCCCTTTCTCATTGTTTACATCATATTTTTTTTATTATTATTATATTTTTTAAACAATGAGGTTATCAATCTTTCATGCATTGTCGCCTTCTTTTTATAATGTTTTTAATGTAATGATTTCTTAGAACATTTTTTAATTTAAGTACTACATGTATAGAACATTAGTCAATAAAGTTTTTTTGTCCTTGATGACCCCCTGGAGGAGGGGTGAAACGCGTTGATGCATTTCCGAATTCGTAAACCAGTGACGCAACTTCCACCATCCGTGGAACGCACGCCATCCATCGGCGAACCCGGATCATACACTGATGCCTGTTTGAATTCAGATATCGTGAGTGCCTTTGTTTGATTGCGCAGCACACACAGTACTAGCGGTACTTCACTATTGGCTTTTTCTTGTGGTTTTGTTCCCCCCATTATGACTGATCTACCTCGGTCCATCCACGTAAATACCCCTATGGGAAGTTTCTTTGGCGTCCATTCCTCACATACCAGATCATTTAGATCACAGCTCTCTTGACCCCAGACTGCAAAGCTGAGGGTCCATTAACTCTAGTGAGTGGGGTCACAAGTGGGCAGTGTGAAACTTGAACACTTTATCCTGAATCACAGAAGCACTTTATTTTGGAGCACTTAGCACTAATATTTTGAATTTGATAATATTATTACCGTCAATGTTTTGAGCACATTATCACTTGTTGTTGAACATTCTGCTAGTGCTGTTAATCCATATATTAATTCTTGAGGTTTTAACACCTTTGAAATAGCTGCTGCAGTTTCTTTATTTGTTATATTTTTTTCACTTAGCGTGAGTTTTATTTAGTAAATACAATAGTCCATGTGCAGTCAGTGCCTATTCTCACAGGAAAAACTTGCCTATAGCCCCTTGTGGATCCCAGTCACTAAAGGGTGGACTGCTGGTGGCTGTCAAGTACACTTAGTGGTGGATTATAATAAGGACAGAATGGGTGGTGGCTTGGGAGTCCCAGACCTCAGGGGTGGCCACTGGGATGTTAAAAGATGTTCTGCACTTCAGTGCTGTTTATAGAAAGACAATATAAGCTTGCAAGTCTTTAGGTTGGGTTCACATCCCCATGCGGAGCGGCTCACAGCAGGGTCCAGTGCGTCCCTGTTCACCATTTCAGGTCCGATTTCGGTCTGAATTTTTGGCTGAATTCAGACCTGAAACGGACCAGAAGACGCAATGAATGCCTGTGCAATTTGCTCTGCAACCTTTTTATTGTCTTAGTAAAGTTTCCTTTAAGGCAGAGGTAAGAGGGTTTGATTTGCACATTATGACACACTTACCTTGAAAAGTACCCCCTCCAGTGCTGCAATGTCTGTGATCTACCTTGTCACTGAATTTCATTGTCTCCCTATCGTCCAATGTTTTCAACAGCCTTCAGCTGTTTTGATTGACCAGGCTGGCATAACAACTCTTACATGTGCGCATGGGAGTTTTGCGCATAGGATCTTGGTGTCCACAAGCATGGCTTTCAGTGACCAAACTGTAAACAATTGCTAGCAGGCGAGGGGAAATATTTAATGGCATAAAACGCTAAAATTATTGATCTGCTGTTTTTTTTTTACTTTGCAAATTTATTTCCACATTATCATAATTATATGAGCATAAGTAATGCCAGCACACACTTCCTGTACCTGGAAGCATTTGCAAAGAGCATAATCAAACACACGGCTTTGTTAAGCGCTTTTGGAGAAATAGCATGAGGGAAACCTGTTTGAATATTATTCCTCATGTCTGTTTTCATCTTCCCAAAAATTGGGCACATCTTACTACAATGATTGTTGTTTCTTCTGTGTGTGTCCCTGTTAGTGTGTCAAAATCTAAACAGTAAATAAAATAAAAAGCCCTATATAACTTTAAAAAATGTATACAAATATTTATGTATGCAAAGTTGGCCTAGGTATCTTGGCTTCAATGACAACTTGTCGTAACAACTGTTGAGATAAGATACTAGCCAGACAGGTGGTGTATTGGTTTGTTTACAAATTATAAACTTGTAAACTATAATTTATACGTTATAAATTCCCTTTAAAGAAAAAGTGCCACCTTCACGCTATGAAATATAAATAGCAACATTATATATACAATGGTGAAAATAATTATTTGATCCCCATGCAGATTTTTTAAGTTTGCCCACTTACAAAGAAATTAAGGGTCTATAATTTTTATCATAGGTGTATTTTATATGACAGAGACAGAATATCAACCAAAAATCCAGAAAAAAACATGATACAAATGTTATAAATTGAGCTGCAGTTCAGTGAGTTAAATGAGTATTTGATCTCCAAGCAAAACATGACTAAGGCCTGGTTCACACCTATGCAGTTTGCAGTTTGCATACTGCAGGTGCATTTTGCGTTTTTCAATATATGCTTTTCATCTATTGAAGTCTATGGAACCAAAAACTATAAAAAGTCCATAAAATGCACAGATGTGAACTACATCCATAGGAAACCATGTTAAATGGACTGTAGTGTGTTTCTGCAAAACTGAAAACACACTAAAAAATGCATAGGTGTGAACCAGGGCTAAATACTTAAGATTTCTTAGCTGTCACTTGGCAACTCGAAGTTTCAGCTCACTTACAGCATTCACACCTATGCATGTCGCTTTTGAGCGTTTTTGGAGGTTTTTTTTTCATGCTTGCCACGTTTTTGAGCCGCATTTTTGCCGCGATTTTGCCGCGATTTGCGTTTTGCTTTTTTTTTTTTTTTTTTTTTTTTACATTTTTTTTACAGTCTTAAAAAAAATTAAAAAAAAAAAAAAAAAAAAATTAAAAAAAAAAAAAAATTAAAAAAACAAAAAACAAAACAAAAAACGGCAAAAACGCATCAAAAACGCAGCAAAAACGCTGCAAAAACGCTGCACTTGCATTTTTGATGCTTGTCTATTGAATTCTATTGCATGCAAAATGCTGCATTTTGCATGAAAAAAAGTCCCTGACCCTTTCCAAAAATGCAGAGAAACAAAAAGGCATTGATGTGAACATGTTCCATAGGAACCCATGTTAAAAAATTCCCGTGCATTTCTGCAAAATGCAAAATGCATCAAAAAACGCGCTAGTGTGAATGGAGCCTTAAGGTCTGGAGACTAGCTAGGCCACTCCAAAACCTTAATGTGCTTCTTGAGCCACTCCCTTGTTGCCTTGGCGGTTTGTTTTGGGTCATTATCATGCTGGAAGACCCATCTTCAGTGTTCTGGCTAAGGGAAGAAGGTTCTTATCCAAGAGTTTACAATACATGCCCCTGTCCATCAATGCGGCAAAATTGGTCTGTACCTTTAGCAGAGAAACAGCCCCAAAGCATAATGTTTCAATCTCTGTGCTTGGCTGTAGGGATGGTGTTCTTAGGGTCAGCATTTTTTTCCTCCAAAAATGGTGAGTCGAATTAATGCTGTAGAGCTTAATTTTTGTCTCATCTAACCACAGCTCTTTCTCCCAATCCTTCCCTGAATCATTTAGATGTTCATTGGCAAACTACAAATGGGCCTGTACATGTGCCTTCTTGAAGAGGGGGACCTTTCAGGCACTGCAGGATTTCAATTCATGGCAGCGTATTGTGTTACCAATGGTTTGTTTGGTGAGTGTGCCCCCAACTGCCTTGAGATCATTCACAAGGTCCTCCCATGTAGTTTTTGGCTGATCCCTCACTTTTCTCATGATCATTCTTACCTCATGAGGCGAAATCTTGCAAGGGGTTCTGCACCGAGGGCGATTGATGGTTATTTTGTATTTTTTCCATTAGTAAATCACTTAAACAGTTGTCTCCTTCTCACCAAGCTTCTTGCTGATAATCTTGTAGCCCATTCCAGCCTTGTGCAGATCTACAATCTCGTCCCCGAAGTCTGTTGACAGCTCTTTGGTCTTGCAAATGATCATGACTCGTGAGGTGTGAATGGCAGAAAGAGATTCTGTGGCAGGTGTCTTTTATACACATAATGAGTTGTCGTTAGGAGCACCTTCTTAAATTGACAGGACTAATTTGTGTGCCACATGAGCACATATTGTAGCCAGTCCGTGGGAACCAGAATTATCATTGGTTGGTAGGGGATCAAATACTTACTTTACTCACTGAACTAAAACTCAATTTGTAACATTTGTATGATGTGTTTTTTCTGGATTTTTGGTGGATATTTTGTCTCCATCATTTAAAATACACCTATGATAAAAATAGACCCTTTATTTCTTTGTAAGTGGGCAAACTTACAAAATCTGCAGGGGATCAAATAGTTATTTTCCCCACTGTATATAAAAGTGTATTAATATCACATGATAAATACAGTGTTGGACTGAGTATTGTTGGGCTTAGGTAAACCCAACACCATGTATAGTCTAATGTTGCAGAAGTTAGAAAGAAATGCATCTAATGTATTTTGTCACTGTAGTTGTTTATGTTTTTTTATGGAGTAGAATGCCTTTTGCATGTTATTCCTAAAAACAGACCCTTAACAACGAGATTAATTGATGGGCTCTTCCCCATTTGAGTGCAAGATAATTGACAGAAACATTTTTATAAATAGGACAGGAATATGAAAAGGTTAACGTTTATGACAGATTTATGTTGCAATTTGCACAATATTTATATAAATCAACAGTCTGTCATGTCTACATATTGTATATATAGGCAGCGGCTTACAGAAATTAGACATTTGCTAATAATAATCATGATAAAGTGTCACCTGTACATTCCTAGTCCTCCCACATGAACTTTATGTTAAAGGACATATTGACATGATAATAATGCCATTAGAGATATATGCGCTGTCTTCACACTTAAATAACTATCATTGCAGATTATTTCTTGACATTATTGATCAGTATAATCAAACATTATAAGATTGATGTGGTCATTGTCCTTTAAATATGTAGTAGAATCTGCTAAAGTTGTGTTTTTTTTCCCCTCCATCTGCTGCAAACGGTAATAATTTATCATTTAAAATCTATCACCTTTTTAATAAAAAATATACTTGAGCTGCTCACAGTTCAGAATGGAGCCTATGTTGAATATACCTACCAGTGGCGGCCCGTTCATATGGCCCGTTAATCCATGTGCTCAGCCCCTAATCTACATGCAGGGCGCTGGACACATGGATTTCAATGGTTTTTTTTTTTAAGCACATGATTAGAGCCTGAGGCTCTAATTGGCTTCAAAAAAGATTGGGCTTTTCATCTGCCTCCTAAGGTAAGGAGGCCTCTGATCGTCCGTCTCCCAGGGGTAGGGAAAACCAATAGCCTCAACTAAATGTAGCTCTTCCTGGTGCAAATGCTTACCTTCCTTTCACAATTCAGCTGCAGTGTCCTATTCAGTTACCAGAGTGTTTTTTATGAGTTTCTGGAGTTGTAGCACGCCGATATATGTTGGCACAATGGCAGTGGTGGGCAAATGGGCGTACCTGTACATCCCCTTTAATTGGCGGGGTTAGCAGGCGAGACATACAGCATGACCATGCCTGCGGGGTCCACGGACTCGATGTCCGCCGGTATCCCGGCAATCGTGTCATGGAGCCGCAGAATGGGGAGATGCCTATGTAAACAAGGCATTTCCCCGTTCTGCCTTGTGACATGACAGAGATCACTGCTCCCTGTCATCGGGAGCGGTGATCACTGTCATGTCCTCGGTAGCCCACCCCCCCACAGTTAGAATCATTCCCTAGGACACACTTAACCCCTTGATCGCCCCCATAGTGTTTAACCCCTTCCCTGCCAGTGTCATTTACACAGTAATCTGTGCATTTTTAGCACTGATCACTGTATAAATGACAATGGTCCCAAAATAGTGTCAAAAGTGTCTGATGTGTCCGCCATAATATTGCAGTCATGATAAAAATTAATAATATAAATGCCATCAAACTATCTCCTATTTTGTAAACGCTATAACTTTTGCGCAAACCAATCAATATACGCTTATTGCAATTTTTTTTTAACCAAAAATATGTAGAACAATACATATCGGCCTAAACTGAGGAAAAAAATTCATTTTTTTATATATTTTTGGGGGATATTTATTATAGCAAAAAATAAAAAATATAGATTTTTTTTCAAAATTGTTGCAATTTTTTTGTTTATAGAGCAAAAAATAAAAACCGCAGAGGTGATCAAATACCACCAAAAGGAAGCTCCATTTGCGGGGAAAAAAGGACGTCAATTTTGTTTGGGTGTAACGTCACACGGCTGCGCAATTGTCAGTTAAAGCGACGCAGTGCTGAATCGCAAAAAGTGCTCTGGTCGGGAAGGGGGTAAAATCTTCCGGGGTTGAAGCGGTTAAACAAGGCTATAGACTCCCTGTTAAGTTCAGTGCTGTCACATGGAGTGAGTTACATGCAGCTCCATACCGACGTTCTTGGTATACTGTATTCCATTGGCTCCCAGCCATTTAAGAAAGAGCTGGGCAAACAAGGGAATGATAAGTAAATGCTGCAGACATTTAGGTATTAAAGCAAACCTGTTAATTTAGCCCGAGTGGGAAAAGCAGAGGTTTCCATTCTGCTTTAGCTGTACCTGATAATCATTGCACATCTCCTTCTTCCTGAGTCTTTGGGTTTCCTGAACAGTCTGGCAACCAAACTGATAAGAGGCATGGAGGACCTCAGCTATGAACTGAATTTATTATCTCTTGAGAAGAGATTATTAAAGGAAGATATGACCACCAGGTATAAGTACATATGTGGTCCACAGTGGTGTAGTGGTTAGCTCTTTTGTCTGGCAGCACTGGGGTTATGGCTTGAACCCCAACCATGAAACTACCTGCCCGGAGTTTGCATATGCTTGCGTGGGTTTCCTCCCACACTCCAAAGACATGCTGGTAGGTTAATTGTCTCCTGTCTAAATTGGCCCTAGTATGTGTATGTATGAACATCAGATAGGGATATTAGATTGTAAGCTCATTGAGGGCAGAGAATGCTATGAATATACAACATACTGTAGCGCTTTGTAAATTGTTGGTGCTATATAAAAAATTGTGAACCTGGTGCAGAGTTATTTACTTAAAGGTCATTACAAAGTACAAGGGGGCACTCTTTATGCCTGAAAGAAAAGAGGTTTAACCTTCACATACGGAAAGGCTTTTCACAGTAACAGCTGTAAAAATGTGGAATTGACTCCCTCAAGTATTAATTTTCCCCAGCTCCGTTAATCGTTTCAAAAAGGGCTGGATGCATTTCAAAATGCACAAAATATAACTGGATAGTATCACTTACAGGTAATTACATCAGAGATTGTTGATCCAATCCGATTGTGTTCAGTGGATCAGGAAGGATTTTTAATTTTTCTTTGCCTTCCTCTGGATCAACTGTGGGTATATGGCTCTGTGTATGGAGGTTTTCTATTTATTTATTTATTTATTTTTGTTTACTGGTTGAACTAGATGGACTTTTTTCAACCTGACTAACAACAGTATGTAACTTTCCCTGTTTTTTAAACCTTTGGGTTTGCCCCCCTTTTTTGTTGCCCTCTACTTGAAAGTCAACTGCTAATGAAAATAATACTTACTTAAAAATGGCAAATAGACTACCCTAAAATACTTTTCTATAGCTCAGTTACTATGCTCCCTCTATTTGAAATAATTTTGCTTCAACATTTACTTATACTACTACAGACTACTCGCCTTTCTCAAGTGACAGTGAAGTTAATAAAAAAAATGCATAGCTCCATTCCTCATTTTTGTACTATCATATCATTTGCATGGAGCACATTCTTGTTATTGCAGAACAAGTATATTACTTTACAAAACAGGTTGAGGAGTACACTGAAAGGTACAGTACCCACAGTCAAGAAGCAGAATCCATCTTATACTGCTCTAATGTTGGTAAAATTAACTCTGATTGGCTGTTTTAGGTTACTAGATTATATATGTAGCAGTTTGCGCTCGTGCTGCTTACTGAATTAGCTCAATTGTTAGGCTGCCTTGTCTTTGGGGTGGTAGCAGCATGGTGAGTGGCTTGCAGGCAAGTATATTATGTCATCATTGTTGGTAAAAATAATTTCTGAGCATTTGATTCACACTGGAAAATGCCAAATTAGAAAATGGTTAAGTATTCCTACTGAAAGAGGAACAATAACCCAGGTAGGCAGTTGACATAACTGGTTTATACATATATATTTTTTCTGAAACAGAAGGAAATTCTCCCCTTTTCTTCTTTCTTTTTTCCTTTCCTCTAAATTCTCTCTTCCCTCTACCCATCACACCCCCCCCCACTCCACCCAATTCTTCAATTGTAAGACAGCCTAGCTTTCCTCTGGCTTTCATGATGAACCTTGATAATCCTCATATGAGTACTCTGTTAGCAGATGACTTTCTGCATTTATTCATCTTAGTCCCTATTTTATCTCCACCGTGGCAATATCAAATCTGAACCTACAAAATATTTCTGTACATGATTCTTATTGGCATCCCGTTCATACTTCATGTATTTTCTGTATGTTGCCTCCCCATATGGTTCCTTAAAGTGGAAGTAAACCCATCGATTTAACAGTTTAAAAAAACGGTTACATTCCCGGCATGCCGGGAATGTCACTTCCCCAGAGTAGTACAATGTCACTATTGTAACATTATATTGCTCTGGTCAAAGTGTGTAAAAAAAAAAAATAATAAAAAACTAAAAAAATAAATTATTATTATTTTTCATACTGTCACCAGTCAGTGTCCCTGATCACCACCACACCAGTTATATGATGATTCTGTACTGCACAGTATATATATAAAAAAAATTTAATTTCTTCATTTTCCCAAAAATTTCCAAAAAAAGTACAACTCGCCATGCCTCTTTCTAAGTAGCTTGGACTGTCTACATTCCAAAAAGGGGTCATTTGGGGAGTATCTGTACAGTCCTGACATTTTTTGGGCCTCAAAAAATGACATAGGCTGTCAGTGAATCAGGATTGACTATCTTTCTGATATATACCCTAGTTTGTGGACTGTACAACTCTCCTACTAAATAATATACACTGATATTAGAAAAAATTAGGAATTTTACAGACTTTAACGGTATCAGAAAGAGAAGCAGCAACCCAAATTATATAAAAAATTATTTATTGCTAAATTTGTTAAAAAACCATAGATAAAACCATTAAGAGCAAAAGCTCATGTATAAATATAAGCCGTGGCCAAGCTATGTTGGCTTGTACTGTTCTGTTAAGAGGTCGACGCGTTTCATAAACTGCTTCCTCAGGACCGTTATATCTTAACAGACAACAGTATTTATGTCCTCCTGCTTAGATCGAGTAATGGCGCACCATGCACAATGCAGATGCAGCTCATGATTGATATGATACCATCAACAATTAATTGATAATCTCTAAATCTTAGAATTGTTGTAGAATAAGCTGTCTCACCCCAAATCTAATGGAAAGAGGTGCACAGAAAACAGCCAGGTCAAATTGTGAAATAACCTTCTATTCAGTGTAAGAGAATCTCTCCATAATCAATAAGTCAGTCAGCTCACAGGGTGTCCTCAAAATGCTATCCTTCCTGGGTGAGTAGTTCAAAATATTTCCAGTATCAATGCATAAGAAAAGACCCATTTAATATGGTCTGTTGTTTTCTTAAAGCATCTCACATAACACACACAGCCTGACCCCACTTCAACCAGGTATATATAAGACTGTCATCTCCTACATAGCATCAGTCGCCCTACACTGATTTTAGTTACTTTCACCAAAGAAATGTAACAGAATACATTTTGGCTGAAATGTATAAAGAACAATTATGTATTTGCAAAATTTTATAGCAGAAACGAAGAAAAACATAATTTTTTTTCAAAATCTAGTTTATTTAGCAAAAAATAAAAAACCCGGTGGTGATTAAATACCACCAAAATAAAACTCTAGTTGTGTGAACAAAATGATAAAAATGCAGTTTGGGTACAGTGTTGCATGACTGTGCAATTGTCATTCAAAGTGTGACAGCGCTGAAAGTTGAACCTTGGCCTGGACAGGAAGGGGGTAAAAGTGCCTGGTATTGAAGTAGTAAAAGGATAACTAAATTTAAAAACAAAAATGTAACATATTACAGCTGCGTTCGTTTTTTTTTTCAAGCTGAGAACAATTGAAATAATTTCAAAACTGTTTTAAAAAATACAGAGAATACCTGTTGATCTTGCCAGAAATACAGTGTTCTTGTTGTTTTTCTTTAAGCTGCACCAAAGAACATCTTCCTTCCTAGTTATGTTCTCTAAACTGCCAATTGTCCTGTCTCCCCTGTAATGGAGATGAAAAGATGCAGACATGTTTGTAGTCCATATCAGGAGAGCAGCCTATAGTGTATCAGGAGCCTATAGTGACAGCCATAGCTCCATAGATACAGTAGAGGAATGATGTAGCCATCCTAGGACAAGAAGTATTTTATCTGCAGGATTACCAGATTAAAAATAAAGCAAGTAAAGCTTGAAATAAAAGGAAAGCAGCCACCATACTAAGGACTATCAAGTTGCAATATATCACGTTTTTGGGTTTAGAAACAGTTTGAATAGAAATTAATTTATGTAAAAGAAAATAGTTTATTTTTTTACTCTTTGTTGCAACAGAAATCCAAACCAAAGTACAGCAATCGTTTTCTCATATTTCACTAAAATGTATTTTCTGCTCTTTCTCTCCTGCTGTGCCCCAGAGGTTCATATGCTGCTTATCTATGAATTGTCAATAAAACACCATATGGGATCATTTACCATTGAAAAAATAGATGCAATAGACCTTGTTTTGCACTTCTTCGTCTAGTTAAACCATGCATGTGTATTGTAAATGTATGTGTACATTCACAAAGTGGATATAATTCCCGGGAAAATACTTTGTGAAATCAGGCTGTGATCTCTGTGCACATCACAGTCAGTAGGGAATTATGAAAACTACAGTCATTTTAGTCTTTGAAAAAAAAACCTCTCAAATGCAACTATGCTCCGTACACAGCCTGTTTTTGGACTGGGAAAAGCATTGTGCAAATAGCATGGGGATATACTGCTTAAACACATTTAACTGTTATCTGTAACGAGTGGATGGACCATGGACAGGAGGACCCTTAAAGTGGTTCTAAAGGCAGATGTTTTTTGTTTATCTTAATACATTCTATGCATTAAGATAAAAAAAAAACTTCTGTGTGCAGCTCCCCCCTCAGCCCCCGTAATGCTTACCTAAGCCCCATCTCGATCCAACGATGTAGCACGACAGCCTTGGTTGTCCGGGATTCTCCCTCCTCATTGGCTGAGACAGCAGTGGGTGCTATTGGTCAAAGTCAGTGAGCCAATGAGGAGGGGGGGCGGGGCCGAGTCGTGGCTCAGTGCCTGAGTGCAGCACGCTGCTTACTGTGGGGGCACTCAGCAGGAAGGGGGGCCCAAGAAGAGGAGGATCTGGGCCATATATGGATAGAATTTCAAAAGAAGAGTCTTAGGAACATTTGTATAACAATTCCTAGAACAGTATCAGATTATTTGTTTTTCAAAACATTTTGTTTGCTTTTAACATTTGATTTTGGAATGAATGTAATGTCAAGGCTGGGCTCCTGCTTTTTTCTAGCAGCTCTTTCTTCAGTGCACAGAGGCTGCTCAGCTGTTGGCTAATTACCAGCCACTGATTGTTTCCACAGTGACTCACCTGGTTACCATTACCTGCCTCATTAGTCCAGCCTACATCCAGCCCCTTTTGGCTATTTAAACAGCTTTGCTCATTCACTCCATGCCCTTGCGTGGTCAACATCTCCAGTGTGTTCCTGTGTATGACTTGGTCTGGCTGACTTCTCTTCTGATTTCTGCTCCTGTGTTTTGGCTCCTGGCAACGCTGACTTCTGGTTCCCTGATCCTGGCTCATCTGATTACCCGCTTTGGTCTCCAAATGCTGGCTTCTGTTTTTGACTCTGTTCCTGAAGTGTTGTTATTTTTGCTATTACATTAAAGGTGTTATTTTAACTGCATTTTCTGTCTCTGTCCGGTTTATGTTTCTTGACATGCAGTTTATTAAATGAAAACCACATACACTCTTAAAAATGTCTTTCTTCGATAAAAATTTTTTCTAACCTGTTCCTTCAAATTTTCTGTGGTCAAAAGCGAACAACAATTTCACACTCGAATGATTAAAAAACAATTGACATTTTTAATAATCTTCTTTTCTCAAGAATTTTTGTTCAAAATACTTCCCCAACTTTAGAGCCCCTTGAAGAATGTTAATTCCTCCAAACATCTGGAGTTCTGAGTTGCAGATATTTGTATGCAAACTATACTTTGTTTGTCTTGGATAGGGTAGAGATATGTTAAACCCCTGTGAGCTTATTTCTGTTGTTTATGTTCTGTTGGGGAGATCTCCCCTTACTTCCTGTCCTGTAAATCTAACAGGAAGTGAGAGGTATTCCCTTTAAAATAAGGGGATTTCCTCAGCTGTCAAAAGAACAGGTGCCACTATTGGAAGAATATCTTCACCTCTTGTGCAGGTGACTTTCTGTCTCATTGATTATGATGACCAGGGCAAAGAGGGTAAATATCTCCAATGAGGACATAGACAACAATAAAAATGTGAAAGGTCTTCTTAATATGCTTAACTTCTTTACCAGCCTTATGTGTGCATGCGGCCTCTCAGCAGGTGGGTTTTAACGCAGAGAGGCTGCATATATGAGGCCTAAATGTAAACATTTCTGTGCTGAGAGTGTGCGCCCTGTGCTCTCCCAGCACAGTTGCCAGTAGGTATTGGAAAGCTCCTGATGCATACTTGCAATCGGGGGCTTTCTGATCATGTGACCGGTTATGGTTGTAAAGGAGATAGGGGAAAATTCTGCCCTGAGAAATTATGTGGTTAGCAAAAAGAGAATCAGGGTAGGGAGAGGTGAAGTTCTATAACCCTTGTACAAAAGCTACTGTAGATTACCCAGAGATCCAGGGTCCTGGTATAGACAGCGAGTAAGTATCCTGCTGAAAGGCAAACGGTAGGCCAGGGTTCAATTTTTTTCCACAGGGTCAAGGGTGACAGTCACATTTCCAATAACATCAGAAAAAAATGTGAAACTGTGTATCCGATCCATTCAGTTCAAAACTATTCATCCAGCACCAACTGTAGACACTTCACCCTCAACTTCTTACTGACACATTTTGCCCTTTTTTGGGGCTTAATCAAAGGAGAGTATAGTGTCCTTAGTTGCTGTTGGACAAATAAAGTTGTATTGATTTGCATGTATTTGTGGTATCCAGCTTTACGTATTTTAATGCACTGAATCAGTGTGCACCCGCATCCCCTATTTCTGTACAAGAGTAGTGTTCCAAGACTCATCATGAAGTGTGTCTCAAGCAGACAGATTACAGTTTGGAAGATGACATTTGTAAAATGAATGTTTGATTTGTTTTTATGGGGCTGTAAGCCCAGCTGTTAAGCAAGACACATTGGTAAGCGAAACTTCTGTGAAATATTATTGCAAAAGTCCACTGCAGAGTATTTAAAAAAAAGTGATGGAATTTTGACAATGTCTACTAGGTTATTAAATCTGAAATACTTCTCAGTCAATTATTATCTTCTAATGACAAACTGTCATGAATTAAATGACACAAGTTCCCTTTATAAGAAAGCCTACACATGAAAGCAAAGGTACTGGTAAAAAGAAAACTTCCACAAGGTTTTTGTTGTTATTTGGTGAATAACATACACCTGCAAGCTTCTATTATATGTTTTCATGTGCTGTAATAAAAAAACACCTGTACTTATCTTAAAATTGACAAAAGTGGATAATGACAGCTATTTTCCAAAATAAACAAATTTGATTGCGGTGTCCTGAGGTTATTTGCAACTGTTTTCCGGCCAGACTGTCATATGAATATAATAAATCACACAATGGGCACCCAACGACTATGAGTATTCTTACATAGGACTATATGTATCAGCATAAAACCCAAAACATAGAAATATATATATACACACAAAAATATGATAATGAAGGAGAGAAGCCATCTGGTTCCCACATCAGCTTTGCTACATGATGAAACATTACATATAATATAAATACATAGCATCTCAGCTGTGTTTATCATTTGGCTTGTGACTAGAGTAGCATAGCAAAGCTAGTCATACAATGTTAAATTCTTGTTTAAAAATTTGAATTTGAAAAAATTGTTCATCGGAGCTTCTTTTTTGCCATCATTTAACTAATTTCATTTGAAAGCTCTTAAAATTTTGGCCAGACCTGATACTTGAATGGAATCCCAGACGTATTACACATGTTTCATTACACTATGTATAATATGTCCCTGAACGTATTCACGGTTTGAATTATGTTCTTTCAAAAAAAAACTTTCCATCTTGCTAATTTGAATTTTCTCATCACTATGGTAAAAAATGAATGCCGATTGGGATCGACTAACCATTAGACAATCAAAGGTTCTCAATTGGAGTTTGGCCAGCCTAAAGGACAACACTACCTCTAACTGGGAAAGAATATAGCAAATAAAAAAATAATAATAATATAGCATATACAATTGCGACATAAGTCATATTGCAATTTATTGTTATTAAAAACTGCCTTTCCTTTTCAATCTGCAGTGCTGTACTCTTCTGTAAATCGCAATGCAATATGGCAACCTGGAAGCACTCAATGCGCCATTGGTGTACAGAACTCCCCCAGAAATGTAGTTTCCTGCTTGTGTGATTGGCTCACTGTTTTTCCCAGAAGTCTGTACCAAGATACAAGTAAAAATTAGGCATCCCCTGCAACAAAAATGTCAGTTTTGGTGAGATGCTCCTAAAGGGTTAAATACTTCTAAAGGAATGCAGACCATGCCACTCCTCTCATTAGAACACTGAAATGGCATCAGCTGATCAAAAATGAAAATGTCACTCCCATTCAGAATCAGTCCTGTACAAGACATGATCCAACAAACAGCTATTCCTTCAGAGCAAAAACAGGAAGGACTCAGAAAACAAAGTTTGTTAAAATTCCTGCAAAGTATATACGTAGATCGCCCAGAGGGTATTATTTTTTCAACAAAAGTTGAGTTTGTCTCTAAGAGAAACTTAGCATACCATTTAAATCATGTGTTTACTTTAAAATCTCACCATCACTGGGCATACATTATGTAAGTTAAATATACCATCAGAACTACTGTAATAGGAGTTGTAGTATAGAGGCTGACGAGAGTAGTCATGAGACTCTTTCTGGTTCTGATATCATGTAACAATCTTTCTAACCTGATAAAAAATACTGAAAAGATTTTACAGTAGCAAGGAAAAATGTACTTGTATTGACTAACTACAATGAGCTACAACATAACAATTGGATTATACATTTTCTGAATCATCTACTGACATCTTTTACCTGTACATGCTCAACTGTATAAATTCTCATTACATATGGGCAGACCTTCCAAAACATACATATAATCAGTGCCAGCTGCACACCTATCTTATCTATGTCCTGCTGTGCCCCTATTTATGGCCTTGGAGCCTCAGAACGATTTAAACATCTGTTACCAAATAATACTGTAATTGTTTAGTGAAACCAATTCTACCCCAGTTAGGTATTTCTGCACATGGAATGCGCTAAATCAAATATGTGTTTCATTAAAATCATACCATTTACTACATAGTAGATCAGCAAGGGATACATAACAGGAGAAGCATTCCAGCGATTTGATCCTCCATGATGACATTTGAAATGAGTAAAAAAAACAAAATCAATTTTATGCAGGAGAGATACGATTTGCTTAATCAGGTAGTGGAGAGAGTTGAATAATGTGAACGCCCACAGACTTTTGATTATAAAGTTTGTACCAATTTTGGATCCTTTGTGTCTATCTATCTTTCCACAGCAAGGCAATAGGGGTTACGTTGACAGTTGCCTACAGCTCCTATATAAAAGCATCATAGGTGTGCACAGCCTCTTGCATTATGATGTTCACTGCAAAGCTCAAACACTAATGTGTGTATATATACAGCATCTCACAAAAGTGAAAAACACTGAAGAAATGACACTTTGCTACATGTAATGTAGTGAGTGTACAGCTTGTATAACAGTGTAAATTTGCTGCCCCCTAAAAATAACTCAACACACAGCCATTAATGTATAAACTGCTGGAAACAAAAGTGAGTACACCCCCTAAGTGAAAATGTTCAAATTGGGCCCAAAGTGTCAATATTTTGTGTGGCCACCATTATTTTACAGCACTGCTTTAACCCTCTTGGGCATGGAGTTCACCAGAGCTTCACAGGTTGCTACTGGAGTCCTCTTCTACTCCTCCATGACGACATCGCGGAGCTGGTGGATGTTAGAGAACTTGCACTCCTCCACCTTCCGTTTGAGGATGCCCCCCAGATGCTCAATAGGGTTTAGGTCTGAAGACATTTTTGATCAGTCCATCACATCTACCCTTAGCTTCTTTAGCAAGGCAGTGATCGACTTGTAGGTGTGTTTGGGGTCGTTATCATGTTGGAACACTGCCCTGCGGCCCAGTCTCTGAAGGGAGGGGATCAGGCTCTGCTTCAGTATGTCACAGTACATGTTGGCATTTATGGTTCCCTCAATGAACTGTAACTCCCCAGTGCCGACAGCACTCGTGCAGCCCCAGAACATTACACTCCCACCACCATGCTTGACTGTAGGAAAGACATACATGTACTCCTCACCTAGTTGCCACCACATACTTGACACCATCTGAACCAAAAAGGTTTATCTTGGTCTCATCAGACCACAGAACGTGCCAGTAATTCATGTCCTTAGTCTTCTTGTCTTTAGCAAACTATTTACGGGCTTTCTTGTGCAACATTTTTAGAAGAAGCTTCCTTCTGGGACTACAGCCATGCAGACCAATTTGATGCAGTGTGCGGCGTATTGGTCTGAGCACTAACAAGTTGACCACCCCACCTCTTCAACCTCTGCAGCAATGCTGGCAGCACTTGTACATCTATTTCCCAAAGACAACCTCTTGATATGATGCTGAGCACGTGCACTCCACTTCTTTAATCGACCATGGTGAGACCTGTTCTGAGTGGAATCTGTCCTGTTAAACCACTCTATGGTCTTGGCCACCATGCTGCAGCTCAGTTTCAGGGTCTTGGTAATCTTCTTATAGCCTAGGCCATCTTTATGTAGAGCAACAATACTTTTTTTTCAGATCCTCAGAGAGTTCTTTACCATGAGGTGCCATGTTGAACTTCCAGTGACCAGTATGAGAGAGTGAGAGCAATAACACCAAATTTAACACACCTGCTCCCCATTCACACCTGAGACCTTGTAACACTAACGAGTCACATGACACCGGGGTGGGAAAATGGCTAATTGGGCCCAATTTGGACATTTTCACTTAGGGGGTGTACTCACTTCTGTTGCCAGTGGTTTAGACATTAATGGCTGTGTGTTGAGTTATTTTGAGGGGACAGCAAATTTACACTGTTATACAAGCTGTACACTCACTACATTACATTGTAGCAAAGTGTAATTTCTTCAGTGTTGTCACATGAAAAGATATAATAAAATATTTACAAAAATGTGAGAAGGGTACTCACTTCTGTGAGATACTGTGTATACACTGTATATATGTATGTATGTGTGTATGTATGTATATATATATATATATATATATATATATATATATATATATATATATATATATATATATAAATATAAAAGCTTTATTTCTACGAGAATAGGTGCACTGTCCAAGTGCCAACCACCCCACAATACTGCCCTTTTTTGGAGGGGGAGAAGTAAAGCGGTGCCAAATAATTGGTGTAGTACTGTACAGGATTTAGGGATGCAAAGCAAACATGGTGCACCGCATCATCCACAGGTCACCACTTATTCCCCCATCCACAGCTCACCTATGAACCCCACCCTTCACAGCTCACCTATGAACCCCACCATCCATAGCTCACTTCTTCTCCTCTTGTCTCGTGCACAGCTCTCCCTTTCTCCCCCCCATCCACAGCTTACCTATGCACCCCACCATCCACAGCTCACTTCTTCCCCTGTCCACAGCTCACCTATGAATCCCACCATCCACAGCTCACCTGTGCACCCAACTGTCCACAGCTCATCTTTTCTCCTCCTGTCCACAGCTCACCTATGAATCCCACCATCCACAGCTTGTCTATGCAAATCATGGTTCACAGCTCACCTCTTGTTCCCCTGTCCACAGCTCACCTATGAATCCCACCATCCACAGCTTGCCTATGCACCTCATGGTTCACAGCTCACCTCTTCTTCTCCTGTCCACAGCTCACCTATGAACCCCACCATCCAAAGTTCACTTCTTCTACCACCATCCACAACTCTTCTTCCCCTGTCCACAGCTCACTTCTTCCCCCAGTCACAACTCACCTATGAACCCCACTATCCACAGCTCACCTTTTCTTCCAATGTCCACAAATCACCTCTTCTTCCCCTATCCACAGCTCACCTATACACCCCACCATCCACAGCTCGCCGATGAACCCAATCATCCACAACTCACCTCTTCTTCCCATGTTCACAGCTCACTTCTTCTTCCCCTTAGCCACAGCTCACCTATGAACCCCACCATCCACAGCTCACCTATGAACCCCACTACCCACAACTCACCTCTTCTTCCCCTGTCCACAGTTCACTTCTTCCTCCAGCCATAGCTCACCCATGAACCCCACCATCCACAACTCACCTCTTCTCCCCTGTGTCAGGGATGTGCTACCTCCACAGTTTTTCCCTCTACACACAAATCCCTTCCCCTGCCCCCCCTTGCCAGCTCTCACATCAGTACAACACCCCAAGCCTTCCCAAAGCTGCCTGTTTGCAAAATGCCCCCCCCCCCCCCACTTTCCATACACAGCTCTCACCTCTTATAAATGCATTACAGCAGTGCATGGATAAAGGACAAACTTCATACATGCTCTTTAAATCAGTCCAAATTTATTATATCTCCATAAAAATAAAAGTACAGCAGAGGTAGACGCTTTTCAGCCTCAATGGCCTTGTTCACAACAATAATGTACAAAACAGCACAAAATATATACTTGTAAAAAATACTCCCCACCCCGCCCCCCCCTTCGTTGGCCACAGAGACTTCAAATTAGCCTCTTAATCCTCAAATTAATGCAATGAGACCAGAAGGAAAGGAGGATTGAAAGTTGCTCTTTAAGAAAGCAAACCACAATAAAAAATAAAGCTAGAATATATGTAATTCATAATAATAAAAAATTAAAATTTGATAAACAATAATGTAAATGGCCAAGGGGAGAACAAGATAGGACAACAGAATATAAGAAGTGGTGGAAGAAAAAAGGAAATATACATATATAAATATACACACACACACACACACACACACATATATAAATATACACACACACACACACACATATATATATATATATATTTATACAGTGGGGGCGGAAAGTATTCAGACCCCCTTAAATTTTTCACTCTTTGTTATATTGCAGCCATTTGCTAAAATCATTTAAGTTCATTTTTTTCCTCATTAATCTACACACAGCACCCCATATTGACAGAAAAACACAGAATTGTTGACATTTTAGCAGATTTATTAAAAAAGAAAAACTGAAATATCACATGGTCCTAAGTATTCAGACCCTTTGCTCAGTATTTAGTAGAATCACCCTTTTGATATAATACAGCCATGAGTCTTTTTGGGAAAGATGCTACAAGTTTTTCACACCTGGATTTGGGGATCCTCTGCCATTCCTCCTTGCAGATCCTCTCCAGTTCTGTCAGGTTGGATGGTAAACGTTCGTGGACAGCCATTATTAGGTCTCTCCAGAGATGCTCAATTGGGTTTAAGTCAGGGCTCTGGCTAGGCCATTCAAGAACAGTCACGGAGTTGTTGTGAAGCCACTCCTTCGTTATTTTAGCGGTGTGTTTAGGGTCATTGTCTTGTTGGAAGGTAAACCTTCAGCCCAGACTGAGGTCCTGAGCACTCTGGAGAAGGTTTTCGTCCAGGAGATCCCTGTACTTGGCTGCATTCATCTTTCCCTCCATTGCAACCAGTTGTCCTGTCCCTGCAGCTGAAAAACACTCCCACAGCATGATGCTGCCACCACCATGCTTCACTGTTGGGACTGTATTGGACAGGTGATGAGCAGTGCCTGGGTTTTCTCCACACATACCGCTTAGAATTAAGGCCAAAATGTTCTATCTTGGTCTCATCAGACCAGAGAATCTTATTTCTCACCATTTTGGAGTCCTTCAGGTGTTTTTTAGCAAACTCCATGTGGGCTTTCATGTGTCTTGCACTGAGGAGAGGCTTCTGTTGGACCACTCTGCCATAAAGCCCCGACTGGTGGAGGGCTGCAGTGATGGTTGACTTTCTACAACTTTCTCCCATCTCCCGACTGCATCTCTGGAGCTTAGCCACAGTGATCTTTGGGTTCTTCTTTACCTCTCTCACCAAGGTTCTTCTCCCCCGATAGCTCAGTTTGACCGGACGGCCAGCTCTAGGAAGGGTTATGGTCGTCCGAAATGTATTCCATTTAAGGATTATGGAGGCCACTGTGCTC
Organism: Lithobates clamitans; assembly: GCA_037952925.1. Taxonomy (NCBI): domain Eukaryota; kingdom Metazoa; phylum Chordata; class Amphibia; order Anura; family Ranidae; genus Lithobates; species Lithobates clamitans. The sequence goes on from JBBGZY010001155.1 coordinate 21,203, forward strand.
TTAGGAACCTTAAGTGCAGCAGAAATTTTTTTGTAACCTTGGCCAGATCTGTGCCTTGCCATAATTCTATCTCTGAGCTCTTCAGGCAGTTCCTTTGACCTCATGATTCTCATTTGCTCTGACATGCACTGTGAGCTGTAAGGTATTATATAGACAGGTGTGTGGCTTTCCTAATCAAGTCCAATCAGTATAATCAAACACAGCTGGACTCAAATGAAGGTGTAGAACCATCTCAAGGATGATCAGAAGAAATGAACAGCACCTGAGTTAAATATATGAGTGTCACAGCAAAGGGTCTGAATACTTAGGACCATGTGATATTTCAGTTTTCCTTTTTTAATAAATCTGCAAAAATGTTAACAATTCTGTGTTTTTCTGTCAATATGGGGTGCAGTGTGTGTACATTTATGAGGAAAAAAAATGAACTTAGCAAATGGCTGCAATATAACAAAGAGTGAAAAATGTAAGGGGGTCTGAATACTTTCTGTCCCCACTGTATATATATATATATATATACACACACATACATGAATACATTATAACTAGCGTAAATGTAAATCCAGGTCCCACCTGAGGTTCAACCCCAGGGGGACTCTAGTTTGAATCCTAAAAATCCACCACGCCTCTTTATTCAAAGGTCGTCTAAAAAAAGAAGACAAACCCCCAGCATGGCATTCTCTGAAATGTCGTGAAGCATTTGAAATGTGTTTAGCATTGGGATTCGAAGTGTCACAATAATGCTCCCTTATTCTAGTGCGTAGGGCACGTGTAGTGCATCCCACATACTGCAAATTACATGCAACACAAAATATAGTATACACTACAAAACGAGTCCCACAATTAATGTACTGTTTAATTTCAAAGTTTCTCCTGAGCTAAAAGAGCTAAATGACCTAGTATGGGCATTCAAATGACAATATCTACATGTTTTTAAATTACATGGAAAACTGCCACCGGCACCAATATATTAGATAGACATGGGTTCTTTAGTTCTTTAGGATTGAGTACACATTGCTTTGACTGGAGAGCTTTGCCTATCAGCCCCGTGCAGCCCAGAGCTGAGGAGGAGTTTCAGAACACTTCACTCGGCTCTGTGTTACACAGGGCTGATAGGTGGTAGGGAAGAACAGGTGATCCTGTTCCGAAGCACTAGACAACAATTAAAAAAAGGTGTGGGTGGTTGTGGCAGACACGGGGCACCAGAGGACAGTGCAGTTGGATCACTACATTCTGGCTGATAAAAAATCCCTGCGCATGCGGTGATTAGGGTGTGCCTGGGCACATCTGTCACACCCAGTGTGCACGTCTATGAAAAGCATTACAAAGCACAATGGTCTCAAACTACTTGCCTCACATTGTTGTCACCTTTATGTTATCTCATATTAGAGGTCAGTGCAAATTCAGCGCATTGGAATTGGCTCTCATTCAGTGCCAAAATGTCGTCATCTCTATTAGGGATAAACCAAACATATCTGGGTTCAGTTCCTGGGACATTAGCTGAACAGCTCATAAAGGTAAACATTAATCTGAACCTCATTGAAGTCCAAAAATCAATTCTAACCATTTTCAAGGCTAATAGGCAAGAGATTGTCAAAAAATAGAATGGGGAGGCTTGGCGTTGCCCTGGGGGACATAGTGGGAAGCAGAGAATTTAATAATGCTTAAAGTTAAAATACCCAACTGCTTTGAATACCATGCTTGGGAGATGCCCTAAAATTGACATTTACAAGAAAATAATAGTTAAATGAACATCTCCCTGCCCCCCCCCCCAAAAAAAAATTAAGTTGTCAGGGAAATGGAAATTACCGGTAATCTTTTTTTTTCTTTCCAAAATTCCACCTATTTACATCTTACAGTGAGAATGGCAAAAAGGTTGCAGAGTCCCCCCCAAATTAATGCCAGAACCCCTACCCTTGGTGAAGGTCTAATGTGGTCTTTATGGTGTAACTCTGTACACAAAAACAAAAAAATGACATGGGGTCCCTCTCAACATTAATACCAAATTATTTTTCAAGCATTTAGCCTGCTGGCCAGAAAAGGGGGAGAACATGCCTTCAACATGGGGAAGGTATGGGGGTCCCCCCTGGCAAAGCACCTTGTTCCCATGTTGATGAGGACAAGTGCCTCTTTCTCACAACCCTGGCCTGGTAATTGTGGGGCTTATTAACATCTTTAAAAATAAGGGGCAACCAAATACCACCCCTCCTATGTGAAAAAGTAGGGTGTCAAGTCCTATATAAGGCAAGTGGTTTATTAAAAAAATGTTCAATGATGTAAATTCATCATCCAGATGCAGATTCTCATCAATTATGATGAATGAAGCTCACTGAAACAAAAACACTGACCCACCAACACATCTGTTCCTGTTGTTACTCCTCGTTAAGTGACAGATTCTTGGATGACAGCTGGACTTTAACAAATTGATGGAGATTGTGGCTGATGTTATTCACCAAGCATGGTCATGATGTTGGTCAGGGATGTGGCTACTGACTTCCTAACAAACAGCCTAAATAGGAAGCTTTCTCCTTTAGGAAGGGTAGCAAGACAGTTGTTAAATATATCACTTCCCCTCTGCAGCCTGAGGTTTGGCTCAGTGAGTTGGCAAACACTCAATTTTGTTTGCCTGTTCAGTAAATGCCGAAAGGTAAAGTTCAGACTGAATTTTACTTCTGTCTGAACCAGACCTCATCCCTAACTTCTATCAAAGTGACATTTGCTAAATGTCTGTGGGGGTATTGATTGAAAATCTAAGTTGTCAAACAAATGGAAGAGATGTAAATGCCTAGATTTGTCTTGATGACACATTAGACTGCTGTAGCTCTTTCACTGTCCAAACAGAAAATTGGTTTTGTTCTTAAACCATGGGCTACTGCTGCACTGGGGTTAGGGGGCCTTGGTATGCTGTCAGACAGGGGTTCCTGCATCACCACACTGGCTAAGCAAAATTACAAATTCCTAAAATCTTTATAAGGTAAACATCCCCCATACTTGTAGCTCCACTGTGTATTTTTCTACTTGTCTACAAATTTCCAACCTGAAATTGGACTTTAACTGAATTACTAAACATCTGTTATTTACAGAGCTCAAAGCCACAAGCTCATCTTACAAACACAGTCAGAGAATGAGTCAGAGAAGTGACTCTCCATCCTTCCCACCTACCTCCTTTGTGTGGCTTTGTACAAATTTATTTGGAGAGAGAGATTCTGAAAGGAAACATCTGCTGCTGTGTTACGGCTTTAGTGAATACAAAATTCTCTGCAAGCCTTGTGTCACAGATTTACCAGATATTTTTTAATAAAGATTTTAAAAACATAGTAAAAATCTAAAACATCATTTTAAAATTTAGACTTTAAAAAATTAATCTTAAAATACAACTGACCCCCAAACTAAAATATTAATCTGCAATAAAAAAAAAATATAAAAGATAAAGTTCCTGAAAGAGACAGAACTATAGCTTCCTTGGAAAGAAAATTTCATTTGCCTCATTGTTTAGATAACAAATATCTATTACAATGGATATCACAGGATTTCTGTCACATATAATAATCTCTGTGCAGTCAGGGCATTAAGAATTGATTATGCATGGTGTAAAGACCTGCTATGCAAATGTAACAGTAATTCAAAGATTTAACAGTAATCCAAGTATATTAAAATGCATGGGTTTATGGGAAGCTGGAAATGAAGCTTTGCAAGGCTAAATTTGCAGTGCAATACGTGTCTGGCAGTCCAACAAAAGAACCAATTTTAAACCAGTAAGTATCTGTTGGCTTTTCTATAAAAATGAAGAAATGGTTTGGTGTTGTCCATAGCAACAAGTTGGTGATTGCTTACTGTTCAGCTAGCAGAGGTTTAATGGATGAGTTTCATATAATTTAAAGGTTTATTGCACATTTCTTACATTTAAGCAACAGTGACACTGAAATAACGGAGAATTTGTACAAGAGAGCCTAAAGCTGATAACACACTTAACAGTATAATTTACAGTCAACTTAACCAGTTGAGTCCCCAGGCCTTTTTTCCTTAATCCCCCTAAGTCCCAGAGCTTTTTTACTTTTTTTCAGCGATGTCTCGGTTCTTTAGCATGTATAGACTACCCTATATATTATTTTTAGGAGATACATTGCCTTAGTTTGGTAGCAAGGTTGTATAAATACATTTTTATGTATCAGGCTTTGTAGAAAGAAATAATGAAAAATATATATATAAAAAAAAAAAATTCCATATTTATGTCCAAAGCAACATTTGGGTAATTCACACCCTAAGATTTTTATCCCCAAAAATAACTGTCAAAGTCTGTGAAAAAATATCATATACAGTATCTTAGAAAAGTGAGTACACTTCTCACATTTTTGTAAATATTTTATTATATCTTTTCAAGTGACAACACTGAAGAAATGACATTTTGCTACAATGTAAAGTAGTGAGCGTGCAGCTTGTATAACAGTGTAAATTTGCTTTCCCCTAAAAATAACTTAACACACAGCCATTAGTGTCCAAACCGCTGGCAACAAAAGTGAGTACACCCCTAAGTGAAAATGTGGTGTAGATGGTGAGCAGGTGTGTTAAATTTGGTTTTATTGCTCTCACTCTCTCATACTGGTCACTGGAATTTCAACATGGCACCTCATGGCAAAGAACTCTCTGAGGATTTCAAAAAAAGAATTGCTGCTCTACATAAAGATGGCCTAGGTTATAAGAAGATTGCCAAGACTCTGAAACTGAGCTGCAGCACGGTGGCCAAGGCCATACAGCGGTTTAACAGGACAGGTTCCACTCAGAACAGGCCTTGCCATGGTCAACCAAAGAAGTTGAGTACACGTGCCCAGTGTCATATCCAGAGGTTGTCTTTGGGAAATAGACATATGAGTGCTGCCAGCATTGCTGCAGAGGTTGGAAGGGTGGGGAGCCAGCCTGTCAGTGCTCAGACCATACGCTGCACACTGCATCAAATTGTTCTGCATGGCTGTAGTCCTAGAAGGAAGCCTCTTCTAAAGATGATGCACAAGAAAGCCTGCAAACAGTTTGCTGAAGACAAGCAGACTAAGGACATGGATTACTGGAACCACATCCTGTGGTCTAATGAGACCAAGATAAACTTATTTGGTTCAGATGGTGTCAAACGTGTGTGCGGCAGCAACCAGGTGAGGAGTACAAAGACTAGTGTGCCTTGCTTACAAGCATGGTGGTGGGAGTGTCATGGTCTGGGGATGACAGAGAGCAGTAGATCTCTGTCCTGTCACTAGGCAGAACAGGGAAATGCTTTGTCTACAAAAGCATCTCCCCGTTCTAACTTTCCGTGACACGATCGCGGGCACCGGGTGGACATCGAGTCCGCGGGACCCGCGGTCATGGACACGGAAAACACGGCGGGCGCGGGTGTGGGCGCCCGCAGCGCCGCTACTTAAAGGGGACATACCTGTACGCCCTTTTGCCCACCAGTTCCATTCTGCCCGGCGTATATCGGCATGCGCTGGTCGGAAAGTGGTTAACCGCTTCCTGACCACCCATCATACATATATTGTAGCAGGGTGGGCCTGGCTGCGTGAAACAACGTACCTGTATTGTATGTCCATCTGATTGGACACAGTGGGAGCCAATCAGTGGGTCCGGCTGCTGCTATGGCCGCCAGCCACCTGCAATCGTTCATAGGAGAGACAGAACGGTGGTCTTACTATGTAAACAAGGCAGACCGCCGTTCTGTCACAGAGGAAGAGAGAGATCTGTGATTCCTGCTAATCAGGAGCACAGATGTCTCTCTTCCTCCAGTCAGTCCATCCCCTCCACAGTTAGAAAGTATTCCCTAGGAGCACACTTAACCCTTTGATCGCTGCTGATGTTAACCTCTTCCCTGCCAGTGTCATTTATACAGTAACAGTAGCTTTTTTTTAGCACTGGTCACTGGTGCCCAAAAAGTGTCACTTAGTGTCTGATTTGTCCGCCGCAATGTCGCAGTCCCGCTAAAAATCTCTGATCGCTGCCATTACTAGTAGAGATAAAAATAAAAATGCCATCATTATAACCCATAATTTGTAGACGTGATAACTCTTGCCCAAACCAATCCTTTTATAGCAATCCTTTTATTTCAGAATTGTCGCTCTTTTTTTGTTTATCATGCAAAAGAATTTGTTTGGGTACAGCGTCGCACATCTGCGCAATTGTCAGTTAAGGTAATGCAGTGCCGGATGTATCGCAAAAAATGGCCTGGTCATGAAGGGGGTAAAACCTTCCAGGGCTGAAGTGGTTAATCTGTTTAGGCATGTTTTGGAGCAATGGTGAGTGTTTTTGACAATGCCAATAAAACAGATTATGAAGGTACTACTGTGTCTTTATGTTTGGGGAATGGATATGGTCACATTAAGGCCTCTTTCACACAGGTGCTGGCCTATGTAAATCTAGATATCTTTGGTAATGTAAGTGAGCATATACTTGAACATCCTAAAATGTAATACAAGGCGTTGGATAGCAGATTCCTAGAAAACTGCTCTATGGTCTGCATTTTTACCATGGGTGAATCTAAACAATTCATCATTTATCATGTTATTCATCAATTCATCATGTTATTTGCTCTGCCGATTCGTCTCATGAATAATTCCACTTCTGTTTCTTTTTTTTGTCTGCATCTGAGCTGAACAACCAAGCAAGCTACGTTAATGTACACAAACAAAAGAGCATTATGAGATTTTGCAGTTTTGCTGATCTGTTACAACAATAAAATTTTTCATTGATTTTTTTTTGTTTTTGCTGTAAGGGAAACTCTATGCCAAATACTTTCTATATTTGGATTCAAATATCGACCTGTGTTTTGCTAAGAGTTCTACCACTATAAAATATGCTGGTAAAACAATACTCATACATAAATTAATATTTGTATATATTGCATACATTGTCAGGGTTAATTTATACAGTAGAACGTTGTATGAGGAAATACACGTTTACTGCCATTAGACACAAATAATTGCATTTAAACTGCCACAGGGTGTGGGGGAGTGGACAAGATACCTGCATCCTGGCTTTTTTACATGCACCTGGCTATACCAGTAGCTAAAACTTTATAGATGCCAGCATTCCCATTTTCTAGGTAGTCTTGAATCTAAACAAACTATGGCACCTAAAGAAATATCTGTCTGCTAGGACCATCTATATTTAACCAGAGCATGTTCAATTTTACTGGTCCTAGTCAGGTTAAGAATTCTGGGACAGCGTGTAAGTAAGCTAATATTTGATGAGAAGAGTAGCACCTACCCAAAGGTTTAAAGGCCTCTATCCACAAAAATTCTTACAAAAAAGGTACAAAAAAACATTGCACCTGGGATTTTAAGGAGGTCACAACATGACTGTACATATAAGGTATAAAATGAATATTTTATTACAAAAAGCAATTTTTATAAAGGATTGAAAACAGAGAAATGCACCAGAAGCATATTCAAGCAGTTCCTTAAGGTACATAAACACTCATTGCTTAACACAGATGTAAAATGAACAGTTATGCCACGTACACACGAGCGGACTTTCCAGCAGACTTGGTCCGGCGGTCTTTCCACCGGACTTTCCGGCGGACTACCTGAACGGACGGACTTGCCTACACACGACCGGACTTTCTGGCAGGCTAGGTCCGCCCGTCTTTCCGACGGACTTTCGCCAGAGTTACGGCGGACTTTCCGAATGAACGGACTTGCCTACACACGGACAAGTCCGTTCATTTTGAACGTGACTCGGGTACGACGGGACTAGAAAAGGAAGTCAATCTCGCCGCTTTTATCAGCGAGATTGACACCTTGCAAGCCCCGTCGCGGGGCATACCAGGCCCTTAGGTCTGGTATGGATTTTAAGGGGAACCCCACCCTGACCGGCCGGGCTGCGTGCTCGGATCGGGGTCTGGTATGGATTCTAGGGGGGACCCCACGCGTTTTTTTCAGCGTAGGGGGTTCCCTTTAAAATCCATACAAGACCTAAGGGCCTGGTATGCCCCGCGCTCGCCGCAATAGGAAAATTTGTTTTTCCTATTGCAGCGAGCGCGAGATGCAATACCCTGCCCTTGCGTCGTATCTGGTCTGTCGGACCAGCATACAGACGAATGGGCTTTCCATCAGGAACTGAGTCCGGCGGAAAGATTTAAAACATGTTTCGAATCTAGGCCCGGCGGACTTTTGGGAAAAAAAAGTCCGCGGGAGCCTACACACGTTCGGATCGGACCAAGTGTCCCGGAAAGTCCGCTCGTGTGTACGCGGCATTATAAATTAACACAGAAGAACGAACATAACAGCTCAACGCATTTTCTAAAAAACACAGTTCACTTCATGATGAGTTTTGATGTTACCAGCAGGGTGTCTGTAATTCTGTAATCAAAACAACAAAAATGAATAAATTACCAAGGTATCAGTGTTAACATAAAAAAAACACTACTTCTTATGCCCCGTACACACGGTTGGACATTGATCGGACATTCCGACAACAAAATCCTAGGATTTTTTCTGACGGATGTTGGCTCAAACTTGTCTTGCATACACACGGTCACACAAAGTTGTCGGAAAATCCGATCATTCTGAACGCGGTGACGTAAAACACGTACGTCGGGACTATAAACGGGGCAGTAGCCAATAGCTTTCATCTCTTTATTTATTCTGAGCATGCGTGGCACTTTGTGCGTCGGATTTGTGTACACAATATCGGAGATTCCGACAACGGATTTTGTTGTCGGAAAATTTTATAGCCTGCTCTCAAACTTTCTGTGTCAGAAAATCCGATGGAAAATGTGTGATGGAGCCTACACAGGGTCGGAATTTCCGACAACAAGGTCCTATCACACATTTTCCGTTGGAAAATCCGACCGTGTGTACGGGGCATTAGGAATAATTACTATGACTATAGGTAAGCTTCGGTGTTGTATAAAATAAATCTCAAAAAATTTTTTTGGGCAATTGAAAAAAAATATATAGAAAACTTCATATATAGAAAATGTAATTTATTATAGAAAAATTGTTTTAAAAAGTCTCATATTAATAATACAAAACATTGTAAGAATAGCACTTATTAACATTGCACATTGCAACTATCAACATTGCACATTACATAAGTGATATTTGTAAACATTGCACATTGGCTGTTTAGCCATAAAGTGGTAATCCCCATGTACTTGCTGTTCCCTTAAGTCAGGATTTGGACAAGGAATACTGCAGAGGGGGATATCCAAATTAGTAAAACATTGATACAAATTCACATGTGAGTATACATCTAAATTATCACTAACATGCACTTACAAAGAATGTGTATGTTTAGCAGAAGCACTCCTCCAAAAGACATGGATGCCATAAATCGGCCATTGAAGACCTAGCCTAGGTGGATGCCCGCTGTTCACGTGTAAAAACAGCCAGATATCGCTGCCCTGAATGGCAGGAGTGGGCACTATGGGCTGGGGGAAAAAGGAGAAAAAAACATGATGATAAATCCCTAAGAAGAAAATAAGTCTCAATTCCAGGGGTTAAAGGGTCAGCCTGGGGTGTTATTCCCCATAAGTCTGGCCCAATACCTAATAAAAAATTTCTTACTTAAAGTGGAGTTCCACCCACTTTTACAACTCTTCAGCATCCCTCACTAAACTGCGCACTGTAAACAAATTGGATATTGTTTAATTTTTTTTCTCAGCACTTACTGTATATGTGCTATATTCATTTTTCACTTCCTCCTCCCTGGCCGCGGCCCATCGCATCATTTTCTGTTTGCAATGCCTTCTAGGAAGGAGAAGCAACTTCCTCTGACACTGCCGTTGCTATGGAAACTGACCTGAAACCTATTACACTGCTTGTGCTGCACTGAGCATGTGCGAGATCTGCAAGGATGAGATCCAGAAAGAAATACAGTCTGGCTTCAGATGCCCACACTTAAGATGTATATAATAAAAAAGAATTTTGCGCAATATTGGATGAAATAAGAAGAAAAAAAGCAATTTATAAAAAAATTATTATAAAATAACCACGTGTAATACATTTGTGTAATTAAGTGAAAATGTAAAGTGAATTGGTGCCAATAAAATACTAGTGGATGGGCTATCAACACAAGGACCAATTATCTCTATAATGCAGTATGTAGCTGTGACCACTAATTTCTAATGGTGATGGTTGATTGCAAGTTACACATGAATAAAAACAATAATATTAGAAAACCATTATTTAAAAGTGGTTATTAAATGTGCAAGTAGGTAGAATAACTCGTGTTGTAAACATCAAATATAGTAACATATAGAATGGTGTGAGAAAATCCTTATCAGTGCACTGTTGATGGGAGATAGAAATAATTATGGAGATAAACGGGTTGCAGCATACGAAAGTCTATAGATATATAAATGAGGTTCTTCTATTCGGTTCTGGTACAAAGGGTGTAATATGTGTGTGACCCTGCTGGTGGTGTCTTCTCTAACAGTCTCTCAGAACCCTCACCTTCAGATTGTGGAAAAGAAGCATTCAGTAATTAAGGATTTTTTTTTTTTCTCTGTGCCTCCAAGGTGGTTCTCTCAGTAGTGGGGGAGATAAAACAAAGATAGGGGAGGGGGAGAGAAGAAGGCTCCACTAGTGTGATAAAGTTTTAAAATCAAGGGGGGATATTTATTCTTTAGTAGTGCTCTTACATTCAATATAATAAAATCAGGCAGAGTATTGAAAAAAAGGTCTGGCGTTCTCAGCGCCCTCTCACTTGCGCTTCAAAAATGAGTGTGCCGCTCCAGCCAATCCCTACGTGTTACGACACCATCACGTGTCTTCATCTGGGGAACCGGATTGGCTGTTGTAGGTTAGCTTAAATAGTATGGAACCGGAAATTCTCAAACCGCCATTTTACTTATGGTTTGTGTTCTTATGTTCTTGCGGCCATTTTTCGTGAGTCTAAAGGGAATTATCTGGCCTACATTTTGTTGAGGATCTATATACTTATGCCTCTATGTTATGTACGTTTATGAACGCGGCCATTTTTTCGGTGGCAACTTTCTATAGTGACGTGACATATTAAAGCCGCAATCTATCGCAAATGGCATTATATTATGAGATTGATGGTGGATACAGTTAGGCTATGTTACAGTGATGGTTTAAACGGGTTTATTAATATTAATATTAATAAAGTAGATAGATATAGATGTATATTAGAACACCCCCGGGATACCATATTACATCTTATATGTAGTTGCTAATTGCTACCTATTGGACTAGATTTTTTGTATAATTTGTTTAATAAGAATAACATATAAAAATTATTAAAAATTATTAAAAAAACAGTTCAAATCGAACTCTACATTCAAGCCCCCAGGTACATAGGTCCGCAAGGTATAAATCCATTTTGATTCTTTGCGGCTAATATCTCTAATCAGGTGACTTCCTCGCCATGACTGTTTGTATTTTTCTATTCCCCAATTCTATTTCACTTAATTACACACATTTATTACACGTGGTTATTTTATAATAATTTTTTATAAATTGCTTTTTTTCTTCTTATTTCATCCAATATTGCGCGAAATTCTTTTTTAATATATACCTATTAAGTGTTGATGTTAACACCTTTGTTTTGCTACAATATTGTCACTTATTCACTATGCGATCTTATGCATTTTCTCACTTTGAAATAAGTTTATAAGTTTTCATCCGACCAGTGCGAAGGACACATTACTCACCTAGCTTTCACATATTTTTACCTATGCTGCTAATATGGATGTGTTCACATTTATTGACAATAGAAAAGTTAATTTAGATGAGGTTTTTAACCCACACAACAAAACACGGAATACTGATCTAGAAAGCATGACCAGAAAATTAGGACATCATATGGAGAAAAAAATCAATCTATGGTGGGACACTAACACATTTGAAAGATAAGATAAGATATTGTCCCCAGGAGATTAAGGTGGTAATTACCACCAAATGATGGGTTAATTGACAAAGAATCAATGGAAGAATGGTTCACGTTCTTCAACAATAAAAGTATAGAAGGTCTAAAATTCTTACTAGAACGTAAACTAAAGAAAACCACTCTATTAGAACAACAAATAGAAGAAATTAAACAGAAATTGGAACCTTTTAGAGAAACCACGGAATTTAAAAAACTGGCAACACAACTAAACAAAGACCTGATTGCTAAAGACCTAGAAGTACAAAATCGAAAAATGAAGAAATGCCAAAGGGATATAACTGATTACAAAACAAACCAAGTTTTTAAATGGCAAAAAAAGTAAAATTGAACAAGCCCCTCCCACATCCACATACTCAACACCGGAAAGGGAAGTTAGAATCCAGGATCCCACAGCATCATATGCACTTAATCCACCAATATGGAAAGAAAGGAAAGACGGTTAGAAACACCACGACCATATCGGGATAGACCTTATCCAAATGACCCTAATCCCACAAGAAGAGAAGACAGAGATACATATGGAGGCACACAAAGGACCAACTATGGCCAAAGAAACAACTATGGCTATGGACAATATACCCCCAAAAAAGGAGGGAAGAAACCCTTTAAGAAACCCTTCAGAAAAAGAAATTGGCAACAAAATGAAAGAAACCCTAGGGAAGATAGGATACCACCCTACCAACAAGAACACTATGATGGATACGGACACATGCCGATTCCCGTACAATAGATTTGACCCTATTAGGGATTACCAAGAACAACATTATGAAAACTCACAGTACTATGAAAACCATCAAAACTACAATACACAAAGGCCTTTTTTAGAGAGAGAGAGAAGGGATTACTCCCCCCGAAGACCCCCCCAAGACGTACACCATTCACCGAGGAGACGACCCCAAGAAGATCGAACAAGAAACACCCCAGAACGAAGATAGGAAGGAGGTAAGGAAAGAGACTCCAAAAGAAAAAGAGAATAGTTGGAGAAAATGTGGTGAACATAAGTGGAATACCTATTACAACAGATGAGCTAGCAGTGCTAGACAAGGGCCTCAAACACGCACCTGCCAAGAACCTCAATAAATTTAATACATATATAGGAATACAAAAATACATTAGAAAAATCAATATCAAAAAATATGTGATGAATATTCCATGGAAGCCAGAAAATCAAAGAATCGAAACTATCCAGACAGGAGTACACAGTACATTACGAAATGCTTCACTATTTAACCCACAAATGTCTAACAATCAAAACGTGGAAGTTTTTAAAAACTTAGTTTTACAAGACATAGAAGCTATAAAACCTAAAAAGTTCATAGACCCTATACATATCCAAAAGGGTATAAAACAGCTGACAGAAAGGAAAGATATTATAATTAGGCCAGCAGACAAGGGAGGTGCAATAGTTCTACAATCAAAAGAACAATATCTCACAGAGCTAAATAGACAGCTACAAGACGAAACAACGTATACTAGACTACTTGGAAATCCAACCGCTAAATATAAAAAAGAATTGGAAGCTTTAGTGAACCTTGGGATGAAGAAGAATATACTTAACTCAAAAGAAATAAAATACCTCATACCGGAAGCCTGCAGAATCCCAATAATCTACACAGTCCCCAAAATACATAAAAATAAAGAGAATCCATCGGGAAGACCAATAGTCAATGGCATTGACTCCCTAACATCAAAAATGGGTCAATACATTGACTATTTTATACAACCAGCAGTCCAGCAAACCCAAGCATATTTAAAAGATACCAAACACATATTACAACTTTTAAATACAGTGCCAGTATTGGAAGGAAGAACCCTACTGGCCACTGCAGACGTCACGTCATTGTACACAATAGTCCAACACCACAACGCAATTTCAACAACCAAATGGCTTTTAAGAAAATATAGTACCCTAATCTGTAAACAAAGGAAATACCTGATTAAATGCTTAGATTTTTGCCTTAAATGCAACTTTTTCTGGCACAATCAAACCTACTTCAAACAGTTAGTAGGAATAGCCATGGGTGCCAAATTTGCACCAGGAGTGGCAAATGCATTTATGGCACAGTGGGAAGAAAGCGCGGTATATACAGACACCCCCCAAACTAACTGTATACAAAAGATATATAGACGACGTGATGATAGTTTGGAATGGAGACAGAAATACCCTTCAAATGTTCCTCAATAAATTAAACGACAACGATAAAAACATCAGTTTGGTATGGAAAAGAGAGGAAAAAGAAATAAACTTCCTGGACTTGAATATAAGCCTAGAGGGACAGAAGATAGTAACAATATCCCGAAAGGCCAACTTACAAGAATAAAAAGAAACTGCACCAAAGAAGAGGATTACCGAAACCAAGCACAAGTGATTGGAGAAAGATTCATGGCAAAGGGATATGATAACCATTGGATAAATAATCAGATTGAACATGTAAATTTAATGGACAGAAAAACAATGCTTGAAGAACATCCCAAGAAAAAGTTCCAACAAAAAGCACCTAGTATAATATTAGATTTCAATACACAATTTAAAGATGTAGCAAAAGTGATCCAAAAACATTGGCATATCCTAAAAAATGATAAGGACCTCAAAAGAATACTACCAGAAAAACCCAATATTGTCTATAAAAGAGCACCAACCATCAGAGATCTAATTGTGAAATCAGTAATTGACCCTCCCCCTGTCCAGACATATACATTTTTTACAGGGAAAGGATTTTATCCCTGTCGCAATTGCTATGCGTGCCGCCATGCGAAAAAATTTCAGGGGAAATGTAAAGAGTTCATAGCTACCAATACAGGACAAACCTACAACATCAGAGATTTTATAGGATGTCACACAGAGGGAGTGGTCTATGTGTTGCAGTGTAGCTGCAACCTACAATACGTAGGCCGTACAAAAAGTGCACTCAAGACACGAATAAAAGAACATGTACAAAACATAAAATCTGGCTTCCCTAAACACAATGTGTAGAGACATTTTTCATTAGTACACAATAAAGACCCCACACATATGCAATTTTGGGGAATAGAAAAATACAAACCGTCATGGCGAGGAAGTCACCTGATTAGAGATATTAGCCGCAAAGAATCAAAATGGATTCATACCTTGCGGACCCTTGTACCTGGGGGCTTGAATGTAGAGTTTGATTTGAACTGTTTTTTAAATAATTTTTAATAATTTTTATATGTTATTCTTATTAAACTTATCTATGTCCTCCCCAGTATAGGATTAGATATGACACTATGCAATACATATTAATTTTAAGTCAATTGGACAGTCCCACTCTAGTAATACATCACGAATAAATATAAGACTAGTTTTAATTATAACATTATTATACGGTTTAAAACACCTTGTATCACTAGAAGAATATAAACATATTTCTATTTTTATTCAAATTTTTATTAACATGTTTGATTATTATTACTATTAATCTTTTTGTAATTGTTTTTAATAACTCAGTTTTCTGCAATTGTTTTATGTATAGAATGATTATACCTACCAATGGGACGGTTGTCAGAGCACTCTCATGCCTGCTTCATTCATATACAAAAAATCTAGTCCAATAGGTAGCAATTAGCAACTACATATAAGATGTAATATGGTATCCTGGGGTGTTCTAATATACATCTATATCTATCTACGTTTTGAATCTTAATATTAATGACCCGTTTAAACCATCACTGTAACATAGCCTAACTGTATCCACCATCAATCTCGTAATATAATGCCATTTGCGATAGATTGCGGCTTTAATATGTCACGTCACTATAGAAAGTTGCCACCGAAAAAATGGCCGCGTTCATAAACGTACATAACATAGAGGCATAAGTATATAGATCCTCAACAAAATGTAGGCCAGATAATTCCCTTCAGACTCACGAAAAATGGCCGCAAGAACATAAGAACACAAACCATAAGTAAAATGGCAGTTTGAGAATTTCCGGTCCCATACTATTTAAGCTAACCTACAACAGCCAATCCGGTTCCCCAGATGAAGACACGTGATGGTGTCGTAATGCGTAGGGATTGGCTGGAGCGGCACACTCGTTTTTGAAGCACAAGTGAGAGGGCACTGAGAACGCCAGACCTATTTTTCAATACTCTCCCTGATTTTATTATATTGAATGTAAGAGCACTACTAAAGAATAAATATCCCCCCTCGATTTTAAAACTTGATCACACTAGTGGAGCCTTCTTCTCTCCCCCTCCCCTATCTTTGTTTTATCTCCCCCACTACTGAGAGAACCACCTTGGAGGCACAGAGAAAGAATGATGAAGGATCAGTGATAGAGAAAGCCAGGATTCCAGTGACAGCCTGCACACCAAAAATCCTTAATTACTGAATGCTTCTTTTCCACAATCTGAAGATGAGGGTTCTGAGAGACTGTTAGAGAAGACACCACCAGCAGGGTCACACACATATTACACCCTTTGTGCCAGAACCGAATAGAAGAACCTCATTTATATATCTATAGACTTTTGTATGCTGCAACCCGTTTATCTCCATAATTATTTCTATCTCCCATCAACAGTGCACTGATAAGGATTTTCTCACACCATTCTATATGTTACTATATTTGATGTTTACAACACGAGTTATTCTACCTACTTGCACATTTAATAACCACTTTTAAATAATGGTTTTCTAATATTATTGTTTTTATTCATGTGTAACTTGCAATCAACCATCACCATTAGAAATTAGTGGTCACAGCTACATACTGCATTATAGAGACAATTGGTCCTTGTAGTGATAGCCCATCCACTAGTATTTTATTGGCACCAATTCACTTTACATTTTCACTTAATTACACAAATTTATTACACGTGGTTATTTTATAATAGTTTTTTATAAATTGCTTTTTTTCTTCTTATTTCATCCAATATTGTGCAAAATTCTTTTTTATTATATACCTATTAAGTGTTGATGTGAACACCTTTGTTTTGCTGCAATATTGTCACTTATTCACTATGCGATTTTATGCATTTTCTCACTTTGAAATAAGTTTATAAGTTTTCATCCGACCAGCGCGAAGGACACATTTCTCACCACACTTAAGATGGCCACGGCCTGCTGTAAGTTTATAACATAACAAACTACTGCTATAAACTAACAAAACAGACCTTAGTTTACAGACTAACTTTACTAGACTACATTAAGCTTGTGTATTATAGGGGTATTTTTATTTAAAAAGTATAATTTCGGCCGGACACCACTTTAAGATGTCCTTAGATCAAACCAGCGTAGTCCAAAGGTCCCATTTAAACATGTCAAGTAGCCAGGAAAACAAGTTTCACAAGGTCGGCGGTCAGGGAGAAGGAACCAGCATGGCTCCACAATGGCAAACCACGGAGGAATAGCTCCGAGGGATGCAGATGCCATCCCTAATATAGTGTGTATGTGCAGGAGGAAGTGGCACGATGCGTATCATATTGCTCAACCGCGTCACTTTCACTTACGATTCTGTATTGTATTCTTTTTTGTGGTTTTAATTACTGAATTTAGGTGAACTGTGCTTGCATTTGAGATCAGTTTATGAAGCCTCTGATATCGATCAAAATTCACTGATAAGGTGCATGTAACCTGAGGTTGATCTGTAGTTGACCTTCTTCCAAGCTGCATCAACCTGCATCAAGCAGCTTTTGGGTTCTATTGACTGGTATGGGCAGAGAAGCAGTTCTGACAGGAACAAAAACTAACACACGCCATTCATTTATAGTATTTGTTTTTCAGCATTCTTTGATTCTTTATTACAGTTACTGTAGGCCGCTTTGTGGTTCACTTCTGCACTTCCACTATCATACCTGTATAACATGGTTTAACTTGACATAGAAAAATGCTTACCATCAGCTCAGCCTCACTCAGTGTGCAACCCTGCCTAGTGCCATACACTTTTTGCAGTAAGAAGTTTCAGCCATGCCCAACTTATACTGCACATGAGCGCCGTCACACCTTTCATTTCTATGGCTGGGTTCGCACTCCCCTGAATGGCCGGGGCTGACCACATTATGTACGAAACAATATGAATGAATAGCACAAGTAGAGTTCATGCACAGATGGCCAAGACAGTTTTCTGCAAACGCTATGTTGCACCAAGCAAGACCTGGAGCAATACTGAAGTTAGTATTTTGGTATTTGGCTTCCACTAAATGGAAAAGGTGGGGAATTTAGAGGACAACATTACAAAATTTTAAGCTGCCTTTAGGAACTGGCTTTGAGTCCCTGGTATAGAAAGCTTTCCAAAAACATCTCAGCTTGTTTATTTTATATTTTTTATTTACTGGCATCTCCTGCTGTGACATTGTTAGAAAAAGTTTACCAGAATAAAAGGATTTGTTTCCAAGAATTTGAGGGAGAGAGAGATGAACCAGAACCCTCTACACATTAGATCATTAGATGATGATTTAAAGACATGGATATCACTTTGCGCCTTGCTGCTTACACTTCAGTTTTTTTTTTTTTTTGGAGAAGCTGCAGTAGATTTTTTCACTCCAAGCAGACATCACCAGCGGTGGGTAAGAGGTAGCCATCACACACATCATCCTTTCTCTGTAACCCGAAAAAAATATGATAGTTTATTATTTACTGAATTTAGACTGAGAGCTCCAAAACAAAACACAGACAAGCAGCAGGCCAAATCCCAATTTGACAACTGTTCATCATTTCCCTGTGTGGCTTTCACGGGTATTTGTCTGTAGACATGTGCAGCTGCATAAGTATTTAGTGTATAAAAAAATGTGCTAGGTGCTTTAAATATCAATCAAAATAATAAACACCAAAACAGCAGCACTCACTCTGAATACCAAAACATCCAAACAAATGTGCAAAAAGAATATGTTGTGCAGTTTTTTAAATATATTATTATAATATAATAAATTACATTCAATTCTCAAAATAAAACTATTGTGTAGGCATTAATGAAAAGTCCCATATAAACTGTGATGAATGAAGAAAAAGTCCAATGTGAATAAAACCACTCTCTCAAAACTGCCACCAACTCGAGTGCTCCAAACACCAGCACACAAATCTGCTTGGAAATGTCCCATAGGACTGGACTGGTAAGCTGCAAAATATTTTATTTTTGGCTTTTATCTGCTCAAGAATAGAATAGTAAAGCGTAACTCCAATTTTGTTGAGAAAAAACAATTCCCCTCTGGGTGATCTATGTACATTGCAAGGATTTTAACAAACGTTGTTGCAGATTCCTACCTTTTATTATTCGGAAGAAATCCTCGTGTGCTTGTCTGTGTCCATGTAGGAAAGTGAGTATAATGCGAGTCAATCAGCATCTGCACCTGCAGGGCTCTACTGAGGAAAGCTGCTGGGCCTGCATCCCTTTAGATGTGATTTCCAATTGATTTTTCATTTATAGCACAAAAAATAAAAAACTCAGAGGTGCTCAAATACCACCAAAAGAAAGCTCTAAATGTGGGATATAAATAAATACATTTAATTTGTGTACAGTGTTGTCAGTTAAAGTAACGCAATGCCAAAAACAAAAAATGGCCTGGTCATAAAGGGGGGTTAAATCTTTTGGAGGTCAAGTGGTTAAAATAGAACTATAGGCAAAACTTTTTTCACATCTGTGTCCCATTGCAGAGATTTCCCTTCACTTCTTGTCCCATAGTCAAACAGGAAATGAGAGGAAATCCCTGAAAATTAAGGGAATCTCTTGGGACCCCCAGGTCACCAGAACTAGTGTCCCCATTTGAAGATTTACCCTCTTTTTCTTTTTTTTCGGGGGGGGGGGGTGGGGGTGGACAACTTTCTTTTACTTTCCCGCTCAATGATAATAGAGGGCAGGGCAAATAGAGAGGATGAATCTCTTTTAAAGGGGGCACAGACAACAATAAAAACTCATAGAGGTTCTAATCCCTCTCCACTCTATTCAAACAAAAAAAAAAGTTTTGCCTTTAGTTATACTTTAACCACTTCCCACCCGGCCTATAGCTGAATGACAGCCGGGAAGTGGTTCAGTTATCCTGACTGGGCATCATACGACATCCAGCAGGATAACATGCCAGCGCGTCTCCACGGGGTGCTCAGCGTGGCGATTGCGAGTGCGGCATGTCGGTCTGACACACCGCATCTCCGATCATGGTAAGAAGCCTCTCACAGAGGCTTCTTACTATGCGATCAGCTGTGACCAATCACACCTGATCATCGGCTGAACCAGGAAGTCCAGGTAAACATCATTCCTCGGTTCGCGCTGACAGGGAGAGCCGATTGGCGGCTCTCACTGGTGGAGGGGGGTCTGTGCTGATAATCAGAACATGAAAGAACACATCATTGTGCAATGATACAAGTACCATGGATCTGTGTAATACATTTTAAAGCACTCACATTTGAGTAGTAGCTAAAGTGCTTGTAATGTAATGGTCAGAAGTTTGACACCGCTCACACAGCGTCTGCTGTGCTGGCAAACACATTCAATACCTTCACTGGCTCCTCCTACCGATGCGTTGCGTCACATGTCAAGTGACTTTTTCAAGGGTAGCCATGTGACCCGGCGAGCTCACTATTTAAGCTACTGCCGGCGTCCTGGTTACCATAGTGACGTCAGCCGTCAGCGAATCATCATTCCATTAAGCGCATAGTTTAACAATGCTTACATTTATTGTATTGGTAATACAATTGGTATTGTATTGTATTGTATTTACCAATACAATACATGTAAGCATTGTTAAACTATGCGCTTAATGGAATGATGATTCACTGACGGCCGACGTCACTATGGCAACCAGGATGCCGGCAGTAGCTTAAATAGTGAGCTCGCCGGGTCGCATGGCTACCCTTGAAAAAGTCACGTGACATGTGATGCAACGCGTTGGGAGGAAGAGCCAGCGACAGTATTGAATGTGTTTGCCAGCACAGCAGACGCTGTGTGAGCGGTGTCAAACTTCTGACCATTACATTACAAGCGCTTTAGCTACTACTCACATAGTATTACATAGTAGGTGAGGTTGAAAAAAGACACAAGTCCATCAAATCCAACCTATGTGTGTGAAATGTGAGTGCTTTAAAATTTATTACACAGATCCATGGTACTTGTATCATTGCACAATGATGTGTTCTTTCATTTTTTTTGTGAATCATAATCCAAACGGTGAATCTGAGTAAAGCAGCAAGAAAATTTAAAGGCATGAGATGGGGCATTTTTTCTTCATAGGACTGATCCTGCTTACAAATTAGCAGGGATTTGCTGCTGATCCACTATTCACTTGTGCACTGTGATGGCCATTTTTATTTATATGTAGGGGTATTTGACCCCCATATCTTTGTTATATTTTCATATTTACACAGATTATTTTTTTTGCATAGCACTTATTTGGATATATATTCTGGTCCACTAGAGGTATATTTACCAATCATCCAATTAGTAGGGTGGGAAATTGATCTTAGTGCCCCATATATTATCCTTATTTGGTTTTCAGTGCAAATTAGTGCCCACCACAGTGCCAGTCAGTGCCCAGCAGTAAAACCTGTCAGTACCTCATCAGTACCTCATCATCAGTGCTGCCCATAAGTGCCACCTGTCAGTGCCAATCAGTACCACCTATCAGTGCCAATCAGTGCTGCCTTCTCATTGCCCATCACAGCCACCAGTCAGTACCTATCACAGCCACCAGTCAGTGTCCATCAGTGCCACCTATCAGTGCCCATCAGTGCCGCCTATCAATGCCCATCACTGCTGCATATCAGTGTTGCCTAGTGGTGCCCATCTGCGCTGCATATCAGTGCCGCCTATCAGTGCCCATTAATTCTACATATCGGTGCCTCCTCATCAGTGCCCATCAGTGCCACCTTATCAGTGCCTACCCATCAGTGCCGCCTCATCCCTGCCCATCAGTGCCGCCTCATCAGTGAAGGAGAAAGCAACATTTTATAACCGAAACAAAGAAAAATAAAAACCGCAGAGGTGATCAAACACCACCAAAAGAAAGCTCTATTTGTGGGAACAAAATGATAAAAATGTTGTTTGGGTACAGTGTAGCATGACCACGCAATTGTCATTCAAAGTGTGACAGCGCTGAAAGCTGAAAATTGTCCTGGACGGGAAGGGGCGAAAGTGCCCGGTATTAAAGTGGTTAGGTAACCAAACCCCAGCCTCCTTCTATCATTCATTCACAAATGACTGTCAGGTATTATTACTACATGATGCAGTCTCAAAAATGTATGTGGCACTCCCCATAAAACAGCAGGAGTTAGTAACACATCGCACGCTAGCATACTTTTAGCTTCCCTCCAGATCAGGGGTCTCCAAACTTTCTAAACAAAGGGCCAAATTATTGTCATTCAAACTTTAGGGGGGCAGATTGTGCGAAAAATGTCTGCATCACTGGAATTAATAATGCCTCAGGCTTGGTTGTCAGTGGGAGTAAGAAAATTACATAGTACCCGTATTTAGTAAGAGGAGGAATAGTGCCTCAATATTGGTATTGGTAGGAGGAATAGTGCCCCATCATTGGTGTCAGTGGTGAGAATAGGGCCTCATCATTGGTTCAATGGGAAGAATAGTGCCCTATTTTTGGTGTCTGAGCAACACACTGCACCACCGAATGCCGTGCTGCATGCCCCCGGGGCTGCGCATGAGCTGCTTGTTCTTAAGGACGTTATATGACATCCAGTCAGAACAGTAGAGCCTCTACCTTTCTGTCATTTTGCTTTTGGCCAGGCAGTATGTGGTTAACTTGCACATTATGGAGAACTGTGTCAAATGGTTTGGCAAAATCCAGGTTCAGTATACTATATCTACAGCCACTCCACGCCAGTTTGTGCTTACCTCCTCGTAAAAATAAATCTAAATATTTTTGGTAAAAAAAATTGCAATAAGCGTATATTGATTGGTTTGCGCAAAAATTATAGCGTCTACAAAATAGGGGATAGATTTATGGCAGTTTTATTATACTTTTTTTATACTAGTAATGTGGCGGTGATCAGCAATTTTTTTTTTTTGAAAAACTTTTTTTATTTTCTTAATAAACACAGAGACAATACAGACTTACAACAGCGCATCCACCATCTGGCTATTAACAGGGTAGGGACCCACGCAGGGGTCACACGGTATCCTTACATTATTAATAACCATTAAAATATTTACGACTACCGTAGTATAACAACATCAATGGGCCGTCCTGGCTCTTGCTCCAAGGGTGGGCTGAAAATGTGCTAGCTCACCTAAATTATCCTGCTATCAAGGATTGGTCTATTAGGATGTCAAGGAGAGCCATCATTCATCAGAGAGGTCACTTAATCTGCTGCAGCAGTAGAGGGTTCCACTAACCACTTACTCCAGACTTTGTAGTGTTTTTTCGGACAACGTCTATGTATATAGGTGTCCCTGTAGAGGGTATCACATTGTTAACAAGTGCTTTCCATAGACCTATAGAGGGAGGAGTCTTTCGCTTCCAACATAGGACAATGGATTTCCTGACATAGAACAGCAGGAGACCCAACAAGGTTCTCTCAGCCACCCATATACCCACAAAGGCTCCCTTAATGTAGCTACCCAAGAATGCGGATATAAGATCCTTTCAAAATGGTACAGAACCCCTTCACTGCTCCACAAATTTTTGAAATCTAACTCCAACAGGTGTTGGCGATGCGACAGGGAAGAAGGTACCATGCTCCATGTTTGGTGGTCGTGCCCTGTCATTCAACCTTTTTGGAAGGTTCACGATACCATCATTTCAGTCACATCCCATAACAATGATTTTTCCCCTGTTACCTACCTCTTTCACCACACCAAAATCTCCAGAAGACGATATCTCAAATCACTCAACATGTTTATGATAAATGCAGCTAGACAGTGTATCCCTTGTCATTTGCGCTCTCCATCTGCTCCAACAAGAGAGGAGTGGTACAACAGACTAAATACCTTTGAATACATCGAAGAGCTGATCAGTATCTCTCATGAAACACTACCCAAATTCACAGCGACATGGTACGAATGGCAACGTTTCAAATCCACTGACGCATACTCTGTGAACAACGGGTAACATTCTCATGTCTTAAAAACTAAATCCTGAATACTATACTTTCTGACGGACTCAAACCAGGTCCCTAAGGCAGTCCTTGTAGGGCAACGGATCCTACATACCCACACTACGAAGAAGTACTACCTCTCCAATCATACCGTTTATTATCATCAACTTTATTCGTACACGAAAGACAATTTGGGAAGCCCCCCCCTTCCCCACTCATCTCCCCCCCTCCCCATTTTTTTGATCTGTCTCTCCCCTTACCTACTGCCCTACTGAGCATAAAATAAAACAAAATCTAGAATCTAGAAACGACAAACCCATAACATACTATGTTATTTGTCTTATGTACGCCAATTTTATTTTTGGATTATTTCATGTGATTTAATGTGATTCACTGTTCTACCAATTTTCTTCTCTATATTCTTTTGACGCCATGTGTGAAAATTTACTTTTGTATACTTTACTCACTTCAATAAAAAGTTTATGGAAAAAAAAACAATGGTACTTGGCCCATATCACAGGGTCTGGAATCTCGAGAAAGTGCTGTAGGTTGGTTGGCTGGCAGACATCGCACATCATTGCCTTGCAGCACTATGGCGATTTGCAGGAATGAGTCGACCTGCTGCAGTATAATGATGGTGGCTGGTCGGCAAGCGGTTAAACTCTCCAGTATCTTCCCAACTATAGAATTTAAACTAACAGCTCTGTAGTTACTTTTGTAAAGACTTTGATCCAATTTAAAATATAGGCACCACAGTGGCCTTATGCCAATCCAGTGTTACTATGCCAGGCATAAATTAGAAACAGATACATCTCCTTAAAGGAATGGAAGAGATCAGAGCAACAACACAAGGGAATATAGAAAATTTTATTAAAATATGACAACCGTGGATTACTTTTAAATATTCTGATTCATATACCACTTTCACATAAAGATAAACCTTTTATACATAGAACAATATTTTTCCTATAATATATTTATTTGATTTAATTTGTATTTAATTTTTATTTACTCCTCATTTCTATTACTATATCTATATCTAAGGACACCTCTCAGGGGTCCACAAATTTATTCTCCCTTTTAAAATAAATAACAGATTTTTTCTATACAAAGCTAGAGTATTTCCAAATAATTTATCAATATACTGTAACAATAGGTCGGATACAAAACCACCTTGGTGGCCTTACCAGTAAATACTCTATTATTGAAGTCAATTATTCACTGTTATATGAAACTTATGTACAAATGTTAATATGATTGTACTAATGTTATTTTCAAACATTAATAAAAGCTTTTTGTTTAAAAAAAAAATAGAAACAGTGGCTTTAAAATAACAGAGCTCTTTCATTATCTCCCCCCCAGCCAGCTTGGGTTTGCCTATGACAGACACCTCGATGATCCCAAGCCCTTACCTCTCCCCCATCTCTAGGCCTCTAACCCGGGCCTCTCTTCCGCTCTAGTTTTCCTTATCCTCTCCCTGGCTCTCTACTAGTCAGGTGTCCATTCGCTCCTTCATTACTGCCACCTTTCTGCCTACCTTCATCCGAGTTTCTAATCTATTTCTTCTTAGATCTGTATAGGCTATAAATTGCACCATTGTATAGATATTGGTGTGCCTTGTGGATACCCCATTGTTGTAGGGAACCTCCCCCAGGAACCCTTGGCCTTCATGGCATTATGAAAAAGCCTATCTCCTATTGTTATATCAGTTTTAATACTGCTGCATTTTGTCCACCTTTGTAAGATAACTTTGTTACCACTGCCAATGCTAGCCCCTGCGTGGGCAGAGCGATAACATGTTAGCTATCTGTTAAACTGAGTAAAAATGATTGAAACAAAAATAACAGAGCTCAACTCTATTAGGACATGTGGAAATATATTATGAATAATATTAATAATATATAAAATGTGTATTATGTTATCCAGAAGCCACTGAATTTAGGCTGGTCTATGCAGGTTGAAAGAAACATGATTTTTTTCTTTCTTTAAGCCCAAAAAATGCATTCAAATGAAAATGCAAATACTGTTGAAATGCTGTTTTCTTTGCATATTTTTTTTGTGAACAAATTGTGTTAGGTCTGAATTTCTCAAATTTGATACCTTTCAAGAGCATCTCTTCACTGACTGAAAAATAATTGGAAAACAAATGAGCACAATGAGTTAGTGAGAAAGAAGCCAGTAAGAAAAAAAAGGCTTATAATTACAGAAATCAGACAAAGCAAGGAATCATAATCAACCACATCCTGATGTTGCATACCTACACGTGCACTAAATACATCTGACACTAATGATCATGTGTACTGTGAAAAGAGGAGTTTATTAAAAGTGGAAAGAAAAAAGGCATATAGGAACTACATAGCAGCCTAATCCTTCCCATGGGAAATCCATTGTGTTAGATTTGTGGATAGAGCATTTCCTAGCATTATGCCCCGTACACACGATCGGACATTGATTGGACATTCCGACAACAAAATCCATGGATTTTTTCCGACGGATGTTGGCTCAAGCTTGTCTTGCATACACACGGTCACACAAATCTTGTCGGAAATTCCGAACGTCAAGAATTCGGTGACGTACAACACTTACGACGAGCTGAGAAAAATGAAGTTCAATAGCCAATACGGCTCTTCTGCTTGAGTCTGAGCATGCGTGGCACTTTGTATGTCGGAATTGTGTACACACGATCGGAATTTACGCAAACAGATTTTGTTGTCGGAAAATTTGAGAACCAGATCTCAAATTTTGTTCAACGGAAATTTCGATGGAAACTGTCCGATGGAGACTACACACGGTTGGAATTTCCGACAACAAGCTCCGCTCGCACATTTTACGTCGGAAAGTCCAACCGTGTGTACGCGGCATTAGTGAGCATCTTGAGCAAGTGATCATTGAAGGCACACTTCAGTCAAACATGGAACATTTGCAGTTGCGTGCATGTAGACCATTTCCATCCTGGATTGAGCAGCTGACTCCAGGAACTGACACATGAGGACTGAATTTATACTTCCAGCACCTCTTGATCATTTGTACAGTGCCACTCACCTCCTACCCCAGTTGACTGGCTAGCCTGAGGTCCGCGGTGAATCATTTTTCAGAGGGAATTTGACAGGTGGTGGGGAAGCGTAATGCCACCTCCCTATAAAACTTACATGGTTGTGTGGCAATTACATTGAGGCCCCATAAACTTGCATTGGTCATGTTCAGCTGAAGTAATGCCCACCGAATGTGACATGCTATTTCACTTTTGTGTGAAGCAAGTTGTCATGGGCGGCGCATGTGTACAACCCTGGGTGGTTGCATGCCCTGGTTCAGGTGGGTGGTTGGGGTTGGTAAAACCGCAGCTCACTGAGCTCAGTTCATACCCCTTCTGGGAAAATCCTACACTGCCTCATCTCAAAGCAGTAGTAAACTGCAAAAATAAATCTTCTCCTTGCAAATTAATGTCATAATGTGCTAGTAAGACTTACCTGAAAATGAAGCCCCTCCAGCGTGCACTGTCATCACTGACAGGGCTTCAATCTTCATCAGGTCTTCCTTTGGGGTTTGGGGGCAGCTGCCGTTTGATTGGTGAGCTGCGATGACATGCGCATGGGAGTCACGGCTGCAGCACAGCTCTCTCTATGTGATGGCACACCGTCCAATAGAGAGTGCAGTGCAGTGCTAAAGTAAATATCTCCTAAGCAGTGCACGTTTAAGAGATATTTACTGTGCCTACAGGTAAGTCTTATTATAGGTTTACCTGTAGGTATAAGTTTGAAAAAAGCCTTTACTATTACTACTTTATTACTACAACTAATGGTATTCCTGTTGTTTGAAGAAGAGTAGATATTCAGATGCTAATGCCGTGTACACACGGGCGGACTTTTCGGCATCAAAGGTCCGACGGTCTTTCCGATGGACTTTCAACAGACTTTTGACGGACTTCCAACGGTTTTTCGAATGAACGGACTTGCCTACACATGATCACACCAAAGTCCGACGGATTTGTACGTGATGACGTACGACCAGACTAAAATAAGGAAGTTGATAGCCAATAGCTGCCCTAGCGTTGGTTTTCGTCCATCGGACTAGCATACAGTCGAGCGGATTTTTTGACCGGACTCAAGTCCGTCGCAAAGATTTGAAACATGTTTCAAATCTAAAGTCCGTCTGATTTTCGCCCGAAAAAGTCCGCTGCAGGTCCGATGAAGCCCACACACGGTCAGATTATCCAACGGATTCGTCCCGTCGGACCAGCCCGGATAAAATGTCCGCCCGTATGTACACGGCATTAGACATCCTTTTTTTGACAAGTGACTTCCGAATCTTTGAGCTACTGAAAGAGGAAAATTACCTCCCCAGCTGGTATTCCTTCAGATACAGTATTTTCACCTACACCATGCTTTTAGGGCCTAGTTTTCCCAGATGCTCACCCTTCAGCAGTATCCTTTAGAATCTCTGCTGAGAGCTGCTG
Source organism: Lithobates clamitans (assembly GCA_037952925.1). Taxonomy (NCBI): domain Eukaryota; kingdom Metazoa; phylum Chordata; class Amphibia; order Anura; family Ranidae; genus Lithobates; species Lithobates clamitans. Next base: position 49,538 of record JBBGZY010001155.1, read on the forward strand.
ACCTTACCAACCCAAAAGCCTTATCATGGCTCTAAGACCTCTTCTCCAGAAATTGAAAAATCATCATTTACATAGAATCTATTATACAACTCAGCAGTTGCATTGCATTTACCCAATGCTCTCCCCACTTTGTAACAAATGGCAAAATGATACTGGAATCTTTTATTATATGGTATTGACTTGCCCTTTAGTTATTGCTTATTGGGGCCAAGTCATAACTAGAATGTCCAATGCACTTCATCTGCCTGTATTACTTGATCCCCTTGTTCTATTTCCAATGGCTGAGAGCACTGACCGGATCGTTCTGGCAGGGGGTCCACCCCCCTGTCAGAACACAATAGCACAGCAGGGGAGATAGCTGTACTAACATTGGATTGTTAGCACAGCAGCTCCGACCTGAGCTGTCAGGGTTTTTTTTTGTAAACGCACTGGGTTGAATGGAAAAAAATAGTAGTGTGTACCAGACTTTTGTATCACAGAATCAAACTTTATAGACATACAAAACATGTCACGGGTGGGGTGGAAGGGCTAAAAGAGACAGTCTTCCCTTGTCTAGAAGATAACCCTCTTTTGCTAGTAGTTTGGTTGTAGTTGTAGGGATCATAATTGGGTGAACCTTAAGAAAAAAATATTCTATACCCATAAAAAAATGCACAAACTGTTCATCCTATTTGCCCAGTCACTGACTGTTTTCAGCTAACTGAACAGAGTGGTTGATTGTGTTTAACCAGTTGCCAACCGCCACACGCCGATATACATCAGCATAATGGCAGTGGTGGGCAAATGGGCGTACCTGTATGTCCCCTTTAAGAGCCGGGGATAGCAGGCGTGCGCCGCGGGCCACGTACAGCGTGACCATGCCTGCGGGACTGGCGGATTTGATGTCCACTGGTCTCCCGGTGATCGTGTCACGGATCCTCAGAACGGGGAAGTGCCAATGTAAACAAGGCACTTCCCCATTCTGGCTTGTGACATGACAGAGATCACTGCTCTCCGTTATCGAGAGCAGTGATTGCTGTAATGTGACTAGTAGCCCATCCCCCTCACAGTTAGTATCACTCCCTAGGACACACTTAACCCCTTCATCGCCCCCTAGTCATTAGCCCCTTCACTGCCAGTGTCATTTACACAGTAATCAATGCATTTTTATAGCACTGATCGCTGTATAAATGACAATGGTCTCAAAATAGTGTCAAAAATGTCCGATGTGTCTGCCATAATGTCGCAGTTCAGATAAAAATCTCAAATAGCCACCATTACTAATAAAAAAAAAATAATATTAAAAATGCCATATAATTATCCCCTATTTTGTAAATGCTATAACTTTTGCGCAAACTAATCAATATACGCTTATTGCAATTTTTTTACCAAAAATATGTAGAAGAATACATATCGGCCTAAACTGAGGAAAAAAATGTTTTTTTATATATTTTTGGGGGATATTTATTATAGCAAAAAGTAAAAAATAATGCGTTTTTTTTTTTAAATTGTCACTCTTTTTTTGTTTATAGGGCAAAAAATAAAAAAAGGTAGAGGTGAGCAAATACCACCAAAAGATAGCTCTAATTGTGGGGAAAAAAATGGACGTCAGTTTTGTTTGGGTGGAACGTCGCATGACTGCGCAATTGTCAGTTAAAGCGATGCAGTGCCAAATCGCAAAAAGTGCTCTGGTCAGGAAGGGGGTAAAATCTTTAGTGGCTGCAGCAGTTAAGAATACTGAAAAACAGTGGCAGAATCATTCACATGTTCAAACATGGCATTTAACAGTTTACAAGCAGTTTGTTTTATTTCCAAAGCATATGGCGGTCACATTACAGCAAGATAACTTTTGATGGTGCTTTTGAGAAGCTTTCCGTGTCAAAAAGTCATTTTTTAAGTCTCATGCAAGTGCTCTTCCTCATAGAAGCAGACTGCACTCTGCAAATAAGATGTTAATTTTGTTATAGTTCATGGGCTTTTCACTACAATCTGGCTGTCAGCAGCAGGTGGAGGGTAATTTGAAATATGGCTAATCAAACACATTAAACCCATTGAAAGGTAATACCCTCCAACCTTGAAAATTCAATTTTGGATAAAATCCAGTCTTTTAATGAACACATGCAGTTACTTACCATGGTAATTCCAACAATTAAATTGGCCATTTCTAATTCTTATGTAGCTCACTAAGAGCATATCTACCCATGGTGTAAATGGAAGGCTCACACAAGGGTCTTTTACTCAAGGTGGGACTTGATAGGTTTATGATTCTCAAAAGTATAACTTTCACTCTGAGATTATTATTTTTATTATTATACAAGATTTATATAGCGCCAACAGTTTACGCAGCGCTTTACAATGTATAAGGGGGACAACACAATTACAGTACAGTTCAATACAAAAGGTACAGGAGGGCCCTGCTCGTAGAGCTTACATTCTAAAGGGAGGGGGTGGTGGTACAAAAGGTAATAGCTGCAAAGAATGATTTGATGGGGGTGGCTCAGGGACAGTTATGTGGGTGTGGGATAGGCTTCCCTGAATAAATGAGTTTTCAGGGATCTCCTAAAGGTGGACAGGGTAGGGGCTGATTGGACATACTGGGGCAGGGAATTCCAGAGGATGGGAGAGGCTCTGGAGAAGTCCTGAAGGCGAGCATGGGAAGAGGTAACAAGGGAGCTAGAGAGCAGGAGGTCCTGGGAGGAGTGGAGGGGGCGATTTGGGTGATATCCGCAGATGAGGTTGGTGATGTAGATGGGGGCGATGTTGTGAATGGCCTTGTATGTTATGGTTAGCATTTTGAATTTTACACGGTGGGGTAGTAGACTGAAGGGGGGATAGCCTGCTTAAGGTTAGGCCATTAAGGAGAGAGTTGCAGTAGTCGAGGCGGGAAATAATCAAGGAGTGAATAAGTTGCTTTGTGGTGTCATTAGTCAGGAAGGGTCGAATTCTGGAGATGTTGCAAAGGTTAAGGTGGCAGGATTTAGCCAGTGATTGGATATGGGGACTGAAGGAGAGGTCAGAGTCAAGGATTACACCCAGGATCCTGGCATGTGTGGAGGGACCAATGGTTGTGTTGTTGATATTAATGATGAAGTCACAGGAGGGGGACCGTGAAGGAGGAAATATAACAAGCTCAGTTTTAGAAAGATTAAGTTTGAGGAAGTGGTGTGACATCCATAACGATATGTCATTCAGCAAGTTTGAGATCCGTGAGGAGATGGTGGGGGTAAGTTGAGGAGTGGAGAGATAGATCTGTGTGTCATCAACATAGAGGTGGTATTGGAAGCCATGGGAGGTTATCAACTGGCCCAGGGAAGAGGTATAGAGTGATAAAAGGAGAGGCCCAAGGACGGAGCCTTGGGGTACCCCAACAGAAAGAGGAAGGGGAGCGGAGGAGATGGAGTTCTAAGTGACACTGAAAGTGCGCTGAGATAGGTGGAGGAGAACCAGGATAATGCAGAATCACGGAGGCCAAGGGAGTGTAATTTGCTGAGGAGCAGCAGGTGGTCAACTGTGTCAAAGGCAGCAGAGAGGTCTAAAAGTATGAGTATGGAGTAGTGGCCATTGGTTTTGGCAGTTATTAGAACATTGGTGAGTTTTAGTAGGGCAGTTTTAGTAGAATGTTGTAGACGGAAGCCAGACTGTAGGGGGTCGAGAAGGTTGTTGTCCGTGAGGTAGCGACTCATTTGGTCATGAACAAGGCGTTCGATGAGCTTGGAGGCAAACGGGAGAAGGGAGATAGGTCTTAAGTTATTCAAACAGGTGGGGTCTAGTGAGGGTTTTTTGAGTATGGGGGTAACCAGTGCATGTTTGAGCGGGGAAGGAAAGGTGCCGGAAGAGAGGGAGAGGTTGAAGATGTGGGTTAGGGAGTTGAGGATAGAGTGGGAAGGTGGTCGCAGTAATTGAGAGGGGACAGGGTCCAGGGGACATGTAGTGAGGTGGGCCATGGAGAGGAGTTTATCAACTTCTTTTGTGGTAACTGGGCAAAAGGAGGAGAGTATTGAGTGTGGTGTTGGAACTGATATGTTGGGTAGGGGAGGAATTTGAATGCTGGATATCTCCTTGCGAATTGTGTTGATTTTGCTATTGAAGTGGTTGGCAATATGTTGAGCGGTAAGCAAGTTGGTGGGTGGGGGCAGTGGGGGTGAAGTAAGGAATTAAGGGTAGAAAAGAGTTGATGAGGTTTGGATGAGAGGGTTTTGATGAGAGTGTTGTAATAGGTTTGTTTAGCAGTGTGGAGGCAGGAGTTGTATTTGAGAAGGACAGATTTGTAGAGGGTAAAATCTTGCAGGGATTTAGATTTACGCCATGCTCGCTCAAGAGCACGGCTGTGTCTCTTGAGACTTCTGGTGTCGTTTGTTTGCCAGGGTTGTGGCAGATGGGGCCTGGTTCTGCATGTAGAAAGAGGAGCAAGTAAGTCTAGGGAGGATGACAACGTGGTGTTGTAGATGGAAGTGGTTAGGTCTGGGCAGGACAGGGGTGCGATTTTGTCATAAAGGCCATCAGTAGCAGAGTGAAGAAGGGAAGGTTTAAGGTTGCGAAGGTTCCTGCGGGTAGTGGTTTGTGGGTTGGCATAATGGCATATAGGAGACAAGGAGAGTGTGAAACGGATAAGGTTGTGATCAGAGAGAGAAAAGGGTGTGTTGGAGAGATTGCAGGGAGTGCAGCGATGGGAGAATACAAGGTCAAGAGTGTTGCTGTTGGAGTGAGTGGTGGTTTGTGTCCATTGTGCTAGGTTAAAAGAGGAGGTTAGGTTGAGTAGTTTAGATGAGCTGCCACATTGGTCAGAAACTTCATCTTTTCTTTATCACAATCCTGACGGAGCTTTTATATTGCTTTCATAGTTAAAACACCACACAGTAACAGCTGGCAACTTTAAAAATGTAAATAACATTTTACATTTATTTATAATTTTGCACTTGTAAACTTAAAGCTGATCTTCATATTTAATGTCCCTTAACACATTTTGTTTAGGACAAGCTGGCTGGGTGCGCTGTATACACAGCACTGTGTTTAGTAAAAGGAACTTCAGGTCTCACGCCCAGAATAAAATAAGAGTCACGCTGCTCACACATCTACAGGAAGCTTTGAAGTCTATGAATTAATACAAAGCTTCCTCTGACTGGCTGAGCTGGAGAGGTGGGTGGATGATTTCTTTAACTCCACCTCAGCCAATCAGAGGAAGTTTTGTATTCTTTCATAGAATAAAAAGCTTCCTGTGAATAACTGAGCAGCATTCAAGTCAACTGTATTTTGTTTGAAGAGTTAGATGGGAAGTTCTCATCCCACTGCTGGACCACAGCGCTGTATACTGTATGTAGCTGAGGCCACAGTTATTAGAGAATGCCCAGCAAGCATATCTGTTAGTGTAGTAAATAGTTTGTTTGAGCCAATAAACTTGGAAATCAGCTTTAACCACTTAAAGAACGAAAGGATTTACCCCCCTTAATGACCAGGTCATTTTTTTCAATAGGGCACTACAAACTTTTTGCCATAATATATATCCAAAAAAAATGTCTTCATCAGTTTAGGCCAATATGTATTCTTCTACATAGTTTTGGTAAAAAAAATTACAATAAGCATATATTGATTGGTTTGCGCAAAAGTTATAGCGTCTACAAAATAGAGGATATATTTATGGCATTTTGTTTATAATTTTTTTTTTAATAGTAATGGCGATGATCAGCAATTTTTAGCAGGACTGCAACATTGCGGCAGACAGATTAGACACTTTTGACACTTTTTTGGGAGCATTGACATTTACACAGCGATCAGAGCTAAAAATAACCACTGATTACTGTATAAATGTCATTGGCAGGGAAGGGGTTAACACTAGGGGGTGATCAAGGGGTTAAGTGTTCCCTAGGGAGGTGTTTCTAACTGTGGGGGGAGGGGACTGATTGGGAGTACAGGGAGATCGCTGTTCTTGATCACTAGGAAAAACAGATCTCTCTCTACTTCCCTGACAGAACAGGCATCTGTCTGTTTACATTGACAGATCAACGTCCTGGCTCTCTGCGGAGCGTGGACATTGTGGGCGCGTGTCCCCTAGAGCTCTTAAAGTGGTTAATGTACACCTAAGGCGATTCACGCAGCCGTGCCAACCTGCCACAGTATACTGACAGCAGCTGGTCGGCAAGTGGTTAAACTGGAACTCCAAACAAAACATTTTCTCCACACTGCCGCCTGAGGGTGAAAGCTGGGAGTCTCCAGCCTGCATGCGATCACTAAGGTATAGCTAACATGGTGGTGATCAGGAACCAGTGAAGTTGCTTATTTTCAAAGGGTGGACGTTTATTAACACATCCTTGGCACATAGCATTGTGCTGGGGAATGTTAATGTAAGTTGGAAGGGGTTAGGGTAGTAAAAATATTTAAATACCTTATTTTTTTAAAGGTATCCAAAACCTTTATTTCTGTTTTTTTTTGTAAATTATGAAAAGTTAAATCATATGAAAGTTTCTGATAGATCTCAGGGATTTGATGGTTAGATCTCTATGCTTGAGTTCCTGAGTTTGCGCATCTACTCTGGCCAGGATAAGAGGGGGGCATCCTCCCTGTTGGAGTTAATATTAGCTTACATTCTGGAGAATGCAACAGGCAGAACAAGGAAAGGTTGGTGGAAGTACCCAGAACTAGAGTGGACAGGAATTTAATTGAGAATTATGGCAGGGACAAGAGCAGACATTTTTTTTTTTTTTTACATTTTTTGTTATTTTTCTTGCATGTGATTGGGTACTCTTTACGAAGTGAAACCTTACCTCATTTACTAAGCTCAGGAGCAACTGCACTACTTTGCAAAGTGCACAGTCTATTTGCCTTTAGTAAATCAACCACAGTGTGTAAGCTACAAATCACTCAAGTGGTACCTTACCTAGACTAGGGACTTCCCCATGTGAAAGTGCTGATGCTTGATTGAACAGTGAAAAGAGAAGCACAGTGATAAGCTCATCTATTTCTCACTCTGCTTACTCTTCCTTTCAGCATGCTTCTTGTCACATGAACCCATAGGGTCCTTGTGCTGCTTTTTCTTCTCACACTCCATCCCTGCTGTATAGGGAATGCAAGAGGCTTATACAGGTCAAAGTCAGGTACCTAAACTATTTGTATTTAAAAAATACATTTAATGATGTATTAATGATAAATCTGCACTTATTTGTGTCTAACATACAGTATATGCCTATAGTTCAGCTTTAGAGGACAAGTGTGAGGAATAAAAAATAAACATCTATACTCATCTGGCTACAGCATTGTTCTGATGCTGCAGCTGTCCCCTTGCCGGCTCTAATACCGAAAGCTGAGCGATCACATGACTGCTAATCACTCAGCCCTTTGAGCCAAGAGCAGGGGCCATCAGTCACCACTCTGTGCTCTCCCATTCCAGGGCTCACTGGAGCATCGGGCTGGGGAGCAGACGGGAGCGGCTGGTTCAGGCTCTCAGTGGCATACTTTAGCCCACTGTCAACTAAATCCAGGTCACAGGAGAGCAGAAATAAGTGCACTCCTGTAACCCAGAAGTAAAGTATGCCCAAAAAACCTTTGGCCATACTTCTCTTTTAAGACAAACTTGTTGATTTGTACTGCATGGTGAAAGCCCAATTTGCTTTAAAATTGCAATCAGATATAGCTACATATACCAGCAGAGCCCACTGGTGGACCATTTAAAATATGATACTAAGTTAATTTATTTCTGTATTCATTTTGTTTTTTATTTAAAAATTCATATTGTACAGCATATGGTTCCTTCATAAAATAAATGTATTTTCTCCATTTTGGTTAGATGTTTCTCCATCTTTGTTCTTTAGATTAGGCTTGGCTCCATTTCCACCATTGCTTCACATATTTTACAGATACATCTGCCTTCCATTGACCAAACTTTTCACATTTAGTTGTGCCAGCTGAACACACCTACATGTCAAGAAAAATGAAAATAAAAAAAAAAAGAAAATGGAATGGAAAAAAAAATGTATAAAGTTGTGTGATTTCCATCTGGGAGAACTGTACTCTAACTAATCAGAAGTTTAATAATACAATAAGAAATGTAGAGATCAAGGACATTTGTAATCAACACATTAGTGTTTGAATGACAGCAACTTAGGTAAAACACTATAATTCTCATAGAACTGGCTATAACCCCATCACCCAGCAGGTGCCTTCTCTGTGTAATTTTCATCTGCAGCAACAATTACAAGTGTACAGTGGAATTATCTTTTCTTAAGTTAATGGTATGTAAGTGGTCACTGATACAGAAACTGAACAAAAGGTGAGCACTGGTCACAGCATCAGTTGTGTAATGGAATTTTGACAAGATAACCAGTCAAGTTATCGTAAAGATGTTTTTAAATTTGTGACACAGTTGATGACAGTTGTAAGTGGTCTATTCCTAACTTAGGCTAGCAGACATTATTGCAGTAGGTAGATATGTATTTAGATGTTCCCAATTTTAATATATATATATATATATATATATATATATATATATATATATATAGGGCTTTTTTTCAGGGGGAACTTGGTGGAACTCAGTTCAACCAACTCTGGCTCAGACCCTTTGGTGCCACCACAATCACTTGTAAACACAGAAGTCTGGTTTCTGTGTTTACAAGTGACAGCTCTGCACTCTGTATGTAATGCAATCCTGATATTTAATGCCCCTTTAAGACGCTCCTACTGTTTTTGTGAAATTTTACTGAATACACCCACTATTTGATATGATTTGGAGGGTGTGTGTAGGGGGAGGGGTTTTGTGGGGCCGTGGTTAAGTTCCAGCACCTATACATAAGTCCATCAAGTCCAACCTATGTGTGTGATTATGTGCCAGTATTACATTGTATATCCCTGTATGTCGCGGTCATTCAGGTGATTATCTAATAGTTTCTTGAAGCTATCAATGCTCCCCACTGAGACCACCGCCTGTGGAAGGGAATTCCACATCCTTGCCGCTCTTACAGTAAAGAACCCTCTACGTAGTTTAAGGTTAAACCTCTTTTCTTCTAATTGTAATGAGTGGCCACGAGTCTTATTAAACTCTCTTCTGCGAAAAAGTTTTATCCCTATTGTGGGGTCACCAGTACAGTATTTGTAAATTGAAATCATATCCCCTCTCAAGCGTCTCTTCTCCAGAGAGAATAAGTTCAGAGCTCGCAACCTTTCCTCATAACTAAGATCCTCCAGACCCTTTATTAGTTTTGTTGCCTTTCTTTGTACTCGCTCCATTTCCAGTACATCCCTCCTGAGGACTGGTGCCCAGAACTGGACAGCATACTCCAGGTGCGGCCGGACCAGAGTCTTGTAGAGCGGGAGAATTATCGTTTTATCTCTGGAGTTGATCCCCCTTTTAATGCATGCCAATATTCTGTTTGCTTTATTAGCAGCAGCTTGGCATTGCATGCCATTGCTGAGCCTATCATCTACTAGGACCCCCAGGTCCTTTTCCATCCTAGATTCCCCCAGAGGTTCTCCCCCCCAGTGTATAAATTGCATTCATATTTTTGCCACCCAAATGCATTATTTTACATTTTTCTACATTGAACCTCATTTGCCATGTAGTCGCCAACCCCATTAATTTGTTCAGGTCTTTTTGCAAGATTTCCACATCCTGCGGAGAAGTTATTGCCCTGCTTAGCTTAGTATCGTCTGCAAATACAGAGATTGAACTGGTTATCCCATCCTTCAGATCGTTTATGAACAAATTAAATAGGATTGGTCCCAGCACAGAACCCTGGGGAACCCCACTACCCACCCCTGACTATTCTGAGTACTCCCCATTTATCACCACCCTCTGAACACGCCCTTGTAGCCAGTTTTCAATCCATGTACTCACCCTACGGTCAATGCCAACGCACCTTATTTTGTACAGTAAACGATTATGGGGAAAGGTGTCAAATGCTTTTGCAAAATCCAGATACACCATGTCTACGGGCCTTCCTTTATCTAGATGGCAACTCACCTCCTCATAGAAGGTTAATAGATTGGTTTGGCAAGAACGATTCTTCATGAATCCATGCTGATTACTGCTAATGATATCATTCTTATTACTAAAATCTTGTATATAGTCCCTTATCATCCCCTCCAAGAGTTTACATACTATTGATGTTAGGCTAACTGATCTGTAATTCCCAGGGATGTTTTTTGGGCCCTTTTTAAATATTGGTGCTACATTGGCTTTTCTCCAATCAGCTGGTACCATTCCAGTCAATAGACTGTCTGTAAAAATTAGGAACAACGGTCTGGCAATCACCTGACTGAGTACCCTCGGATGCAAGCCATTTGATCCCGGTGATTTATTAATGTTAAGTTTCTCAAGTCTAATTTTAATTCCGTCCTCTGTAAACCATGTAGGTGCTTCCTGTGTTGTGTCATGAGGATAAACACTGCAGTTTTGGTTACTGAAGCCCCCCGATTCACTCGTGAATACTGAGGAGAAGAATAAATTCAATACCTTTGCCATCTCCCCATCCTTTGTAACCAGATGTCCTTCCTCATTCTTTATGGGGCCAATATGGTCTGTCCTCCCTTTTTTACTGTTTACATACTTAAAGAATTTCTTGGGATTTTTTTTGCTCTCCTCCGCTATGTGTCTTTCATGTTCTATCTTAGCCGTCCTAATTGCACCCTTACATTTCTTATTGCATTCTTTATAAAGTCTGAATGCTGAGGATGATCCCTCAACCTTGTATTTTTTGAAGGCCTTCTCCTTTGCTTTTATATGCATTTTTACATTGGAGTTAAGCCATCCAGGATTTTTGTTCGCTCTTTTAAATTTATTACCCAATGGGATACATTGGCTAATGCCCTTGTTTAATATGCTCTTAAAGCAAACCTATCTCTCTTCCGTATTCTTTGTTCCTAATATTTTATCCCAATTTATGCCTTTTAGCAAGGTTTGTAGTTTAGGGAAGTTGGCTCTTTTGAAATTCAGTGTCTTTGTGTTCCCTTCATGTTTCCTATTTGTGTGATTTATACTGAAACTAATTGACCTGTGATCGCTGTTACCTAAATTGCCCCGTATTTCCACATCTGTGATCAGGTCTGTATTGTTGGTAATCAGTAGATCCAGTAATGTTTTATTTCTAGTTGGTGCGTCTACCATCTGACCCATAAAATTGTCCTGCAAGACATTAAGGAACTGGCGAGCCTTAAATGAATGCGCGGTTCCCTCCGCCCAGGCTATGTCTGGATAATTAAAATCCCCCATTATGATAACACTTCCCATCCTTGCTGCTAATCCAATTTGTGATAGGAGATCCGTCTCCACTTCCTCCCTCAGGTTAGGGGGCCTATAGCATACTCCCAGTATTATTTTCCCCTTAGCTTCATCGCTTTGGAGCTCTACCCATAAGGATTCCACCTCCTCCCTAGCTCCCTCAGTAATGTCATCTCTCACATTCACTTGTACATTATTCTTGATATATAGGCATACCCCTCCCCCTTTTTTACCCTCTCTATCCTTGCGGTATAGGGTATACCCTTGAATGTTTGCCAGCCAATGATGAGAGCTGTTGAACCAGGTCTCTGAAATTCCCACAAAATCCAAATCCTCCTTGTACAACAGTATCTCTAGTTCACCCATCTTGTCCGCCATGCTCCTGGCATTGGTGAACATGCCACATAGTTTAGACCGGTCGCATATTGTCCTCGTATTGGGTGTTTCAAGATTGCAACTAGGACTTGCTACTATACTCACCTTGTGTTTTTGTGCTTTGGTTAACCTACCACTAATGCCCCCTATTGTTTGAGAAAAAAAGCCCTGTATATATATATATCCTTGGGCGCAGTTCCTTGCTGCACAGGCCCACTACTGGCCTCTAGGAAGGGGCTCTCCTGACACTCCAGGCTTCCACACTCCTCCTAGACTCACGGTCCCCTCTGGTCCCCAAGACTCTCTCTTCCAGTTGTCTCAGCTATGGTCTTCCCGACTCTCTCAGCTGGCCCAACTCTCTCAGTCCATTGACCAGGAACCTCTCCCACATGGAGTACCATCTCAAGGATGTTGCCTGGGTTCTTAAATGGTAGCACACCTCCTTCCTGTCTGCAACAACTGCTCCAACACCAACTCCTTTCCCACACACCCTGAGCTATGCTCAGCTGTGCCTTATAACGGGTGTGTGCACCTGGACACACACACAACCTGCAGAGCTTCTGGAAAACCTGGACACATGATTGAAGACTCCATCCCTCCCAATGCTCTTTGAAGTCTTCAAGTTTCCAGCCCCAATCCAGGCTTACAAAATCCAGAGAAAACTTAAAGCATAGTTTTCTCTGCTCACCAATCTTTTGCTGGAACTTCTCAAACTGCTTCTTTGAGAGTCCTGTGACCATTTTACACACATTTTCACTAAGGCAGGGGCTCTCACTCTCACAATATAGATATATATATATATATATCTATATATACAGTGGGGATGGAAAGTATTCAGACCCCCTTAAATTTTTCACTGTTTGTTATATTGCAGCCATTTGCTAAAATCATTTAAGTTCATTTTTTTTCCTCATTAATGTACACACAGCACCCCATATTGACAGAATATTATTGACATTTTTGCAGATTTATTAAAAAATAAAAACTGAAATATCACATGGTTCTAAATATTCAGACCCTTTGCTCAGTATTAAGTAGAAGCACCCTTTTGATTTAATACAGCTATGAGTCTTTTTGGGAAAAATGGAACAAGTTTTTCACACCTGGATTTGGGGATCCTCTGCCATTCCTCCTTGCAGATCCTCTCCAGTTCTGTCAGGTTGGATGGTAAACGTTGGTGGACAGCCATTTTTAGGTCTCTCCAGAGATGCTCAATTGGGTTTAAGTCAGGGCTCTGGCTGGGCCCCTCAAGAACAGTCACAGAGGTGTTGTGAAGCCACTCCTTCGTTATTTTAGCTGTGTGCTTAGGGTCATTGTCTTGTTGGAAGGTAGACCTTCGGCCCAGTCTGAGGTCCTAAGCACTCTGAAGAAGGTTTTCGTCCAGGATATCCCTGTACTTGGCCACATTCATCTTTCCCTAGATTGCAACCAGTCGTCCTGTCCCTGCAGCTCAAAATACCCCCCACAGCATGATGCTGCCACCACTATGCTTCACTGTTGGGACTGTATTGGACAGGTGATGAGCAGTGCCAAGTTTTCTCCACACATACTGCTTAGAATTAAGGCCAAAAAGTTCTATCTTGGTCTCATCAGACCAGAGAATCTTATTTCTCACCATCTTGGAGTCCTTCAGGTGTTTTTTAGCAAACTCCATGCGAGCTTTCATGTGGCTTGAACTGAGGAGAGGCTTCCGTCGGGCCACTCTGCCATAAAGCCCCGACTGGTGGAGAGCTGCAGTGATGGTTGACTTTCTACAACTTTCTCTCATCTCCCGACTGCATCTCTGGAGCTCAGTCACAGTGATCTTTGGGTTCTTCTTTACCTCTCTTACCAAGGCTCAGTTTGGCCGGACGGTCAGCTCTAGGAAGGGTTCTGGTCTTCCCAAACGTCTTCCATTTAAGGATTATGGAGGCCACTGTGCTCTTAAGAACCTTAAGTGCAGCAGAATTTTTTTTGTAACCTTGGCCAGATCTGTGCCTTGCCACAATTCTGTTTCTGAGCTTTTCAGGCAGTCCCTTTGACCTCATGATTCTCATTTGCTCTAACATGCAATGTGAGCTGTAAGGTCTTATATAGACAGGTGTGTGGCTTTCCTAATCAAGTCCAATCAGTATAATCAAACACAGCTGGACTCAAATAAAGGTGTAGAACCATCTCAAGGATATTCAGAAGAAATGGACAGCACCTAAGTTAAATATATGAGTGTCACGGCAAAGGGTCTGAATAGTTAGGACCATGTGATATTTAAGTTTTTCTTTTTTAATAAATCTGCAAAAATATCAACAATTCTGTGTTTTTCTGTCAATATCGGGTGCTGTGTGTACATTAATGAGGAAAAAAATAAACTTAAATGATTTTAGCAAATGGCTGCAATATAAAAATTTAAGGGGGTCTGAATATTTTCCGTCCCTACTGTATATATAGATATCTATCTATATATAGATAGATATCTATATATACAGTGGGGAGAACAAGTATTTGATACACAACATTTTGCAGGTTTTCCTACTTACAAAGCATGTAGAAGTCTGTAATTTTTATCATAGGTACTCTTCAACTGTGAGAAACTGAATCTAAAACAAAAAATCAGAAAATCACATTGATTGATTTTTAAGTAATTAAACCTGTAAAATCAGCAGTGTATCAAATACTTGTTCTCCCTACTGTAAATATGTACTTAATTGGGCCCAATTTGGACATTTTCACTTAGGGGTGTACTCATTTTTGTTGCCAGTGGTTTAGACATTAATGGCTGTGTGTTGACAGCAAATTTACAAAATGTACAAGCTGTACACTTACTACTTTACATCGTGGCAAAGTATAATTTCTTCAGTGTTGTCACATGAAAAGATATAATAAAATATTTACAAAAATGTGAGGGGTGTACTCACTTTTGTGAGATACTGTGCACACAGATATTAGAATGATTAATATGATAAAATAATTCCTCTGTTTTATTTATAAAATTATATAAGTATAGAGATTTATAAGCATACCACAAGAAAGCACATGTTCCTGTTCGCTGATGAGGTCAGTTGTGACGAATCCTGCTCGGCAGAGCCAGCAATTTGACAACATGATACACGCATCCCAGGCAGTGTGGATATGCTTGCATGTTTTATGCTTGCAATTCTCTACAGTTGTGAGTATCATTTTATAAGTAAACCAGATATTTTATGATATTACACTTTGTGGGGCCTTTTCTGTTAATATGGTAATGATATAACGACAATGTGGATTTCATCTGAGGATTGGCAGAGAGGCTTATTACCATTTTGATTGTCCCAGTGTGCTGGAGAAGCACGTTTGACCGCTTATAGTTTAGGGGTTTTATCATCTGGTGCGAAGCCTGTGTTTTATGTTGGTAGAGTACAGTGTCACTAACTGCACTATTTGCCATGTTTCTTGATACTATATCAGCTGATAATGGATTTTTTTTATACTTCCCATGAACTTTCATCTTTATGCAGATATAGTCAAGTTTAAAAATGGAGTTTGAAATTGATAGAAGTCAGCTTTTTTAGATAAACATTAAGTCACAATAATTTACTTAGATGCACTTTAATTCAATCAACAGTCAAAACTTTTTAAAGAGAATTCAATGATATAGGATGGACAGCCTGTAGATCGAGACCCCAAGTGGAGTTTTGGGGGGTCTGCGGATATAAAGAAGTGCTCACTCCCACTTACTTCTTTGGAAATGATGGTCCTGTTTAGCCAAATTGCACTAAATCAGATTTATTCCACTGCACTATTTTCTTATAAAAATGAAGGCTTTGTATTCTGTACTCTGTAAGACATTAATCGACTTTCTCATCTGTCATAATGAGTTGCCGACTCAAAATGGATCCTTCTGACACCTGAAGAAATAGGCAAAAAGAGAGAATAGGAGGTTCATGAGAAATAGTAATGTACTGAAGGAACAAAATACCACTAGATCTATACAGCAGAGTGGAAAAAGCAAAAGCATCATTTCATGTTCAGTATGCCACCGTGTCCATCCTCTGAAAATTAAATGACTAACTTTAGGTGAAATAATTCCTTAAATACCTTACAAATGCAAACCACAGTGATGTTGAAATATAACTGGGACAATTTCAGTGTAATTGTTTCAGGAAAATCAGAGTGTTAAAGAGCCACATTTGGTTAAAAAAAGAACATCATTGATTGTCACTGAAGCACCTGCTGATAATGAGAGCAAGCCAACCAGCTCCATTTATATTCTCCAGGAAAGACTAAATTTGTTATGGCATAAACATCTCACGCACTCCCTGTGCAATGTTGTAAAGCATTCTGTCTACATCAATATTTATCTAGCTTTCTTGTTTTACTGTCAATTTTATTATTTTTTCAAGTAAGAGTTTAACAATGAAGCATTGGAAGAGATTTATCAAATAGTGTGCAGCTGGAGGACATGCAAAAGAGAGGTACAGTTTGGGTGTACATCTGCTTATCCTCATATGCAATGTTGCACTGAAATAACCCAACGGGATCTACTGGGAGCCACTGGGATCTCCTTTCTAACTTTCTGCCAAAGAGTGTTATTGTCACAAGGGCAGTCAAATGATTTGCTTACAGCGAGATTTTCAGACAGGTTGGCAAATTTCTGTATGTAATAACAAGCACTTCTAATGATATTTCCTTAATAGGAAACCTTACTTTTCCTACTCAGCATATACAACTGTAAGGTCAATAGCATTGCAGGTAGAGATGTAGATATATATATATATAGATATAGATATAGATATATATTTTTTTCCTGTTAGAAGGGTGTTCAGCATTGGGTACCCAGCGGAAAAGAAATAGAAACTGTGGGTGTGGCAAAATTGTGCTAACAATGAAGGGGACTTAAAGGGATAGTTCACATTTACCACAAAACTGCCTATGCAGATAAGGGGCATCTTTAAATAAAAACAAACTGTGCAGCTCTAAATAAATTTGAATAAAGCCTTTGCTATAGGTGTAAGCCATTTACATACCTTATGAAGCCTCCCTGGAATACTCCCAGGATGTTGCTAAGTGAGGCCTAGTCATCACTGCTCACCCACCGCCATCACAGGAGTGAGCTCTCAAATGCAGAGCTCAAAGATACTGCATCAAGGGAGAGAGAGTATGTGAGGGGGTTTGAATGAGAGAAAGCGCTCACTCTGTGATGTGATGAAGTGAAACAATTTTACCATCTCATCTCCAGCTGAATGTAACTAACTACTACAGGCTGTATTATGATCTGGATAAATGAGAACCTTCACTGAATCATTTATAGCTGTTTTGAACAGATCAATTTTAAACTGATGAAACGCTTCCCTAACCTTTACCTTAGGGGGAAAAAAGTATTTATGCACCAATATAAACCACAAACCTGTCTTTTATTATAGCGCAATGATATTTTGGTGCAAAAGGATATAAACTGTTGCAGTTGGCTGGCATTGGAAAAACACATGTCCATTTCCCAACTGTGGCTTTGAGTATAGCCTTTTGTTTTAATGATTTGGCAGTCTGATCAATGAATGATTCTTGTATGTTGGACAATGTGTACTGTACAGGGAAGGTAATACAATTTGGTTTTCTGTGCTGTCCATGGTGCTGAACTAATTTTCAGAATGTATTGTGTTTCTTAGCCACAGAGGCTATTCCATGACGTTCCCACACTCCAGGCTGAATTAGATTCTTGTAAAATTCCAGCTCTGAATACTTATTGGGCAGCATTTATGGTGCAATTAAATGATTACTGTGTAAAGGGGAAATCAGATTTGGATCCAAACACTGGCCCCTATTAAACTGCAAGGGTCCTTTCTATGAGCTGCATTTTGGATCTATAAATTATAAGGAGATCCTGTCAGGGAAAAAATGGAGTTCTGCCATTGCTTATTTAAGTCTCTGCTCTACAGTAGATCAAGTAAATATGTCAGATGTCTCAACACATCTTTGAGTACATACTTGTTCTACCTCATTAACTTACTAAGTAATAAACCAAAGAAACCTCATAAATGATACATTTAAAAACAAGCCAGAAAAAGTGGCCATTTCATTTCTGATCTGACAGGTTATTTTAATGGTTGAGTAATTTGGGCATAATACATACAGTATCTCACAAAAGTGAGCACACCCCTCACATTTTTGTGAATATTTTCCTGTGATAACACTGAAGAAATGACACTTTGCTACAATGTAAAGTAGTGAGTGTACAGCTTGTATAACACACAGCCATTAATGTGTAAACCACTGGCAACAAAGGTGAGTACACCCCTAAGTGAAAATGTCCACATTTGGATCAATTAGCCATTTTCCCTCACAGTGTCATGTGACTTGTTAGTGTTACAAGGTCTCAGGTGTAAATGAGAAGCAGATGTGTTAAATGTGGTGTTATGGCTCTCACTCTCTCATACTGGTCACTAGAAGTTCAACATTGCACCTCGTGGCAAAGAACTCTCTGAGGATTTGAAAAAAAGAATTGTTGCTCTACATAAAGATGGCCTAAGCTATAAGAAGATTGCCAAGTACCCAAAACTGAGCTGCAGCTCAGTGACCAAGACCATACAGTGGTTTAACAGGACAGGTTCCACTTAGAACAGGCCTCACTATGGTCGACCAAAGAAGTTGAGTGCACATGCTCAGCATCATATCCAGAGATTGTCTTTGGGAAATAGACGTATGAGTGCTGCCAGCATTACTGCAGAGGTTGAAGGGGTGGGAGGGGTCAGCCTGTTAGTGCTCAGACCATACGCCGCACACTGTATCAAATTGGTTTGCATGGCTGTCATCCCAGAAGGAAGCCTCTTCTAAAGATGATGCACAAGTAAGCCCACAAACAGTTTGCTGAAGACAGGCAGACTAAGGACATGGCTTACTGGAACCATGTCCTGTGGTCTGATAAGGCCAAGATAAACTTATTTGGTTCAGCTGGTGTCAAGCGTGTGTGGCAGCAACCAGGTGAGGAGTACAAAGACAAGTGTGTCTTGGCTACAGTCAAGCATGGTGGTGGGAGTGTCACGGTCTGGGGCTGCATGAGTGTTGCTGGCACTGGGGAGCTTCAGTTTATAGAGGTAACCATAAATGCCGACATGTACTGTGACATACTAAAGCAGAGCATGATCTCCTCCCTTCGGAGACTGGGCCGCAGGGCAGTACTCCAACATAATAATGACCCCAAACACACCTCCAAGACAACCACTGTCTTCCTAAAGAAGCTGAGGGTAAAGGTGACGGACTGGCCAAGCATGTCTCCAGACCTAAACCCTCTTGAGCATCTGTGGGGCATCCTCAAATGGAAGATGGAGGAGCGCAAGGTCTCTAACATCCCCCAGCTCCGTGATGTCATCATGGAGGAGTGGAAGAGGACTCCAGTGGAAACCTGTGACGCTCTGATGAACTCCATGCCCAAGGGGGTTAAGGCAGTGCTGGAAAATAATGGTGGCCACACAAAATATTGACACCTTGGGCCCAATTTGGACATTTTCACTTAGGGGTGTACTCACTTTATATTGTAGCAAAGTGTCATTACTTCAGTATTGTTACAAAAATGTGAGGGGTATACTCACTTTTGTGAGATACTGTATATGATTGGTAAGAACGTGAAAGGCACAGCATCAGCCATTTACAAACACAGATTTTAAAATACTTGGCATTATTTATATAATCCCTTTCTAAAAAAACAAAGAAATAAACAACTCAATGGATGTGACCAACCTAGGGAAAAGTTACAGAGTTCTGTTCCATTGATATTCCATCATATCCCTCCAACTGAAGTTCCTCAAACAGTACAAACTAGGAATTTTTACCGGGTAGCAGCTTCATGCAGAGAATATAAGCATCCAGCTTGGGGACAGCCGCTCCAAACACCAACCACTTCACTAAATCATTTTGGTCTTATCAAGTAGGTATTGTACTCGGGCCTTGCAACACCTATGTTTTGCACTCAAACCAGAGTCCTTTCTGCATTTTACTCTCTCCATTGAGATTTTGCAGGTTTTTTCTGAATACTTTAATTGACCTGAAGAAAATGAGAAAATCCGGACAGCCGCACTCCAGAAAGATGTATTTCAAAAGTTTTTTATTGTAATAAATTCTTGAGCATACAGAGCACTGTGGCAGAAAGTACAGGCAATCAGCTAACGCGTTTCGTGCTTATCCCAATCGCTTACTCTAACAACTTTTGAAATACATCTTCCTGGAGTGCGGCCTTCCGGATTTTCTAATTTTCTTCAGTATGACTCAGCATTAGCCAGCACCTGGGGCTCTTTATCCTGAGAGACAACTGAGTTGATACCTGGAAGTGGATCTTTGCCTGTGCGGTGAGAATTTTTTCTACTTTAATTGACCGTCATGATCATATTGGAATGTTTATTGGTTCTGAGTCTCTAGAGTGTTTAAAGTTGTGAGAGAAACATCTCACACTCTGTTGGGGAATACCAGATCTGAATACTTAATGCAGTATGCATTCTGTAAAGTGTTGATATTTTGACACAAATAACAAGAAACAGAGGTACTAAAATCTAGGTCAATTTGTGCAGTGGAATGGAATACGAAAGGTGACAAATGCTAGCACAAAGTAGGCCCTGTTCACACTGCTATTAGTGACAGGTGTTTGATGTGCGTTTTGCTGCTTCTCAAACGCCTAGTAAAGTGACCTGCAATGGATAGTATGAAAAGTGGATAGACCTGTTCACATTTGAAAAAATATGTAGTGTTTGCATTGCTTTGCGTCACTGTGCAGCAAAAATGAGCTACATGTTGAGTCTGGGAGGAGTTGAAGCTTGTCAACTCCTTCCACTTGAACTCCTTTCATTCAAGTCTATGATATTGTGCCTGTAGCAATTTCAGTGCGTTTGACAAGCATTAATTAAATATCAGTAAGGTAAAAGGTGGAACACCAGTGAGGTGGAAAAAAAAACACTTGGAGGCCATTTGGTGTGTGTTTTTTAACCAAAGTTAAATGCATAAAAAATGCTATAGGCGCATTGGTTCACTTTACTATCATTGTGAGTACTTTTAGCAATTGTGAACTTAGCCTAAGGCAGAATTTTCTATAACTCGTGATGACTGATCCACTTTAATAACATTTTGTAGAGGAAATCTAGAGACAGTGCAAAAGTGTCTCACCTGTAACATAAAAGAAGGATTTGGCCCAGTACACAGGTTCCCCAGTTACACACATACACTGGAAGCTCTAGGATCACCATGTGACAGATATATTATCCAGATGGTACACTTGGCAGATAGTGGTTTCTACTGGGAAATGCAATCCATCCATAGCCAGACAGTAAATCCTGAGTACAACACTATCTAAATAACTGTCATCCTCTCTCTTAAATATATAGAATTACATATAAATGAGAATCTCCATGCTGTTTTCTTGCATCCCTAAGACAATAATAGCACAAGTTTTGTTTGTCCACTGGGAGATGACGCCTCTGGCTGTATAAAGAGCCATGGGCACAAAGACATTTTTTTCGCTGTGCATCTCACAGAAGCAGTTCCAGCACTGGCAATATTAGGAGACACAGTCCCTGATGCATTAAACCTGTCTACAGTTCAGGCAGCACACTGCTGCAAGGGTAGTTATGGGCTTGTCAGCTACAGTATACAAGTGAGATTATCAAAGATATGCCTTCATTATAAACAAATAATAAATATATAGTCAAATTTACTATAGTTTTTGTAACTATGGCTAGTACTTCTATCACTGCTGTAATAATTGGTTGTGAAGCAGTGAATTTCTGGACAATGCTGAAGTAAACCTGTTCGAAAGAAAAATTTCTTGGCAGCTATTGCTGACCTCCTATAAAAATTCAAGTTTCCTTACTGGCTTCAGTACTGAGTCAGAATCAACCAAAACCTTTTTTGTTCTTTTCTTTTATTATATAGTGATAGCTGGACTTCAGGAATGCGGCCTAATACTATATATATATATATATATATATATATATATATATATATATATATATAAAACAAAAGATGAAAGCGCTCATAAATGTGTCCAAAAAGACAAATAAATGGTGAAAATATATATATATATATATAGTGAAAAAATGTATATAGTGAAAAAATCTTGTAAAGCCACACCGAAAAGACAGTCCTTATTGAAGAGTGCAAAAGCTGTATGTGTATATGATGACACCAATTCCTCCACCACAGTGATGAATGGGAGATCAACTCCCGTTAAGAAACAAGCTCACCAGATGATATTGCCATTCACTCATGTGTTTGGCAAACAAGCTCAAAGATTATATTGAACAGCTGCTGTAACTCGCCACACTCTGTTCACACAGGTTTGACTCCACATGTAGATAATAGAGGGAGAAATGGAGCCTCCAATAGTGTAAAATCATTTAAGATATTGATTCATTTAAAATATATATTGCACGTACAGCAAATATAGTTACACCGCGGCTCTGTGTTGCGATCTCACCACTGCTTCATTCACTAAACATCAGAACATCATCCCAGCTTCAACATACAGTCGCCGTGTAGACACACCCTGACTAGTTTCATCACTTCCGTAGTCGGAATTCTCTACATGTGGAGTCAAACCCGGGCATGTGAACAGAGTTTGGCGAGTTACAGCAGCTGTTCAATATAATCTTTGAGCTTGTTTGCCAAACACAAGAGTGAATGGCAATATCATCTGGTGAGCTTGTTTCTTAACGGGAGTTGATCTCCCATTCATCACTGTGGTGGAGGAATTGGTGTCATCATATATACATACAGCTTTTGCACTCTTCAATAAGGACTGTCTTTTCGGTGTGGCTTTACAAGATTTTTTCACTATATACATTTTTTCACTATATATATATATATTTTCACCATTTATTTGTCTTTTTGGACACATTTATGAGCGCTTTCATCTTTTGTTTTATATATATATATGTAGGAAGGCCAGTATGGTGGCCTGAATTTATGGGAGGAGCCCGGGGGGTATATGCAGCCCGCTCACCTGTGGTGCTTGTCGGTTTCCTGTGCGCGATATACGTCACTAGGCTGACTATTCGAATACCAGCGTCCGCAAGTTCTTGTCGTACAAGTTCCCGCATTCGCAATTTCTGTGCTCGAGAGTTTCGAAGTCCGTGTTTTCCGATTCCTAGTTCGTACCACGCGTCTGGCTTGGCTGTCGCAGGTAGGGTCCCGTCGGACTTTTTGTTTTCACGCATTATAGATATCATGTCACTAAACCGTGATATCAAACTTACGAATCACTCGCAAATTTCACAAACGTAACCGCAATGTATATCACTCGTACTATCGTCATGTTACCATTTCGCGTTATCTGAGAAACCACCGCGACGCAGGCGTCGCTTCATTTCAGGCATGTCTAAATTGTTAAACATGTGTCAGTAGACAGCCATAGCGATTCGCAATTCGCAAATCTTATCGAATCACGTCAGTTCGATACCAATCATTTCTCATTTCTGAACATTTATAAATACATTTCTAACATTTCAAACCATTTCGAATCATTTCTCATTTCAGTCACATACCGCGCTCCGATTCGAATCCAGTCGCACCTAAAGATGCACCGATTCGCTCCGGTGTGCCCCAGTAGTTACGGCCTCATTTCAGTACATGCTCCAGAGTCACGTCATTTTCAGTCGCTTTCGACTCATCGATTCGTACCTCTGTCATGGTTATCATTTCATTGCCACGTACCACGCTCCGATACAAATTCAGTCGCATGGAAATGCACCGATTCGTCTCGGCGTGCCCCAGGTATTTGCCACATTTCAGTACATGCTCCAGAGTCCGATTCGCAGTCAGTCACTATAGCGGCATGACCGATTCGCGCCTCTGTCATGGCAACAAAATGTTACACCTGCACTTACCGCGCTCCGCTTCGAATCCAGTCGCATCTTCCATGCATCGATTCGTTACGGCGTGCCCCAGGGCTCGGCCTCATTTCTGAAACATGCTCCAGAGTCTGGATTGTAGCTAGTCGCAGATATCGGGCGACCGATCTGCATCTCTGTCATGGGAATCGCTACCATTTCACTCCCACAGGACATCACCGTTTCGAAACCAGTCGCATCCGAGATGCACCGATTCGTCACGGAATGCCTCAGTTGTTTCGGCCGTATCCATACCTATACCAGAGCTCGGTTCGTTGCCAGTCGCAAAATGCGGCAGAACCAATTCGAGCCTCGGTTAAGGTAAAACATTTCTCTCATTTAGTTTCATACTGCGCTCCGATTCGAATCCAGATGCATCAAACATGCACCGATTCATCCCGGTGTGCACCAATGTTTTTCAGTTGCCTCATTTCAGTACATGCTCCAGAGCCCGGTTCACGGTCGGCTCAGTCACGGCACGACCGAGCCGGACCTCTGTCATGACAAGAAAGTTCACTCATTTCATAATCAAGGCAAACATTTCAAATCATTTCATTGTCACAAGATTGCAAGCACCATACAAGTAATTGCTTCAAGTTAGTCAGCAAAACCTTCACGAATTATCACCTTTCATTTTCCTCCAGGTCAGTCAGAGTTCAGTAGGTCCACCCTGCACCAGGTTGGACGATATCCCCCCAGGTAAAAAAAAAAAAAAATGGGAGAAAATAAGTCGGGTAAGTATGACTCAGGGAATCAAACCAAAACCTGAAATTCATGTCACCCCCAATAGGTTACAGTCAACCAAAAAATACGAGCTCAAAGACAGGATATCCTCACCAGATCAACCATGTCTCAGGCTGGCAGCAAAGACTTCACGGCCCCTCTGTCACCTTCCCCGGTCTCAGAGAGCGGCAGCGTGCAGTCCCTCAGGGGATGGACCATCCCCAAACTGACGGCAGAGCTAAGACACAGAGGCGTGCCCTTCCCCGCCATAGCGAGGAAAGGCGAGTTGTTCAAGCTCCTCTTCCCCCCACCAGCAGCAGGACCCAGTACCCAACAGGCATCCCTCCAGTCAATATCTTCAGTCATCTCACAACTGCACACGATGGTGTCTTCCTTGTCTACCTCGATCACAGACGTACAAACCAGGGTGGCACTCCTGGAGGCTCGACCGGCCGCGGCTACCCCCGACCCAACCGCAACCCAAACCTTAACACCCCTTCCTGCAGGTACCACAGGCTGGAGCCCCATTGTCTACCCCTCCCATTTGGTTCCAACCAGCATCAGGAAGGACATTTTGGACAGCAGGGACGTCAACCTGGCCTCTCTCCTTATTTCCGTGCACGATCTGGCAGAAAATAAGGCCTACAACTGGGGTGACATATCGGTGGTCCTTAAAGTCAAAGACCAGGGGCGGACTGACAACTCATGGGGCCCCCGGGCAATAGGAGATCCTGGGGCCCCCTGTCCCCGCTCATGTGTTCCCACCCACACTCAAGCCACACCCACACAAATCCCCACCTACATTTTGCACTGCCCACACTACATGCGTTCGTCACAGAATTACATTAAAGAAAGTGCATTAACGGTACATTTCCAAAATTAAAGTGATTGTAAAGGCTCTTTTTTTTTTTTTTTTAAAAACAAACATATCATACTTACCTCCACTGTGCAGCTTGTTTTGCACAGAGTGGCCCCGAACCTCGACATCTGGGGGTGGCTCTCGCGGCTCCTCCCCACATCAGATAACTCCCTAGGAGAAGCGCTCCCCCGGGGGGGGGGGGTTACCTTGCAGGTGAGCTCCCGTGTCCAGCATTTGCGTCTATAGACACGTTTACATACATGTGCTCATCCTACATAAAGCTTTTCATATAGAGCATGTGTGGGGATCATGGGGGTGCTTTACATTTTTTTTTATTATTTTTATTAACTTTAGATAATTTTCACTGATCACCAATGTAAGGAACATTCTTCCCACTGACCACCAATGTAAGGAACATTCTTCCCACTGACCACCAATGTAAGGAACATTCTTCCCACTGACCACCAATGTAAGGAACATTCTTCTCACTGACCACCAATGTAAGGAACATTCTTCCCACTGATCACCAATGTAAGGAGCATTCTTCCCACTGACCACCAATATAAGGAGCATTCTTCCCACTGACCACCAATGTAAGGGACCAGACTGGGGATGCGACTACAGAAAATAACCAGACTGCGAATGCGACTACAGGAGATAACCAGAGACTAGGGATGCGACAACAGGAGATAACCAGACTGTGAATGCGACTACAGGAAATAACCAGACTGCGAATGCGACTACAGGAAATAACCAGAGACTAGGGATGCGACAACAGGAAATAACCAGAGGCTGCGAATGCAACTACAGGAAATAACCAGACTGCGAATGCGACTACAGGAAATAACCAGAGACTAGGGATGCGACTACAGGAAATAACCAGAGACTGAGAATGCGACTACAGGAGATGACCAGAGACTGCGAATGCAACTACAGGAAATAACCAGACAACGAATGCGACTACAGGAGATAACCAGACTGGGGATGCGACTACAGGAAATAACCAGACTGCGAATGCGACTACAGGAGATAACCAGAGACTAGGGATGCGACTACAGGAGATAACCAGACTGGGGATGCGACTACAGGAGATAACCAGACTGCGAATGCAACTACAGAAAATAACCAGACTGCGAATGCGACTACAGAAAATAACCAGAGACTGGGGATGCGACTACAGGAAATAACCAGAGACTGAGAATGCGACTACAGGAGATGACCAGAGACTGCGAATGCGACTACAGGAAATAACCAGAGACTGGGGATGCGACTACAGGAAATAACCAGAGACTGAGAATGCGACTACAGAAGATGACCAGAGACTGCGAATGCGACTACAGGAAATAACCAGAGACTGGGGATGCGACTACAGGAGATGACCAGAGACTGGGGATGCGACTACAGGAGATAACCAGACTGCAAATGCGACTACAGGAAATAACCAGAGACTGGGGATGCGACTACAGGAAATAACCAGAGACTGCGAATGCAACTACAGGAAATAACCAGACTGCGAATGCGACTACAG
The DNA here is from genome assembly GCA_037952925.1 of Lithobates clamitans. Lineage (NCBI taxonomy): Eukaryota > Metazoa > Chordata > Amphibia > Anura > Ranidae > Lithobates > Lithobates clamitans. The sequence continues at coordinate 76,024 of JBBGZY010001155.1, forward strand.
GAGATAACCAGAGACTGGGGATGCGACTACAGGAGATGACCAGAGACTGGGGATGCGACTACAGGAGATGACCAGAGACTGGGGATGCGACTACAGGAGATAACCAGACTGCGAATGCAACTACAGAAAATAACCAGACTGCGAATGCGACTACAGGAAATAACCAGAGGCTGCGAATGCGACTACAGGAAATAACCAGAGACTGCGAATGCGACTACAGAAAATAACCAGAGACTGCGAATGCGACTACAGGAGATGACCAGAGACTGGGGATGCGACTACAGGAAATAACCAGAGACTGCGAATGCGACTACAGGAGATGACCAGAAACTGCGAATGCGACTACAGGAAATAACCAGAGACTGCGAATGCAACTACAGGAAATAACCAGACTGCAAATGCGACTACAGGAGATAACCAGACTGCAAATGCGACTACAGGAGATAACCAGAGACTGGGGATGCGACTACAGGAGATGACCAGAGACTGCGAATGCAACTACAGGAAATAACCAGACTACGAATGCGACTACAGGAGATAACTAGACTGGGGATGCGACTACAGGAAATAACCAGACTGCGAATGCGACTACAGGAGATAACCAGAGACTAGGGATGCGACTACAGGAGATAACCAGACTGGGGATGCGACTACAGGAGATAACCAGACTGCGAATGCAACTACAGAAAATAACCAGACTGCGAATGCGACTACAGAAAATAACCAGAGACTGCGAATGCGACTACAGGAAATAACCAGACTGCGAATGCGACTACAGGAAATAACCAGATTGCGAATGCAACTACAGGAAGTAACCAGAGACTGCGAATGCGACTACATTAAATAACCAGAGACTGCGAATGCAACTACAGGAAATAACCAGAGACTGCGAATGCGACTACAGGAAATAACCAGAGACTGCGAATGCGACTACAGGAGATAACCATAGACTGCGAATGCGACTGCGACTACAGGAAATGACCAGACTGCGAATGCGACTACAGGAAATGACCAGACTGCGAATGCGACTACAGGAAATGACCAGACTGCGAATGCGACTACTGGAAATGACCAGACTGCGAATGCGACTACAGGAAATAACCAGACTGCGAATGCGACTACAGGAAATGACCAGACTGCGAATGCGACTACAGGAAATAACCAGACTGCGAATGCGACTACAGGAAATGACCAGACTGCGAATGCGACAACAGGAGATAACCAGAGACTGCGAATGCGACTACAGGAGATAACCAGACTGCGAATGCAACTACAGAAAATAACCAGACTGCGAATGCGACAACAGGAGATAACCAGAGACTGCAAATGCGACTACAGGAGATAACCAGACTGCGAATGCAACTACAGAAAATAACCAGACTGCGAATGCGACAACAGGAGATAACCAGAGACTGCGAATGCTACTACAGGAGATAACCAGACTGCGAATGCGACAACAGGAGATAACCAGAGACTGGGGATGCGACTACAGGAAGTAACCAGACTGCAAATGCGACAACAGGAGATAACCAGAGACTGGGGATGCGACTACAGGAAGTAACCAGACTGCAAATGCGACAACAGGAGATAACCAGAGACTGGGGATGCGACTACAGGAAGTAACCAGACTGCAAATGCGACAACAGGAGATAACCAGACTGGGGATGCGACTACAGGAGATAACCAGGTAGCCAGTTTTAAAATTCAAACTTTCAGCAATGCACAGCTATACAAGGGGATAAACAACATTTCCAGGGATGCTTTAGCAAAAAAAAAGGGGTCTACAGGCCGGGTATCTACGGTAGGCAGAAGGACCTACCTGACCAGTCGGGCTCACCTCCCGCTCTCAGAGGTCCGGGGGCGGAGCTTTCGTCGGTAGGGGGCGGGGCTTTCGTCGGTAGGGGGCGGGGCTTTTTGTCGTCCAGAGCGGAGCTCTCAGAAGTGCAGGAGAGACGCTCTATACAGACTGAGACTACATGAGGAGGGGCGGGGCGGGGCAGGGCAGGGCAGGGTCAGAGCGTCAGTGGAGCTCCCTGCCCCGCCCCTCCCTGCTGACAGAGCCTCTCTCATCATAAGCCGAGGTCTGCTCTGGCAGCGGGCTGGCCACGGCGACCGGGAGGACGGGGTTTTCGTGCGGTGCGGCGGGCGGCTTTTTTCCGCTGCTGACTGAGCAGCTCATGGGGCCCCTCCTGACGTCGGGCCCTCGGTCGGCGACCGAGTGACCGAATGGTCAGTCCGCCCCTGTCAAAGACCCCAGACTGAACCGGAAGTTATCTGTCCCAGAGTTCACCTTGGCCTTTGGCATGATGAGAGACGTCCTATGCTCAGCCGCCCCCATCAGAAGGGAAGAGCTGGACTTGTACCTCCATACGGTAGTAGACCTGGGATACAAGTATGGAGGATTTTCTTTTTACGACTACCACCGTTCCTTTTCCGCAAAAGCGGCAGCCAGACTCACACAGTTTCAAACGGCAACAAATTGGAGTCTCATGGACACAGAGCTGTTCTGCCGCCATTTTGCCGGCTTATGCTCACCCCTGTGTGCGATTTGCCAGTCCTCCACCCACACTGCCACCTGGTGCGCCAATGCGACAATCAGACGTCCCTTCGAATTTCCCTCTACCTCCGGTGCACTTCAGGGTCAGTCGGTCCCTGAACAAACGCCTCAGGTGGACAAATTCGGACGCCCAGTCCGAACCGTGGGAGGGGCAGCCATCTGCAATAATTACAATTACGGGTCCTGCAACTTCAGTCGGTGCCGCCTACTCCACATCTGCACCTTATGCCAAAGAGCGCACCCAAGAAACTTGTGCGAAGTCAAACAACAGAAGAGGGCATGACTAAGCCGGATCAATGTCGTATGGCTAGGACTCTACCTCACCTCACATCCCACTCCCTCCCTGGCCACCTACCTTATCCAGGGGTTCACAGTAGGCTTTCACACCGGCCTCATTTCACTACCCCACAGTACTTACGAATGTGGGAATCTTTGTTCAGCAGCCATTGACGAACAAGCCATAGATCGGCTCTTACAAGCAGAAGTAGACCGAGAGTACATTATAGGCCCCTTCACTCAGCCCCCTTTCAGCACTTGGAGAGTCAGCCCTATTGGGCTTGTCAAGGGCAAATTCACACATAAATTACGTTTGGTGTACGACCTGTTTGCGCCTCATTCTTCCCACATCCCCAGTCTCAATTCCCTGATCCCCTCCGAAGAATTCTCCCTAAAATATTCCTCCGTGGACATGGCAATACAAGCAGTCATCAAAGCAGGTACAGGTGCCTGGCTTTCCAAAGCCGACATCTCAGATGCCTTCAAGCTCCTGCCTATCCACCCATCCCTTTGGTGCTGGCATGGCATCAAGTGGAAGGAGGCATATTATTTTGCCACAAAACTGACGTTTGGTTCAAAGAGTAGTCCTTGGCTCTTCGACACATTCGCTCAGTCCCTCGCTTGGATACTGTTACACAAGGCTCAGTGCCAAGAAGTCATCCATTACCTAGACGACTTCCTACTAATAGAACCTCCCAGCAAGCCCCCAGGAGACCTCGACAAACTCAGAGTGGTATTCAGAAATCTCAATGTTCCCATCGCCGAGCACAAAGTCGACGGCCCAGCACACAACATCACCTTTCTCGGGGTCAACTTAGACACCCGCACTATGCAAGCCAGTCTCCCCCTCGACAAACTAACCCGCATTAGGGCGGTTCTTCACAAATTCACCCACACCAAGGGGTGTACCAAAAAGCAGTTGCAATCTCTCCTGGGAATGCTTAATTTCGCCATGCGAATTATTCCAGAAGGCCGCACCTTCGTGTCACGTCTGCTGAGATTCCTATCAGAAACACAAGACCCTGATCAGATCCTAAATCTAGACTCCGCAGCAATAGCGGACCTATCTATGTGGGAGGAATTCCTGTCCGCCTGGAACGGCATATCCCTATTTATACCCATGGTTTCGGCCCATTCACCCCAGGTGGTGACAGACGCTGCAGCTTCCACAGGTTTCGCTGCAATTTTTGGCCACCAATGGTTTTCAGGACCCTGGCCTCAACAGATACTGTTGATACCCGGCTTTATCCGAACATCTTCCCTCTTCGAACTCTACCCCATAGTGGCAGCTGCACAACTCTGGGGTCACCATTGGACAGGGCAGACCGTGGTCTTCACCACCGACAATCAGGCCACGGCAGACATCATCAACAAAGGCAGGTCCAAGTCCCTAGCAGTCATGTCCTTCCTGCACAGGTTGGTACAACTGTCTTTACATCATCAGTTTAACATACACTGTGAATTATTCCAGGCAGATACAATTTAGCTGCTGACGCACTGTCACGTTTTAACTACACCTCCTTTTTTTAAACAGGTTCCCGGAGCCGATCCAGTGTCGGCCCCTATCCCTGTCTGGTCACAGCTGACCCTGGACTAGCTCAACATTTACAAGGAGCAACGCAGCTCATCAATCACTCACTCTCTCATAACACACTCAAAGCCTACCAGACAGCTTGGAGGGCGTTCAATAAATTCCTCACATCCTGCTGTAAAGGACCAACAGATGTCAAACAGGTACTGGCCTTCACTTCATACTGCCACACTCAGCTGGCCTTATCTTACAATACCATTCGGCTATACCTAGCCGGCATACAACATTTCTTGACTCTTGAAGACCCCACAAAATCTTCACTGTTCTCATCACACGCTATACGAGCCATCCTAAGGGGCATTCAGAAACAACAACCAGTGATCAGCATCAAGCGCTTACCCATTACGGGGACCATCTTCAGGGATATGTCGACTATTCTGGCTACTTCTCCATTCGGTCTGCTCCCCAGCACGGTCCTACAAGCAGCCATATATTTGGCTTTCTACGGGTTCTTGCGACCTGGCGAGTTCACCTGTAACAACCCCACAGATCAAGTACTATGCAGACGGCACTTGCTTCGCTACCAAGACCATTTCATCCTTCACCTCGAGGTTTCTAAAACCCAGCAAACAGGCTCTGGAGTGGACATTCACCTCTACAAAACCAATAACAGCTGGTGTCCAGTCACTGTACTTAACCGTCTCCTGTCACTCCTACCTGAACAACCAGATACCAGTCCCCTTCTACCATTCCCAGTTAAACCCTTAAGTGCCTGTCAGTTTGTGAAACACATTGGGATACTTCTCCACAATCTTCACCTTAACCCCAGTGAGTATTCCGGACACTCCTTTCGTATCGGAGCAGCCTCCGCAGCATCCCGCCATGGGGTCCCAGACCACGTCATCAAAAGACTAGGCAGGTGGAAATCAGCCTGCTTTGCCCGGTATATCCCCAATCCTCAAGTAGAGATGGCACAGGCATTTTCCAAATTGGCTCAATGAATAACTGAAAACCAATAAAATATTATACCCCTACCTGAATGTTTTTGCCCCCTTATTTTGGCATACCGGCCATTAGACCAAGGCACACTTTCAGGTCCATTTCATATGGTAAGTCCACACTTCCAGGTCTATTTCCGATGGTAAGTCTTATGTTAACTATAAATGTTATCTATGTCCATATCGGACATAGGGCTCCAACCATAAATATATATATATATATATATATATATATATATATATATATATATATATATATATATATATATATAGTATTAGGCCGCTTTCCTGAAGTCCAGCTATTACTATATAATAAAAGAGAAGAACAAAAAAGGTTTTGGTTGATATGAGCAAATGAAAGGGAGAAGAGGTTGGGTTGGGGGTATGTTATATTTGAATGGAAACCTGTCATGAGAGAAGCATGGAGGCTGCCATTGCTACACAATCCTTCTGAAGATGCTGGTCTAATTGCTGTTATATTGACTCTGACTGTTGAGCTTGTTTCTTAACCATCACTATGGTGGAGGAATTGGTGTCATCATATACACATATTGTTTTTGCACTCTTTAATAAGGGCTGTTTTTTTAGAGGTGGATTCACAAGATTTTTTCGCCATATATATATTTTTTCACCATATATATTTTTTTTTCACTATTTATTAAGGACACTTATTTAGTTTTTTGGACACATTTATGAGCGCTACTGTGGATTATATTACATATACACTGTTATATATTTATGTTTTTCATCTTTTGTTATGTTTTATGTGATTTAAGTAGCAGCACTAACATTGGAAATTTTGCAGTGCTTTCGTATTTAAAAAAAAAATAAAAAAAAAAAAAAAAAAATATATATATATATATATATATATATATATATATATATATATATATATGTATATATATATATGTATATATATATATATATATATATATATATATATACATATATATACTCTATTACCAAAAGTATTGGGACGCCTGCCTTTACACACACATGAATTTTAATGGCATCCCAGTCTTAGGCCGTTAGGTCGTAGGGTTCAATATTGAGTTGACCCACCACAGCTTCAGCTCTTCTGGGAAGGCTGCTCACAAGGTTTAGGAGTGTGTCTATGGGAATGTTTGACCATTCTTCCAGAAGAGCATTTGTGAGGTCAGGCACTGATGTGGACGAGAAGGCCTGGCTCACAGTCTCTGCTCTAATTCATCCCAAAGGTGTTTTATCGGATTGAGATCAGGATTATATGCAGGCCAGTTAAGTTCCTCCACCCCAAACTCACTCGAAAAGGTGTAAGAGCTTCATTTGAACTACTAGCTTCAACTGGTATTGGCCCCAGTAGACCTTACTGGGAACTCCTGAAAAAAGTGAACACACATAAAACAACACGTGAAAACACAGCCCATTTTTTTCCCTTGTAAGCTTTCCATTGGTTAACAATTATTTTTAAAAAATGTTCACACCTTAGATGCTAAAGTGTAAATGCAGGCAAACAAAAATACAGGAAAAATTGTCTAGGATGGGATCTCCATTCACTCCTCTCTTGTCTCCGGGACAGGAAGTGAAGGAAGATAATCCCAATAGAACACAGGCAGCAACCCCCCTTCAAGAAAACAAGTTTTATACTATTTATAGCTTGGGTAAGGGAAATATGTGTAGCACTACCCCCGAAGGAGCCGCAAGTTATTTTGGGTACTCTAATCTTACCTTTACTCCAATAAATACTTCAGCACCACTGACACCTCAGGTTACAGAGGTAGGCTAGTGACTTTTTCAATACTATATTGAAATTAGACTTGAGACATTGTAGCAAAAACAGAGTATGTTGTCAAGTAATTATCAGAAAAGACAGGGTAATACAGTGAATAATTTTAATGGCATACGCAATACACGGAGGGTTTCTTGAGATATTTATGGTACCGCAATAAACTTACATCTGATCAGCATAAAGGAACTCTCTTCATTAAATGAGCAGCAATAGGCATCCAAGATAGGTAACAAAAACAGCTATAGCCTAAGTAGTCAATTGGCTCCTGTAATGAGGGAGCTAAGCCTAGGCCTTTTGTAAAATAAGATTGCAGTGTACTTGTTACTTAGCAAGTGAACTATGTACAGTCCTTAAATGATGTCTTCTGCCAGCTATGTTGGGGCCCTTGAAGACATTGGTGCTCTTAATGATGTTGGATATTCCTGCACTCAGTGAGATAGTCATAAGAAACAATGGGCTCTTTAGCACACTAATTGGAGAGGCTGCCAGGTAAAGGGTTAAGGTTCTGCAGTAAAGACTCTGGCCAAACAGGACTAGTGATGCTCAACAGCAGGTAAATGCAAAGTAATAGTGAGAGGCAAAGTGTGATGAATCTTCCCAGAGAAAATGCACAAAGTGAGAAAATAAGACAATAATGTGTCAATAACTCGCTCAGTAGCTTCCTCTGTTCTGTTGCAGTCGGCTTTAGTGTTGGAGGGGCCCCCCTTTGGAATGGTTTTGGTTCCAGGTAGCTTCCTCTGGTGATCTGGTAAATGCTCATGGCACAATAGCAGTATATCAGCATCTCTGGAGCTGTCTCAGCATTAGAAGATGTGTGCCAACGCACATGCGCACATGCGCGAATTATGGACATCGCGCACGCCTATAAAAGACGCTCTAGGGGCACTAGGTCCTTGCGGTTTGATCTGCAGCTGTTCCCTGAAACCTGACTCTGTGCTTGTATCCTGTTCCAGTGTTTGACCTGGCTTCCTGGCCACGTTTCTATCTCCAGTCCTGAACTTTGGCTTGTTTGACCCTGCTTCCTCCTGTCTGACGGCCTGATCACCTGTTGTCAAAACCCAGCCTGGACTCTGACTACACTCTGCCTGCTGTTTATGCTGATTGCTCTTCTGTTTATGACCTGGCTTGTTAGTCCCTGCTCCAGCATGCTGTCCTGCATCAGCTGCTCTGCATCCGCAGCATACTTGCACCTGCTGACCTGCACCCGCTGCCCTGCATCTGCAGCACTCCTGCACCAGCTGTTCCGGCTTCTCATTTGGCACCTAAAGAGAACCCTGCAGGCACTCTTACCCCACCGTGCTCTTACCACCACTGTCTCAACTCCAGTGGTCTCCGAGCCGGGGTTGTACGAGAGGTCTCCTTCTGCGTGTCAGGCTCACACCTAAGGTACATGACAGGAGCGGTCCTGAGTGTTAGTAGTACTGGTAGTAGTCACTAAATTGTGTGAAAAAATGAAAGATAGAAGCTTACTGGTTGATATGGGTAATGACTCTCCATGCCCCAGGCCTTTTTTGTCAAAGAATATGTGCAGGCACTCACCCCAACTTTCCTCTGCCCCAGAGGAGAACAATAAAATGTGCAATAAAATGCGTTCTGCCAAGCGGTTTGTGTGGACAAATTGTGCGCACAGTAGGGGGCCTAAACAGGCACAATTAAATAAAATCTAAGTCTGCTCTAATTCTATACTAAAGTATATATGGCAAACATATGCCACAGCCGTTGTACCCAACCAAAGTGCTTTAATTATTGCACCACAGGGGGTAGCCAAACAGACATATACAACACTTAACACAATCATTAAAAAAATGAAACTCTTCTTTTACATATGCCTTTTAGACTACCTTAAAGAAAAACTTGATAAAATAGTCAGTGATTACCTTCTCACTCATGAGAAGCATGCAGTACAGGCAAGGCCTTCATTACAAATCATGGGACACTATACAGCCTACCTACCTGACAGTGCCCCAGGACAATGCCATGCAGGAGTTCTGGATCTAGTGATCTCATCATGGAATATTTGGATTTGCAGACGCAGAAAATAAAAAGGGCATTGCCTGGCTTGTGAAAATTGCTTGCAGTTTAGTATTTTCTTGGCAGTACTTTTTTAAGGAAATAAGTAGACACCCTTGCCTTCCTGAGAATATAGGTGCAAAATTAAAAAGAAAATTCTAATGATGTAAAGGTCAATTTCATTTGAGTTGCTTTTTTTTAGGCTTGGAAGTTCTGAAACTTGTTTTTTATATTGTAAGAGAAGCACTAGAAAAGTCAGTTCAACCATTATAGGGGTGCTATTTGTTCCTAAGAAGCTGGCTTAATGAGGCTTGATTATGCTATTACTGTGGTCGTCCTTTTCTAGAAAAAGCAAATGACTTCTCAAAATGTCTCTCAATACTTGAGGAAGAAACCTGCAGAGAGAGACTGAGAGAGAGAGAGTGTGTGTTGGCAGCTTTGCAATTAAAAAGCTTATGATTATCTGAGCTGAACATAAGAAGAATGATTTGAATGCATATTGAGGGTCAGAAATGCAAGGTATTTTTGTATTTCCAGTGGAGATACTGCCAGTGTCTCTTTAATGCTAAAAAAGAAGCCTTTCTCCATGTGTCACATTTAAACTTGAACTGCTATGTGGGCTCTAAGTGCCTATAAAAAAGCCTTTAGGCTATTTACAACAAAGGATTCCCAGAGCAATATAGAGAGACAGCACAGCCAGGGGCGTAACTAGAAATCACAGGGCCCCATAGCAAAATGTTGTATGCCCCCCCCCTGCAAACCGCCCCCCCCTGCAAACTGCTCCCCCCCCTGCAAACCGCCCCCTCCACAAAAAAAAGAACTAATGCCATTGAACAACAGATTACCGCACCCATGTGGGACAGTACCCAGGCAACAGCTTATATTATTTTTGAAAAACAAAGTATGCAGTATACTGTATACAGCCCCTAAAGAACACACATCGCTGACCTCCAGCCTTCTAACCAATTTCTGTTCTGTTATATAAAATGAAATAGTTCAACTCACCATAATGCAGAATCAGTGGGAGCCCTGAGCGTGTCACTTGCCACCGTCGCCTGCCACCAGATGCAACTTGTCACGGAATGTCACTTGCCACATCACCCGCCACACGTTGCGGATTGTCCACTTGCCACGTCGCCTGCCACCAGATGCAGATTGTCACTTGTCACACGTTGCAGAATGTCACCTGCCACATGTTGCCGATTGTCCACTTGCCACGTCCCGGATTGTCACTTGCCACATCACCTGCCACACATTACTGATTGTCACTTGCCACGTCCCAGATTGTCACTTGCCACACATTAGATTGTCACTTGCCACGTCACCTGCCACACATTACGGATTGTCACTTGCCACTTTCCAGATTGTCACTTGCCACACATTATGGATTGTCACTTGCCACGTCGCCTGCCACATGTTATGGATTGTCACTTGCCACGTCACCTGCCACACATTACGGATTGTCACTTGCCACGTCCCAGATTGTCACTTGCCACGTTGCCTGCCACATGTTACAATTTGTCACTTGCCACGTCACCTGCCATACATTACAGATTGTCACTTGCCACATCACCTGCCACACATTACGGATAGTCACTTGCCATGTCACCTGCCACACATTACGGATTGTCACTTGTCACGTCCCGGATTGTCACTTGCCACACATTACGGATTGTCAGTTGCCACGTCCCGGATTGTCACTTGCCACATCACCTGCCACACATTACGGATTGTTACTTGCCACGTCCCGGATTGTCACTTGCCACACATTACGGATTGTCACTTGCTACCACGTCCCAGATTGTCACTTGCCACTTCACCTGTCACACATTACGGATTGTCACTTGCTGTGTCACTTTCATGCTGTGTCCCAGAGTCAGGCAGCATAAGGTCATCTCTCTGCTTCCCGAGGCTGCCTGCACAGTGAGGGGGAAACTGCACTGCAGGGATGCAGGGAGGGCGCCGGGTGGTGAGAGATGATGTCATCTCTATGCCCCCCCGGCTGCCAGCCCGCTCACATATGAGCCAAACCGCCCAGCTGACTCACCGCCTGACAGCCCTCGGAGCCACCCTCGCTCCCCCCTGTGGACCCGCGGAGCCGCCCGCTCTCACCCGTGGGCCTGCAAAACCGCCCGCTCTCACCCGTGGGCCTGCAAAGCTGCCCGCTCTCACCCGCTGTCACACATGTTACAATTTGTCACTTGCCACGTCACCTGCCATACATTACAGATTGTCACTTGCCACATCACCTGCCACACATTACGGATAGTCACTTGCCATGTCACCTGCCACATTTTACGGATTGTCACTTGTCACATCCCGGATTGTCACTTGCCTCACATTACGGATTGTCACTTGCCACGTCCCGGATTGTCACTTGCCACGTCACCTGCCACACATTACGGATTGTCACTTGCCTTGTCCCGGATTGTCACTTGCCACACATTACGGATTGTCACTTGCTGCCACATCCTGGATTGTCACTTGCCACTTCACCTGTCACACATTACGGATTGTCACTTGCTGTGTCACTTTCATGCTGTGTCCCAGAGTCAGGCAGCAGAGAGATAAGGTCATCTCTCTGCTTCCCGAGGCTGCCTGCACAGTGAGGGGGAAACTGCACTGCAGAGATGCAGGGAGGGCGCCGGGCGGTGTGAGATGATGTCATCTCTATGCACCCCCGGCTGCCAGCCCACTCACACATGAGCCGAGCTGACTCACCGCCTGACAGCCCTTGGAGCCACCCTCGCTCCCCCCTGCGGACCCGCGGAGCCGCCCGCTCTCACCCGTGGGCCCGCAAAGCCGCCCGCTCTCACCCGCGGGCCTGCAAAGTCGCCCGCTCTCACCCGCTGTCACCCGCGGAGCCGCCTGTCCTCACCGGGCCCCTAATGGCTGCGGGCCCCATAGCGGCCGCGTGTGTCGCTATGGCGGTAGTTCCGCCACTAAGCACAGCAGACACTGCCTGCTTTGAGGCAGTTTTATCTGAATGACACTTTAGACCGAGCTATCTAATGAGTGATTAGCTAGTGTGGTAAGTCGTTTGTACATGTACGTTTAGCTTGAGCTATTGATCACTGCAAACAACAGGCATGTTTTAATAGAAGATGAAAGAACTAGAAACAAATGGAAGAAAAAGAGACTAAAACTCCACCTGCTAGCGCAGACAGAAAATATTGAATTTATTATGGAATATTTATAAAGAACCTGACTAAAAACATGTAAATGGTGTGTTTTAGTCCAGATCAGAATAAAAATATGTAGACTCATTTTAACCACTTGCCGACCAGCAGCCTCAGTTATACTGTGGCAGAATGGCACGGGCAGGCGAATCGCCGCCATGTTACGTCGCTACGCAAGGCGGCCGCTATGGGCGCCCGCGCAGATCACCCCCTGCGCTATGTACCGGGTGAAAGGCTCAGGAGGGCACTATGTACAGGGTCCAAGCTCATGAGGGCACTATGTACAGGGTACAAGGCTCATGAGGGCGCTATGTAGAAGGTACAGGGCTTAAAATTGCGCTATATACAGGGTGCAGAGTTCAAAAGTTCACTGTGTACAGGGTACAGGACTCAGGACTGCGCTATGTACAGGGTGAAGGACTTAAGATGGCGCTATATACAGGGTGCAGGGTACAGAAGTGTGCTGTATACAGGATGCAAGGCTCAGGAGGGTGCTACATACAGAGTGCAGGACTTTGAATTGTGCTATGTACAGGGTGCAAGGCTCAGGAAGGAGCTATGTAGAGGGTGCAAGGCTCAGAGGGCGCTATTTACAGGGTGCAAGGCTCAGGAGGTCACTATGTACAGGGTGCATGGCTAAGGAGGGCGCTATGTACAGGGTGCAAGGCTCAGGAGTGTGCTATGTACAGGGTGCAAGGCTCAGGAGGGCACTATGTACAGGGTACCAGGCTCATGAGGGCACTATGTATAAGGTGCAAGGCTTAAAATTATATACAGGGTGCAGAGTTCAAAAGTTCACTGTTTACAGGGGGCAGGGTTCAAAAACTCGCAAAGTAGAGGGTGCAAGGCTCAAGAGTTCCTGCTTCACAGGACAGAATACAGGGCAGAGGGTCTGCTGTCGAAAAAGCAGCTACAACTTACAGAGTGTGTGCAGTCTGGGCTTTAGAAGGAGCTGCCACCGGGACAGTAGAGCTGTCATAAACATCGCCCGCCCCCTCCCACTCTCTGGGCAGTGGGAATCTTTCCAGATCTCTTCCAATTGGCCAATGCTGCTGCCATCAATCCTGTGATCCGTTTAGTTGATCAGGAGTGAAGGGGCAGGCGGTGTCTGCAGTGCAGCTAGTGTGGGGCACTTTGACCAGGAGTGGCTTTGTGTGCTGTGTTGGTGTTATTATGACACTGAGCTGCCTCAGCAGCCAGCAGTCATAGGCGGCTAGGTGCAGCTGCAGGGCTCAGATTTGTCTCAAATAACTCCATGTGTGTAGTGTGGCTCAACCCCGCACACACTGCACACATGAATAATGCACCCCTGGTGTCACCCCTCTGGCGCACCCCCATAGCGATGCCACTGACTACATTACATTGTAACAAAGTGTAATTTCTTCAGTGTTGTCACATGAAAAGACAAAAATGTGAGGGGTGTACTCACTTTTGTGAGATACTGTACATTCATGTGAAGTTTATTTAATCCCAAAAGATTTTTGTTTTGGATAAATTACAGAAGGATTATAATCCATGTCTGGGTTCTAACTTTAAGTTGCCTCCAAACAGGAACAAAGGGGAAAACTTCCAATTGCAAAACTTGTTCTGGTGACAACGCTTTAAAAAGGATTTTTCTCATTTCCTCTTGTGTGTACAGAAAGCAAAAGGGAATCTCTGTAATGGGACATCCCTGAAAGGTTTTGCTTTGGATATACTTTAGGGGCATAACAAGGCAGAGTTCCTTCAAGAGTGGCATGAGTCAAATTTAAGTTTTTATTGGTAGGTAAGATGCCAATTTGCCTCTGTGCCATACATTTCCCCTTTAATGTGCTTGCATCACCTAGTTATAGAGTAAATATTTTGCAATGGAAAAGAGAAGCTGCGCTATGTAAAGGTGCAGGCCCACAATGGCTTGTGTATTTCAGGGTAATACATTGAAGTTCAAACAAATCCACACAAAAACCCAGGTGAGCTAAATCCTTATTCAGTGCCACCACTAGGGATGAGCTTCGTGTTCGAGTCAAACCCATGTTCGACTCAAACATCGTCTGTTTGACCATTCGTCGAATTGCAAACAATATGGGCCGCTAGTGTAGTGCATCCTCCTCACAGTGTTCAGCTAAAACTACAAGTTAGTGTAGTGCGACCTCTGCACAGTGTTCAGCTAAAGTTACAAGTTAGTTTAATGCGACCTCTGCACAGTGTTCAGCTAAAGCTACAAGTTAGTGTAGTGCGTGCTCTGAACAGTGTTCAGCTAAAACTACTAGTTAGTGTAGTGCGACCTCTGCACAGTGTTCAGCTAAAGCTACAAGTTAGTGTAGTGCGTCCTCTGAACAGTGTTCATCTAAAGCTACAAATTAGTGTAGTGCGACCTCTGCACAGTGTTCATTTAAAGCTACAAGTTAGTGTAGTGCGTCCTCCTCACAGTGTTCAGCTAAAGCTACAAGTTAGTGTAATGCGACCTCTGCACATTGTTCAGCTAAAGCTACAAGTTAGTGTAGTGTGTCCTCTGAATAGTGTTCAGCTAAAGCTACAAGTTAGTGTAGTGCGACCTTTGCACAGTGTTCAGCTAAAGCTACCTGTAGAAGGTTGGTGGTGTTTTCCTGATCCTATCACTACCGCAGGCAGCTAAAGTATTTACACGTTAGTGTAGTGCGACCTCTGCACAGTGTTCAGCTAAGGCTACCTGTAGAAGGTTGGTGGTGTTTTCCTGATCCTATCACTACCGCAGGCAGCTAAAGTATTTACACGTTAGTGTAGTGCGACCTCTGCACAGTGTTCAGCTAAGGCTACCTGTAGAAGGTTGGTGGTGTTTTCCTGATCCTATCACTACCGCAGGCAGCTAAAGTATTTACACGTTAGTGTAGTGCGACCTCTGCACAGTGTTCAGCTAAAGCTACCTGTAGAAGGTTGGTGGTGTTTTCCTGATCCTATCACTACCACAGGCAGCTAAAGTATTTACACGTTAGTGTAGTGCGACCTCTGCACAGTGTTCAGCTAAAGCTACCTGTAGAAGGTTGGTGGTGTTCTCATACTGTAGGCAGGCAGTTGATTTTTATATATATATATATATATATATATATATATATATATATATATCCCAGCTTAGTGCAGCTACAGGCCATTAGTATGTCTGTAAGGCCAACAAGGAGAGGCAGACAGTCACATGCCAATAAAAGAGGGCAAGCAGGCTCTGTGTCTAGAGGCAACGGTGCTGGTCATGGAGACGGTGCATCCTCATCATCATGTGGACATGGGACACGCTTGGCCTTTTTTTCGGCAGCTGGCCATGTTGAGCCGCAACATGCAGAAGACTTGGTCGAGTGGATCACCAAGCCGTCCTCATCCCCTTCACCCATGCTTAGGGGACTTTGTCTGGCAAAGCAGCTGCCAACGCGGCCTCTTCCTTTGGCTCAATGGCATCAGTGACTCCTTCCCTAGCCCCACCATGTCCTCCTGAGGAGTGCCTCGAACTGTTTGACCACAGTGTTGGGTACATGCTCCAGGAGGATGCCCAGCGTTTAGAAGGCTCTGATGATTATACTGAGGTAGATGAAGGCAGTAACGTGAGCACGGACAGAGGGGGTGCCCAAGAAGGACAGCAATCTGGCAGTCATGCTCCCCCTGCTTCAGCATACTGCCAGGTTTGCTCCAGTGATGAGGAGGGAAGGGATGATGAGGTCACTGACTCAACGTGGGTGCCTGATAGGAGAAAGGAGGAGGAGGCACATCACCAAAGATCCCTCCAGGGGCCAGCCTAAGGGCAGCACACTGACTGCATCACACCGCAAAGCTCCACATGTGCAGGGCGCTGCTGTCTCTGTGCGTTATTCCAAAAGTTCTTTGGTGTGGGCCTTTTTTGAGACGAGTGCATCAGATCGCACCGCTGCTATTTGCAAGATATGTCTCAAGCATATCTCGCGTGGCCAAAACATCTCCCGCTTGGGCACCACATACTTGACCAGACATATGTTGACCTGCCATGCAGTTCGTTAGCAAGCGTATCTAAAAGACCCACACCAAAGAACAAAGAGGACCTCTCCTTGCTCCTCATCAGCTGAGATCTCCAACCCCACTATACCTTCAGTCCTCTCTGAGACCTGCACTGAGAGGAATGAAGGTGTAGAATTAGGTGTGTCACAGCCAAGTACTTGTGGGCAATCTGCTTTCGGTACACCGATGTCAGATTGCACCAGGCAAATTTCCCGGCCCCAGCTGCTGCACCACCGAAAGAAGTTCGCTCCCAGCCATCCACATGCCCAGCGGTTGAATGCTAGCTTGGCAAAATTGCTAACACTTCAACTGCTACCTTTTCAGTTGGTAGACTCTGCCCCCTTCCGTGAGTTTGTGGAATGTGCGGTTCCTCAGTGGCAGGTACCCAAATACCACTTTTCTCACGGAAGGGGATTCCGGCTCTCTACCAGCATGTGAAAGGCAATGTCTTGGCCTCGCTGGACAGGGCGGTCAGCGGTAAGGTGCATATTACCGCTGAATCATGGTCCAGCAGGCATGGACAGGGACATTACCTAAGTTTCACGGCGCATTGGGTCAATCTGCTGGCAGCTGGGAAGGATGCAGGACAAGGTGCAGTGTCAACACTGTCAGTCTGTTAGTCAGTCTGAGTGCTGACACTCTGTAGAGCAGACCTCTGTCAAGCAGCTCCGTGAAGAGCTTCGGCCACTGGCCACCCTTCCTCGGCTCTATCCCCCCCCTCCCTTCTATCCCCACATCCCCTACATCCTATCCCCACACCGTCACAGACCTACTCCAGACGCCGTTCTCAGTCGGCCGGCCACTCAGGACACTCCGCGGCTCCGGCCCAGCTCCCCCTGCATTACCACACCAGTCCCTCTCCCCTCTGACCCTTCCGGCGCCACCTTCAGCCAGCCGGTCGGCCGCTCAGGACACTCCCCGGCTCCGGCTGGCCTCGGCAGGCTAGCCCGCAGCTCTCCACTTTTCCTTCCTGCAGCATTACACCGGTCCTCCCCCTCTACCCATCCGGACGCCGCCCTCAGCCAGCCGGCCGGCCACTCGGTACTCTCCGCGGCTCCTGGTCGGCTGGCTACAGCACTTACCGTCCCCCCTCTACCGACCAGCCGCTCCGGCGGGTCCGCACCCCCTCTTCCTGCTGACCATCTTCACCGGTCTACCCGTCCACCATCACCGGACGGTGTGGGCAACAACGTCAGGATAGCCCGCGGCTCGGGCCTAGCCGGCGGCCATCTTGGTACTCCCTCTGCCGGCCAGCCACGGCTTGGGCCCAGCCGGCGGCCATATTGGTACACCCAGTGCCAACGGTGCAGCATCCGAGGACCCCCTCCTGAGGCCATCAGCCCCCAGCCACATCACCGCCCGATTGGACCCACCTCCCCCTGGTCCCTCCATTCAGCCAGACCCCCCCCCTCCGTGGCCTCCACCGCAGCCGCGGTCTTAATCACCACGTTCTAGCCGCTAGAGTCGGTGGGACAGACCACGGCTGCAGCCTAGCCCCAGTCAGCTTGCCACCACAACTCCCTCACTGTTGTCCAACAGAGCCCCGTGCCCCTCTGCACCGGGAATCACCCCTCCTGCTACTGGACCTCACTGCGGGGGCACTAGAGATTCACTGGAGGCTAGTCTACCTCAAATCGCCTGAGACGCAGCCACCGCACCACCTACTGTAAGTAACGCCAGCTCCCCCTCCTTCATCTTCGGGACCATCAGCACAGGTAAGCCACCGGGGGCACTCTAGTAGTTGATCCAGGGGCCCTTGTCCGATCGCCCCTCGGGGGGTCTGGAAGGAATTTTTTCCTCGACTGCACCATTGGCCAACGCAGCCAGGGGTTTTTTTTGCCTTCCTCTGGATCAACGAGAGGGAGGTAGGCAGCCTCACCTCCCTCCAGTACCTCCGCTCCAACACTCAGCCGTCACTCTCACCACTCCAGAGCAGTGGTCAGCCATCCGATCCCTCCATCCCCCTGCAAGGGTATCATCGCCGCACCAGTGCCTTCGTCATAACACCTTTCCTTCTAGCAACGCCGCCTTCCGCATCATGTGCAACTTCAAGTACACAGCAGACACCCTCCACAGGCTAAGAAACACGGCCGCAACTTTACCGACCACCACGCAAAAAAGACTAAAAAAAGAACAATTACTAAGGACCAACCCACAATCAACCATCAAAGGCAGGGAGACACCGATCCAACCACAACAACTAGCATGCGCCCTGATCAACACCAGATCTGCAGTCAAGCACAGGCTGGAAATCCGCGATTTCATCATCGAAAACAACATAGACTGCCTCTTCATTACAGAAAGCTGGCTAACTTCCGACTGCAACACCATCCTAACTGAATTGGTGCCCAAGAACTACAGTATCCTATCTGAGCATAGAATAGGAAAAAAAGGAGGAGGTCTAGCAGTGATTTTCAAATCGCACCTGGGGTTCACCAAACCAAACTTACAGAACTCAGTGCCTTTCATGGAAACACTCTCACTGCATCTTCAAACAACACCTCAAGACACCATTCACATACTACTATGCTACAGACCACCAGGACCAAAGACCAATCTCCTCACGCCGCTCACTGAATTCTTCTCAATGCACACCTTGAAAACCAAAAACCTTCTGGTACTTGGGGATTTCAATCTGTGGGCAAACTCTGCCCAAGACCCTATTGCAACCGCCTGCGTTAACCAAATGGAAGAACTTGGCCTGCAACAACTGATAAATGCTCCTACGCACGGTTCAGGACACACTTTAGATCTCATCTTCAAACAGAATATGGACATCGACGTATTTGACAACACTCCACTACCATGGACGGACCACCATGCTATCAAATTTAAAATCACCACTAACACCATCCTCCGAAAACAGAAACGGGCAACAGCAACACACTGGAATAGATCTCAGAAGAAACTACACTCTGAACTCTTCAAAACTACATTGTCGAGCAAAATTCTTCTGCTAAACCCAAACCTCTCAACGGAACAAACACTCAACTCCCTAAACAATGTTTTACTACAAACAGCAGACTCCGTGGCGCCAAAACGCAGAACACCCGTCCGCAAAAAAAACTCGAGTTGGTTTAATGGCACTCTCACCCTACTCAAGCAAGAACGCAGAAGAGCTGAGAGAACTTGGAGAAGAAATCCCACCAAGGAAAACCATGCTAACTACAAAGCACTCACGGTGAAATACCACAAGGCAATCTTCAAAGCCAAAAAAGAACATTTTGCAGACACCATCTCATCCGCCTTAAACCGCCCACGGGAACTTTTCAAAATAGTTGCTCAATCAATGAACCCGACCTGCCTAGAGCCCCCTGCAAACGATACTCAAGAATTCTGCAATGAGTTATCAGATTTCTTCATCGACAAAATCGACAACATTCGGAAAGCAATTCATAACAACCAACCTCACCCAACCAATGCAAAAAGAGGATATCGACATGAACATCACTCAACCACCGAAGTTCTTTTTGTCCCCAATCACTACGGACACGACTAAAAACATCATCGGAAGCCTTCGCGACAGCACATCACTGAACGACATCATCCCCACCAAATTGTTCAAAGAATGTTCCGACATCCTGGCCCCCACCCTAACACATCTCATAAATAAATCATTCAAAGAAGGGACTGTGCCAACCTCCCTCAAGCAAGGCATCGTCAAACCCCTGCTAAAGAAACCTAATCTCGACCCTAAAGACCCTAACTGCCGCAGACCAATAACAAGCCTCAACACCATCTCCAAGATTATAGAGAAAGCAGTAGTACAGCAGCTACAACACCACCTGGAGACACACCACCTCCTGGACCCTCTGCAATCAGGCTTCCGCCCAGGCCATGGCACAGAAACAGCACTTCTCAAAATATGGGACGACACCCTCGAAGCAGCAGATGACGGAGAACTGAGTCTCCTGGTACTGTTAGACCTCAGCGCAGCATTTGATACAGTGGACCACAATACTTTACTTGTCCGCCTCTCAGAAGTTGCAGGAGCCACAGATTCTGCCCTAAAATGGTTTACATCCTTCTTAGAGAATCGCTCTCAGACAGTGAAACTAGGAACATTAACCTCGGAATCTCGGGCAGTCTCCTGTGGAGTCCCTCAGGGCTCACCCTTGTCACCAGTGCTATTTAACATCTACATCCGCCCGCTTCTCAATATCATCAGGAAAACGGACCTCTGCTTCCACTCATATGCAGACGACACCCAACTCTACCTTCGCATCAACGGACAAAAAGATCATCATCAGCAACTACAGAAATGCCTCACTTTAATCAATGACTGGATGACCACTAGCTCCCTCAAACTCAACGGATCAAAAACAGAACTTCTTCTCCTGCAAGCCAACAAAAATTCCAAAATTAAGACTCCGTGGACACCACCCTCCATCCTCGGACAGACCATCTCCCCCAGCACCAAAGTCAAGAGTCTCGGAGTCATCTTTGACTCAGGAATGACAATGGATGCACAAATAGGATCGGTGGTAAGCGGATCCCACCACCTCCTCCGCCTGCTTCGCAGACTCATCCCCTTCATCCCAGAAGAGGACAAAGCGGCAGTTGTGGGAACAATCATCAATTCCCGACTCGACTACGCAAATTCCCTCTACGTAGGTCTACCCCAATATCAGCTCGCGCGCTTGCAACTCATCCAAAACACGGCGGCAAGACTGTTAACAGGAAAAAAGCCCTGGGAA
Source organism: Lithobates clamitans (assembly GCA_037952925.1). Taxonomy (NCBI): domain Eukaryota; kingdom Metazoa; phylum Chordata; class Amphibia; order Anura; family Ranidae; genus Lithobates; species Lithobates clamitans. The sequence goes on from JBBGZY010001155.1 coordinate 97,015, forward strand.
TCCATCTCCCCATCCCTAAAAAGCCTACATTGGCTAACTGTGAAGAATCGGATCACATTCAAGACCCTCTGCCTCACCCATAAATGCATACAAGGAAACGCTCCGCAATATCTCCGGGAAAAAATAAAACAATACACACCGAATAGCAGTCTTCGATCAGCTAACCAAAACCTCCTCATCATTCCCAAATACCGCTACAAAGCAAAGGGAGAACGTAGATTTGCAGTCCAAGGACCTCGACTATGGAATGCTTTCCCAACCAACCTCCGCATGGAAGAAAACCACCAGGCCTTCAGGAAAAAACTAAAGACCTTCCTTTTCTAGAAGCTGGCTACAGAGAATACATCTAGCGCCTTGAGGCGATTCAGTTCGCAATTGCAGCGCTTTACAAATCATTCATTCATTCATTCATTCATTCATTCATTCATTCATTCAGTGTTGGAGGTTGTTCCGCCACCACACCTCTAAAATGCCACTACTAATGATTGTGACACACCTCTCTCCTCCACCCCCTCCTCTTCTTCTTCCTCCATGGCCTCTTCCTGTGCTTTGTCCTCGGAATCAGCAGTGCTCCATAGCCAGTCAAGGGGCTACACAAGTACGCAGGCCAAAAGATGCAATGCAGTGCTTGAGCTGGTGTGCTTGGGGGACAGGAGCCACACTGGGGCAGAGGTTCTGTCAGCTCTGCAGGGGCAGGTTCAGAGGTGGTTGACGCCACGCCAACTTAAGGCAGGAATGGTGGTTTGCGACAATGGCACCAACCTCCTCTCTGCCCTCCAACAGGGACAACTGACCCATGTGCCCTGTTTGGCTCACGTCCTTAACTTGGTGGTGCAGCGGTTCTTGGGCAGGTACATGGGCTTACAGGATTTCCTGAGGCAGGCCAGGAAAGTCTGTGTGCATTTCCGCCGGTCATATAATGCCAGTGCTCGGCTGGCAGACCTCCAAAAGGAATTTAACCTGCCCAAGAACCGCCTAATCTGCACACGCAGCAGAGGGCCATCAATGAGTACCTGTGCGACGATGGCACCAGGACAGGGCCAGGGGAGCTTGTTTTTTTCCCCACGCCAGTGGGCCATGATCAGGGATGCATGCACTGTCCTGTCACCATTTGAGGAGGCCACAAGGATGGTGAGCAGTGACAGTGCATGCATCAGTGACACTGTCCCCCTTGTCCACCTGTTGGAGCACACACTGCATGGAATAATGGACAGGGCACTTGAGGCAGAATAGAGGCAGGAAGAGGAGGACTTTCTTAGCTCTCAAGGCCCCCTTTATCCAGACAATGTTCCTGCGTGCCCGCCAATCACACAGGAAGAGGACGAGGAGGAGGATTGTGTCAGTATGGAGGTGGAGCCTGGCATTCAGCATCAGCAGCAGTCTTTAAGGGATCATTTAGAGTCCCAAGAAACCCATGGACTTGTACGTGGCTGGGAGGAAGTGGCTGCGGATCATGTTGTCCTTAGTGACCCAGAGGACTCCGGACCGAATGCCTCAGCAAACCTACGCTGCATGGCCTCCCTGATCCTGCAAAGCCTGCGTAAGGATCCTCATATTCGTGGTATCAAGGAGAAGGACCAATACTGGCTGGCAACCCTCCTTGTTACAAGGGTAAGGTTGCGGACCTTATCTTGCCGTCGCAGAGGGAGCAGAGGATGAAACATCTTCGGGAGGCCTTACAGAAAGGCCTGTGCAACGCGTTCCCAGAGACTTGGAGGTTACAAACTCCTGTTTCTGGACAACGTGTTGCTGAGGCTTCGGTCAGTCAAAGAAGGAGCAGTGGAGAAGGTGGCCGCCTGACTGATGTGTTCAGACAATTTTTTAGCCCGCAGCCCCAAGGTATGATCGGTTCCAGCAACCATTGCCAGCGTCTGTTTTACATGGTGCAGGAATACCTAGGGGCAAGATCAGACTTGGACACCTTTCCCACCGAAAATCCTCTGGGTTACTGGGTCTTGAGGATGAATCACTGGCCAGAGCTTGCACAGTATGCAATTGAGCTACTGGCCTGTCCTGCATCCAGTGTTCTTTCGTAACGCACATTCAGTGCTGCTGGAGGCTTTGTATCCGATCACAAGGTGCATCTGTCCACCGACTCGGTCGATCGATTGACCTTCATAAAAATGAATCAGTCTTGGATCACCACCAGATACCAAGCACCTGATGCTGATGTAACCGAATATTTTTTTTTGGAAATGTCAGATCCCTTCAAAGACTGCCTATGCTGATGCTGAATGACTATCCTGTTATGCTGAGTAATTATCCTCTTCCTCCTCAATGATCATGCTGATAGCTTGTAAGGACAATTTTGGTTCTGGGCGCTACCACCAGTGCCTAAGGCCCAATTTTTAATCCCCTGTTTAACAGGGGCATGTAATTAAAATTTTTGATGCAATTCTTTGCAGCTAGGGATGAGCTTCGTGTTCGAGTCGAACCCATGTTCGACTCGAACATCGGCTGTTCGACCGTCCGTCGAATTGCGAACGATATGGGCCGTTCGCGCCAAATTCGTGTGGCGCGTCACGGCCCATAATTCACTGCGGCATCGCAGTGCATTGCTGGCTGATGATTGGCCAAGCATGCACTATGACCCGCATGCTTGGCCAATCACAGCGCCGTCAGTAGAGAGAGCTGTAATTGGCCAAAGCCAGGGTGGCTTTGGCCAATTATGGCTCAGGGGATTTAGTACACACCCCACACTATATAAGGCCGCCTGCACGGCGGCCCTGTGTAGTGTGTGTTCCGGTGTGCTGAGCGATAGAGAGAGAGAGAGACAGTGTCATTTGATTTGAGTTAGATAGATTAGGCAGAACAGTCAGTCAGTTAGCTGCACTTACAGTGTATTGTGTATATATATGCATCCCAGGTGTTGCATATATATATATACACTGTATTCAGTTTAGCTAGATCCGTTCCTGTTATCTTCTATCTAGACTATTTACATTCAGTGCAGTGTGTCCTGCTCACAGTGTTCAGCTAGATCCGTTCCTGCTATTTACATTCAGTACAGTGCTTCCTGCTCACAGTGTTCAGCTAGATCCGTTCCTGCTATTTACATTCAGTGCAGTGCGTGCTGCTCACAGTGTTCAGCTAGATCCGTTCCTGCTATTTACATTCAGTGCAGTGCGTCCTGCTCACAGTGTTCAGCTAGATCCGTTCCTGCTATTTACATTCAGTGCAGTACGTCCTGCTCACAGTGTTCAGCTAGATCCGTTCCTGCTAATTACATTCAGTGCAGTGCGTCCTGCTCACAGTGTTCAGCTAGATCCGTTCCTGCTATTTACATTCAGTGCAGTGCGTGCTGCTCACAGTGTTCAGCTAGATCCGTTCCTGCTATTTACATTCAGTGCAGTGCGTCCTGCTCACAGTGTTCAGCTAGATCCGTTGCTGCTATTTACATTCAGTGCAGTGCGTCCTGCTCACAGTGTTCAGCTAGATCCGTTCCTGCTATATACATTTAGTGCAGTACGTCCTGCTCACAGTGTTCAGCTAGATCCGTTCCTGTTATCTTCCTACTGACAGGCAGGCTTGTCTGGTTACAGTATATAAAGCTACCTGAAGAAAATTACAGGTGTTCTTTTTGATCCTATTAGTACCACGGTCAGGCAGCTAGACTATTTACATTTAGTACAGTGTGTCCTGCTCACAGTGTTCAGCTAGATCCGTTCCTGTTATTTACATTCAGTGCAGTGCGTCCTGCTCACAGTGTTCAGCTAGATCCGTTCCTGCTATTTACATTCAGTGCAGTGCGTCCTGCTCACAGTGTTCAGCTAGATCCGTTCCTGCTAATTACATTCAGTGCAGTGCGTCCTGCTCACAGTGTTCAGCTAGATCCGTTCCTGCTATTTACATTCAGTGCAGTGCGTGCTGCTCACAGTGTTCAGCTAGATCCGTTCCTGCTATTTACATTCAGTGCAGTGCGTCCTGCTCACAGTGTTCAGCTAGATCCGTTCCTGCTATTTACATTCAGTGCAGTGCGTCCTGCTCACAGTGTTCAGCTAGATCCGTTGCTGCTATTTACATTCAGTGCAGTACGTCCTGCTCACAGTGTTCAGCTAGATCCGTTCCTGTTATCTTCCTACTGACAGGCAGGCTTGTCTGGTTACAGTATATAAAGCTACCTGAAGAAAATTACAGGTGTTCTTTTTGATCCTATTAGTACCACGGTCAGGCAGCTAGACTATTTACATTTAGTACAGTGTGTCCTGCTCACAGTGTTCAGCTAGATCCGTTCCTGTTATTTACATTCAGTGCAGTGCGTCCTGCTCACAGTGTTCAGCTAGATCCGTTCCTGCTATTTACATTCAGTGCAGTGCGTCCTGCTCACAGTGTTCAGCTAGATCCGTTCCTGCTATTTACATTCAGTGCAGTGCGTCCTGCTCACAGTGTTCAGCTAGATCCGTTCCTGCTATTTACATTCAGTGCAGTGCGTGCTGCTCACAGTGTTCAGCTAGATCCGTTCCTGCTATTTACATTCAGTGCAGTGCGTCCTGCTCACAGTGTTCAGCTAGATCCGTTCCTGCTATTTACATTCAGTGCAGTGCGTCCTGCTCACAGTGTTCAGCTAGATCCGTTGCTGCTATTTACATTCAGTGCAGTACGTCCTGCTCACAGTGTTCAGCTAGATCCGTTCCTGTTATCTTCCTACTGACAGGCAGGCTTGTCTGGTTACAGTATATAAAGCTACCTGAAGAAAATTACAGGTGTTCTTTTTGATCCTATTAGTACCACGGTCAGGCAGCTAGACTATTTACATTTAGTACAGTGTGTCCTGCTCACAGTGTTCAGCTAGATCCGTTGCTGCTATTTACATTCAGTGCAGTGCGTCCTGCTCACAGTGTTCAGCTAGATCCGTTCCTGCTATTTACATTCAGTGCAGTGCGTCCTGCTCACAGTGTTTAGCTACATCCGTTCCTGCTGTTTACATTCAGTGCAGTGCGTCCTGCTCACAGTGTTCAGCTAGATCCGTTCCTGCTATTTACATTCAGTGCAGTGCGTCCTGCTCACAGTGTTCAGCTAGATCCGTTCCTGCTATTTACATTCAGTGCAGTGCGTCCTGCTCACAGTGTTTAGCTACATCCGTTCCTGCTGTTTACATTCAGTGCAGTGCGTCCTGCTCACAGTGTTCAGCTAGATCCGTTCCTGCTATTTACATTCAGTGCAGTGCGTCCTGCTCACAGTGTTCAGCTAGATCCGTTGCTGCTATTTACATTCAGTGCAGTGCGTCCTGCTCACAGTGTTCAGCTAGATCCGTTCCTGCTATATACATTTAGTGCAGTACGTCCTGCTCACAGTGTTCAGCTAGATCCGTTCCTGTTATCTTCCTACTGACAGGCAGGCTTGTCTGGTTACAGTATATAAAGCTACCTGAAGAAAATTACAGGTGTTCTATCCCAGCTTAGTGCAGCTACAGGCCATTAGTATGTCTGGAAGGCCAAGAAGGTGAGGCAGACAGTCACAAGCCAATAAGAGAGGGCAAGCAGGCTCTGTGTCTAGTGCTGGTCGTGGAGACGGTGCATCCTCATCAGCACGTGGCCATGGGACACGCTTGGCCTTTTTTTCGGCAGCTGGCCGTGTTGAGCCGCAACATGCGGAAGACTTGGTCGAGTGGATGACCAAGCCGTCCTCATCCTCCTCATCCTCTCTCACCCATGCCCAGGGTGCTTTGTCTGGCAAAGCAGCGGCCTCTTCCCTCAGCTCAATGTCATCAGTGACTCCTTCCCTAGCTCCACCATGTCCTCATGAGGATTCCCTCGAACTGTTTGACCACAGTGTTGGGTACATGCTCCAGGAGGATGCCCAGCGTTTGGAAGGCTCTGATGATGATACTGAGCTCAATGAAGGCAGTAACATGAGCACGGACAGAGGGGGTGCCCAAGAAGGACAGCAATCTGGCAGTCATGCTCCCCCTGCTGCAGCATACTGCCAGGTTTGCTCCAGTGATGAGGAGGGAGGGGATGATGAGGTCACTGACTCAACGTGGGTGCCTGATAGGAGAGAGGAGGAGGAGGAGGAGGAGGAGGAGGAGGAGGAGGAGGTGGCACATCACCAACTAGGCAGGATGCCCTCCAGGGGCCAGCCTAAGGGCAGCACATTGACTGCATCACACCCCAAAGCTCCACATGTGCAGGGCGCTGCAGTCTCTGCGCGTTATTCAAAAAGTTCTTTGGTGTGGGCCTTTTTTGAGACGAGTGCATCAGATCGCACCGCTGCTATTTGCAATATATGTCTCAAGCGTATCTCGCGTGGCCAAAACATCTCCCGCTTGGGTACCACATGCTTGACCAGACATATGTTGACCTGCCATGCAGTTCGTTGGCAAGCGTATCTAAAAGACCCACACCAAAGAACAAAGACGATCTCTCCTTGCTCCTCATCAGCTGAGATTTCCAACCCCACTAGACCTTCAGTCCTCTCTGCGACCTGCAGTGAGAGGAATGAAGGTGTAGAATTAGGTGTGTCACAGCCAAGTACTTATGGGCAATCTGCTTTTGGTACACCGACGTCAGATTGTACCAGGCAAATTTCCCTGCCCCAGCTGCTGCACCGCCGAAAGAAGTTTGCTCCCAGCCATCCACATGCCCAGCGGTTGAATGCTAGCTTGGCAAAATTGCTAGCACTTCAACTGCTGCCTTTTCAGTTGGTAGACTCTGCCCCCTTCCGTGAGTTTGTGGAATGTGCGGTTCCTCAGTGGCAGGTACCCAAACGCCACTTTTTCTCACGGAAGGCGATTCCGGCTCTCTACCGGCATGTGGAAGGCAATGTCCATGCCTCGCTGGACAGGGCGGTCAGCGGTAAGGTGCATATTACCGCTGACTCATGGTCCAGCAGGCATGGACAGGGACGTTACTTAAGTTTCACGGCGCATTGGGTGACTCTGCTGGCAGCTGGGAAGGATGCAGGACAAGGTGCAGTAGTGTTGGAGGTTGTTCCGCCACCACGCCTCCAAAATGCTGATTGTGACACACCTCTCTCCTCCACCCCCTCCTCTTCTTCTTCCTCCATGGCCTCTTCCTCGGAACCAGCGGTGCTCCGTAGGCGTTCAAGGGGCTACGCAAGTACGCAGGCCAAAAGATGCCATGCGGTGCTTGAGCTGGTGTGCTTGGGGGACAGGAGCCACACTGGGGCAGAGGTTCTGTCAGCTCTGCAGGGGCAGGTTCAGAGGTGGTTGACGCCACGCCAACTTAAGGCAGGAATGGTGGTTTGCGACAATGGCACCAACCTCCTCTCTGCCCTCCGACAGGGACAACTGACCCATGTGCCCTGTTTGGCTCACGTCCTTAACTTGGTGGTGCAGCGGTTCTTGGGCAGGTACCCGGGCTTACAGGATGTCCTGAGGCAGGCCAGGAAAGTCTGTGTGCATTTCCGCCGGTCATATAATGCCAGTGCTCGGCTGACGGACCTCCAAAAGGAGTTTAACCTGCCCAAGAACCGCCTAATCTGTGACATGCCCACCAGGTGGAACTCGACGTTGGCCATGCTGCAGCGGCTGCACACGCAGCAGAGGGCCATCAATGAGTACCTGTGCGACTATGGCACCAGGACAGGGTCAGGGGACCTTGGTTTTTTTTCCCCACGCCAGTGGGCCATGATCAGGGATGCATGCACTGTCCTGTCACCATTCGAGGAGGCCACGAGGATGGTGAGCACTGACAGTGCATGCATCAGTGACACTGTCCCCCTTGTCCACCTGTTGGAGCACACGCTGCGTGGAATAATGGACAGGGCACTTGAGGCAGAACAGAGGCAGGAAGAGGAGGACTTCCTTAGCTCTCAAGGCCCCCTTTATCCAGACAGTGTTCCTGCGTGCCCGCCGATCACACAGGAAGAGGACGAGGAGGAGGAGGAGGAGGAGGAGGAAGATTGTGTCAGTATGGAGGTGGAGCCTGGCACTCAGCATCAGCAGTCTTTAAGGGATCAGTCCCAAGGAACACATGGACTTGTACGTGGCTGGGAGGAGGTGGCTGCGGACGTTGTTGTCCTTAGTGACCCAGAGGACTCCGGACCGAATGCCTCAGCAAACCTACGCTGCATGGCCTCCCTGATCCTGCAAAGCCTGCGTAAGGATCCTCGTATTCGTGGTATCAAGGAGAAGGACCAATACTGGCTGGCAACCCTCCTTGATCCACGTTACAAGGGTAAGGTTGCGGACCTTATCTTGCCATCGCAGAGGGAGCAGAGGATGAAACATCTTCGGGAGGCCTTGCAGAAAGGTCTGTGCAACGCGTTCCCAGAGACTGGGAGGTTACAAACTCCTGTTTCTGGACAACGTGTTGCTGAGGCTTCGGTCAGTCAAAGAAGGAGCGGTGGAGAAGGTGGCCGTCTGACCGATGCGTTCAGACAATTTTTTGGTCCGCAGCCCCAAGGTATGATCGGTTCCAGCAACCATCGCCAGCGTCTGTTTTACATGGTGCAGGAATACCTAGGGGCAAGATCAGACTTGGACACCTTTCCCACCGAAAATCCTCTGGGTTACTGGGTCTTGAGGATGGATCACTGGCCAGAGCTTGCACAGTATGCAATTGAGCTACTGGCCTGTCCTGCATCCAGCGTTCTTTCGGAACGCACATTCAGTGCTGCTGGAGGCGTGGTAACCGATCACAGGGTGCGTCTGTCCACCGACTCGGTCGATCGGCTGACCTTCATAAAAATGAATCAGTCTTGGATCACCACCAGCTACCAAGCACCTGATGCAGATGTAACCGAATAATTTTTTTTGAAATCTCAGATCCCTTCAAAGACTGCCTATGCTGATGCTGAGTGACTATCCCTGAGTAATTATCCTCTTCCTCCTCAATCATCACGCTGATAGCTTGTAAGAACATTTTTGGTTCTGGGCGCCACCACCAGTGCCTAAGGCACAATTTTTCAGCCCCTGTTTAACAGGGGCGTGTAATTACAATTTTTGATGTAATACTTTGCAGCAGGGCTCGTTCCTGCATTCCAACTAGAGTGTCTGTGAGGGGTTGCAGTGTTGTGGCACCAGCACCAGTGCCTAAGACCCAATTTTTCAGCCCCTGTCTAACAGGGGCGTGTAATTACAATTTTTGATGCAATACTTTGCAGCAGGGCTTGTTCCTGCGTTTCAACTAGAGTGTCTGTGAGGGGTTGCAGTGTTGTGGCACCAGCACCAGTGCCTAAGACCCAATTTTTCTGCCCCTGTCTAACAGGGGCGTGTAATTACAATTTTTGATGCAATACTTTGCAGCAGGGCTCGTTCCTGCGTTCCAACTAGAGTGTCTGTGAGGGGTTGCAGTGTTGTGGCACCAGCACCAGTGCCTAAGGCCTAATTTTTCAGCTCCTGTTCAACAGGGGCATGTAATTACAATTCTTGATCTAATATTTCACAGCAGGGCCCTGTGAGGGCTTACAGTGTTTTGGCCACAGCAACACCTAAGGCCCAAATTTCTGCTGAGTATATAGGGCAGGACCCTACTTTCAAACATCTAACTTACAAACGACTCCTACTTGCAAACGGAAGGAGACAACAGGAAGTGAGATGAAATCTACCCCTAAGGAAGGGAAATTCTCTCCTGTAAGAGTTAATATGGGAAAACAATTTTTCCTTTCCACTGATGCTTTCCAATCCTTGTTCCACAAAAAAACCCAAATTTTCAAAAAACATTTTTCATTGGGACAAAAAAGTGAGGTGAAATCTTCTGAAGAGGAGGAAAGACGCAAAACAAATGTCACAGGGGTGATAACCCTTCCCTATGTTTTCCAAAAAGCTTAGAAAAGATTTTTTGGCTGGAGCTAAACACATTAAAAATGTTCAAAATTACAAACAGATTCTACTTAACAACAAACCTACAGTCCCTGTCTTGTTTGCACCGCCTGTATACTGCTGTTCAGAGTATATAGGGACCTTTCCTTATTTTAATTTGGGTGCGGGGTTCCCCTTAATATCCATACAAGACCCAAAGGGCCTGGTAATGGACTGGGGGGTACCCATGCCGTTTGTCTCACTGATTTTCATCCATATTGCCATGACCCGACATGACATTAAACCCGCAAGCAGTTTTAAATGAGATTTTTTCCTTTAAAAATGACATTTGGTGCAGGGACTGTTCTAAACATGGGAAACACGCGTCACTTTACAGGCATACTATAGACACCCCCCAGGTACGATATTTAAAGGAATATTTCACTTTTTTTTTTTACTTTAAGCATCATTAAAATCACTGCTCCCGAAAAAACGGCCGTTTTTAAAAGTTTTTTTTGCATTGATACATGTCCCCTGGGGTAGGACCCGGGTCCCCAAACCCTTTTTAGGACAATACCATGCAAATTAGCCTTTAAAATGAGCACTTTTGATTTCGAACGTTCGAGTCCCATAGACGTCAATGGGGTTCTAACGTTCGTGCGAACTTGCGGTCCGTTCGCGGGTTCTGGTGCGAACCGAACCGGGGGGTGTTCGGCTCATCCCTATTTGCAGCAGGTCTAGTTCCTGCACTCCAACTAGAGTATCTGTGAGGGGTTGCAGTGTTGTGGCACCAGCACCAGTGCTTAATGCCCAATTTTTCAGCCCCTGTTTAACAGGGGCGTGTAATTACAATTTTTGATGCAATACTTTGCAGCAGGGCTAGTTCCTGCGTTCCAACTAGAGTATCTGTGAGGGGTTGCAGTGTTGTGGCAACAGCACCAGTGCCTAAGGCCCAATTTTTCAACCCCTGTTCAACAGGGGCGTGTAATTACAATTTTTGATGCAATACTTTGCAGCAGGGCTCGTTCCTGCATGCCAAGAACGCGGTGAGGTACACCACGTACGACGAGACTAGAGAAGGCCATTTCAGAATCAAGCGTGGCACCTTTTGGGCTCCTTTTGCTAATCTCATGTTAGTAAAAGTTTGGTGAGAGACGATTGGTTTTCAGATCGTTTTCTGCTGTTTAGTTTGTGCTTGTGGGTTTGTACCTGGTCTTCAGTGCGTGCAACAAGCTACGCGTGACTCAGTCATTGTGTTCTTGTTCGTTCGTTACTGTTTTTTAGGTCGCTCTTCACAGGCCTTGCTGTTCTTCAGTGCGTTCTGTTACTTCGTTCTGAGCAGCTGACTGTTTTCTAGCCATGTTGCATATACGTACTCCTCGTAGAGTTCGTGCTGTGTGGGGGCTTGGTGTTGGGGTCCTTACCTTGACACAAGTCCAGTCCATGAACAGGGTGGAGAGGAGTTCATGGACCAAGAATTGGTTGCTCCAGCGTGACCAGTTCTGTCACATGCCTTTGCTCCATGAGATCCGTGAGAATAATCCTGATGATTTCAGGAACTTTCTCCAGATGACGGACCCCGTATTTCACTGTTTGTTGGCTTCGCTGACCCCTTATATTAGCAGACAGGATACCTGCATGAGGCAAGCCATCACTCCGGAGCAGAGGCTAGTTGCCACCCTGCGGTACTTGGCGACGGGGAGAAGCCTGCAGGACTTGAAGTTCTCGACAGGCATCTCCCCCCAGGCTCTGGGGATCATTATCCCAGAGACCTGTTCTGCCATCATACAGGTCCTGCAGAAGGAGTATATTAAGGTAAGATTTTTATCCTTTAATATCACATTTTATTTTATTTAATGTTTGCTAAATATATTGTATTTTTTTCCTCATTCCCTAATTACCATGATTGTAATATGCTGTGAATGTCCCCTTTGTCCTCATGCATGCTGGATTTTTATGTAATTATTTTTGTTGTCCTTCATACATATTTGCCTTCACTTACCTCCCCAGCATGGTCTCCTGGCCCTATATTCACCTCATGTAGTCACTTAACAATGTATTTTATCAGCTCCATAGTAGTGCTTTACCCCAAACACCCCCTAAATGTTTTTAAATATGATTTTGTGCTTTAAATTCAGGCAGAGTGTCAGAGGCTTTTTTTGGGGGGTCCCCAAATCATTGGAACCCTCCCTCCCCTAACTGCTAAGTCAGCTGATAACAATTCTCTATCTATCCTCAATCATCTATCTGGTGACTTTGCCAAACCCATACACACTATACCCACCTCTTTAGTGGTCAGATGTATGGATGAATTCCCCAAAGCATGTATTGCAAGGGCCTGCCTGTATACTTTCCAATGGTACTGTTTAATTTTTTTGTATCCTATTATTATCTTCATAGGTAATAGCAGAATGTCCAAATGTGCTCAAATGTGTACAATGTGTATTTATATCCTTGTATTATGACACTTCTTACCTGTCCAGTGGGCTGCCAATAGTGTAACTAAGGAGGGGCTGGCCAAAGTAATACCCATTCATCTCTCAATGAAGTGGAGAGGGTTACCTGTACAAGAGCCCCCCCCTATAATGTTAGAAATGGCCCATGAGAGGGGGGGGGAATCTGATCTGTACCTTATACTTTGGTCTTTAAAAACTCACTCAAATAAATGTTATCTTGATGTTGGCCAAGAATGTTTGTGTCTAATCTGCTTTCCCTGTTTATGTGCAAAATGACTAATTTTGTTTTTTTGTTTTGACTCCACAGTTTCCTTCCACGCCACAGGAATGGCAGACTGTGGCCTCCCACTTTGCCCAGTGGTGGGACTTTCCTAACTGGGGAGGGGCAATTGATGGGAAATACGTCCACATCGTCCCACCCCCCAACTCGGGGTCATACTATTATAATTATAAGGGTTTCAATAGTATTGTGATGTTGGAGGTGGTGTCAGCTACTTATGAGTACCTGTATGTGGATGTGGGGAAGAATGGCCGGATGTCCGATGGTGGAGTCATCGTCCAGATGGAGTTCTACAGGCATCTCCAGAATGGCAGCTTGGACTTGCCACCTCCAGAAGACAATGTGGAAGGACTCCCATTCGTCTTCGTTGCGGATGAAGCATTTGCGCTGGGGGACCATCTTATGTGGCCATTCCCGATGAGGACCCTCACCCTGGACCAGAGGATTTTTAATTACCGGCTAGCCAGAGCCAGAAGAGTGGTGGAGAACACGTTTGGATTCATGGCCAGCCGGTTCCGCCTATTTCTTACACCCATACATATGGCGGAGTATAAACTGAATCATATAGTCCTGGCGTGCTGTGTTCTACACAACTTTTTACGGCAAAATTCTGCCAACTATGCTGGCTCAGTTGGGCCTGAGGCTGCAATTCCAAATGAACCAACCCTGACGGTGCTTGAAAGTGGCCATTCTGGCTTGCCCCCCCTGAGTGCCCGTGATGTCCGGCTAAGATACCTTAAATTCTTTGTGGGAAGGGGGGCTATCAATATGCCAGACAATGTGTAAAACCTTTTTCAAATAAAAAAAAAAATACTCAAATCTTTGGTGACATTTACTGCTTGTGTTTGTTTTAGCTGACCCTGACAGAAATGTGAGTCCTGAAAATGGCGTGATTGCGTAACCTTACAAAGCACTGTTGGGTGTTATTTACTTGAAACCGCACTTGTAGTGCAAAGTGGATTTGCCCTCAGGAAATAACACCCATTGTCACAGAAAACAGCAATTAGAGCACCACAAAAATGTTGGAGCATTCAGACAATAATCCACACAATCTTGATTATCAATCTTTTTAATATCAGCAATAGGGATGAGCCGAACACCCCCCGGTTCGGTTCGCACCAGAACCCGCGAACGGACCGCAAGTTCGCACGAACGTTAGAACCCCATTGACGTCTATGGGACTCGAACGTTCGAAATCAAAAGTGCTCATTTTAAAGGCTAATTTGCATGGTATTGTCCTAAAAAGGGTGTGGGGACCTGGGTCCTACCCCAGGGGACATGTATCAATGCAAAAAAAACTTTTAAAAACGGCCGTTTTTTCGGGAGCAGTGATATTAATGATGCTTAAAGTAAAAAAAAAAAAGTGAAATATTCCTTTAAATATCGTACCTGGGGGGTGTCTATAGTATGCCTGTAAAGTGACGCGTGTTTCCCATGTTTAGAACAGTCCCTGCACCAAATGTCATTTTTAAAGGAAAAAATCTCATTTAAAACTGCTTGCGGGTTTAATGTCATGTCGGGTCATGGCAATATGGATGAAAATCAGTGAGACAAACGGCATGGGTACCCCCCAGTCCATTACCAGGCCCTTTGGGTCTTGTATGGATATTAAGGGGAACCCCGCACCCAAATTAAAATAAGGAAAGGTCCCTATATACTCTGAACAGCAGTATACAGGCGGTGCAAACAAGACAGGGACTGTAGGTTTGTTGTTAAGTAGAATCTGTTTGTAATTTTGAACATTTTTAACGTGTTTAGCTCCAGCCAAAAAATCTTTTCTAAGCTTTTTGGAAAACATAGGGAAGGGTTATCACCCCTTTGACATTTGTTTTGCGTCTTTCCTCCTCTTCAGAAGATTTCACCTCACTTTTTTGTCCCAATGAAAAATGTTTTTTGAAAATTTGGGTTTTTTTGTGGAACAAGGATTGGAAAGCATCAGTGGAAAGGAGAAATTGTTTTCCCATATTAACTCTTACATGAGAGAATTTCCCTTCCTAGGGGTAGATTTCATCTCACTTCCTGTTGTCTCCTTCCGTTTGCAAGTAGGAGTCGTTTGTAAGTTAGATGTTTGAAAGTAGGGTCCTGCCCTATATACTCAGCAGAAATTTGGGCCTTAGGTGTTGCTGTGGCCAAAACACTGTAAGCCCTCACAGGGCCCTGCTGTGAAATATTAGATCAAGAATTGTAATTACATGCCCCTGTTGAACAGGAGCTGAAAAATTAGGCTTTAGGCACTGGTGCTGGTGCCACAACACTGCAACCCCTCACAGACACTCTAGTTGGAACGCAGGAACGAGCCCTGCTGCAAAGTATTGCATCAAAAATTGTAATTACACGCCCCTGTTAGACAGGGGCAGAAAAATTGGGCCTTAGGCACTGGTGCTGGTGCCACAACACTGCAACCCCTCACAGACACTCTAGTTGGAATGCAGGAACGAGCCCTGCTGCAAAGTATTACATCAAAAATTGTAATTACACGCCCCTGTTAGACAGGGGCTGAAAAATTGTGCCTTAGGCACTGGTGGTGGCGCCCAGAACCAAAAATGTTCTTACAAGCTATCAGCGTGATGATTGAGGAGGAAGAGGATAATTACTCAGGGATAGTCACTCAGCATCAGCATAGGCAGTCTTTGAAGGGATCTGAAAAAAATTATTCAGTTACATCAGCATCAGGTGCTTGGTAGCTGGTGGTGATCCAAGACTGATTCATTTTTATGAAGGTCAGCCGATCGACCGAGTCAGTGGACAGACGCACCCTGTGATCGGTTACCACGCCTCCAGCAGCACTGAATGTGCGTTCCGAAAGAACGCTGGATGCAGGACAGGCCAGTAGCTCAATTGCATACTGTGCAAGCTCTGGCCAGTGATCCATCCTCAAGACCCAGTAACCCAGAGGATTTTCGGTGGGAAAGGTGTCCAAGTCTGATCTTGCCCCTGCACCATGTAAAACAGACGCTGGCGATGGTTGCTGGAACCGATCATACCTTGGGGCTGCGGACCAAAAAATTGTCTGAACGCATCGGTCAGACGGCCACCTTCTCCACCGCTCCTTCTTTGACTGACCGAAGCCTCAGCAACACGTTGTCCAGAAACAGGAGTTTGTAACCTCCCAGTCTCTGGGAACGCGTTGCACAGACCTTTCTGCAAGGCCTCCCGAAGATGTTTCATCCTCTGCTCCCTCTGCGATGGCAAGATAAGGTCCGCAACCTTACCCTTGTAACGTGGATCAAGGAGGGTTGCCAGCCAGTATTGGTCCTTCTCCTTGATACCACGAATACGAGGATCCTTACGCAGGCTTTGCAGGATCAGGGAGGCCATGCAGCGTAGGTTTGCTGAGGCATTCGGTCCGGAGTCCTCTGGGTCACTAAGGACAACAACGTCCGCAGCCACCTCCTCCCAGCCACGTACAAGTCCATGTGTTCCTTGGGACTGATCCCTTAAAGACTGCTGATGCTGAGTGCCAGGCTCCACCTCCATACTGACACAATCTTCCTCCTCCTCCTCCTCCTCGTCCTCTTCCTGTGTGATCGGCGGGCACGCAGGAACACTGTCTGGATAAAGGGGGCCTTGAGAGCTAAGGAAGTCCTCCTCTTCCTACCTCTGTTCTGCCTCAAGTGCCCTGTCCATTATTCCACGCAGCGTGTGCTCCAACAGGTGGACAAGGGGGACAGTGTCACTGATGCATGCACTGTCAGTGCTCATCATCCTCGTGGCCTCCTCGAATGGTGACAGGACAGTGCATGCATCCCTGATCATGGCCCACTGGCGTGGGGAAAAAAAACCAAGGTCCCCTGACCCTGTCCTGGTGCCATAGTCGCACAGGTACTCATTGATGGCCCTCTGCTGTGTGTGCAGCTGCTGCAGCATGGCCAATGTCGAGTTCCACCTGGTGGGCATGTCACAGATTAGGCGGTTCTTGGGCAGGTTAAACTCCTTTTGGAGGTCCGTCAGCCGAGCACTGGCATTATATGACCGGTGGAAATGGACACAGACTTTCCTGGCCTGCCTCAGGACATCCTGTAAGCCCGGGTACCTGCCCAAGAACCGCTGCACCACCAAGTTAAGGACGTGAGCCAAACAGGGCACATGGGTCAGTTGTCCCTGTCGGAGGGCAGAGAGGAGGTTGGTGCCATTGTCGCAAACCACCATTCCTGCCTTAAGTTGGCGTGGCGTCAACCACCTCTGAACCTGCCCCTGCAGAGCTGACAGAACCTCTGCCCCAGTGTGGCTCCTGTCCCCCAAGCACACCATCTCAAGCACCGCATGGCATCTTTTGGCCTGCGTACTTGCGTAGCCCCTTGAACGCCTACGGAGCACCGCTGGTTCCGAGGAAGAGGCCATGGAGGAAGAAGAAGAGGAGGGGGTGGAGGAGAGAGGTGTGTCACAATCAGCATTTTGGAGGCGTGGTGGCGGAACAACCTCCAACACTACTGCACCTTGTCCTGCATCCTTCCCAGCTGCCAGCAGAGTCACCCAATGCGCCGTGAAACTTAAGTAACGTCCCTGTCCATGCCTGCTGGACCATGAGTCAGCGGTAATATGCACCTTACCGCTGACCGCCCTGTCCAGCGAGGCATGGACATTGCCTTCCACATGCCGGTAGAGAGCCGGAATCGCCTTCCGTGAGAAAAAGTGGCGTTTGGGTACCTGCCACTGAGGAACCGCACATTCCACAAACTCACGGAAGGGGGCAGAGTCTACCAACTGAAAAGGCAGCAGTTGAAGTGCTAGCAATTTTGCCAAGCTAGCATTTAACCGCTGGGCATGTGGATGGCTGGGAGCGAACTTCTTTCGGCGGTGCAGCAGCTGGGGCAGGGAAATTTGCCTGGTACAATCTGACGTCGGTGTACCAAAAGCAGATTGCCCACAAGTACTTGGCTGTGACACACCTAATTCTACACCTTCATTCCTCTCACTGCTGGTCTCAGAGAGGACTGAAGGTCTAGTGGGGTTGGAAATCTCAGCTGATGAGGAGCAAGGAGAGATCCTCTTTGTTCTTTGGTGTGGGTCTTTTAGATATGCTTGCCAACGAACTGCATGGCAGGTCAACATATGTCTGGTCAAGCATGTGGTACCCAAGCGGGAGATGTTTTGGCCACGCGAGATACGCTTGAGACATATGTTGCAAATAGCAGCGGTGCGATCTGATGCACTCGTCTCAAGAAAGGCCAACACCAAAGAACTTTTTGAATAACGCGCAGAGACTGCAGCGCCCTGCACATGTGGAGCTTTGGGGTGTGATGCAGTCAATGTGCTGCCCTTAGGCTGGCCCCTGGAGGGCATCCTGCCTCGTTGGTGATGTGCCGCCTCCTCCTCCTCCTCCTCCTCTCTCCTATCAGGCACCCACGTTGAGTCAGTGACCTCATCATCCCCTCCCTCCTCATCACTGGAGCAAACCTGGCAGTATGCTGCAGCAGGGGGAGCATGACTGCCAGATTGCTGTCCTTCTTGGGCACCCCCTCTGTCCGTGCTCATGTTACTGCCTTCATCGAGCTCAGTATCATCATCAGAGCCTTCCAAACGCTGGGCATCCTCCTGGAGCATGTACCCAACACTGTGGTCAAACAGTTCGAGGGAATCCTCAGGAGGACATGGTGGAGCTAGGGAAGGAGTCACTGATGACATTGAGCTGAGGGAAGAGGCCGCTGCTTTGCCAGACAAAGCACCCTGGGCATGGGTGAGAGAGGATGAGGAGGATGAGGACGGCTTGGTCATCCACTCGACCAAGTTTTCTGCATGTTGCGGCTCAACACGGCCAGCTGCCGAAAAAAAGGCCAAGCGTGTCCCATGGCCACGGGCTGATGAGGATGCACCGTCTCCACGACCAGCACTAGACACAGAGCCTGCTTGCCCTCTCTTATTGGCTTGTGACTGTCTGCCTCTCCTTCTTGGCCTTCCAGACATACTAATGGCCTGTAGCTGCACTAAGCTGGGATAGAACACCTGTAATTTTCTTCAGGTAGCTTTATATACTGTAACCAGACAAGCCTGCCTGTCAGTAGGAAGATAACAGGAATGGATCTAGCTGAACACTGTGAGCAGGACGCACTGCACTAAATGTAAATAGCAGGAACGGATCTAGCTGAACACTGTGAGCAGGACGCACTGCACTAAATGTAAATAGCAGGAACGGATCTAGCTGAACACTGTGAGCAGGACGCACTGCACTAAATGTAAATAGCAGGAACGGATCTAGCTGAACACTGTGAGCAGGACGCACTGACTGCACTAAATGTAAATAGCAGGAACGGATCTATCTGAACACTGTGAGCAGGACGCACTGCACTAAATGGAAATAGCAGGAACGGATCTAGCTGAACACTGTGAGCAGGACGCACTGACTGCACTAAATGTAAATAGCAGGAACGGATCTAGCTGAACACTGTGAGCAGGACGCACTGCACTAAATGTAAATAGCAGGAACAGATCTAGCTGAACACTGTGAGCAGGACGCACTGCACTAAATGTAAATAGCAGGAACGGATCTAGCTGAACACTGTGAGCAGGACGCACTGCACTAAATGTAAATAGCAGGAACAGATCTAGCTGAACACTGTGAGCAGGACGCACTACACTAAATGTAAATAGCAGGAACAGATCTAGCTGAACACTGTGAGCAGGACGCACTGCACTAAATGTAAATAGCAGGAACGGATCTAGCTGAACACTGTGAGCAGGACGCACTGACTGCACTAAATGTAAATAGCAGGAACAGATCTAGCTGAACACTGTGAGCAGGACGCACTGACTACACTAAATGTAAATAGCAGGAACGGATCTAGCTGAACACTGTGAGCAGGACGCACTGACTGCACTAAATGTAAATAGCAGGAACGGATCTAGCTGAACACTGTGAGCAGGACGCACTGACTGCACTAAATGTAAATAGCAGGAACGGATCTAGCTGAACACTGTGAGCAGGACGCACTGCACTAAATGTAAATAGCAGGAACAGATCTAGCTGAACACTGTGAGCAGGACGCACTGCACTAAATGTAAATAGCAGGAACAGATCTAGCTGAACACTGTGAGCAGGACGCACTGCACTAAATGTAAATAGCAGGAACAGATCTAGCTGAACACTGTGAGCAGGACGCACTGCACTAAATGTAAATAGCAGGAACAGATCTAGCTGAACACTGTGAGCAGGACGCACTGACTGCACTAAATGTAAATAGCAGGAACGGATCTAGCTGAACACTGTGAGCAGGACGCACTGCACTAAATGTAAATAGCAGGAACAGATCTAGCCTAATCTAGCTAACTCAAATCAAATGACACTGTCTGTCTCTCTCTCTATCAGCACACCGGAACACACTACACAGGGCCACCGTGCTGGCGGCCTTATATAGTGTGGGGCGTGTACTAAATCCCCTGAGCCATAATTGGCCAAAGCCACCCTGGCTTTGGCCAATTACAGCTCTCTCTACTGACGGCGCTTTGATTGGCCAAGCATGCGGGTCATAGTGCATGCTTGGCCAATCATCAGCCAGCAATGCACTGCGATGCCGCAGTGAATTATGGGCCGTGACGCGCCACACGAATTTGGCGCGAACGGCCCATAACGTTCGCAATTCGACGGACGGTCAAACAGCCGATGTTCGAGTCGAACATGGGTTCGACTCGAACACGAAGCTCATCCCTAATCAGCACAATCACATGTGCATTGAGAAAAGGTTTTTTAAACAAACCAACATGTTTGTTGTCTAACAATTTTTGGGGTCACATTAGAAAAAGTAGAAATGTCCATTTAAGATAAAACAGGCATGTTTAAAAACAACAAGAAAGACACAAATCTTGAACTTACAAAGTTCACATTTGGTAGAATTAGAAGGCAATATCAGACATGAGTATTTACAAACTGTGTTTGGTATTGCGTTCAGATGGGGTGAAGTCACCCCAGGAAAAGCCAAATTTTGAAGATGCACACAAATTTCCGAATGTCAACATGTGCTACCTGCCATCACGGGGGATCAAGGCACGTGTTTTGGGGGTGCAACCCCTTCCTCACAGCTACTTTATTATTGAGGAAGGGGTTGCACCCCCAAAACGCGTCCATTGATCTCCCGTGATGGCAGATAGCACATGTTGACACACTTCAAAATTTGACATTTCTAAAATGTATCCAAAAAATGACAATTATTTTTAGCACACCAAAAACCAAGGGTATTTGGAGGGGTTTTAAACTCTCCTGAAAACATCAATGATGTTCTTCATTTTTTGCTGAACATCATCAATGTTTTTCTGGATGTTTTCCAAGTCCCTATTACACCCCATGATCTCCCCGATCAGGATCTGTGCACTTTCCGAGGTGAAAGGATCTGGATCCACAACATCACGATCACCTACAAAGATAGAAACCAAAAAACAACATGTATTATAAATATGCCGGCATCAATCTCTTACCTGAGCCTGTGGTCGCAGACACTCACCTGTTTTGGTGACTATTTCCACCACTTCTTCCTTCTCCTGCTCCGCTTGTCTTGGGTGGATTTCCCCTTCTTCCAGAGGTGGGGGGTCTGTGGTTTCCTCAGA
Organism: Lithobates clamitans; assembly: GCA_037952925.1. Classification (NCBI taxonomy): domain Eukaryota; kingdom Metazoa; phylum Chordata; class Amphibia; order Anura; family Ranidae; genus Lithobates; species Lithobates clamitans. The sequence continues at coordinate 117,989 of JBBGZY010001155.1, forward strand.
TGAGGGGTGTCCTCCGAGTGTTTTATCCCCTATGTAAATAAAAATAGGTATACTTAGCACACAGATATTTGATGGCAGAACTATAAATATGAAACATTGCTTGGAAGTGGGGTACAATTGTCTGTTTTGGCAGAGTTCCAAGATGTAGCATTTTTCTTGTCCTTTCTCAAGCTTGAATACTTTACCTGTCTTGTATAAGCTTCACAGATGGAGACACCCCTATAGTATACACTGGAGCACCTGTGTGGGACCCCTTAATAAAAAGGGTGTTCTTGTGTCCCACAGTAGTGCTTCAGTGTCCAGATGTGTAACCAGCTGCTGAATGTCCTCTCCTTACACAGAATCTAGTTTGCATTTCATTCTAGTAACAAACCCATCTACACAACCAAATTAGTTTCAGACAAGTAGGCCATAAAAAATGTTGGCAAATGCATATGGCCAAAACAATGGTGTTTTCTAGGCCGCACAAAAAATGTTTGATGCGAACGAATAATGTGCCCATGAACATGAAATTTGACATTTAGAAATGGATAACAGTTAAGAAAAGCACATGGAGCAGCACGAACATAATAAACATAAAAAGAATCGGAACACAGCACAACTACTTACTTTTTTGTATCACTCTCCGGATCTTTCTGTACTGCTCGTGCTCCCTTAATTTGAGGTCTGACCACCGCTTCCTGAGCTGATCCTTGGATCGCCTTACCCCGAAATTCCGGTGCAGGCTCTTGACCACTTTCGCCATGATCTTGGCCTTTCTGACATTGGGGTTGGGGTAAGGTCCATACTTCCCATCATAGTCATCCCTCTTCAGGATGTCGACCATCTACAACATCTCCCCAAAGGACATATTTCACGCCTTATATCGTCTCCTTCTGGATCCAGACGTTTCAGGCTCCGGGCTTTCCTCCTCCACCTCCTCTTTGGTGTAATTATCTGACACCTGCTGTGTCTCCACCATGTGCTCTTCCCCCACTGCGACGAACGAGAAGGGGTAGGGAATAGACTAGAAAGAACGTCAGGGGCGGGTGGAGTTTCACGCATGCGCAGTGTCTAGAAAGCGTAACACGCGTGCGTAGTACGTACGATCTGTGAGTGGAGGAAGGAGTAACGGAGGCACGATCGTGATAGCGAAGGTAAGATTTAACATTGGGCTTATACTGCTTCTAGATTGAGGCCTGTATTTGCACAAGTTTAGAAGACTTTAGGCTGACATTAGGGTTTGTCTTGTGTTGTGTCTTGCAGTGAAAATGGATATCTTGAAAGATGAGGACTTTATGCCAATCTTCATAGATATGTTCAGGGAGCTGCCCTGTCTGTGGCAGATAAACCACCCTGAATATAAGAACCAAACAAAGAGGAAGGCAGCGCTGGATAATTTGTTGGAATTTGTGAAGCAGGTGATCCCCACGGCAGACATCACCTATTTGAAGATCCTAATTGGTGGCCTGAGGAGCACATATCTAAGAAGGTCCAGGATTCCCAAAGATCAGGAGCTGCAGATGACATTTATGTCCCCAGGCTGTGGTACTATGACAGGCTGCATTTTCTGGCAGGTCAGACTGAACCCAGGCCTCCACTATCCACTCTTCCTTCCACGCTTCCCCCCCCCAGCTGAGGCTTCTGACGCCCAACCTGGGCCTTCCAGGCAGCAACATGTGGAGGAGCCCAGCTTAAGCCAGGTATAGCATTCTTCTAAATATTTCTGGTTGTCCAATCAATGATGTTAACTAGATGTTTGTTTGGAGTACTAATTTATGATTGTGATTGATGAAGCAAAAACTAAAACCATGTCCCTTTTTCATACACAGGGAAGTCTCAGCCAGGGGTGACCGGGCCAAGCAGGCTGCCTGATATCCAGGTCCCTCCACTACACCTTCAAAGACAAAGTGCCAGGAAGAGGAGTAACCTGGAGGAGGCTGCCATAGGTCTCTTTTGGAAGGCTACAAAGGCCCTGAGAACCCCCCACACTGTGGAGGAGGACTTTGCTGGCATATCTGCCTGCAAAATGATGCAGATGGAGGAGGGCCAACGACTCCTGTGTGAGTTCCTAATTTTGGAAGCTCTCAATAAGGGGTTGAGGGGCCAAATAACATGTGCTACCCACATTTGTGACCTCACACATGGTCCTCCTCCTCCTCTCCCTCCTCCAGGTCCTACTCCTCCTCCTCCTCCTCCTCCTCCAGGTCCTACTCCTCCTCCTGCCACATCTCCAACAACAGAGCCACAGCCGGGAAGGAAGCGTGGAAGGAAGACCAGAGAGTGATGGCTCTGGGTTCAGTCTGGTCTGGCAAAATATGCAGCCTCTTGTAGGACCACAGCCTGGGAACATACATGTCATCTGCTGCTTTCCAGATCTCTGGGACTTCTGGACCAGACTGCACTCCCTTAGATAAGGACTCCTCAGGCCACCAATTTTGCTGTAAAAGAATTGATGTGAGCCCTGGGGGCCAAAGGCTTCACCAATTTCTGATGTTTCTCCAGCGTTGCCTCCCTCTTTGTTTGGTTCTGAGCCCTTAATAAAGGAATTTTTGTTTCAATTATACTTGCCTATGTGTGTTTTCCTTCAAAAAGGACAGTTTGTTTGTGAGGAGGCAGGTACATTTCAAAAATACAATGTGAAATTAACAAGGGACACCAACACCAAACAATCTCCTTGAGATTAAATAATACAAGATATCAATTGTGTTGTGGTAACTTGACACACAAAACACACACAAAAATATTATGGAGTAAAACACAAAAAAACACAAATAAAGAAACAGCCTTGAAAAAAATACAAACCCAAAAGAAAAAAAAAAAAAACAGCCTTGAAAAAAAAAAAAAAAAAAATTTAACAATAACCAAAAAGAAATTTGGTCAGATGTGACAAATCAAAATATATTGAGGGAATCCCGATAAATAACAAAGAAATAAGTTTGTGAGAAGTCTGTGTGAATATGAGCAGCAAAGCTACTTCATTCTTCTCACAATATAAAGATGAAGAGAGTGCGCTGTATTAAACTATTTAAAACATTGCAGTGTGACGAAAGTGCTGTATCCATTCTGAACGCTAATTTTACCAGACCGAACTGTTCCGTCTCGGAATTTCTTCTGAGCATGCGTGGCACTTTGTGCGTCGGAATTGTCCACACACGGTCGGAATGGACGCAATCGGATTTTGTTGTCGGAAAATTTTATAGCCTGCTCTCAAACTTTGTGTGTCGGAAAATCCGATGGAAAAAGTCCGATGGAGCCCACACAGGGTCGGAATTTCCGACAACACGCTCCGATCGCACATTTTCCGTCGGTAAATCCGACCGTGTGTACGGGGCATTACAGTGTTGTGCCACCAGCACCAGCACCACCCCCAAAGGCCCAATTTTTATGGCCCTGTTCAACAGGGGCATGTAATTACAATTCTTGATCTAATATTTCACAGCAGGGCCCGTTTCTGCGCCCACCAAGAGTAACTGTGAGGACTTACAGTGTTGTGCCACCAGCACCACCACCACCACCACCAAAGGCCCAATTTTTCTGGCCCTGTTCAACAGGGGCATGTAATTACAATTCTTGATCTAATATTTCACAGCAGGGCCCGTTTCTGCACCCACCAAGAGTAACTGAGAGGACTTACAGTGTTGTGCCACCATCACCACCACCACCACCAAAGGCCCAATTTTTCTGGCCCTGTTCAACAGGGGCATGTAATTACAATTCTTGATCCAATATTTCACAGCAGGGCCCGTTTCTGCGCCCACCAAGTGTAACTGTGAGGATTTACAGTGTTGTGGCACCACCACCACCATCACTAAAGGCCCAATTTTTCTGACCCTGTTCAACAGGGGCATGTAATTACAATTCTTGATCTAATATTTTCACAGCAGGACCCTGTGAGGGCTTACAGTGTTGTGGCCACAACAACACCTAAGGCCCAAATTTCTGCTGAGTATATAGGGCAGGCACTTACTTTCAAACATCCAACTTACAAACGACTCCTACTTGCAAACGGAAGGAGACAACAGGAAGTGAGATGAAATCTACCCCATTGAAAGGGAAATTCTCTCCTGTAAGAGTTAATATGGGAAAAACTTTTCTCCTTTACACTGATGCTTTATCACCAATCCTTGTTTCACTAAAAACCCCAAATTTTCAAAAAACATTTGTCATTGGGACAAAAAGTGAGGTGAAATCTGAAGAGGAGCACAGACAGCAAATCAAATGTCACAGGGGTGATAACCCTTCGCTATGTTTTCCAAAAAGCTTAAAAACAGATTTTTTGGCTGGAGCTACACTTTGAAAATGTACTAGTTCAAAATTACGAACAGATTCTACTTAACAACAAACCTACAGTCTCTGTCTTGTTTGCACTGCCTGTATACTGCTGTTCAGAGTATATAGGGCCTGGGGGCCCCCACACCGTTCCTTTTTTAATTTGGGCGTGGGGTTCCCCTTAATATCCATACAAGACTCAAAGGGCCTGGTAATGGACTGGAGGGTACCCATGCCGTTTGTCTCACTGATTTTCATCCATATTGCCAGGACACGACATTACATTAAAGCCGCAAGCAGTTTTAAATAACTTTTTTTCCTTTAAAAATGTCATTTTGTGCAGGGACTGTTCTAAGCACGGGAAACACGTGCTACTTTACAGGCATACTATAGACACCTCCCAGGTATGATATTTAAAGGAATATTTCACTTTTTTTTTTTTTTACTTTAAGCATCATTAAAATCACTGCTCCCAAAAAAACTGCTGTTTTTAAAAGTTTTTTTTGCATTGATACATGTCCCCTGGGGCAGGACCCGGGTCCCCAAACCCTTTTTAGGACAATACCATGAAAATTAGCCTTTAAAATGAGCTATTTTGATTTTGAACGTTCAAGTCCCATAGACGTCAATGGGGTTCTAACGTTCGTGCAAATTTTCGGTCCGTTCGCAGGTTCTGGTGCGAACCGAACCGGGGGTGTTCGGCTCATCCCTAGCCACCACCTAATAAAAAACTCGCTTACCAGATGGCAAGCGGAAGCAAGCTGATGGCTATAGCCTAGCCAAGGCCTTTGCTTGAATGAAAGGAACGTCCAGACAGATGCAATCAAATGGATTAACTGTATGCTCCGATCCCTTGATGCTGTGAATCTCCCATGGGCCTCAGTAACTCAGCAGGGTATAAGAGAAAGACCAACCATAGCGTGATATCGCTTATACAAGGTTTATTAAAACAGTAATGCACTTACATTGAGTTGGAGATAAAAATTGCACTAAAAAACAGAGCCGGCCGGCTATGATAAGACTCCCCATCCTCCTAATACGACAGTGTGGTGACGTCAGCACGTATCCTCCTCCATATCCTTTTTCTTTTGTATAAAATATTTTGCAATACAAAACATTTTCAATTTTTTAGTTTGCATGCATGTGTGGTTTCCATATGCACACAATGGTAGTAGACGTAACTAAGTCACACCTTCACTGACAGCAACTGCTTATGCTTCTAACAGGGTTTCACACCTTGTAGTCTGTGCATTAATTAATTAGATTTAAAGCATGAAGGGATAAAAAAAGCGTCAATAATAATCTCCTACCAGAAATGAATGGACCTCCTACAGCCCCAGAGGAGAACTCAGATGCTGGAAAGAGCTACTGATATTCTCACTTTTTATTTGTAAGTCTCCTACTGTTTATCTAGGGGTTGCTGAAACATTTATCACACAAAACATGGCCATAATGGTTATTGATTCATCTTTCCTGAGAAGGTTAGCTGAGTCTCCTTCAGCAGTGAATATATGGCCTGTCTCTGCTTTTTGGTAACTCTGAAGTTACTAAAATAACTATTGTTTTTGTACTTTTGTAATCATATAGTTCCCAGCATATTTCTTTAGAAATAAGTTAATTTTTTTTACAAACACATGATACACCATAAAAAATGTTTGGGTGTTCTCAAAGGTAAAAAAAATGACCTCATGCGTATATTTTTTTTCAATACTTTATTAAGGTTTCTTCTTCAGATATACTCATATACAGTATATACTCATTTGGTGGACACCACAAACAAAACTCCAGCTGTGTTAACTGCAATTTTATGGATAACAATTCTTGCCAAATAAACCGTGAAGAATAATAATACATTACTTTACTGAGCATTCCTAAAGACTCTGATATCATAGATAGACTCAACTTACTCTTTTGGGGTGTTCAGCTTGAACACTTTTTCACAAACCGGGGTCTCCTTGGCTAGTAAATTGGCAGATGACAATTCAGGTGATGGACTTTAGGATATGTTGGCTTCTATCAGTCTGCCTGACTTAAGTTGGCCATACATGAGTAGTTTTCCCTCATTCAGCCAGTGGGCTGAATGGAAAAAAACAAGCAGATTTGTTTATCCACACAAATAAGGTGGATGGAGGAATCCTCCCCACCGGGACATTGTATTCTGACAGTGGGATCATCAAAAGTTATCTAACTTGTCCTTTTGCAGAAATCAGTCTAGCAATCAACTTCTGTTGAACTGGGGCAACCACACACCCATCAAAATGTGTCCAGTCCCCGCTGAACTGGATGAACTTCAATCTATCTATGGTCATCTTATAAGGAACATAACTGTGTGTTATTTACTCTACCATTCATATTGTTCCTGCTGAAAATCATGTTATTCTTGTTAAGTTTGATATTGTTGGCTCTGAAGCTGAAATTGTTAAAGCTGATGTCGATAGTAGCTTCTTTGTCCTATAATAAGGACAAACCTGTCACATCTGGATAAGTTATATTTTGGTAACGCACCCATAGTGTTCCTGAGTACCTGATCAGTGTATCTTCAGGGGCCTGAGAAGAGTCTCTGCAGAGGTAGATAATCAAGTTGCTGTAGAAGGTGAAGTACAGCTTTCTCTATAAGACAAGAATCTGCAGATTCTCAGCAAATAAAAAACAAACCAAACAATGACCTCATTTTTACATGCCTGCACCTGATGGATCTATTAATAGATGGAATCTACTATGAACTTTTAAAAATTACTATAAGAATATTCAGATCACTGTGATTGAATAAGTGTACCAGAACCAGGGTCTTTAAATGAAGTATGTACAGTATTTTTTTCTTTGGAAAGAGGTTAAAAAAAGATTTTGTAACTGTACAATTCTGAATGAACATTGTCCTGACACGCAACAATGTGCAACAACAGAACAATTTTAAAATATATATTTTTTGACTAAAAAGCCATCTTTGAGCTTTAGGCTGGTCAATTTGAGATGTTTTTGGTCTGCTGAAGACTAAATTCCTTGGTCCGTGCATTTCCTCAGTCTCTTCTACCCCAGTGATTAGACTGTACATTGTAACTTTGTATCAAGTCACAGGGTGAAAGGCTACAATAGGGAGCTGAGCTAGTCAGACATTTGTGAACTCAGCCAAGAACTACGTATTCACTAGGTCAGAGCATGACTCTCTGATTGCACATAGACTCTTGTATTAGATGAACTATGACAGCTCATACATCTTTCTCTGTTTCTCCTTATCTAATTTCAGTGTAACAGTCTTCAATCTAACAGCAACATTTTATTAATTTACAGCACTCATCAATAGACATATACTGTTTTCTTTCTGAAATATATGTTTTCAGTACAAAAGCATATGTTGGCTTAATTTTTTTCCATTTTTTTGTAATGGAGTAATAGCTGTTATCCTTATTTGTCTAAGGTAACACCATTGATATGATCACGAATAATTTCTATTCCATTCAGAAGAGTTGTTACTAATTATCCCACGCTAATGACTGCAGCACTTTGTTTTGTTCTTGTATTATGTTCCTCTAATTATAGTTATTCCTAGCAAACATAAAATTTGCTTTAGCTTATACAAAATACACAACAATTTCAGATATAAATAGATGTTACCATTAATATTACACAACAGTATATTAAACCGATATATATATATATATTGGAGAGACACAGGACCCTAAAGACGAATTTTATTCTTGTTTTAGGACAAAAGACTGCACCTATGCAGCTGCTATCAAAAGACCTTTACCTATTGCTTATGCCAAGAAGTACCCTTCAGGATTATATCAGAGACAAAGATCAAGATCAGAGACAGAAGCGTGGTCACAGGATTAGCCAGGGTGATCAACAGGCAGTGAGGTACCAAACCATAGGCAGAGCCAAAGTCGAGAACAAAAGACAGGTCAGGAACTGGCAAAAAAGCCCAGAGCAGAATCCAAGATCAGGTGAGGAGCAAGCTGGGTCAGCAACAAGGGGAACACACTTGGTGAATGCAGGACACAGGGAACAGCTGAAGACCAGTCAGCACCTGAGCATGGGCACGAGCACCCTTAAATAGTTAATCTGGCACCAACGCACACTATGCATGCATGCACGCATTCCCGTACGCATTCATGCATGCATGCGTGCACCTGGTTACCATTCTGCAGAGAATGTCAGATGTCTCAAATGAACGTATGTACAATGTATTTATCAGGAAATTCCTGTACCACTAAATGGTTTTGTGTCTGTCTCCTGAACTCACCAGCCACGTTAAAGGTATCTATACTCTTATTCGTGTTCTTATAAGTGCTTGCAGTGTCTTTCTTTCGACTAGAGGGGCTGAGGTTGTTCTTGGAGTTGAGTCACAAAACAGAGAACCCAAATTACCAAGCGGCTCTTGTGGGAGTAGCACTACACAAAGAAGAAGCACACCCAGAAATTTGATAATGCATATATATATATCAAAGCCAGAAAAGCTGGGATCCTCCTTGAGACAGGAGTAATTGAGTACCCTGGAAACATTGGGTTTCAGGGCCTCATTTGCCCTCCTCACATGAACAAGCATGGTTCTTTTCATGTGAAACGTGCCAACTTATCATCATTGCAATTTTGTCTGGCTCATGACAATTAAGAAATTTCTACAGCATCTTTTGGATTCAAGTGTGCAATTAATCTTTTCTTCTTTTCTTGATACTGTCTACGGTGATGAGCCAGGATCAGCACCTTGGACCAGGTGTGTCTATTTTTGCCTGAAGCGGTATGTGCCACCCTTGTTCTGTTCCCTATTAGTCGTGTGCTCCACAAATCTGGTCTTTATGAAACAGTGGCAAGAAGAAAGCCATTGTTGAAAAAAAGCCATAAAAAGTCCCGGTTGCAGTTTGCAAGAAGCCATGTGGGGGACACAGCAAACATGTGGAAGAAGGTGCTCTGGTCAGATGACACAAACATTTAACTCTTTGGCCTAAAAGCAAAACGCTGTGTGGTAGAAAAGTAACATTGCACATCACCCTAAACACACCATGCCCACTATGAAACATGGTGGTGCCAGCATCATGTTGTGGGGATGCTTTTCTTTAGCAGAGACAGGGAAGTTGTTCAGAGTTGATGGGAAGATGGATGGAGCCAAATACAGGTCAATCTTAGAAGAAAACCTGTTAGAGTCAGAAAAATCTTAAAACTGGGGCAGATGTTTCATTTGTCTACACTTGAGCAGTGTAATGTCCCATACACACGGTCAGACATTGATCGGACATTCCGACAACAAAATCCTCAGATTTTTTCCAACGGATGTTGGCTCAAACTTGTTTTGCGTACACACACGGTCGCACAATGTTGTCGGAATTTCCGATCGCCAACAACGCGGTGACGTCAACCACGTACGACGAGACTAGAAAAGGCCAGTTCAGAACCAAGCACGGCACCCTTTGGGCTCCTTTTGCTAATCTCCTGTTAGTAAAAGTTTGGTGAGAGACGATTCGCGCTTTTTCAGACTCGTGGCTTTCAGATCGTTTTGTGCTTGTGGGCTTGTATCTGCTCTTCAGTGCGTGCAGTCAGTTCGTATTGGAGTTTTCTGTGCGATCTTGTCCGCTCGTTGCTGTTTTTCAGGTTGCTCTTCACAGGTCTTGCTGTTCTTCAGTGCGTTCTGTTACTTCGTTCTGAGCAGCCGACCGTTTTCTAGCCATGTTGCGTATACGTACTCCTCGTAGAGTTTGTGCTGTGCGGGAGCTTGGTGTTGGGGTCCTGACCTTGACACAAGTCCAGTCCATGAACAGGGTGGGGAGGAGTTCATGGACCAAGAATTGGTTGCTTCAGCGTGACCAGTTCTCTCATATGCCTTTGCTCCATGAGATCCTTGAGAATAATCCTGATGATTTCAGGAACTTTCTCAGGATGACGGACCCCGTATTTCACCGTTTGTTGGCTTTGCTGACCCCCTATATTAGCAGGCAGGATACCTGCATGAGGCAAGCCATCACTCCGGAGCAGAGGCTCGTCGCTACCCTGTGGTACTTGGCGACAGGGAGAAGCCTGCAGGACTTGAGGTTCTCGACAGGCATCTCCCCCCAGGCTCTGGGGATCATTATCCCAGAGACCTGTTCTGCCATCATACAGGTCCTGCAGAAGGAGTATATGAAGGTAAGATTTTTATCCTTTAATATCACATTTTATTGTATTGAATGTTTGCTAATATATTGTATTTCTTTCCTCATTCCCTAATTACCATGATTGTAATATGCTGTGAATGTCCCCTTTGTCCTCATTCATGCTGGAATTTTATGTAATTATTTTTTTGTCCTTCATACATATTTGCCTTCACTTACCTCCCCAGCATGCTCTCCTGCCGCTATATTCACCTCATGTAGTCACTTAACAATGTATTTTATCAGCTCCTTAGTAGTGCTTTACCCCAAACACCCCCTAAAATGTTTAGAAATGTGATTTGTGCTTTAAATTCAGGCAGAGTACCAGAGGCTTGTTTTTGTGGTGTCCCCAAATCATTTCGAACCCTCCCTCCCCCCGAACTGCTAAGTCAGCTGATCCCAATTCTCTATCTATCCTCAATCATCTATCTGCTGACTTTGCCAAACCCATACACACTATACCCACCTCTTTTGTGCTCAGATTTATTGATGAATTCCCCAAAGCATGTAGTGCAAGGGCCTGCCGGTATACTTTCAAATGGTACTGTTTCAAGTTTTTGTATACTATTATTATCTTGATAGGTAATAGCAGAATGTCCAAATGTGCTCAAATGTGTACAGTGTGTATTTATATCTTTGTATTATGACACTTCTTACCTGTCCAGTGGGCTGCCAGTAGTGTAACTAAGGAGGGGCTGTTCCAAGTAATACCCATTATTTAGGCATTCATCTCTCAATGAAGTGAAGAGGGTTACCTTTCCAAGATTCCCCCCCCCCCTATAATGTTAGAAATGGCCCATGAGAGGGGGGGAGGGGGAATATGATAGGTGTACCTTATACTTTGGTGTTGTAAAATTCCCCTTAAAAAATGTTATCTGGATGTTGGCCAAGAATGTTTGTGTCTAATCTGCTTTCCATGTTTATGTGCAAAAATACTATTTTTTTTTGTTTTCCTCAACAGTTTCCTTACACGCCACAGGAATGGCAGACTGTGGCCGCCCACTTTGCCCAGTGGTGGGACTTTCCTAACTGCGGAGGGGCAATTAATGGGAAACACGTCCACATCGTCCCACCCCCCAACTCGGGGTCATACTATTATAATTACAAGGGGTTCAATAGTATTGTGATGTTGGCGGTGGTGTCGGCTAATTACGAGTTCCTGTATGTGGACGTGGGGAAGAATGGCCGGATGTCCGATGGTGGAGTCATCACCCAGACGGAGTTTTACAGGCGTCTCCAGAATGGCAGCTTGGACTTGCCACCCCCAGAAGAGAATGTGGAAGGACTCCCATTCGTCTTCGTTGCAGATGAAGCATTTGCGCTGGGGGACGACCTTATGCGGCCATTCCCGATGAGGACCCTCACCCCGGAACAGAGGGTTTTTAATTACCGGCTGGCCAGAGCCAGAAGAGTGGTGGAGAACACATTTGGAATCATGGCCAGCCGGTTCCGCCTATTTCTTACACCCATCCATATGGCAGAGTATAAACTGAATCATATAATCCTGGCGTGCTGTGTTCTACATAACTTTTTACGTCAACATTCTGCCAACTATGCTAGCTCAGTTGGGCCTGAGGCCGGAATGATAAATGAAACAACCCTGACGGCGCTTGAAAGTAGCCATCCTGGCTTACCCTCCCTGAGTGCCCGTGATGTCTGGTTAAGATACCTTGAGTTCTTTGCGGGTAGGGGGGCGATCAATATGTCAGACAATTTGTGAAACCTTGATTCAATAAAAAAAAAATTTTGCCAATCTTTGGTGACATTTACTGCTTGTGTTTGTTTTAGCTGACCCTGACAGAAATGTGGTGAGTCCAGAAAATGGCGTGATTGTGTAACCTTACAAAGCACTGTTGGGTGTTATTTACTAAAGGCAAAGACACTTTGCACTACAAGTGCACCTGAAACTGCACTGAAACTGCACTTGTAGTGCAAAGAGGATTTGCCCTTAGGAAATAACCCCCATTGTCACAGAAAACAGCAATTACATCACCACAAAAGTGTTGTAGTGTTGAAACAATAATCCACACATTCTTGATTAACCACTTAAGGACTAGCCTCGTTTTGGATTTTAGGTGTTTACATGTTTAAAACAGGTTTTTCTGCTAGAAAATTACTTACAACCCCCAAACATTATATACAGTACCTGACCGCGAGATTGTTTCCAGCGCGATACCATCGCGCTGGTTCTCGGCGACAGGGTACTGTGCATGTCGCGCTGGCTTACTCATCGGGAAAGGAAAACTTTGTTTTCCTCCCGCGATGAGTGACAGGCAGCGCTGACAGCTGTCTGGTATGAATCCTGAGGCGGGAACACCGCGCCAAATTTTAAATGAAAAAGCCGGCGTGGGTTCCCCCCCAGGAGCATGCCAGGCCCTCAGGTCTGGTATGGATTGTAAGGGGAACCCCCCTACGCCGAAAAATTGGCGTGGGGGTCCCCCCCAAACCATACCAGACCCTTATCCGAGCACGCAGCCCGGCCTGCCAGGAAAGGGGTGGGGACGAGCGAGCGCCCCCCCCCCTCCTGAGCCATACCAGGCCGCATGCCCTCAACATGGGGAGGTGGGTGCCTTGGGGGAGGGGGGCGCTCTGCGGGGGCCCCCCCACCCCAAAGCACCTTGTCCCCATGTTGATGAGGACAAGGGCCTCTTCCCGACAACCCTGGCCTTTGGTTGTCGGGGTCTGCGGGCGGGGGGCTTATCGGAATCCGGGAGTCCCCTTTAATAAGGGGACCCCCAGATCCTGGCCCCCCCACCCTGTGTGAATGAGTTTGGGGTACATGGTACCCCTACCCATTCACCTAGGGAAAAGTGTCAATATAAAAAAAACACAGTACACAGGTTTTAAGAGTAATTTATTAGTCAGCTCCGGGGTGCGCAGGGACTCAGGCGTGGCCCCAGAGTCCCTGCGCATGCTGGGACCATGACGTCGTAAGGGGGCGGTGTCACCGCCTATATAAATGGCTCCGCAGCTCGCACACAGCATTCGAGCCGGAGAGAGCGTCATGTCAACATCGGGGAAGAAGAGAAGAAGCGGCGAGACAGCGGCGAGGAGACTGCGGCAGCAGACCGGGCCCCTCGCTGGCAATAGAGCTGGAAGAAGATAGCGGCGAGGCCCGGGAGAAGAGGCAGAACACCGGGAGAAGAGAAGAGGCCGAACACCGGGAGAAGTCGGAAGGAGACCCCCCGAAGTCGGAAGAAGACCCCGGAGCTGACTAATAAATTACTCTTAAAACCTGTGTACTGTTTTTTTTATATTGACACTTTTCCCTAGGTGAATGGGTAGGGGTACCATGTACCCCAAACTCATTCACACAGGGTGGGGGGCCGGGATCTGGGGGCCCCCTTATTAAAGGGGGCTCCTGGATTCCGATAAGCCCCCCGCCCGCAGACCCCGACAACCAACGGCCAGGGTTGTCGGGAAGAGGCCCTTGTCCTCATCAACATGGGGACAAGGTGCTTTGGGGTGGTGGGGCCCCCGCAGGGTGCCCCCCTGCCCCAAGGCACCCACCCCCCCATGTTGAGGGCATGCGGCCTGGTACGGCTCAGGAGGGGGGGCGCTCGCTCGTCCCCACCCCTTTCCTGGCCGGCCGGGCTGCGTGCTCGGATAAGGGTCTGGTATGGATTGGGGGGGACCCCCATGCCAATTTTTCGGCGTAGGGGGGTTCCCCTTACAATCCATACTAGACCTAAGGGCTTGGTATGCTCCTGGGGGGGAACCCACGCCGGTTTTTTCATTTAAAATTTGGCGCGGTGTTCCCGCCTCAGGATTCATACCAGACAGCTGTCAGCACTGCCTGTCACTCATCGCGGGAGGAAAACAAAGTTTTCTTTTTCCGATGAGTGAGCCATCTCGGCGCTGGCTCCTGCGACGGGGCTCGCAGGTGTCAAATCTCGCCGAGAAATGTGGCGAGATTGACACAATATCGCGGTCACCTACTGTATGGTTTTTATTCTAACACCCTAGAGAATAAAATAGCGGTTGTTGCAAAACTTTTTTTTGCACCGTATTTGCGCAGCGGTCTTAAAAGCGCACTTTTTTGGAAAAAAATCACTTTTTTGAATAAAAAAATAAGACAACAGTAAAGTTAGCTCAATTTTTTTTTATATTGTGAAATATAATGTTACGCCAAGTAAATTGATACCCAACATGTCACGCTTGAAAATTGCACACGCTCGTGGAATGGCGGCAAACTTTTACCCTCAAAAATCTCCATAGGCGACGTTTAAAAAATTCTACAGGTTGCATATTTTGTGGTACAGAGGAGATCTAGGGCTAGAATTATTGCTCTCGCTCTACCGGTCGCTGCGATACCTCACATGTGTGGTTTGACCACCGTTTTCATATGCGGGCGCTACTCGCTTCTGCGCGCGAGCTCGTCAAGACGGGGGGGTTTAAAAAAAATTTTTTTTGATTTTTATTATTTATTTTACAATACTTTATTTATTTTTACACGGTTTTTAAAAAAAAAATGGTGTCACTTTTATTCCTATTACAAGGAATGTAAACATCCCTTGTAATAGAAAAAAGCATGGCAGAACCTCTTAAATATGAGATCTGGGGTCAAAAAGACCTCAGATCTCATATTTACACTAAAATGCAATAAAAAAAAAAAAAAAGTAATTTAGAAAAATGACATTTGAAAAAATGTGCCTTTAAGAGGCGTGGGCGGAAGTGACGTTTTGACGTCACTTCCGCCCAGCAGTGTCATGACGACAAGTGGGCGCCATCTTAGCCTCACTCGTCTCCAGACACACCACAGGGAAGGACGCGATCGCCTCCGCTGCTACGACGGCTCCGGTAAGCGGCGGAGGGCACCGGATCGCGGCGGGAGGGGGGGCCCCTCCCGCCACCGATAAAAGTGATCTTGCGGCGAATCCGCCGCAGGGACCACTTTTATCTGAAAGCCGACCGCCGCACAAAAACGGGGATACCGGGGTTATGGCAGCTAGCTGCTGCCATAACAACGATATTCCCGTTCAAAGTTTGGACGTACATAGGCATGCGGCGGTCCTTAAGTGGTTACCAATCTTTTTAAAACCTGCACAATCACATGTGCATTTAGAAAAGGTTTTTAAAACAAACCAACATGTTTGTTGTATAACAAATTTTGGGGTGGCATTATCAAAAATAGAAATGTCCATTTAAGATAAAACTATCAGGAACGGTGTCATCTCCGGTTTCTCCTGCTGGTGGCACTATTACATTCAGCACCAAAAGGGTGTAATTCCAGTGGCCACCAGCGGGGTCTCCCTGCCTGGACTGCAGACTTGCCATCAAGCACACCTGTCATGGTTTTGCTGGACTATATAAACCCGCCCTGAACTAACCTCCAGTGCTTCAGTATTCCTCTGCTAAGCCCTTGTCCCTGCCAGTACCTGCTCTTGTTCCAGCCTGTTCCAGCCTGTTCCTGTTTGTTCCTGAACCCTGTTTGTGTATCCTGACCTTGAACCCTGTTTCCTGTTCCCTGCTCCTTGGTCTGCTTCATTATTCCTGGTTTCTGTTCCCTTGTCGCTTTGGCCCATGCCTTATATTTTATTTCATGTTGGTTTCCTTGCTTGTGTATTATATTAGTTAGATAGATAGTTAGGTGGGTTTGGGGGTTTGCTGTGTTTTCACCATTTTCTTGTTTTTGGTTTGCTGTCTTGTTTTCACATGTATCTTTATCATTAATAATAAACATACTTTCTTTATTTACTCGTTTGTCCCTGATTCCTTGGTGCAGCCCAGCGATCTGATCACCTGCATTGGATGTTGTGTATAACATCCCCTGACAGAATACTGAAGCCATACAATCAGATCGGTTGCACCTGGGAATTGGGGCCTGAGTCCCAGCTATTGTTAAAATATGGATTTTGAAAGTATTTTGTATTTATCGCTCCTGGCAACTGATGACAGAGACCTTTGTTATCGGACATTGGCTGCATACACTAGGGAACAGTTGTTAGAAGGCATCCGCCTAGCTCATGTTTTTATTGAGCAAGGCAGTTTTTTGTTTGAAGATGTGCAACCACTAATTTGGATCTGTACTGAGTTGGCCCTGTCTGATGTCGCTGAGGGAGGTGATGACTATACACCCCCTTTTAGTGCAGCTCAGGTAGAATCTTTAGTTTGGCTGTTGGAGGATGACTCAGCATTCTTTTTTGAACAATATTCAGCTTGTCCCCAGCAGGTGCTTGCAAAATGCATTGAATCAGTGCAGTCTCTGGTCAGACAAGCCAAGTGCAAACCTGATGCAGTGCAATCATTAATACAGGCCTGGTCAAGTCTGTTGCATTCAGCTTCTGTTAGCTCCAAATATACTTATCTACCAATGAAATACCAGTACCCTGTTTCCTCCTGTTGCACCTACCCTGCCTTTAACTCCCCTGCTGCTTCTCAACTGCCTCCATCAGCTCCACTAAATCTCCCTTCAAAACCTACTCCCTCTGTCTTGCCATCCTTTCACTCTTCGCTTCTACCAGCTGCATTCCCTACCTACAGCCCTGTACCCACTTATAGATCCCTAGTGGCTAAAAGCAAAAAGAAGCGGAAGTTTTTTCCAACCCATACCATCATGCCAGTATCCAATCCTGCCTCCCCACCAGCTGATCTGTTCAGCCTGTTGTGCCAGTACCTGCTGTTCTGCCTGATGTGCCAGCACCTGTGCCCACTGTCCAGTCTGCAGTTCCAGTACCAGCTGCCCGGTTTGCAGTTCCAGTACCTGCTATCCAGTCCGATGTACCTGCTGTTCTGCCTGATGTGCCAGCACCTGTGCCCACTGTCCAGTCTGCAGTTCCAGTACCAGCTGCCCGGTTTGCAGTTCCAGTACCTGCTATCCAGTCCGATGTATCTGCTGTTCTGCCTGTTGTGCCAGTATCTGCTGTTCTGCCTGACGTGCCAGCACCTGTGCCCACGGCCCAGTCTGAAGTTCCAGTACCGACTATCCAGTCCGATGCACCTGCTGTCCTGCCTGTTGTTCCAGCACCTGCTGTTCTGCCTGATGTGCCAGTGTCTGTGCTTGCTGCCCAGTCTAAAGTTCCAATACTGGCTGCCCGGTTTGAAGTTCCTGTACCTGCTATCCAGTCCGATGTGCTTTTGCCTGCTGCCCAGCTCGATGTGCTTTTGCCTGCTGCCCAGCTCGATGTGCTTTTGCCTGCTGCCCAGCTCGATGTGCTTTTGCCTGCTGCCCAGCTCAATGTGCTTTTGCCTGCTGCCCAGCTCAATGTGCTTTTGCCTGCTGCCCAGCTTGATGCGGATGTTCCACTGCCCAGCGTGATGTACCTCTGCTTTCTGCTCAGCCTCATGACATGGTGCCTGCTAAAACTGTTCCTGACTGATGGCCATCTTGCCGCTGGGTCAATCCTGTCTGTCGCCTGGCTTAAATGTAATACTCCTGTGTGGTCTGCCTCCGATGGTTTCTTTCTTGTTACCCTGGTAATTTTCATTTCCAGATCCAAACTTCCTGACCCGGGTGGTGGGGTACGTGTCCTATTTTCAGACTCTGATGGCACGTCCCCCAGTGAACTAAAAGACTCTGGCCTTGGAAGTGCGAAGAAGTCCGCAGACTCAGTAGGGAAACATTTTAAGGTGTTTCTGCACCCACCCGGACTGTCGTTCCCAGGGTTGAATGGAGTGTCCGGAGGCCACTCCTTTAGGAGGGGGAACTGTCAGGAACGGTGTCATCTCCGGTTTCTCCTGCTGGTGGCACTATTACATTCAGCACCAAAAGGGTGTAATTCCAGTGGCCACCAGCGGGGTCTCCCTGCCTGGACTGCAGACTTGCCATCAAGCACACCTGTCATGGTTTTGCTGGACTATATAAACCCGCCCTGAACTAACCTCCAGTGCTTCAGTATTCCTCTGCTAAGCCCTTGTCCCTGCCAGTACCTGCTCTTGTTCCAGCCTGTTCCAGCCTGTTCCTGTTTGTTCCTGAACACTGTTTGTGTATCCTGACCTTGAACCCTGTTTCCTGTTCCCTGCTCCTTGGTCTGCTTCATTATTCCTGGTTTCTGTTCCCTTGTCGCTTTGGCCCATGCCTTATATTTTATTTCATGTTGGTTTCCTTGTTCATGTTGGTTTCCGTATTATATTAGTTAGATAGATAGTTAGGTGGGTTTGGGGGTTTGCTGTGTTTTCACCATTTTCTTGTTTTTGGTTTGCTGTCTTGTTTTCACATGTATCTTTATCATTAATAATAAACATACTTTCTTTATTTACTCGTTTGTCCCTGATTCCTTGGTGCAGCCCAGCGATCTGATCACCTGCATTGGATGTTGTGTATAACATCCCCTGACAAAAACAGGCATGTTAAAACCAACAAGAAAGACACAAATCTTGAACTTACAAAGTTCACATTTGGTAGATCTTGAAGGCAATATCAGACATGATTATTTAGGAACTGTGTTTGATATTGCGTTCAGATGGGGTGAAGTCACCCCAGGAAAAGACAAATTTGGAAGATGCACACAAATTTCCCAATGTCAACATGTGCTACCTGCCATCACGGGGGATCAAGGGACGTATTTTGGGGGAGAA
The DNA here is from genome assembly GCA_037952925.1 of Lithobates clamitans. NCBI lineage: Eukaryota > Metazoa > Chordata > Amphibia > Anura > Ranidae > Lithobates > Lithobates clamitans. The sequence goes on from JBBGZY010001155.1 coordinate 136,879, forward strand.
ACCCCTTCCTCTCAGCTACTTTATTATTGAGGAAGGGGTTGCACCCCCAAAATGCCTACATTGATCTCCCGTGATGGCAGATAGCACATGTTGGCACACTGTGTGCATCCTCCAAATTTTGCTTTTCTAAAAATTGCTAAAACATTTTGAACTTTGTAGCACACAAAAAAAGAAAGTGATTTGGAGGGGTTTTAATCTCTCCCCAAAACATCAATGATGTTCTTATTTTTTTTAATAACATCATTGATGTTTTTCTGGAGGTTTTCCAAAGCTAAATTACACCCCATGATCTCCCCGATCAGGATCTGTGCACTTTCTGATGTGAAACGATCTGGATCCACAACATCACGATCACCTAAAAAGAGAGAAACCAAACAAAAACAGGTATAAAAAATATGCCGGCATCCATCTCTTACCTGAGCGTGTGGTCGCAGAACTCACCTGTTGTGGTGACTAGTTCCACCATGTCTTCTTCCTCCTGCTCTTCTTGTGTTGGGGGGATTTCCCCTTCTTCCAGAGGGGGGGGGGGCTCTGGTCTCCTCGGATGAGGGGTGTCCTCTGAGTCTTTTCTCCCCTATGTAAAACAAAAATGGTATACTTAGCACACAGATATTTGAGGGAAGAACTATAAATAGGAAACATTGCTTGGAAGTGGGGTACAATTGTCTATTTTGTCAGAGTTCCAAAATGTAGCATTTTCAGTGTCCTTTGTGAAGCTGCAATACTTTACCTGGAGAAACTGCTGGAGTTGGTGACGCCGGTGGTCCCCACAGCAACCATTACCTATTTAAAAGCCAAAATTGGTGGCCTGAGGAGCACTTATCTTAGGGAGCGCAAGAAGGTCACGGATTCCCAGAGATCCGGAGCTGCAGCAGATGACATTTATGTCCCCAGGCTCTGGTACTATGAGAGACTGCGATTTCTGTCAGACCACACTGAAGTCAGGGAATCCCTCTCCACTCTTCCTTCCACTCTTCCTTCCACCCCAGCTGAGGCTTCCGATGTCCAACCTGGGCCTTCCAGCCAGGAAGAAGTGAAGGAGCCCAGCTGGAGTCAGGTATAGCATTCCTCTACAGATTTCTGGTCAATAAATAAATGATCTTTACTAGATGTCATTATTGATCACTAAGTGCTGATTGAAAAAAGTGTTTTACATATCAATAGACAGTAGTGGGCACCCAAAATTGGGACAAGAATGAAAAATGCTGGGCTCAGAATGATAGTCTGTTATATTTGTTAACATTCAATTTGCAACAGTCAGGAGGTGAAAATTGCGTGTGATTGATGAAACAAATACTAAAACAATGTACCTTTTTCATACACAGGAAGACCTCAGCCAGGAGGAGGCTGTGGAATGTGGCAGCCTGGAGGAGGCTGGGCTAAGTGTCAGCCAGGAGAAGCCTGGGACAAGTCAAAGCCTGACTGAATCGCAGGTTCCTCCCCTCCGCCTTCCATACAAAAGAGCGAGGAAGGTGACTCACATGCAGGATTCTGCCCTCAGGCTGATTCAGGAGGCTTCTGCGTCCCTCAGAGCTATACCCAATCCTGAATAGGCCTTTGCCTGCATAGCTGCCACAAAACTGCAGGGCATGCAGGAGGGTCAACGCAAAATATGTGAGGATCTTCTTTATAAAGTCCTAAGTAAGGGGGTGAGTGGGGAACTAACACCCAATACCCACCTGAGTTGGCCTCTCTTCCTCCTCCTCCTCCTGCTGCCACAACTCCACCACCAGAGCCACAACGTGGAAGGAAGCGTGGAAGGAAGACCAGAGAGTGATGGCCCTGGGTTCAGTCTGGTCTGGTAAAAGATGCAGTCTCTTGTATGACCACAGCCTGGGTACACAGATGTCATCTGCTGCTTTCCGGATCTCTGGGACTTCTGGACCAGACTGCACTCCCTTAGATAAGGACTCCTCAGGCCACCAATTTTGCTTGAAAATAGTTGATGTGTGCCCTGGGGGTCCAAGGCTTCACCCATTTCTGCTGTTTCTCCAGCATTGCCTCCCTCTTTGTTTAGTTGTGAGCCCTTAAAAAATGATATTTTGGGGAAAATTATATTCTCCTATGTGTGTTTTCATTCAAAAAGGACAGTTTGTTGGTGACGATTCAGGTACATTTCTAAAGTACAATGTGAAATTAACAAGCGACACCAACACCAAACAATCTCCTACAGATTAAATATAACAGCATATCAATGGTGTTGTGGTAACTTGACACACAAAACACACACAAAAATATTCTGGAGTAAAACTAAAAATACAATAAAACAAAGATCAGCCTTGAAAAAAATACAAACCAAAAAAAAAAACAATCTGCCTTAAAACAACAAAAAAAAAACCAATACAATACAAAAATAATGTTGTCAGATGTGACAAATCAAAATATATTGAGGGAATCCCGATAAATAGTAAAGAAAGAAGTTTGTGAGAAGTCTGTGTGAATATGAGCAGCAAAACTACTCCATTCTTCTCACATTATAAAGAAGAAGAGAGTGCGCTGTATTAAACCATTTTTAACATTGCAGCGTGACGAAAGTGCTGTATCCATTGCGAACGCTAAGTTTACCAGACCGAGCTGTTCCGTCTCGGAATTTCTTCTGAGCATGCGTGGCACTTTGTGCGTTGGAATAGGCCACACACGGTCGGAATTGACGCGATTGGATTTTGTTGTCGGAAAATTTTATAGCCTGCTCTCAAACTTTGTGTGTTGGAAAATCCGATGGAAAATGTCCGATGGAGCCCACACATGGTCGGAATTTCCGTCAACACGCTCCGATCGGACATTTTCCATCGGAAAATCCGACCGTGTGTACGGGGCATTAGAATGGCCCAGTCAAAGTCCAGACCTAAATCCAATTGGGAATCTGTGGTAAGACTTGAAAATTGCTGTTCACAGACGCTCTCCATACAATCTGACATAGCTTGAGCTATTTTGCAAAGAAAAATGGGCAAAAATTTCAATCTCTAGATGTGCAAAGCTGGTAGAGACAGCCCCAAAAAGACTTGCAGCTGTAATTGCAGCGACAGGTGGTTCTACAAAGTATTGACTGAGGGGGGGCTGAATACAAATGCATGCCACACTTTTCAGATATTTATTTGTAAAATATTTTGAAAACCATTTATCACTTTGCTTCCACTTCACAATTATGTGCCACTTTGTGTTGGTCTATCACATAAAATCCCAATAAAACACATTTACGTTTTTGGTTGTAACATGACAAAATGTGAAAAATTTCAAGGGGTGTGAATACTTTTTCAAGGCACTGTATATACACATTTCTGGCTTGGATATACATTTTGTGTTATTAAATGTACTGGGTGTACTTCTGTGCTCTCTGTTATAATTTTTTTTCTGGTATGTTTTCCCACACTCAGTACTGTATTGCCCTGTACACAAGGTCGGACATTGATCGGACATTCCGACAACAAAATCCATGGATTTTTTCCAACGGATCTTGGCTCAAACTTGTCTTGCATACACACGGTCACACAAAGTTGTCAGAAGATCTGATCATTCTAAACGCGGTGACATAAAACATGTACGTCGGGACTATAAACGCGGCAGTAGCCAATAGCTTTCGTCTATTAATTTATTCTGAACATGCGTGGCACTTTGTGCGTAGGATTTGTGTACACACGATCGGAATTTCCGACAACGGATTTTGTTGTTGGAAAATTTTAAAGCAAGCTCTCAATCTTTGTGTGTCGGAAATTCCGATGGAAAATGTGTGATGGAGCCCACACACGGTCGGAATTTCCGACAACAAGGTCCTATCACACATTTTCCATCGGAAAATCCGACCATGTGTACAGGGCATAAAGGAGATGTGTCCTTAACCACTTCAATACAGGGCATGTTCACCCCCTTCTTGCCCAGGCCAATTTTCATCTTTCAGCGCGATTTGAATGACAATTGCACAGTCATACAACACTGTACCCATATGACATTTTGATCATTTTTTTCCCACAAATAGAGCCTTCTTTTGGTGGTATTTGATCACCTCTGTGTTTTTTTTTTTTGCGCTATAAACAAAAAAAGACTGACAATTATGAAAAAAACACAATTTTTTTTTACTTTTTGCTATAATAAATATCCCAATTAAAAAAAGAAATAAATATTTTTTCCTCAGTTTAGGCTGATATGTATTCTTCTACATATTTTTGGTTAAAAAAATCGCAATAAGGGTATATTGATTGGTTTGCGCAAAAGTTATAGCACCTACAAAATAGAGGATAGATTTATGACATTTTTATTTAGGGAGTGATTCTAACTGTGGGGGGAGGGGACTGACTGGGGGAGGTGACTGATCAGTGTTCCTCTGTACTGGGAACACACAATCGGTCTCCTCTCCCCTGACAGGACATGGATCTGTGTGTTTACACACACAGATCCATGTTCCTGCTCTGTAACTGGCAATCGCGGGTGCCTGGCGGACATCGCTGGTGCTTGGCGGACATCGCGGCCACCAGGTACACGCATTGGCTCCTGAGTGACGCAGCCAAGGACGTCATATGACAGCCAAAAATAAATAATGGGTGACTGCGCTTAGGATACCCACTAGGTATGCAGCCTCCCCTAACATAGCGCCCCTGAGGGGTCTATAAAGTCACAAGAGAATTCGCTGAAAACACCTAAAGTCACCATTTTGTGTGTTACTCATGTTGAGTGAAGATATTATCTTACTATATGGACTAATATTTTGCACATTTATTTATGAACACTTTTCTTTTATATAAAATTTTTTCAAGTCTCTCTGAAAACACATAAGTCACCATGTGTGTGTTATTCATTTGTGAATGAATATTAGAATATATGGACTATTATTTGTTTATGCACTTATAAGCACTTTTTACAAACTATATACATCTGTGGAATCACGGTATTGGAGTGGGTCTGCTTATAAGTTATCCCACTCACAGCAGACAACTATGTATATGAATGCCTTTTATTTTTATTTTTTATAATTTTGTGGTTAACTTTTAATTTTTTGATTGGGTTATTCCTGATTAGGGATGAGCCGAACACCCCCCGGTTCGGTTCGCACCAGAACCCGCGAACGGACCGCAAGTTCGCACGAACGTTAGAACCCCATTGACGTCTATGGGACTCGAACGTTCGAAATCAAAAGTGCTCATTTTAAAGGCTAATTTGCATGGTATTGTCCTAAAAAGGGTGTGGGGACCCGGGTCCTACCCCAGGGGACATGTATCAATGCAAAAAAAACTTTTAAAAACGGCCGTTTTTTCGGGAGCAGTGATTTTAATGATGCTTAACCACTTGCCGACCGCCTCACGCCTATATACGTGAGCAGAGCGGCACGGGCAGGCAAAATCACGTACCTGAAACGTGATTGCCTTCCCGCGGGTGGGGGGTCCAATCGGACCCCCCCCCTGTGCCAGCTGCGGTCGGCATTTGGTTGGGAGCGATGAGAGACGAGGGGGAGACCATCCGATCGTGGCCCCCCCCTCGCGATCGCTCCCAGCCAATGAGACACATCCCCTGCCTCTGTATAGTACACAGAGGCAGAGGATGTGATGTCATCTCTCCTCGGCTGTCAGTTTCCGTTCCAGCGCCGAGGAGAGATGACATGTAAGTAAGTGCACAACACAAACACACACAGTAGAACATGCCAGGCAGCGTCAGATTAGCGCCAGTACCCCCCCTAATAAAGTTTTAACCCCTTGATCACCCCCTGTCGCCAGTGTCGCTAAGCGATCATTTTTCTGATCGCTGTATTAGTGTCACTGGTGACGCTAGTTAGGGACGTAAATATTTAGGTTCGCCGTCAGTGTTTTATAGCGACAGGGACCCCCATATACTATCTAATAAATGTTTTAACCCCTTGATTGCCCCCTAGTTAACCCTTTCACCACTGATCACCGTATAACTGTTACGGGTGACGCTGGTTAGTTAGTTTATTTTTTATAGTGTCAGGGCACCCGCCGTTTATTACCGAATAAAGGTTTAGTCCCCTGATCGCCCGGCGGTGATATGCGTTGCCCCAGGCAGCGTCAGATTAGCGCCAGTACCGTGAACACCCACGCACGCACCGTACACGCACCATACACCTCCCTTAGTGGTATAGTATCTGATCGGATCAATATCTGATCCGATCAGATCTATACTAGCGTCCCCAGCAGTTTAGGGTTCCCAAAAACGCAGTGTTAGCGGGATCAGCCCAGATACCTGCTAGCACCTGCGTTTTGCCCCTCCGCCCGGCCCAGCCCAGCCCACCCAAGTGCAGTATCGATCGATCACTGTCACTTACAAAACACTAAACGCATAACTGCAGCGTTCAGAGTCAGGCCTGATCCCTGCGATCGCTAACAGTTTTTTTGGTAGCATTTTGGTGAACTGGCAAGCACCAGCCCCAGGCAGCGTCAGGTTAGCGCCAGTACCGCTAACACCCACGCACGCACCGTACACCTCCCTTAGTGGTATAGTATCTGAACAGATCAATATCTGATCCGATCAGATCTATACTAGCGTCACCAGCAGTTTAGGGTTCCCAAAAACGCAGTGTTAGCGGGATCAGCCCAGATACCTGCTAGCACCTGCGTTTTGCCCCTCCGCCCGGCCCGGCCCAGCCCACCCAAGTGCAGTATCGATCGATCACTGTCACTTACAAAACTCTAAACGCATAACTGCAGCGTTCGCAGAGTCAGGCCTGATCCCTGCGATCGCTAACAGTTTTTTTTGTAGCGTCTTGGTGAACTGGCAAGCACCAGAGGCCTAGTACACCCCGGTCGTAGTCAAACCAGCACTGCAGTAACACTTGGTGACGTGGCGAGTCCCATAAGTGCAGTTCAAGCTGGTGAGGTGGCAAGCACAAGTAGTGTCCCGCTGCCACCAAAAAGACAAACACAGGCCCGTCATGCCCATAGTGCCCTTCCTGCTGCATTCGCCAATCCTAATTGGGAACCCACCGCTTCTGCAGCGCCCGTACTTCCCCCATTCACATCCCCAACCAAATGCAGTCGGCTGCATGAGAGGCATTTTCTTTATGTCCTCCCGAGTACCCCTACCCAGCGAACCCCCCAAAAAATATGTTGTGTCTGCAGCAAGCGCGGATATAGGCGTGACACCCGCTATTATTGTCCCTCCTGTCCTGACAATCCTGGTCTTTGCATTGGTGAATGTTTTGAACGCTACCATGCACTAGTTGAGTATTAGCGTAGGGTACAGCATTGCACAGACTAGGCACACTTTCACAGGGTCTCCCGAGATGCCATCGCATTTTGAGAGACCCGAACCTGGAACCGGTTACAGTTATTATAGTTAGTTACAAAAAAAAGTGTAAAAAAAAAAAAAACACAAACAAAAATATAAAATAAAAATAGTTGTCGTTTTATTGTTCTCTCTCTCTCTATTCTCTCTCTATTGTTCTGCTCTTTTTTACTGTATTCTATTCTGCAATGTTTTATTGTTATTATGTTTTATCATGTTTGCTTTTCAGGTATGCAATTTTTTATACCTTACCGTTTACTGTGCTTTATTGTTAACCATTTTTTTGTCTTCAGGTATGCCATTCACGACTTTGAGTGGTTATACCAGAATGATGCCTGCAGGTTTAGGTATCATCTTGGTATCATTCTTTTCAGCCAGCGGTCGGCTTTCATGTAAAAGCAATCCTAGTGGCTAATTAGCCTCTAGACTGCTTTTACAAGCAGTGGGAGGGAATGTCCCCCCCCCCCAACATCTTCCGTGTTTTTCTCTGGCTCTCCTGTCTCAACAGGGAACCTGAAAATGCAGCCGGTGATTCAGCCAGCTGACCATAGAGCTGATCAGAGACCAGAGTGGCTCCAAACATCTCTATGACCTAAGAAACCGGAAGCTACGAGCATTTTATGACGTAGATTTCGCCGGATGTAAACAGCGCCATTGGGAAATTGGGAAAGCATTTTATCACACCGATCTTGGTGTGATCAGATGCTTTGAGGGCAGAGGAGAAATCTAGGGTCTAATAGACCCCAATTTTTGCAAAAAAGAGTACCTGTCACTACCTATTGCTATCATAGGGGATATTTACATTCCCTGAGATAACAATAAAAATGATTTAAAAAAAAAAAAATGAAAGGAACAGTTTAAAAATAAGATAAAAAAATAATAATAATAAAGAAAAAAAAAAAAAAAAAAAAAAAAGCACCCCTGTCCCCCCTGCTCTCGCGCTAAGGTGAACGCAAGCGTTGGTCTGGCGTCAAATGTAAACAGCAATTGCACCATGCATGTGAGGTATCGCCGCGAAGGTCAGATCGAGGGCAGTAATTTTAGCAGTAGACCTCCTCTGTAAATCTAAAGTGGTAACCTGTAAAGGCTTTTAAAGGCTTTTAAAAATGTATTTAGTTTGTCGCCACTGCACGTTTGTGCGCAATTTTAAAGCATGTCATGTTTGGTATCTATGTACTCGGCCTAAGATCATCTTTTTTATCTCATCAAACATTTGGGCAATATAGTGTGTTTTAGTGCATTAAAATGTAAAAAAGTGTGTTTTTTCCCCAAAAAATGCGTTTGAAAAATCGCTGCGCAAATACTGTGTGAAAAAAAAAAATGAAACACCCACCATTTTAATCTGTAGGGCATTTGCTTTAAAAAAAATATATAATGTTTGGGGGTTCAAAGTAATTTTCTTGCAAAAAAAAATTATTTTTTTATGTAAACAATAAGTGTCAGAAAGGGCTTTGTCTTCAAGTGGTTAGAAGAGTGGGTGATGTGTGACATAAGCTTCTAGATGTTGTGCATAAAATGCCAGGACAGTTCAAACCCCCCCCAAATGACCCCATTTTGGAAAGTAGACACCCCAAGCTATTTGCTGAGAGTCATGTTGAGTCCATGGAATAATTTATATTGTGACACAAGTTGCGGGAAAGAGACAATTTTTTATTTTTTTTATTTTTTTTTGCGCAAAGTTGTCACTAAATGATATATTGCTCAAACATGCCATGGGAATATGTGAAATTACACCCCAAAATACATTCTGCTGCTTCTCCTGAGTACGGGGATACCACATGTGTGAGACTTTTTGGGAGCCTAGCCGCGTACGGGACCCCGAAAACCAAGCACCGCCTTCAGGCTTTCTAAGGCCGTAAATTTTTGATTTCACTCTTCACCGCCTATCACAGTTTCGGGGGCCATGGAATGCCCAGGTGGCAAAAAAAAACCCCAAATGACCCCATTTTGGAAAGTAGACACCCCAAGCTATTTGATGAGAGGTATAGTGAGTATTTTGCAGACCTCACTTTTTGTCACAAAGTTTTGAAAATTGAAAAAAGAAAAAAAAAATTTTTTTTTCTCGTCTTTCTTTATTTTCAAAAACAAATGAGAGCTGCAAAATACTCACCATGCCTCTCAGCAAATAGCTTGGGGTGTCTACTTTCCAAAATGGGGTCATTTGGGGGGGGTTTGTGCCACCTGAGCATTCCATGGCCTCCGAAACTGTGATAGGCAGTGAGGAGTAAAATCAAAAATGTACGCCCTTAGAAATCCTGAAGGCGGTGCTTGGTTTTCGGGGTCCCGTACGCGGCTAGGCTCCTAAAAAGTCCCACACATGTGGTATCCCCGTACTCAGGAGAAGCAGCTAAATGTATTTTGGGGTGCAATTCCACATATGCCCATGGCCTGTGTGAGCAATATATCATTTAGTGACAACTTTGTGCAAAAAAAAAAAAAAAAAAAAAAAATTGTCACTTTCCCGCAACTTGTGTCAAAATATAAAACATTCCATGGACTCAACATGCCTCAAAGCAAATAGCTTGGGGTGTCTACTTTCCAAAATGGGGTCATTTGGGGGGGGTTTATGTCATCTGGGCATTTTATGGCCTTCAAAACCGTGATAGGTAGTGAGGAGTAAAATCAAAAATGTACGCCCTTAGAAATCCTGAAGGCGGTGCTTGGTTTTCGGGGCCCCGTACGCGGCTAGGCTCCCAAAAAGTCCCACACATGTGGTATCCCCGTACTCAGGAGAAGCAGCTAAATGTATTTTGGGGTGCAATTCCACATATGCCCATGGCCTGTGTGAGCAATATATCATTTAGTGACAACTTTTTGTAATTTTTTTTTTTTTTTTGTCATTATTCAATCACTTGGGACAAAAAAAATGAATATTCAATGGGCTCAACATGCCTCTCAGCAAATTCCTTGGGGTGTCTACTTTCCAAAATGGGGTCATTTGTGGGGGTTTTGTACTGCCCTGCCATTTTAGCACCTCAAGAATCGACATAGGCAGTCATAAATTAAAGGCTGTGTAAATTCCAGAAAATGTACCCTAGTTTGTAGACGCTATAACTTTTGCGCAAACCAATAAATATACACTTATTGACATTTTTTTTACCAAAGATATGTGGCCGAATACATTTTGGCCTAAATGTATGACTAAAATTGAGTTTATTGGATTTTTTTTAGAACAAAAAGTAGAAAATATCATTTTTTTTCAAAATTTTCGGTCTTTTTCCGTGTATAGCGCAAAAAATAAAAACGGCAGAGGTGATCAAATACCATCAAAAGAAAGCTCTATTTGTGGGAAGAAAAGGACGCAAATTTCGTTTGGGTACAGCATTGCATGACCGCGCAATTAGCAGTTAAAGCGACGCAGTGCCGAATTGTAAAAAGTGCTCTGGTCAGGAAGGGGGTAAATCCTTCCGGGGCTGAAGTGGTTAAAGTAAAAAAAAAAAAGTGAAATATTCCTTTAAATATCGTACCTGGGGGGTGTCTATAGTATGCCTGTAAAGTGACGCGTGTTTCCCATGTTTAGAACAGTCCCTGCACCAAATGTCATTTTTAAAGGAAAAAATCTCATTTAAAACTGCTTGCGGGTTTAATGTCATGTCGGGTCATGGCAATATGGATGAAAATCAGTGAGACAAACGGCATGGGTACCCGCCAGTCCATTACCAGGCCCTTTGGGTCTTGTATGGATATTAAGGGGAACCCCGCACCCAAATTAAAATAAGGAAAGGTCCCTATATACTCTGAACAGCAGTATACAGGCGGTGCAAACAAGACAGGGACTGTAGGTTTGTTGTTAAGTAGAATCTGTTTGTAATTTTGAACATTTTTAATGTGTTTAGCTCCAGCCAAAAAATCTTTTCTAAGCTTTTTGGAAAACATAGGGAAGGGTTATCACCCCTGTGACATTTGTTTTGCGTCTTTCCTCCTCTTCAGAAGATTTCACCTCACTTTTTTGTCCCAATGAAAAATGTTTTTTGAAAATTTGGGTTTTTTTGTGGAACAAGGATTGGAAAGCATCAGTGGAAAGGAGAAATTGTTTTCCCATATTAACTCTTACAGGAGAGAATTTCCCTTCCTTAGGGGTAGATTTCATCTCACTTCCTGTTGTCTCCTTCCGTTTGCAAGTAGGAGTCGTTTGTAAGTTAGATGTTTGAAAGTAGGGTCCTGCCCTATATACTCAGCAGAAATTTGGGCCTTAGGTGTTGCTGTGGCCAAAACACTGTAAGCCCTCACAGGGCCCTGCTGTGAAATATTAGATCAAGAATTGTAATTACATGCCCCTGTTGAACAGGAGCTGAAAAATTAGGCCTTAGGCACTGGTGCTGGTGCCACAACACTGCAACCCCTCACAGACACTCTAGTTGGAACGCAGGAACGAGCCCTGCTACAAAGTATAGCATCAAAAATTGTAATTACACGCCCCTGTTAGACAGGGGCAGAAAAATTGGGCCTTAGGCACTGGTGCTGGTGCCACAACACTGCAACCCCTCACAGACACTCTAGTTGGAACGCAGGAACGAGCCCTGCTGCAAAGTATTGCATCAAAAATTGTAATTACACGCCCCTGTTAGACAGGGGCAGAAAATTTGGGTCTTAGGCACTGGTGCTGGTGCCACAACACTGCAACCCCTCACAGACACTCTAGTTGGAACGCAGGAACGAGCCCTGCTGCAAAGTATTGCATCAAAAATTGTAATTACACGCCCCTGTTAGACAGGGGCTGAAAAATTGTGCCTTAGGCACTGGTGGTGGCGCCCAGAACCAAAAATGTTCTTACAAGCTATCAGCGTGATGATTGAGGAGGAAGAGGATAATTACTCAGGGATAGTCACTCAGCATCAGCATAGGCAGTCTTTGAAGGGATCTGAAAAAAATTATTCAGTTACATCAGCATCAGGTGCTTGGTAGCTGGTGGTGATCCAAGACTGATTCATTTTTATGAAGGTCAGCCGATCGACCGAGTCAGTGGACAGACGCACCCTGTGATCGGTTACCACGCCTCCAGCAGCACTGAATGTGCGTTCCGAAAGAACGCTGGATGCAGGACAGGCCAGTAGCTCAATTGCATACTGTGCAAGCTCTGGCCAGTGATCCATCCTCAAGACCCAGTAACCCAGAGGATTTTCGGTGGGAAAGGTGTCCAAGTCTGATCTTGCCCCTAGGTATTCCTGCACCATGTAAAACAGACGCTGGCGATGGTTGCTGGAACCGATCATACCTTGGGGCTGCGGACCAAAAAATTGTCTGAACGCATCGGTCAGACGGCCACCTTCTCCACCGCTCCTTCTTTGACTGACCGAAGCCTCAGCAACACGTTGTCCAGAAACAGGAGTTTGTAACCTCCCAGTCTCTGGGAACGCGTTGCACAGACCTTTCTGCAAGGCCTCCCGAAGATGTTTCATCCTCTGCTCCCTCTGTGATGGCAAGATAAGGTTCGCAACCTTACCCTTGTAACGTGGATCAAGGAGGGTTGCCAGCCAGTATTGGTCCTTCTCCTTGATACCACGAATACGAGGATCCTTACGCAGGCTTTGCAGGATCAGGGAGGCCATGCAGCGTAGGTTTGCTGAGGCATTCGGTCCGGAGTCCTCTGGGTCACTAAGGACAACAACGTCCGCAGCCACCTCCTCCCAGCCACGTACAAGTCCATGTGTTCCTTGGGACTGATCCCTTAAAGACTGCTGATGCTGAGTGCCAGGCTCCACCTCCATACTGACACAATCTTCCTCCTCCTCCTCCTCCTCCTCCTCCTCCTCCTCGTCCTCTTCCTGTGTGATCGGCGGGCACGCAGGAACACTGTCTGGATAAAGGGGGCCTTGAGAGCTAAGGAAGTCCTCCTCTTCCTGCCTCTGTTCTGCCTCAAGTGCCCTGTCCATTATTCCACGCAGCGTGTGCTCCAACAGGTGGACAAGGGGGACAGTGTCACTGATGCATGCACTGTCAGTGCTCATCATCCTCGTGGCCTCCTCGAATGGTGACAGGACAGTGCATGCATCCCTGATCATGGCCCACTGGCGTGGGGAAAAAAAACCAAGGTCCCCTGACCCTGTCCTGGTGCCATAGTCGCACAGATACTCATTGATGGCCCTCTGCTGCGTGTGCAGCCGCTGCAGCATGGCCAATGTCGAGTTCCACCTGGTGGGCATGTCACAGATTAGGCGGTTCTTGGGCAGGTTAAACTCCTTTTGGAGGTCCGTCAGCCGAGCACTGGCATTATATGACCGGCGGAAATGCACACAGACTTTCCTGGCCTGCCTCAGGACATCCTGTAAGCCCGGGTACCTGCCCAAGAACCGCTGCACCACCAAGTTAAGGACGTGAGCCAAACAGGGCACATGGGTCAGTTGTCCCTGTCGGAGGGCAGAGAGGAGGTTGGTGCCATTGTCGCAAACCACCATTCCTGCCTTAAGTTGGCGTGGCGTCAACCACCTCTGAACCTGCCCCTGCAGAGCTGACAGAACCTCTGCCCCAGTGTGGCTCCTGTCCCCCAAGCACACCAGCTCAAGCACCGCATGGCATCTTTTGGCCTGCGTACTTGCGTAGCCCCTTGAACGCCTACAGAGCACCGCTGGTTCCGAGGAAGAGGCCATGGAGGAAGAAGAAGAGGAGGGGGTGGAGGAGAGAGGTGTGTCACAATCAGCATTTTGGAGGCGTGGTGGCGGAACAACCTCCAACACTACTGCACCTTGTCCTGCATCCTTCCCAGCTGCCAGCAGAGTCACCCAATGCGCCGTGAAACTTAAGTAACGTCCCTGTCCATGCCTGCTGGACCATGAGTCAGCGGTAATATGCACCTTACCGCTGACCGCCCTGTCCAGCGAGGCATGGACATTGCCTTCCACATGCCGGTAGAGAGCCGGAATCGCCTTCCGTGAGAAAAAGTGGCGTTTGGGAACCTGCCACTGAGGAACCGCACATTCCACAAACTCACGGAAGGGGGCAGAGTCTACCAACTGAAAAGGCAGCAGTTGAAGTGCTAGCAATTTTGCCAAGCTAGCATTCAACCACTGGGCATGTGGATGGCTGGGAGCAAACTTCTTTCGGCGGTGCAGCAGCTGGGGCAGGGAAATTTGCCTGGTACAATCTGACGTCGGTGTACCAAAAGCAGATTGCCCACAAGTACTTGGCTGTGACACACCTAATTCTACACCTTCATTCCTCTCACTGCAGGTCTCAGAGAGGACTGAAGGTCTAGTGGGGTTGGAAATCTCAGCTGATGAGGAGCAAGGAGAGATCCTCTTTGTTCTTTGGTGTGGGTCTTTTAGATATGCTTGCCAACGAACTGCATGGCAGGTCAACATATGTCTGGTCAAGCATGTGGTACCCAAGCGGGAGATGTTTTGGCCACGCGAGATACGCTTGAGACATATGTTGCAAATAGCAACGGTGCGATCTGATGCACTCGTCTCAAAAAAGGCCCACACCAAAGAACTTTTTGAATAACGCGCAGAGACTGCAGCGCCCTGCACATGTGGAGCTTTGGGGTGTGATGCAGTCAATGTGCTGCCCTTAGGCTGGCCCCTGGAGGGCATCCTGCCTCGTTGGTGATGTGCCGCCTCCTCCTCCTCCTCCTCCTCCTCTCTCCTATCAGGCACCCACGTTGAGTCAGTGACCTCATCATCCCCTCCCTCCTCATCACTGGAGCAAACCTGGCAGTATGCTGCAGCAGGGGGAGCATGACTGCCAGATTGCTGTCCTTCTTGGGCACCCCCTCTGTCCGTGCTCATGTTACTGCCTTCATCGAGCTCAGTATCATCATCAGAGCCTTCCAAACGCTGGGCATCCTCCTGGAGCATGTACCCAACACTGTGGTCAAACAGTTCGAGGGAATCCTCAGGAGGACATGGTGGAGCTAGGGAAGGAGTCACTGATGACATTGAGCTGAGGGAAGAGGCCGCTGCTTTGCCAGACAAAGCACCCTGGGCATGGGTGAGAGAGGATGAGGAGGATGAGGACGGCTTGGTCATCCACTCGACCAAGTTTTCTGCATGTTGCGGCTCAACACGGCCAGCTGCCGAAAAAAAGGCCAAGCGTGTCCCATGGCCACGGGCTGATGAGGATGCACCGTCTCCACGACCAGCACTAGACACAGAGCCTGCTTGCCCTCTCTTATTGGCTTGTGACTGTCTGCCTCTCCTTCTTGGCCTTCCAGACATACTAATGGCCTGTAGCTGCACTAAGCTGGGATAGAACACCTGTAATTTTCTTCAGGTAGCTTTATATACTGTAACCAGACAAGCCTGCCTGTCAGTAGGAAGATAACAGGAACGGATCTAGCTGAACACTGTGAGCAGGACGCACTGACTGCACTAAATGTAAATAGCAGGAACGGATCTAGCTGAACACTGTGAGCAGGACGCACTGACTGCACTAAATGTAAATAGCAGGAACGGATCTAGCTGAACACTGTGAGCAGGACGCACTGCACTAAATGTAAATAGCAGGAACGGATCTAGCTGAACACTGTGAGCAGGACGCACTGCACTAAATGTAAATAGCAGGAACAGATCTAGCTGAACACTGTGAGCAGGACGCACTGCACTAAATGTAAATAGCAGGAACAGATCTAGCTGAACACTGTGAGCAGGACGCACTGCACTAAATGTAAATAGCAGGAACGGATCTAGCTGAACACTGTGAGCAGGACGCACTGCACTAAATGTAAATAGCAGGAACGGATCTAGCTGAACACTGTGAGCAGGACGCACTGACTGCACTAAATGTAAATAGCAGGAACAGATCTAGCTGAACACTGTGAGCAGGACGCACTGACTGCACTAAATGTAAATAACAGGAACGGATCTAGCTGAACACTGTGAGCAGGACGCACTGACTGCACTAAATGTAAATAGCAGGAACGGATCTAGCTGAACACTGTGAGCAGGACGCACTGCACTAAATGTAAATAGCAGGAACAGATCTAGCTGAACACTGTGAGCAGGACGCACTGCACTAAATGTAAATAGCAGGAACAGATCTAGCTGAACACTGTGAGCAGGACGCACTGCACTAAATGTAAATAGCAGGAACAGATCTAGCTGAACACTGTGAGCAGGACGCACTGCACTAAATGTAAATAGCAGGAACAGATCTAGCTGAACACTGTGAGCAGGACGCACTGACTGCACTAAATGTAAATAGCAGGAACGGATCTAGCTGAACACTGTGAGCAGGACGCACTGACTGCACTAAATGTAAATAGCAGGAACGGATCTAGCTGAACACTGTGAGCAGGACGCACTGCACTAAATGTAAATAGCAGGAACGGATCTAGCTGAACACTGTGAGCAGGACGCACTGCACTAAATGTAAATAGCAGGAACAGATCTAGCTGAACACTGTGAGCAGGACGCACTGCACTAAATGTAAATAGCAGGAACAGATCTAGCTGAACACTGTGAGCAGGACGCACTGCACTCAATGTAAATAGCAGGAACGGATCTAGCTGAACACTGTGAGCAGGACGAACTGCACTAAATGTAAATAGCAGGAACAGATCTAGCTGAACACTGTGAGCAGGACGCACTGCACTAAATGTAAATAGCAGGAACGGATCTAGCTGAACACTGTGAGCAGGACGCACTGCACTAAATGTAAATAGCAGGAACAGATCTAGCTGAAAACTGTGAGCAGGACGCACTGACTGCACTAAATGTAAATAGCAGGAACAGATCTAGCTGAACACTGTGAGCAGGACGCACTGACTGCACTAAATGTAAATAGCAGGAACGGATCTAGCTTAACACTGTGAGCAGGACGCACTGCACTAAATGTAAATAGCAGGAACGGATCTAGCTGAACACTGTGAGCAGGACGCACTGCACTCAATGTAAATAGCAGGAACGGATCTAGCTGAACACTGTGAGCAGGACGAACTGCACTAAATGTAAATAGCAGGAACAGATCTAGCTGAACACTGTGAGCAGGACGCACTGCACTAAATGTAAATAGCAGGAACGGATCTAGCTGAACACTGTGAGCAGGACGCACTGCACTAAATGTAAATAGCAGGAACAGATCTAGCTGAACACTGTGAGCAGGACGCACTGCACTAAATGTAAATAGCAGGAACGGATCTAGCTGAACACTGTGAGCAGGACGCACTGCACTAAATGTAAATAGCAGGAACAGATCTAGCTGAACACTGTGAGCAGGACGCACTGCACTAAATGTAAATAGCAGGAACGGATCTAGCTGAACACTGTGAGCAGGACGCACTGCACTAAATGTAAATAGCAGGAACGGATCTAGCTGAACACTGTGAGCAGGACGCACTGACTGCACTAAATGTAAATAGCAGGAACAGATCTAGCTGAACACTGTGAGCAAGACGCACTGACTGCACTAAATGTAAATAGCAGGAACAGATCTAACCTAATCTAGCTAACTCAAATCAAATGACACTGTCTGTCTCTCTCTCTATCAGCACACCGGAACACACTACACAGGGCCGCCGTGCAGGCGGCCTTATATAGTGTGGGGCGTGTACTAAATCCCCTGAGCCATAATTGGCCAAAGCCACCCTGGCTTTGGCCAATTACAGCTCTCTCTACTGACGGCGCTTTGATTGGCCAAGCATGCGGGTCATAGTGCATGCTTGGCCAATCATCAGCCAGCAATGCACTGCGATGCCGCAGTGAATTATGGGCCGTGACGCGCCACACGAATTTGGCGCGAACGGCCCATAACGTTCGCAATTCGACGGACGGTCGAACAGCCGATGTTCGAGTCGAACATGCGTTCGATTCGAACACGAAGCTCATCCCTATTCCTGATCCCCTGATTGGTATATTGCTGTTAAGCACTGTTTATGCACCTGCAGGTTATTTGGTCACTATATTTATTTATGGTGTGATGCACACACATATTATCATTTAGCCACTACTTTTAGGTATATCATACCTTAATAGGAACACACCAATAATTGGCCACTACACGCTATCTAGGGTGCACCGTCATATGCCAGCCACCCAGGATAAGAGAGACACCTTGCGGCCGTCATTTGACGGCCGCAAGGTGATGGACGAGAACTGGTTAACAGAGATGGGAACAGGTTAATAGAGATTTAGATATAAATGTAGGTGCAATGTCAGCCAGCAGCAGCCATCACTGAAGAAAGCATTGCTCTACCGTTCATGATAAATGGATTGAGACCACAATTCCTTTCCCAGTCTGTTCATTTTACTGCATTGCATTTATTGCACTATACTTTTCTGACTTAGGTTTATCATTTACTAAGGGCTAGGGATGAGCTTCGAGTTCAAATCAAACTCATGTTCGATTCGAACATCGGCTGTTCGTCAGTTCGCCGAACAGCGAACAATTTGGGGTGTTCGCGGCAAATTCGAATGCCGCGGAACACCCTTTAAAAGTCTATGGGAGAAATTAAAAGTGCTAATTTTAAAGGCTTATATACATGGTATTGTCATAAAAAGTGTTTGGGGACCTGGGTCCTGCCCCAGGGGACATCAATGCAAAAAAAAGTTTTAAAAACGGCCGTTTTTTCGGGAGCAGTGATTTTAATAATGCTTAAAGTGAAACAATAAAAGTGTAATATCCCTTTAAATTTTGTACCTGCGGGTGTCTATAGTATGCCTGTAAAGGGCGCATGTTTCCCGTGTTTAGAACAGTCTGACAGCAAAATGACATTTCAAAGGAAAAAAAGTAATCCAAAACTACTTGCGGCTATTAATGAATTGCAGGTCCGACAATACACATAAAAGTTCATTGATAAAAACGGCATGGGAATTCCCCACAGGGGAACCCCGAACCAAAATTTTAAAAAAAATGACGTGGGGGGTCCCCCTAAATTCAATACCAGGCCCTTCAGGTCTGGTATGGATATTAAGGGGAACCCCGGCCAAAATGTAAAAAAAAAATGGCGTGGGGTCCCCCTCAAAATCTATACCAGACCCTTCAGGTCTGGTATGGATTTTAAGGGGAACCCCGCGCCAAAATAAAATAAAAAACGACGTGGGGTCCCCCCAAAAATCCATACCAGACCCTTATCCGAGCATGCAATCTGGCAGGCCTCAGGAAAAGAGAGGGGGACGAGAGAGCGCGCCCCCTCCTGAACCGTACCAGGCCACATGCCCTCAACATTGGGAGGGTGCTTTGGGGTAGCCCCCCAAAACACCTTGTCCCCATGTTGATGACGACAAGGGCCCCAACCCCACAACCCTGGTCGGTGGCTGTGGGGGTCTGCGGGCGGGGGCTTATCAGAATATGGAAGCCCCCTTTAACAAGGGGACACCCAGATCCCGGCCCTCCCCCCTGTGTGAAATGGTAAGGGGGTACAAAAGTACCCCTACCATTTCACTAAAAAACTGTCAAAAATGTTAAAAATGACAAGGACAGTTTTTGACAATTCCTTTATTTAAATGCTTCTTCTTTCTTCTATCTTCTTTCTTCTATCTTCTAGCTTCCTTCGGTTTTTTCCTCCTTCTTCTTCTTCTTCTGGTTCTTCTGGTTCTCCTTCATCTTCTCTTCATCTTCTTGTCTTCATCTTCCTGTCTTCTTCTTGTACCCCCTTACCATTTCACACAGGGGGAGGGCCGGGATCTGGGGGTCCCCTTGTTAAAGGGGGCTTCCAGATTCCTATAAGCCCCCCGCCCGCAGACCCCCACAACCACCGGCCAGGGTTGTGGGGATGAGGCCCTTGTCCTCATCAACATGGGGACAAGGTGTTTTGGGGGGCTACCCCAAAGCACCCTCCCAATGTTGAGGGCATGTGGCCTGGTACGGTTCAGGAGGGGGGCACTCCCTCATCCCTCCCTCTTTTTCTGTGGCCTGCCAGGTTGCGTGCTCTGATAAGGGTCTGAGTATGGATTTTGAGGGGGACCCCACGCCATTTTTTTTTTTTAAATTTTGGCCGGGGTTCCTCTTAATATCCATACCAGACCTGAAGGGCCTGGTATGGAATTTAGGGGGACCCCCCACGTCATTTTTTTTTTAAATTTTGGTTCGGGGTTCTCCTGTGGGGAATTCCCATGCCATTTTTATCAATGAACTTCTATGTGTATTGTCGGACCGGCAGTTCATTAATAGCCGCGAGTAGTTTTAAATGACTTTTTTTCCTTTGAAATGTCATTTTGCTGTCAGACTGTTCTAAAAACGGGAAACATGCGCCCCTTTACAGGCATACTATAGACACCCCCCAGGTATGAAATTTAAAGGGATATTACACTTTTATTGTTTCACTTCAAGCATTATTAAAAGCACTGCTCCCGAAAAAATGGCCACTTTTAAAACTTTTTTTGCATTGATCCATGTCCCCTGGGGCAGGACCCGGGTCCCCAAACACTTTTTATGACAATAAATTGCATATAAGCCTTTAAAATTAGCACTTTTGATTATTCATGTTCGTGTCCCATAGACTTTAACGGTGTTCGCGTGTTCGACCAAATTTTTTGCCTGTTCGCATGTTCTGGTGTGAACCGAACAGGGGGGTGTTTGGCTCATCCCTACTAAGGGCTCTGCAAAGTACACTGTGGAGCCTGAGGTATCCTGCAGTGTGTTATCTGTGTAACATTGTGGAGAACATCCCAGGAAAGGAGGAGAAGCATGTGATGTGACCTTTCAAAGTCATTGGACAGATTTTCTCCTTCTTCTGCTCCTGGCACTGTTCTGCACATTATAAATTTACTATTCAATGTTTTCTTTTGATAAGCAGTAATGCGGCTGTGCTTAGACCATCTTGTTGCTTTATAAATTGGCCCCTCAGCTGTTAACCATAGTGTTAGTTTATGTGTATTGCTGGCATTAGGAAAGCTGGCAGCAGTGTGGGACAGACAAATCTTGTTCTGTTCTTTTTCAGAGCCTACTGTCATTGGGGACATGTACTAATGCAAAAAAAATACTGTTTATTGGGAAGCATTTTTTTTTCTGTGATTAAAAGGGCAACATTAAAAAACACAATTTCTTTAAATTACATGCGTGTAGATAAGCAACCGAAATTGGCTAAAATATGCCTGAAATAAAGGTTTAAAAATGATGATGGCTCATATGTAAATGACCCTGATTTAATTACATGGGATTTTATCTGTTGAGAGTTTTGGATCCTTGAGCTATGAGTTAGAAATGCTCAAATGTCAATGGGGCCTTGAGGCTCATTTACACTATGTGTGATGACCTGCATTATTCTGTGCTGGATAAACACAGGTCACCACTAGGACACATAGAAAACAACTGTGTGATGGTGTGATGTGCGGAGCAGCACAGTGAGGGAAATACAGCATGGTTGCATTTTTTTGCACTGCACTGGATGGCACCGCATGTGACTGCACAGCAGCACAACTCATCGCACTGCTGAGCAGTGAAATTTATGAAGTGTCATTATGTCGCACTTCAAAAAAAGTAAAATAAATAAATAAAGTTCTCTGCTGGAACTGACACTGCATTCGTCTGTGTTATAAAGTACTGCAAGTTAGTTTCAACCTAGCCTAAAACATTTACCTGCAACATCCCATGTGGGAGGCCCTTTCTTTAGGCAACAGTTAGCTAGTAGCGAAATCCAAACCCTAACTATCAATGGCCAACCCTAACGTTAACCTAACACTAATCATAACGTATAAAAACCTACACTTCATCTTTAAGCTTCATTGAAATTCATTAAGAAGGTTTGGTATGAATGAACACTTGTTACATGTAATTATGGGTAATAATAGTGCTCACACATATTTAGATGATATTCTTCTAGCAACCAAATTTCCTGTAGCACCACATTCAAGTAGTGTGTCACGAGTAGAGATGGAAAGGCCTTGAAAAAAACTGAAAAATTGGGAAAAAATTTTTTTTCTCAAAGCAGTTTTTGGGGGTTTTTCCGGAAGTATAGAATATGTTTTTTTACAATAATAAGTAATATATCTATGACATGGCATTCAAACAATATAACACAAAGACCCTAATGAAAGATTTCTGACACTTTATGTACAGTCTTAAATTATTGCAAGTTCTCTCAGCTGAAGACAAGCAAATCCTGGAATACAGTTCAAGTAACACTTGACAAGAAGTAACAATTGACAAGAAATAAACATGTCTGTCCCTAGGGTGCACTGCAGGGGAAAGGCTCCAGTTTAATTTGTCTACACTTGAGCAAACCCTACCTCCTTGGGTGATTGTTGGAATACAGTAGATAATAGCTTCTGTCCTCTCAGGCCTTAGTTGACAGGTAATGGGGTAAATTTGTCAGACAAATGTGTTTATCTTTTTTAAAGGAGAAGTTCAGCCTTTTTGCGCTATAAATGAAAAAAGACCGAAGAATTTTTCTTCATAAATTTTGGCCAAATTTTATACTGCTACATATCTTTGGTAAAAAATAATCCAAATCACTGTATATTATTTGGTCTGTGTGAAAGTCCACAAGCAATGGTGCTAACCACTGAAAATTGATCACACCTGAAGTACTGACAGCCTAGCTAATTTTTTTGAGACCCTAACAAGCCAGGACAGTACTGGCTTTGGAAAGTAGACATCCCAGGGTATTTAGAAAGAGGCATGGTGAGTTTTTTGAAGTTGTCATTTTTTCCCACAATTCTTTGCAAAATCAAGATTTTTTCTTCTTTTTTTTTCACAAAAGTGTCATATTATCACACTATTTCTCACACACATCATATGCCCTCCTGGGTATAGTGATACCACATGTGTGAGACTTTTACACACCATGGCCACATACAGAGGCCCAACATGCAGGGAGTACCTTCAGGCATTCTAGGAGCATAAATTACACATCTAATTTCTTGACTACCTCTTGCACTTTTGAAGGCCCTGGAACACCAGGACAATGGAAATGCCCAAAAAAATGACCCCAGTTTGGGGAGAAAACAACCCAACGTATAATCTATGAGGCATATCAATTCTTTTGAACATGCCATTTTTTTCTACAAGTTTTTGGAAAATATGGAAAGAAAAAAAAAAAAAATTGTACACAAAGTTGGACGTCCTCCCAGAATAAGCCGACCACGCTGCAGCTGTCTTTTGGCTATGGCCTAGTCGGCATGTGGTTATTCCCTTTGTTATAAAAATTACAATCTTAAAAAGCAAGCTTAGTTTATTTACTGAATAAGCTGTACTTTTATTTCAAGCATAATACTTTTATATACACTGCATTTCACCTTCCCAATGTAAAAAAATTACTTTCAATTTGTAAAACTACTCCACATTGAAATTTATTTTTTGAATTTTTCCCCCAAATTTTTTTTTCCTGGAAAAAAACAGAAAAAATGTTTTTTCCCATGGCTTCAAAATTTTAGGAAATGTTACACCTCTAGCCACAAGCCATGCTGACAAAAAAGGTTTCATCAACCACAGCAATCCTCATTTCTTTATCTTTAAAGGCCTATATCTCAAGGAAAAATAACAAACACTCTGTTCTGAAAATGCATAATATTTTCAACACATGTCACAACTGAATAATATTTCTCAATATGAATGGTATGGTTCCTAATGAACACAACAACAAGGCAGGATGTGTACTTCTGTCAAACATGTGAAAACTAGAAGACCAGAATAAAAGCATCTAGAAAGTTCTTTGTAGATGTCCCTCATCAGCCATGTACAGAAACTGGCTCTTCAGATATGCGAAGTAAGCCATCTGTGGGTCATAGGATGACATCCATCTGTGAGATCTGTTTTGGTATATAGAGAATTGAAGACAGTTAGAAGAAATTGAGATGTGTCCATCAGCAAGGTGGCTTGATTGAAGATGTCATTCAGGGCTGATGACAAAGAAAGCAGCCATCCTATGATGTCTGGTAAATAAACACAGGGAAGGATAGTAATCTGCAGTGCTTTATTTAACATAGTTAAATCAAAAATGTAGAGTCTATTTTTATTTTGAATCTGTTTTATTCAGTTTTAAACAATATAAAGTGAAAACATGAGAGTATCAGTCCATTTCCAATGGATGTATAAGTATACATTAAGATCATAATAATAAGAGGTCAAATATCACATAGTTATGATAAGATACAGGTCTCTAATGCATGGTAAAATGAGCATAGTAGCTGTATTTTTAAATTAAACAGTAATCCATTAGCAACAGAATGTTAAAAAGCACAAAAAATATAGCGTGAATATGAAATAGTGCTACAGTTAATAGAGCCATAACCTCATATTACAGAGTGTACAGAAAAATGAAAGAAGGTTAGGAAAAAGATAAAATATATCTGAAGGCAAAATAGAAAAGGAAAGGAAGAAAGAAAAGAAAAGGGAGGGAGAGGTAAAGTGGAGGAAGGATAAGAGTAAATATAAGGAAATGAAGGGGAGGGGGAGGCAATCTACACGTGAGAGGGCCCTGGAGAAGCATTGTCAAATTTATCTGCTACAAAAACATTAAAATCAGAGGAAAACCGGAAGTTCAACCATACAGTCCACATAGTGGTGTGGGATTCATTCTTATCAGCATCCCAGGCTATCATACATTCTAGGTGTTCAATCCCGTCCACTTCACATACCACTCAGCTAAAGAGGGAACAACTGGTCGGTGCCAAGACCTAGCGAAAACAAAATGGACAGCCTTAAGAAAATGGCGAATTAAGCTTTTCTTTATTTGCTTATAGGAACCCGGCAACATAGACAGTATAGTTATGCGAGGTTCGTTTGGGAGGTTGTCCCCAACAAGTTTGTCATAGAGTTGGAGTATTTTATCCCAAAAAGGATAATGCATGGGCATGTGCCCCAAATGCCAGGGGCCTGTAAACATCTGTCTAGTACGTTAGGATCGATTTTATGTAGGATAGGAGGGCAGCGATATGACCTAGACACAATTCGGTAATTTTGTTCATGGAATTGAGATGAGATAGACAGTTTAAAGGAAAGCGCCAGTGTTTTTCCCTATTTCGTATCATCAGGGGATACATTCACTTCCCATTCCCATTTTGGAAGGAAAGGTGGTGTATTTGGATAGGGGACCTGAACCAGATCTGATAGATCTGAGATAGCGAGTGTGGTCTGCTAGACTGTGACAGCAACAACTCAATAGAGTCTATTTTTAGCTAATTTTTCATACTTAGTTTTCTAAAAAGCTATAACCCCATTACATCAATTACAACACATTGCCAGCTTTTATGTTGTGATAAAATAATTTGAATAGCAATTTGACGGAGGTCCCTAAATGTTACACACAATAATTTAATCACCCATTATTCGCTTTTGGGAGGCATTTATCAAATGTTAGATGCAAATAGGGCTTCTTTCATTTTGCAAAATCTATACAACCTTTTTCTTTGTATTTGCCACCCTTGCACCTGTAACCCTGGCCATCCAACTAAGACAGAGTTTAACAGGTGACAGATTTATCACCGTAGATAAGACAGACTTCCACTCCAAACAAATGTATCATTAGAAAGAAGTCAGGGTCAGGTTTTATGATGTGTCATTGTTATCGTATATCAAGGATTAAAGAATCAAGCTGAGATCTTGTAGTTAATTTGTTGCACAATCACTGCTTCTGTTTAGCATTGCCTTGCTGTGCAACAGAATTGATACATTCCCCCATTGGTGTCCATATATGACATATATGCTGTGCGTCAGTAGTAGGCTTTTTATGCTGTTAGGCTTCATAGCAGTTATATGGCTGCATGACATGTAATTGCTACTGCTGCATAAATGCTAACACGAACATAATAAACAACAGGTTCTTTCTTTTGAGATGGAAAAAAATGAACTATTGGAATGGAGATAAAATTGTAGGGTTTGAGGTTTGTGTTTATTTTGATGTTCTGGAAATAATAGCTCTAGCTGCTTACTACAATCATCCCTCCACCCCCAACACCTTCCATTCTCATAGAAAGCCAACATTAGAGATCCTTATTTGTTTCTTTCACAGAAAACCATCAAAAACATTATAAAAAATACAAACTGAACGCTGCTTGTCACTAAACCATAAAGCTAAGTATTTGGAAAAATAATGAATTATGTTTTTGTGTGCTGCAAATAAAGACATTTAATACACACACGTTAAATCAGAAAATACAAAGGACAGGGGTTAACCTGTATTGTAAATGTCCTTCATTGTAGTTTTTCTTTTTACACCTGAAAATATATCTTTTAATGTTATTTCTTTTTAGGGAATGTATTCAACAAAAATTAGTGTGCAATACTCAACCCATGAAAAATGCAGCAAATTAAATTGGCCATACTAATGAAAACTGATATGAGATTGGTTACTGCATACCACTGTAGTTTAGTTTGCACTATATTATAGAATAATTCCATGTTTGTTAACATACCACAATTAAAGTTTTGTAATGTTGAATTGTGCCAGCAGTGGAATTGTTGATGACAATTAAAGCTGCTACCTCATAACATTTAAAACCAATGCATTTGACAAGGTATAAACACAGATTTTCATGAAATAGTCTGCAATTGTTTGAAACAATCTTAAATAAAGATGCATTTGAAGTAGGGCCTGTGATCATGGGCTTCTTTTAGTGTCAAACTGTTTTTGAGTACTAATACAAGTCTATTAAAACTTGCTTAAAGCAGATTAACCACTTGACCACTGGGCACTTAAACCCCCTTAATAACCAGACCAATTTTCAGCTTTTGGTGCTCTCACATTTTAAATGACAATTACTCAGTCATGCAACACTGTATCTATATGAAATTTTTGTTCTTTTTTCACACAAATAGAGCTTTCTTTTGGTGGTATTTAATCACCGCTGGGTTCTTTATTTTTTGCGCTATAAAAGAAAAAAGACACAAAAATCTGTAAAAAAAAAGCATTTTTCTTAGTTTCTGTTATAAAATTTTGCAAATTAGTAATTTTTCTTCATATATTTTGGCCAAAATTTATACCGCTACATATCTTTGGTAAAAATAACCCAAATCAGTGGATATTATTTGGTCTTTGTGAAAGTTATAGAGTCCACAAGCTATGATGCCAATATCTGAAAATTGATCACACCTGAAGTACTGACGGCCTATCTAATTTCTTGAGACCCTAACATGCCAGAAAAGTACAAATACTCCCCAAATGACCCCCTTTTTGGAAAGAAGATATTCCAAGGTATTTAGAAAGATGCATGGTAAGTTTTTTGAAGTTGTCATTTTTTCCTACAATTCTTTGCAAAATCAAGTTTTTTATTATTATTTTTTTTTCAAAAAATTGTCATATTAGCAGGTTATTTCTCACACACCGCATATGCATACCACAAATTACACCCCAAAACACATTTTGCTATTACTCCCGAGTATGGCGATACCACATGTGTGGGACTTTTACACAGAGTGGCCAAATACAGAGGCCCAACATGCAGGGGAGCACCTTCAGGCGTTCTGGAGCACCCAGGCCAATTCTGACATTTCTCTCCTACATGTAAAAATCATCATTTATTAGCTAGAAAATTACATAGAACCCCAAAACATTATATATGGTTTTTTAGCAAAGACCCTAGAGAATACAATGGTAGTCATTGTAACTTTTTATCTCGCACGGTATTTGCGCAGCAATTTTTTGAACGCGTTTTAAAAAAAAACAAAACAGTAAAGTTAGCCCAATGTTTTTGCATAATGTGAAAGATGAAGTTACGCCGAGTAAATAGATACCCAACATGTCACCTTTCAAAATTGCACGCGCTTGTGGAATGGCGCCAAACTTGGCTACTCAAAAATCCCCATAGGCAACGCTTTAAAATTTTTTACTGGTTACATGTTTTGAGTTACAGAGGAGGTCTAGGGCTAAAATTATTGCTCTCGCTCTACCGATCACAGCGATACCTCACATGAGTGGTTTGAACACCATTTTCATATGTGGGACTTACATATGCGTTCGCTTCTGCATGCAAGCACACAGGGACAGGGGCGCTTTAAAAATTTATTTTTATTGTTCATTTTACTTTATTTAATTTAGTTTGATGCTTTTTTCCCCCAAAAAAAATTTTTGACCACTTTTATTCCTATTACAAAGAATGTAAATATCCTTGTAATAGGAATATGGCATGACAGGTCCTCTTTACAGTGAGATATGGGGTCAATAAGACCCCACTTCTCACCTCTAGGCTGGGAAGCCTGAAAAAAAAAAAAAAGATCCTGGCTTTGATTGTAGCGGTGAGTCGGTATAAACACCAGAGGGCGGTGGGAGGGGGGGCGTCCCCTCTCGCCTCCCGTAAGAATGATCAAGCAGTGGAACAGCCGCTATGATCACTCTTATGGTGTAGAGCAGTGTTTCTCAACTCCAGTCCTAAAGGCGCACCAACAGGTCATGTTTTCAGGATTTCCACTATTTTGCACAGGTGATTTGATCAGTTTTCACTGCCTTAGTAATTAC
The DNA here is from genome assembly GCA_037952925.1 of Lithobates clamitans. NCBI lineage: Eukaryota > Metazoa > Chordata > Amphibia > Anura > Ranidae > Lithobates > Lithobates clamitans. The sequence continues at coordinate 165,371 of JBBGZY010001155.1, forward strand.
CACAGCTGTTTCATCTGAGGGAAATCCTGAAAACATGACCTGTTGGTGCGCCTTGAGGACTCGAGTTGAGAAACACTGGTGTAGAGAATAGCCGGCTAAAAAAGTTGATATCTGAATAATGCCTGCAGCTGCACCCATCATTCAGATATCCCCGCACAAAGTCAAGGACGTTGTATTACAGCCGGCGGCCGGGAAGTGGTTAAAACGCATTTTTTTAACACAAAGTTGTCAATTTATACAATATTTCTAACACATAGCATGTTCATACCAAAAATGACACCCCAAAATAGATTCTCCTACTCCTCCTGAGTACGGCGATACCACATGTGTGAGACTTCCACAGCCTGGCCACATACAGAGGCTGAGTACAGCCGAGTATGGCAGAGTATGGCCGAGCATGGCTGGGTATGGCCGAGCATGGCTGGGTATGGCTGAGTATGGCTGGATATGGCAGAGTATGGCTGGGTATGGCAGAGTATGGCTGGGTATGGCTGGGTATGGCAGAGTATGGCTGGGTATCACCGAGTATTGCAGAGTATGGCTGGGTATGGCAGGGTATTGCAGAGTATTGCGGGGTATTGCAGAGTATTGTGGGGAATTGCAGAGTATTGTGGGGTATTGCAGAGTATGGCGGGGTATTGCAGAGTATGGCGGGGTATTGCAGAGTATCGCCGAGTATCACAGAGTATTGCAGAGTATGGCTGGGTATGGCAGAGTATTGCAGGGTATTGCGGGGTATTGCGGGGTATTGCAGGGTATTGCAGAGTGTTGCGGGGTATTGCAGAGTACTGCGGGTTATTGCAGAGTATTGCAGGTTATTGCAGAGTATTGCAGGGTATTGCAGAGTATTGCACGGTATTGTGGGGTATTGCAGAGTATTGCACAGTGTTGTGGGGTATTGCAGAGTATTGCGGGGTATTGCAGAGTATTTCGGGGTATTGCAGAGTATTGCACAGTGTTGTGGGGCATTGCAGAGTATTGCACAGTGTTGTGGGGCATTACAGAGTATTGCACAGTATTGTGGGGCATTGCAGAGTATTGTGGGGCATTGCAGAGTATTGCACAGTATTCTGGGGCATTGCAGATTAGTGCAGGGCATTGCAGAGCATTAGGGATGGCTGAGCATGGATGGCTGGATGTCACTGAGCAGCGCTGTGGGCACTATACATCCAGCCCACAGCGCTGCAGCCATCCATCCCCCTCTCCGCTCACAGTGTACCGATTGGTACAGAGAGGAGAGGAGAGGAACCGGTGTCATGAGATGACGCCGGCTTGTTCATATGTGATTGCTCCGTCATTTGACGGAGCGATCACATGGTAAACGGCCGCGATCAGTGGCCATTTACGGGGATCCCTGATGCACCGGGTCCTCTGGACCCGGCGGTCACGGATGTGTTTGGGTATGCGCCCCAGAGTTAAGCAACCACCCTGTAGCCGTCATTCGGCTATGGGCTGGTTGTTAAGTGGTTAAACATAGTTAACTACAAAAACGAATGCAGCCACCACATCTAATAATTAGTAAGATGCAATATATTAAATTTTTGGTTTTGGGTTTAATACCACTTTAAGTCTCCAACAAGATTAGATTGACTACTGTGTCCAAGTTTTTCTTAGTTTCTGTTATGAAAATGTTTAAATAAATATTATTTCTTCAAAAAAACTTGGGACAAATGTATTCTGAAACATTTGGTGAAATAAACAAATCAGTGTATAATATTTATTCTGAGTAAAAGTTATATAGTCTTCAAAGTATTGTATATGCTGTATATTTGAAATTTGATTAATCCCGATGTACTGACTACCTATCTAATTTCTTGAGGCCCTAAAATGCCAGAACAGTACAAATACCCCCCAAATTACCCCTTTAAAGGAAGACAGTCCAAGGTATGCAGTAAAAGACATGGTAAGTTACTTTAAGTAATAAAAGTTCACCGCTCTAAGATAATCACCTCTCCTTGTATCAGCTGTCTCCACAAAGGGCTGGGTGCTGACTCCGGTTGCAACAGAGACATAGACATAAGAACAAAAGGAGAAAAAACTGCGCTAATCCAATAGACATACACATGGGCGTCCGCAAATAGAGGCAAGGCAGGGCAATTGCCCCACCCTGGAATCATCAGGTGTTGGCTTGCAGACTGTGTGTTGTGTTGAAATGTCCGCCGCAGCCGCAATCGCGGCCGCCGTAGACTTTTTTTTTAAAGGTCTTTTTCTCTGCTGGCTGCTCTGAGCTCTCTGCTCTGTCCTGACACTGTCCAGCAGGGCCGCCATCAGGGGGTACAGTCGATACACATGTACCGGGCCCGAGTGTCTGCAGGGGCCCGGGGCTCGGTGGCAACCAGGAAGTGTGCAGGAGAGGGGAGCCGAAGGAGATATAGTGCAGGTCTGCAGGAAAGATGCGGCCGTAGGCTAAGCATAGTAAGCTGGCACGGCTGGGACTTGGGAGATGGTATGAGGGAGGGACTTAACAGCCTTTCAGTTGCTCATTGGCTGAGGAGGCAGCAGGAGGTGGGCTGCTCCGCCTCCTGCTGCCTCCTTAGCCAATAGGTACACAGAGTGCACTGTCCATCACTGAAGAGCCTCGTGCTTCCTGTCTTGGTGGGAGGGACAGAATTCCTCTGTAAAGAAGCTGCTGCAGAGATCGAGGTAAGTGAAAAAAAAAAAGTGTTTTTTACTGAAGCTTTTAGAAGACATGTACAGTGCACAGCCTGCGCTCCCCTGAAAGTAACATTACACATGTGCAACATAGGTGTCAGCTTATGTCACCATGTTAAAAGGACAGCAATATGGGTAGCATTACAGTGATTGTTATTAGTCCAGGTCCACTAAACTAGCCAATGCTCTGAAAAGCAATCCATGCGGATTGCTTTTTAGGCCCCTTTCACATGAATGGTTCGATCGGGTCCTCCTGTCTGTTTTTTAGGCAAGCTGATCGGACCGCCCATTGTTCTCTATGGATCGGCAGATTTAAATGGAAATGTGTCCGTTTACATCCGCCTGTCTCTGATCTGATCTGGCAAAAAGAAAAGATGGAAGGGCCCCCATTCCCCTCCATCTGGCCGGATCAGAGGGCAGTTGGGTGTAAACGGATGGCATGAGCAGACACAGGTCTGTCATTTGCCTGCTCAGCTCAGCAAGGGATCCACGGACAGATCCCCTGCTGAGAAAACTGGATCGGCCCCTGTGAAGATTGCAGCTAGAGTGCAGATAAGGTCGGCCATAGATGGTTTGAATTCTGTTTAGCAGAGACTGGCTGAGATTCAAACTATGTATGGACAGGCTGAATGTACCCAAGTTAATCGATCAATCAACTTGAGTACCACCAGCCTGTCAGATTTTACATACAATTATCACTAGCAGCTCTTGTAGTCACCGACGCCTTGGGTAGGACCCCACTGTCGCCACTTTTATTACAGCGCTGTCTTTTAATGGATCTACATGTGAGTGTATACCCATTTTAAATAAAATTCTCAGTTTTATAAGGATTTACACTATTTGGCCCTTCCTTTCTTTTTCTGTTTGCCACCACCATCATTTGGTTTTTAACACCGCTCCGAGGGATCCAGTCTACGTGTCGGGTGTTCCACACTCCTCGGTCCAGGCATCCATTTGGTTAACACAGTAACGTGAGAGCCACTTCATCGCTCCTCCAGGCTGTCTGCAGACACTCACCACCTAAGCCTATCTGACCCCTCTTGGCGTATGCCCTGGCGGGTCTACTCATTCTGGTAAGCCTCTTCATTGTTGGTGGTGTTGTGTACATTTCTACTCCAGATGATGTATGAATTTGAAGTGTCTAGCCTTTGAAGATTTTCCGTTCCATCCCTCAGGAAGTCTCTTCTTTGTTAGCTCCACTTTGAACTGCCAGTTTAATGTTTATAACATTGGACTTCTCTACACATTCTTTATAGCGCTGCACTCATTTTGTATTGCATGGGATGGGACTTGGTGGGACTGCCAGTGGGCGGGCCCTGGGGAATGTTGATGGTCAGGTCTGGGGGTGGGGGGGGCCCAGGCCTAAAACTGTGTAAGGGGCCCAAAATTTCTGATGGCGGCCCTGCTGTCCAGTTTCCTCGGCTCCGCAACTCAGCCTTTCCACCCTCCTCTTCAGTGATTGGCCCCCTGTGTAGTGTAGGTGTGCCTCATCATGTTGTGTAGATGGATCTGCCCTAGGGAATGTTGATGGTCAGGTCTGGGGGTGGCGGGGCCCAGGCCTAAAACTGTGTAAGGGGCCGCAAAATTTCTGATTGCGGCCCTGCTGTCCAGTGTCCTCGGCTCCACAGCTCAGCCTTTCCGCCCTCCTCTTCAGTGATTGGCTGTCTGTGTAGTGTAGGTGTGCCTCATCATATTGTGTAGATAGATCCGCCCACTCAAGTGCCAGCCACTGAGTGACATGCTGGCAGTCTGCCACTATGTAGATCCGGGCAGACACTGCCATCGCCCACTCAACTGCGAGCCGCCCAGTGATATGCTAATGCTACCTGTGCCTAGGCAACAAGAACAGGGAGGAACCACAGGTAACAGCAGTTAGTAGCAGCCAGGACTCCGTAGGTGGTGAAAGGAAGGATGATTGATGGGGAGCATGCAGGTGTAAGTGGGGGAGGTGTCACTTCTGCAGGCATGGCATGGAGTGATAAGTAATATGCTTTCCTCTACCTCCCTCTCTCTCAGTACTACTGCCTTCCTCTCAATCTTTTATGCCTTTCTACTTTCTCTCTACTCCTACTCCCATCCCTTCTCACTACTTCTGCCTCTGTCTTTCACTTTCTTGCTTTGCCTCTTCTGCTGCCTTCTATCTGTACTACCTTCTCTCTCTCTATACTCCTGTTTTCTCCACTTCATTACTAAACTCCTTACTGTCTCCTTAGTTCCACTACTACCTCCATCTCTCACTGGTTCTGTTTCCACACATGTGGCAAATAGTAAACATTGAGAACATGGGTGTCCATAAAATTATGCCCCCCCCCCTGAAAAAAGTTCTGCAGACACCCATGGACATACATAGACATAAGAACGCTGGATAGCCGCACTCCAAATGTTCACCTTTTATTTCATAAAAACAGAATCCAAATACATCCCCGGATAAGTACAGACCAACATGCACTTCTAACACGTTCGACATCAATCACGATGCTTACTCATGTATTTGGATTTTGTTTTTATGAAATAAAACGTGAACATTTGGAGTGCGGCTATCCAGCGTTCGTATTTCCTTGTAAGTTACTTTAAGTTGTACATTTTTTGTCATAGTTTTTTTGAAAAATGGAAAAATGTAATAAAATGTTTTTTTTTTTTTTTGCTGTTTTTTTTTACAACATTGTCATGTTACTAAGTTATTTCTTACACACAACATAGGCATATTCACAATTGTAACCCTAAACACATTCTGCTATTCTTCTCAAGTATGGGGATACCACATATGTAAGAGTTTTTCATGGTCTAGATGCATAGTGGGGCCCAAAATCCAGGGAGCAACTTTGGGCTTTCAGGGAGTATAATTAAGCGTTTAATTTTCTACCTACCTACAGTATCATATTTTTTGAGTGTCCAAAGTGCCAGGACAGGAGAAACACCCACAAAATTACAACTTTAAAAAAACAAACAAACACCCCAAGGTATTTTCTGAAAGTCATAGTGAGTCTTTTGAAAATTTTATTTTTTTGCCACAAGTTTTAGGAAAATGCAGGAGAGAAAATGAAAATGTGTTTTTTTACACAAAGTTGTCAAATAATAAGATGCTTCTAACAAACAATATAGGCCTAATTCAAATTACAGCCCAAAACACATTCTGCTACTCCTCTTGAGCATGGCGATACCACATATATGAATTTTTTTTTTTTACAGCCTAGCCACATAGAGCGTCCCAAGATCTAAGGAGCTCCTAGGCTTTCTAGAAGCATAAATTATGCATCTAATTTCCTGACTACCAAGATATTTTTTAAAAGGCATGGTGAGTCTTTTAAAGACCTCACTTTTTTTCCTCACAAGCCTTTGGAAACTGCAGAAATAACACAAAAACATTTTTAATTAGATATTTTTTTAAATATTTTTCACACACAGCATATGCATATTTAGAATTTTACCCCAAAATGCATTCTGCTACATTCTGCCACTCCTCCCAAGTATGGGAATACCATGTATGTTAATTTTTTTTCAATGTTTGGACCGATAATGTACCAGACATTGGGGTGTTGATTTACTAAAACTGGAGAGTGCAAAATCTGGTGCAGCTGTGCATGGTAGCCAATCAGCTTCTAACTTCAGCTTGTTCAATTAGGCTTTGACAAAAAACACTGGTAGCTAATTGGTTTCTATGTATAGCTGCACTTTCCAGTTTTAGTAAATCAACCCCATTGCATTTTCTATCTAACAAAAATCAACCAACACTGCAAGGAAAACAATACACTGAGATGGTCACCTGTACGAGTGGTCGGGATATACAGCTTAGTGTAATATCACCTACAGAAGTCCCAATTCCTATAAGCTAAGCAAGCCTAGCCTACTGGTACATGACTGTGTGGGAATGCCGTGTTCACTGGCTAGGAAGTGCAGCAGGCTGAAGAAAAGAAGAACAAACAAGTTCCTCTGGTTCCACGAGTGCAGTTGTCAACTGGAGATAGCCGGGACTGGTGTCTTGCTGGAACTGTGGGTCTGTGTGTAGTCTGTGGGATATGCAGATGGGTCAGTTCAGGTGACAGAGATGTGGTCAACAAATAGGCAATGGTTCAGTCCAAAAAGCAGGCAGAAACATGGTCAATAAAGAGGCCAGGTTTATTACAGGTGACAGACAAAGGAAACACTAGTGTGGCAGTAATCAGGAATACTGTTGCTGGCTGCAATGTTCTGGTGCAACAGCAATCAGGAACACTGTTTTAAAGCTACACTGGTCTGGTAACACTGTAACTGCACTATTAGGGCACATGTGAGTTTGGGGGTGGTAAAACCTTGTTCCAGTTTTACACTTCCCAGCCACCACCCCCTTTTGCTGCAGAGGCAACTACCAAGGGTGCATGCAAAGCATCGCAGTGGCAGCTGGAATTATACCTCCTGTCACTGATTGCAACCCACTCAAGTGAATAGGGGTGCTTATGTGGGGTCCAAGGGGTTAAAGCAAGCAGTGAGGTGGATATACGATACTTTCTCACCACCTGTTGAATGTTCTCTGATGAGCTATCTGAACATGGATCGTTCTTGAGAGAGCACTGCACATGTGAACGAGGCCTTATGGTGAGACTGTTACTGGTGTGTCGGGGATTGGGGACACTGTGACTGGCTGCACTGACATGCACTGCTTCGGCGGTGATCAGAGATAAAGGCTGGTGGCATTGACATACAGTGATATCAGAGCAGCCAGCCAGCTACTGTACACGATCACCATTACATCAGTACAATATCACCATAGAGACATTGAACTTGCTTTTTTTTTACATACTGTCACCAGAACAGTGCTGTGCCATTATGATGACATTGTACTGCTGTGGCTATTAATCATAAGCAATGGCTTCTGAACTGGCATACAATGTCATCAGTGCAGTAGGCAGACTCTGATCAAAAGAGACAGCAGTACAATGTCACCATAGTGAAAATGTACATAATATAATGTAAAGAGCCGTATTGTCCCAAGTCAATTGAAAATTCTTTGCATTCCTTCTGTAACTTGATCAGAATGTTTCAATGCTGTAAAGCCAAATGTCAAAAATCATTTATGGCTAATAGTTATTCATATTCCAAGTGTGCCTAGACAGTTTAAAGAGACCCATGGACAATCTACCCAATGGCTCCTTGTATGGCTTATTGAAAGCATATCTTCCAACTGTATCAAGGCCAAAAGCTTCCATAAGGTTTGTGAACAGGAGACATTCTGTAATTTTTTTCCCTAAACAAGTCCTCAAGGTCTCAATGAGGAGATAGAACTCAATACAGTTATATAAATATTTCAGAGTCTGATCCAATTTACCCAATTTTGATATTTTTGTACTCTTATTTTTTTTGTTTATTTATTATATGTCGCATGATAGAATTTATATTTCATCTAATATGTGTCACATATCAGAATCCCTTATACACTATCCATGTGATCCCAATTGTCCTCATGCAGATGGTGGCCATTGGATCTTCCTGCTTGGTTTTACTTTCTATTTATTTATTTATTTCTAACTAACTTTTATTTTTGTAAATATTCATTGTGTAATCTTAAGTCCACATTAGTATTAACAGCCCATTCCCCTCTTTTTGTGGCCTCCCGTTTCCTATTGTCCTTTTGTCCATTCATTGCCATTGTTCCATATAGGGATCAATGATAGAGCGGCATCTGCATTGTGAGTTATTGCCTTTTATTCCTGTCCAGTACTGCATAAATAGGATCCATTTTCCTCCTATCCCTTTCTTGGTTTAATACAGGGGCAGTCCTAATGCCCAAAACACATAGCCATGCCCCCAGAGAAGTGCTGATGTCATCACCGATGTGAGCCAAAGCATCCAGATGGGAACTAATTCTACTCAAAGCCAGATGTAATACCCTGAAGCCGCCTATTCATTCATCAGAGATGCTTGCATTCCAACCCACTAGCTGAGTAGTGGTTCCCTCCAGCAGCATCCTAGCGCAGTTTTGCGGTTTCCAGTTGCTTTCCTGATGATCTCTGCAGTAGGTTGTCACTCCACAGATGACTTCCCCTTGGAGTTTGATATGCTCTACTTATTTTTAATGCAGTGAGTGCAATTTGTTTTGAACCCTTTCTTTATTAAATTCTCTACACTTAGATGGTAGCACCCTCTTGTATTTCTTGTTACCATAGTGACACTGTACTGCTCAGGGGGTGATCTTTTTTTTGTTTAATTTGCTTGGTTCTTTTTATACTCTAAGTGCATACTACAGTCTCAAAGACTATTATACACTCCACCGATTGCTGTGTGAGGAAAGACATCAAAGGCTGCAGGCATGCAATCTTTGTTTACATGTGTTATTAGCGACAGCAATCGCATGGTACAGGGACAATTTCATTGGCCCTGTACCTTGCTCTGTTATCCGCTGTGTCCTCAGGGTGACAAAGGGGAAGTTTCTCAGAAAACGTGGTCCCAGGGTGCCTTGCCAGTTGACAGGAGTGAGAATGGCCTGTTATTATCCCTTAGCGGCAGTGTTTGGTTCTTATATTAATGTTTCCGGAGTGTCTGCAGTGCGATCCATCTTCCTGCCCATAGGGGCGGCTGCACAGGCTTCATACTGGACACATCACAGGACTCTGATGCTGAGCTTTCTTACATGTGCACCCTCTGTAGCCACACTTATGAGTGCAAAATGGTATGCTGCAAAGCCTTTCTTTCTACTGCTAAAATGTGTATTAGGGTGCTATTCACAATGAAGTTACTGCAATTCATAGATCTGAATAGGCCCTGAAAATAAATGTTGGAGTACCACTTTGAATTCAGATCCTGGTTTGTTTTTAAGATATAAGAGCTGCAATACTGTGGTCCTAAAAAATATATAATCCTAGAATATTGGTTACATTCAAAATAAAAATGTTTTGACTTCTCCGGATTTAGCATCCACAGTTGACAAACATCAATATAATGAGTAGCTGATTTTTTTATTTTTTTGGGAGAGATAAAAAGAATAAAAAGAATGCTTTTAAGGATAATTTGAATCTTTATAACAAAGCCTTTAATCCAGAATTAGTGCACACAAAAGATGTTTATTGAATGTAATCTGTATATTAGCACTTCCATCATAATCCTGTTTTATTATGTGGGAGGTTATTGCCTTCTGCTGAGAACTGGAAACTTTCAGTTATTTATATTAATTCTGTCTCACCAAAAGTTCTGTTACAGCTCTGCCTTGAAAAAACTACAGCTTTTTGCATTTTTTTCAATCATCTCTTCATTTTCCACACCAGAATATAGATTTGTCATACATAAATGGCAACAGTATGAAAAAAAAGATTAAATACAATACCACACTCTGCTAAAAGCACCAACTTTTGTAAAATAGGAAAAGAATGCAGCATTATAATTCATATTTCTTTGTGGTTGTGAGCAAGAAAATTAGCATGTGTGTTGCTGGCAGTTCCTGTATTTGGATATGGGTCATAAGCTGCAGTCATGCAGTTGATGCTTCCACATTTGTCCAATGACCAAAGACAGGTAAAGAAGATTCATGGAGTTTATTTAAATCTAGTAGAAGTTGATTGTGCAGTTTTTACTATTGGATAAAGTGAGGAAATGTTAGAATTTCTGCCGGGTTTGTAATATGGTGTGTATCCCAAAGTGTAGACAAGCGCCTACTGTATGCTATTATTTCATTATATTTGTCCATGTTATTTATTATGGTGTAATGTGACTCTATTATTTCTCTGCAGATGTCTCATATCCTGTGTTTTGGGGTATACAGTATATATGTGCAGGGGTCAGACCTAGGGGTAAATTCATGTGATAGTAGATCGGTGAGAACCACATGCTGTGATGTAGTTCCCATTCACTTTTGCTGCCATCCCTCCAATTGGCCAGTCTACAGGGAAGTTTCAAGGACTTTTGTTGCTATGGACATTTATAACTCAGGTGTGGGTCACTCTAAGCTCTCTAAGCACCTACTGTATGTCAACCACTAGGGAGAGTGTATTGATCCAGCAGCACAGACATGCTACCTCAGTGATATTGCACAGCCAGTTGTATGTTGATTAAATGTACATGCATGGGAAGATGTGTTGAAGAATGATGTGATGTGCCATGTTAATGTTACAAGCCTACAAATAAAGAGGATTTGTCTACGTAAAGAAGTTGTCTGTGTCACTTACTGGGAGGAAGTGTTCAAGTAAAGAACAAGTGTAACTATAGTGTTTTCTTGGGAGTTAAAGCCATTCAACCCTCCATGTTAGGCAGCCTTGTTCTGAACATGTTTACCAGGTTAACCCTTGTGGTTAAGTACATGTGGTGAATCAAACACTCAACTTTCTGGGTTGGGGACAAATTCACAAAAAAATAGTGTCCAGTGGAGTAAGAAGTGGATGACTGTGGCAGGTGACATCAGGTCCCTTTGTGGTTTGGTCTCCATACTCAGTCTCCACATTAGCCCAGGGACCTGGTCTGGAGGAGCCATGAGAGCAAGGCCTTGCATCAGTAGAACTTTGGTGGCTTCCTGTAGTGTGTACCCTAAGGGAGAAGTAAATTTCAGCTACACAGCAGTACTAAATTGGGATATGGGGTCAGACTGGGGCATGTTCTGTATTTCCTTCTTATAATGCTAAAGAGTACAGGTTGAATACAGGTCTACAGTATCCATTCAACCTGGCCATAAACAGGTTAATGCTTTGGAAACCAAAGTGTGGAGTGCTCCTATAAATAGCTTGTGGTTAACTAATCTGCTTCAAGGGGGTTGTCACATACCTGATAGGAGACTGAATTGATGAGTTCAGCCTCTCTTATATCTCCAACCCTGGCCCCACTGAGGATGAGACAGAGGGTGCCGAGGGACAGGGGGGACAGGAGTGCCTGTGGGTGTTGATAGCAGAACCTGTAGCAGGGAATGTGACTCCAAGGAGATTGTGGAACCAGAGGAGCAGGAACAGCAGTAGTGTTCGGAGGACTGATCCAGACTAAAGGGGCACTCAGCTTATGCTGATGGTTCTGGATAGGCAGCTTGTCAGGTCTCTGGAGGCTGGAACATACAGCGGTGTACAGAGCTGGTGCAGCAGACAGCCAGCCAGGCACTTTAGTAGTACCGGGAGCCAGGATCAGAGGCAGAAGCAGGGTCTCAGGAATAGTGGGCAGCGAGGTACCAACTCATGAGCAGAGCCGAAGGCAGGAACGGTGCTGGCCAAGGGTAAATGACAATACAGAACCACAATCCAGGATTAGGTCAAGAACATGCCAGGACAGTAACAGGAAGAACATTCAGGATCAAACAGGACACAGGGAACAGCTGAAGATCAGTCAGCAAAGGATATGGGAATGAGCTCCCTTTAAATAGCCCCTCTAGCGGCAATAGGGATTGTGCCTGTTAGCCATTCTTTGGGAAATAGCATGCGCATATCTATGCATGAGATGTCTCACACATAAACAACTTCCCAACACAACTGTAAGCAGGTTGGAAGTTTCTAGATAGCTGCTGCCCAGCAGGGAGGGAGAGGGTTAACTTATTTTTCAGTCTTTTCACTTGGAAGGCTGCTGCTGTGCATATAAATCAGGAGGGTGCAGTGCTTATTGAGTGCCAGCCATGTGGGATCAAGGACAGGCTGAAAGCTGCTCTATAACCCGATCCTCCAGCACACCACCAGTCCAGAGGGGCTCTGTGTGTTCCTGCTTCAGCTATCTTCTCTTTCATCTGTCTTCACTGGAGATTTCCTGCCTAAGCAGATGGCAGACATACCTGGAGCTGCTTGGACCTGTAGTTCCACAACACACACAGTCTGCTGCATGGGAAGGGAAAACACAAACAGCCAGCAAGGTGTGAGAGAGTGCTTCTGTTCCTGATTCCAGCAAAGCTGCTACAAACCTGTGTCCTGGAGCCTTCCACATGTAAGGGGCTTGCTGGGACTTACAGTCCTCCCAGATGTCAGCCATGGACGCTTTCCTAAGCAGGTATGCTGGGGAAGTACACAAGCCTGTAGTTAGGGACTAAGGATGTTAGGGAAAGACTGCACTTTATGTTGAACTGTTATGTCACATTATTCCAGTAAAGCTTTTGAAACGTTGACATGCCTTGTCTGAAGTTACTTAAAAGGGTGCATGTTTGTAAAGGTGTATGGGAGAACAGGGCTGTAATGCACACACATGGAGTGAAGAGGTAACATGCTGTTGCTAGTGGCAACAAGTACCAGAGGAGGATGATATGACAGCCAGACAGTCGGAGAACGATATCAACAGGGGTGAGGGGCTTCATGTATAGTGAGGGGAGCGGTTCATGACCTACCTCTGGTGTGTTCGGTGCCTCAGCAACTGGGACTGGTACTGGCAGAGACCCTAGGGGCCTAACCATATGGTAAAGAAGAGTTAATTTTACGCGTGTATGGGGTTCAAGTTGGTTCAGTGTGGGACCCGCTCTGTCACAGGGAGATGGTCAGCGCAGTCTAACTGGACTGGTGGAACAGGACACTAAAATCAGGGCCGGTGCTAGACTATTTTACGCCCTAGGCGAGACCAGCTACTTGCGTCTCCCCCCTAAAAAAAACTAAATTAATTAAATAATTTTAGCACCAGAACTGCTGGTGGAGGGATGGATCCAGGTGGACAGGAGAGGGAGGTGCAGCCAGGTGGGTGGGTGGAGCCAAGTGGACAGGAGAGGGGGCACAGCCAGGTGGAGGGATGGAGCCAGGTGGACAAAAGAGGGGGGTGCAGCCAGGTGGAGGGAGGATGGAGCCAGGTGGACAGGAGAGGGAGGTGCAGCCAGGTGGGGTGAGGATGGAGCCAGGTGGACAAGAGAGCCTGTGCAGTCAGGTGGAGGGATGGAGCCAGATGGATTGGAGAGGGAGTGCAGCCAGGTGGAGGGAGGAGGGAGCCAGGTGGACTGGAGAGGGGGGTGCAGCCAGGTGGAAGGGTACAGCCAGGTGGACTGGAGAGGGGGGTTCAGTCAGGTGGAGGGATGGAGCCAGATGGACTGGAGAAGGGGGTGCAGCCAGGTGGAGGGAGAATGGAGCCAGGTGGACTGGAGGGGGGATGTAGCCAGGTGGGGGGAGGATGGAGCCAGGTGAACTAGAGAGGGAGGGATGCAGCCAGGTGAAGGGAGGATGGAACCAACTGAACAGGAGAGGGTGCAGCCCTGGCATTCATTACTTTGGATTTGTTGTAACTTCGGATGTATTCATATTCTTACCAGTTAATTCGTTTAGATGTGGTATTCGTTACTTTGGATAATTCGTAACTTCAGGAGCATTCATATTCGTTCCGTTCCAATCGTTTAGATGTGGCATTCGTTACTTCGGATAATTCGTAATTTCAGATGCATTCGTATTCGTGACGTTCACTAACAGTTACTTTAGCCAAATGTGAAAGGAAATTCCAATACCTATAATTTAATAGTTTATAATAATAAATAATAACAATAATAATAATAATAATAAAAACTATATTGATAGTAAATAATTTAATTATAATAGAAAATTTGAAAAACAAAATTATCCGAATGTAATTGATTTGTTAAACTCGTAGGTTGAATTGTTTTTTGTTCTTTCGGATTTTCAGATTTTCTTTCTTTCGGATTTTCATTATTTTGGATTTTCATTCTTTCGGGTTTTCATTCTTTCGGACTTTCGTTCTTTCTGATTTTCATTCTTGCTGAAAATTCGTTTTCGTATGCATTCGTCAAAAGAATCTTACGTTCATTCGGGCCACGAAAGAACACGCATGCTCCGAACGCGAAGCACCGCCCGCCGACCCCATTCCCGGAGGTGACAACATAATGAAGCCTTCCGAAAGCGATATGAGCATACAGTGATCCGGATAGATGCCTGATCGCTTCCACCAGCTAGTGATACCTAGCACCGTTTGGGGACTATGCGGATGAAACCTGTAATACATATACCTATGCTGGAAATTATCTCTTGTGAGTGTTTTTAATCTTACCTATTGTAAATTAAAAGGTTATAAACTCGCTGCATTTAAAGGGCGCCGTTATTTGTCCTTTACTTTGTTTCAGAGCCTCCTCTAGCTTTTCGAACTGGCAGCCGCCTAAAAAACAGCACGCTTGCCTCCTCACATGGACATATTGGGGGTTATTTACTAAAGACAAATCCACTTTGCACTGCAAGTGCACTTGAAAGTGCACTGAAAGTGCACTTGGAAGTAAAGTTGCTGTCGATCCGAGGGGGACATGCAAGGAAATTAAAAAACAACATTTTAGCTTGCACATGATTGGATGATAAAATCAGCAGAGCTTCCACTGATTTCAGATCTACCCCTTAGATTTACAGCGACTGCACTTCCAAGTGTACTTTCAGGGCACTTGCAGTGCAAAGTGGATTTGCCTTTCGTAAATAACCCCCATTGATATGGACTTCTTTTAAATGCCCAGATTGATTATCCAGCCCACCCCTCTGTTGGCAGTAGTAGCCACATCCTGAGTGCGTCATATTAACCGATTGTTTTTATATCTTGTGTATTTTACAAATGAACGTATTTGCAGAATTTCGTTCGAAAATGAATTCATAACAAAGCGAATTACAATGTCCGGGGAGTATTCCAGTCAGGCTTCATAAGGTATTACAGTAAATGGCCTACATCTATAGCAAGGGTATTATTCATCTTTAGTTAGCGCTGCACAGTTTGTTTTAATTTACAAACATCCGTTACCTGCATAGGCAGTTTTTTTTGTAAAGGTGAACTATCCTTTTAACAGAAATCACTTTGGTAGGAAGTTTTTTGCTGCTTGTATCTCATTATTTCGCCACACAGAAGGTGAAGTATGGGGAAACGGACAGCAAGTCTGAGGTGCTACTCCTCCCTCACTGAACTAGAAATAAAAATATGTTTTTATGGCTGGGTGTGTCCTATTTTGCAGGTTTTTTCCTCACATTCTGTTTGGTTAGATGGATGGGAAATAAGACAGAATCTCTCAAATGGTATCATGGACATCAATAAACAAGTGGAGGTGTTGTTGGCCTTTTTATCCTTTTGCTGCCCATGTAACGCATGGTGGCTTTAACACCCACACGCCACATATATTTATCCAAGGACAGCTGAGGCTTCTGCAGTGAGAGTGCTTTCACTGTGCACTCCCAGCACAGTGACCAAGCTGTCATAGACAGGTCTTTGTCACCAGTCATGGTCGGGAACCAGCAGGACAGCCCGTTTTTCCTCCTGGTTGTAAAGACCCACTTAAAGGGAAGACTCCCAAATGAAAAGCAGGTACCACAGGTAATGCTAATAGTATGACTAATATGCAAAAATAGTAACTTTATTATGAATATCAATTAGTATCAAAAACAAGTCTGGACTAAGATGTAATAACACAGACAAGTAACAAGAACTCTTCTTGATTTCTTAAGTTTTAGGGAACTCTCCAAATAACATTTATCCAGTAATAGAAAAAAGCGTAAATGGCTTCATAGAAATGGAGAATAACCCCTGGTGGAAAGAAAACAATGCTGATTGCACATGCCTCAATATACAGTATTGTATACGATCATATAAACCTATCATTAAAGGGGTTGTAAAGGCAGAAGTTTTTTTATCTTCTTGCATTCTATGCATTAGGACAAAAAGCCTTCTGTGTGCAGCAGGCCCCCTAACACTTACCTGAGGTCCCTCTCTGGCCAGCGATGTCCACGAATGCCATCCTATATTGTCCTTCCTGATTGGCTGAGTCACAACAGCGGTGCCATTGGCTCCCGCTGCTGACAATCAAAGTCAGCTAGCCAATCAGGGGAGAGAGGGGGCGGGGCCAGGTTGGGCTCCATGTCTGAATGGACACAGGGAGCTGTGACTCTGTTTGGGTGCCCCATAGCAACCTGCCTGCTGTGGGGGCACTGAGCAGGAAGGAGGGGCCAGGAGCACAGAAGAGGGACCCAAGAAGAGGAGGATCCGGGCTGCTCTGTGCAAATCCACTGCAAGAGAGCAGGTAAGTATAACATGTTTATTAATTTTATAGAAAAAAAAACAAGACGTTACAATCACTTTAATTGCAAAATAAAAGCCCAAAACCAGAATTGATACTGTCAATGTCAACCAATCTAGTTAACTGGCAATATTAGTAGCTTATTGAATGGAATAGGTATAAGAGGCAAACTATAGTTTGGTTAAGAAAACAGCAGGCGGACAATGAGGCATAGCTTAGACAGGTTGCCTTGGATGATTAATAGTTTAATTGGCAGTGAGACTTTGCAGCTTGTGAGTCTGTGTAAGCGATCCCTCTAGCTGTCAATCGGGTTTTGGTAGTTCACTCTCAAGCAAGGTTTTCCATTTTTTAAGAACCCTTTGAGAGTTCAGGGGAGATAGTCAAATGCACAGTGGCACTTATTATACACTCCTTTTAGCAGGGGCATTGATAACTTTGAAATGTATCTACAACAAGAGAAAAGTCAATCAATCTCTGGCTAATGCTGAATCATCCATCAATACTATAAGGCAGGGGTCTCAAACTGGCGGCCCTCCAGCTGTTGCCTAACTACAAGTCCCATCATGCCTCTGCCTGTGGGAGTCATGCTTGTAACTGTCAGCCTTGCAATGCCTCATGGGACTTGTAATTTTGCAACAGCTGGAGGGCCACCAGTTTGAGACCCCTGCTATAAGGGTTCAAGGTAGTCACACAGCAGCATCTTGGGCAAGATCACAGTACCACAAAATATAGTGATACAACTGATCAAAACATAGATCCCTGATCAGTGTCAGTATATAGATTTAAATCGTTGTGCTCACCTCCACAGCATTATAGTTAACACAGTGTGATAAATGAAAAGCCAGGATACTTATCGCTCATGTCCTTTGTACTTGTCTTCAACTTGCTCCCCAGAGTGAGCTGCTGATGTTAGGTCACTTCAGTTATCATCTCAGCCATCATCTCACAAGAGTATCCTTTTTCATATCCTGTGTCTGCCCGCCATTGCTTTCAAAAAGCCGCCAAAAAACAAGTCTGCATACACTATGGAGCTCTGTAGCATGGAAGCTACCACCAATACGTTTAGCCCCCTTTGGGTGGACTCATGCTTCCTCATGGCCAGTAGGGGATGCTCTTCCTCACTTTCATTTATAGATTTTCCTTTAATAGAATCTTTTCTGTTAGAAGGTGGCGCCATTTAACCCAACCCACACTATAACATTGACAAAAGACAGAGATAGTCATCAGATTAACTCTATAAATGCCCTTTAGAGATATTGCTATACGAGTGAAACAGCAGACATCCAGGCAGGCCTGGTCTTAGTTGAACCCTCCTAAGGACAGACTAAACATGACGTCAACTATCTGTTTCTGATTACTTATGGGAGGACCGTTACCAACAAATCCATTGCAGTAGTCTCAATAAATGTACAATGCCTTGAAAAAGTATTTATATCCCTTGAAATTTTCCACATTTTGTCATGTTACAACCAAAAATGTAAATGTATTTTATTGGGATACATACTTGTGAAGTGGAAGAAAAATGATAAATGGCTTTCATCATTTTTTTTACAAATAAATATGTGAAAAAATGTGGCGTGCATTTGTATTCAGCCCCCCTCAGTCAATACTTTGTAGAACCACCTTTCACTGCAATTACAGCTGCAAGTCTTTTTCAGGATGTATCTACCAGCTTTGCACATCCAGAGAGTGAAATGTTTTCCCATTCTTGTTGGCAAAATAGCTCAAGCTCTGTCAGATTGGATGGAGAGCATCTGTGAACAGCAATTTTCAAGTCTTGCTACAGATTCTCAATTGGATTTAGGTCTGGACTTTGACTGGCCCATTTTTACACATGAATATGTTTTGATCTAAACCATTCCATTGTAGTTCTGACTGTATGTTTAGGGTTGTTGTCCGGCTGGAAGGTGAACCCCTGCCCCAGTCTCAAGTCCTTTGCAGACTCTAACAGGTTTTCTTCTAAGATTGTCCTGTATTTGGCTCCATCCATCTTCCTATCAACTCTGACCAGCTTCTCTGTCCCTGCTGAAGAAAAGCATCCCCACAACATGATGCTGCCACCACCATGTTTCACGATTGGGATGGTGTGTTCAGGGTGATGTGCAGTGTTATTTTTCCGTCACACATAGCATTTTGCTTTTAGGCCAAAAAGTTCAATTTTGGTCTCATCTGACCAGAGCACCTTCTTCGACATGTTTGCTGTGTCCCCCACATGGCTTCTCGCAAAATGCAATCAGGGCTTCTTGTGGCTTTCTTTCAACAATGGCTTTCTTCTTGCCTCTCTTCCATAAAGGCCAGATTTGTGGAGTGCACAACTAATAGATGTCCTGTGGACAGATTCTCCCACCTGAGCTGTGGATCTCTGCAGCTCCTCCAGAGTTACAAAGTTTTTTTAATTGTCTTTTTGTTTTCCTTATATAGAATTTTCTACAGAGGGGCGTGGCCTGACCTAGCAGGAAGATGGAAGCTTAACCCCTGAGCTCCTGCCACCACAGGGAAAAGCTGACTGGAATCTGAGGTAAAATTGCCCCTTAATACCTCCAAATCATGGGGACTGCATCGCAGAACTCTTCTGCCTCCCGCTCCCATTCCCCCCGCAAACAATTAGGGGACGGGGTCACAGACACTCACACTCTCAGGCTTCTGAGGCGGCCCTGACGGAACCGCCACGCGCGAGATCTCCAAACCCTCACAGGGATAGAAATGGCATTGAACTCTCACCACAGCCACACTTAACCTCCCTGGCGGTATGATTATTTTGGATTTTAGGTGCTGAAAGCGGTACAATTATTTTGCATGGAAATTTGGCGTTTTATATTGTAGGCCTGTAATTCTTAACAATAACGCACTTAAATCTGTCCAAACAAGAGTCTAGTAGATATCCTGGGTATGATAAAGTTTGAAACACAAAAACATAAATTATAACATAATAAATAAAAATAAATAATTAAAAATAAAATAAAATAATAATAATAAAATAAATTTCTCCACGATTCACTATCGCTCAATTCTGCAAGTGTTCTAATTTACTATCACTGTTTTCTAGCTGGTCTAAAGCCACTTTTGACGTAAAGGGACACTTTTTGGTTGCTATGGACAATCTCCAGTTTCCAGGCAGAAAGAACAGTATATATAACATAAAACTGCATGCAGGGCATAGGACAAAGCACTGGGGACAAAAGGGATGTGACATGATTTCATACAGTACTGTAATCTGTAAGATTACAGTACTGTATGTGTTATGATTTTTACAAGTTTTTGAATTTGCCGCCAGGCTCCGCCCCCGTGCGTCGCGACGCTCGCAGGGAACGGAGCCTGGCAAGGAGAGGCTTCGGAGGAGACAGAGCCCACGGACACAGCGGGGGACCATACCATAGGAATACTTTACTGGGTCGGAACTTCACCTACATCACTAATACAGAAGTGACCTAGTAAGAGGCTCAGTTGGCCGTATTTTGAACTAGTTCTTACATTTCTGCTTTATTTATTGATTGTATGACTTATTGATTGTATGAACAGCTTTTGTTTCAATGTATACCCGATAACTGTGACTTTATGTATATCTGAAAAATTTTAATAAACATTTCTTGAAAAAAAAAAAAAAATTTCTACAAGCATATTCTATCACATAAAGTACCTAGCTACTGGAGCAATTGATAATGCTCTAAATCTGATAAGACCTAGACCGGTCTGCATTGGTGAATACCATTGATTTTTCAACAAATGGGCAAATGGAACAATGCCCACATGGGTTCATACCCGTAGTTTTTGGTAGGCAGCCATCTGGGGCACTTCTTGTATATTCAGAGTGAACTAGCATGTCTTTAAGATTATTGGATCTACGTGCTACCAATTGTGGTCTAGTACCCACTATCCTAGTGATCTGGGGATTAGAGGTAAGGACATGCCAGTGTTTATCCAGAATGGATCTACTCGATCGCCATTGGGATCCATATTTGATAATGAACCTGATGGGCTCCTATGTCCCCTCCTTATTCTTCTGGAAATCTATCCGAACTTGCAAAACACTATCATGTTTAGTATATATAGCCTTTTTGGTTGTTTTTTTCAACACCCTATGAGGATAGCCTTTGTTCCCTAAATCTCTCATACATCAAAGTTGCTTCCCTTTTAAATTGATCAACCTGGGAGCAGTTCCTCCTAATACAGAGTGGGTAACGGATACAGTAATAGGGTGTTACCAGCCGTGTCCTTTATAAATGTCCGCGTGTTAAGGGATGCCAGGACTGGAAGGGTAGGGGTTAAGCAAGCAATTGATTGATTGTTATCTGTGGCAGCAGTATTTTCAGTTTACACAGTTTTTCATAAATGGCCTCAATAGTTAATATCTCACAGTTGTGCCTGAATGAAAAGATGAAAAGGCAGTTATCGTGCTGGTTTGCACACAGTGGGCACCTTAAACAATGACTTATGTGCTGTTTCAATTAGGCCTTCATTTGTTGGAACAGCTACAATCTTTACTCAGCTCAGCTGAAGTTTCTGACTTTGTAACATGGAACATTTGTCTGTTTAATCACTTTAGGTTTGTTAATCAAAAACAGAGTTAATGCAAAGTTAATGGCAGCCTCCATCTGCGAAGTATTGATTGGGGCTTGCTGTGGCAGGATTATATTACTCTTTGATGCTAAACACTGCACCTCCATACAAGCAGGGAAATCCATACATTCTTTAAGGATCATTAAATGTAAATAAGCAATAGGTGCTGGGGAACTGTTAAGCTTACAATGAAAATTTAATGTGCTAATATGCACATCACGTCTCAATTATTTTTTTAAATAATTATTTTCAAAACAACATTTATACCAGCTTCCTTAGTACCCCATTCAGCAGATCCCCAGTTCATTGGTACCCTCATTCAGCAGATCCCCAGCTTATTAGTAAACAACAAAGAAATGGCAGTGCAATATACTCATTAGAATGGTAAAGTAATTTATTCCATAAAAACAAATAGTACACTTACATGTAAAAATCTTGGTAATCAGCATAGATGGCAGATGAAAAACACCACAGGGTTGTCTGCAGTATGATGGATGAGGAAAACTGCAAGGCAGTCAATGTGTAAACCTGTCCTATCCCTGTAGCTGGCATCAGGGAGATAAGATCGTGACAGCTGTCAGAAAGCCCGCTACTCCCCAGAATTCTGCACAAGAGCAGTCTACCTCGTGGCAACCCCTTTGTGTCTGTGAGAAGTGGGGGATGGTGCTGGGGGTGGTCTAACGCATTTCAGAGGTCCACTCCTCCTTGTCAAATGGGCTTTCTGACAGCTGTCATGATCTTATCTCCCTGATGCCGGCTACAGGATAGGACAGGCTCACACATTGACAGCCTTGCAGTTTCTTCATCCATCATACTGCCGACAACCCTGTGGTGTTTTTAATCTGCCTTCTATGCTAATTACTGATATTTTTACATGTAAGTGTACTATTTGTTTTTACTGAATAAATACTGTATTTATTGGCGTATAACACTCACTTTTTCACCCTAAAAATTGGGTGCAAATAGCACGTGCGTGTTATACGCCAATACTTCAATTTTAGATGACTTGGAGGGGACAGGGAGGGGGGCGGGATGAGCGCTGTCAGATTACATACAGTGAGAATCTCCTGTTTACTTGGCGGCCTCTGTAATAGGAAGTCCCGTCTCCTGGGCTGCCATTGGAACACTGTTCTGTCTATCATAGGAGATTCTCACAGTATATAATGTTTCGGCGCTCCTCCCGCCCCCCTCCCTGTCCCCTCTAGGCTGCAAATGGGCATCGATCAGGCTGCACTGATGGCAATGGTGAGGCTGCTGTATTGATGGCAATGGTGAGGCTGCTGCATTGATGTGGACTGATGAGGTTGCATTGATGGCACTTGTGAGACTGCAGATGGGCATTGATGGGGCTGCATTGGTGGCAATGTTGAGACTGCAGATGGGCACTGACCCTTATTTTGCTTCAAAGTTCCTTATTTAAAATTTATTTTTTTTCCCTGAAACTTCCCTCTTAAAATTAATGTGTGTGTTATACACCTGTGCGTGTTATACGCGGATAAATACGGTAACTTTATCATTCTAATTAGAATTTTGCGCTGCCATTTCTTTGTTGTTTGAGCTCTCTGGATCTTCCTGGATCTTCACCTGGCAAACTGCAGGACCCATGTGTGTTGGAATAAACCTCTGTCTTCTCCATGCTGATACTATAGACTGCTGTCTGTTGTGATGGACTTTGTAGTGCTCTTTACTGGTTTGTGTTCTTAATTTACCAGCTTATTAGTATTAGTATCCTCATTCAGGAGATCCCCTGCTCAGTAGTACTCCCAGATGCTGATGCCCACTCAGTAGCGTCCCCAGCTTTGCTGATCCCCCACTCAGCAGTAACCCCCAGCTTTGCTGTTCCCCCACTGGGTAGTAACCCCCAGTTCTGCTGATCCCCGCTCATTAGTAACCTCCAGCTCTGCTGATCCCCCACTCCATAGTAAGCCCCAGCTCTGCTGATTCTCTGGTTTGCTGATTCTCCTCTACCTCTGGTCCCCGCTCACCTTCTGCAATAATGCTCCCATGCTGCCCACCACATGTGATAATTAGGTATGGGAGAACGGTTCGGACCGAGCATAAGTTCAGGCCGAACTTTCGTTGTTCGGGCGTTCGGCGAACAGCCTAACAAATGGGTCATTCGACCGTTTGTTCGGCCCCCTGAACCGATCACAATGCATTGCGGTGCTGAATAATGCTTTGCAAGCCCTGATTGGCTGAAGCAATGAAAGCTTCAGCCAATCAGGACATAGAGCTCTGTCAGAGTCATGATTGGACACTGTCATCATGACTTTATCCAATCATGGCTCATTCCCGCCCCAAAGGATAAAAGTATTCTTTCAATGGCAGCCATTTTCAGTGTGATTTTGGCGTGGAGAGAGATAGAACAGGGCTCTGTTCAGTGCTTTTAGTTAGTTAGTGTGCTATACTGTGCTATTTTACTTCAATTGTCAGTGTAGAATATTAGTTTAATGTCAGTCCAAACATAGCGTGAGTGTAGCGAGGAGGACCATCATTCAGCTTTGCATAGTGTGCAGCTAGGGTAGGGACATCTCAGATAGTTTAACTGTAGTGTAGTGAGACCGTGTCATTCATACATACATTAGTGTATAGTAGGGACAGCTCAGATAGTTTCAGTGTAGTGTAGTGAGACCATGTCATTTATACATACATTAGTCTAGAGTAGGGACAGCTCATATAGTTTCAGTGTAATGTAGTGAGACTGTGTCAGTAATCTTGACATTAGTGTATAGCTAGAGTAGGGACAGTTCAGATAGCGTCAATGTAGTGATGGTTTAACACAGTCTGAGTGCTTTACTGCCAGTTTAACACCATTTATTTCTGTGTGCGTTACTGCCAGTTTTATGCCATTTACTTCAGCGTGCATTACTGTCAGTTTAACGCCATATCGCTTTGCATGCGTTACTGTCAGTTTAACACCATTAGTTCTGCGTGTGTTAATGCCAGTTTAACGCCATATTGTTTTGTGTGTGTTACTGCCAGTTTAACGTTATATCGTTTTGTGTGAGTTACTGCCAGTTTAACGCCATATAGTTCTGTGTGTGTTACTGTCAATTTAACGCCATATAGTTCTGTGTGCGTTACTGCCAGTTTAACAGCATATAGTTTTGCATGCGTTATTGCCAGTTTAACGCCATATCATTCTGTGTGTGTGTTAATGTCAGTTTAATGCCATATAGTTTTGTGTGCGTTACTGCCAGTTTAATGCCATATAGTTCTGTGTGCGTTACTGCCAGTTTAACGCCATATAGTTTGGTGTGTTATTGCCAGTTTAACACCATATTGTTCTGTGTGCATTACTGCCAGTTTAAAGCAATATAGTTCTGTGTGCGTTACTGCCAGTTTAACGCCATATCATTTTGTGCGTTACTGCCAGTTTAAGGCCATATACTTCTCTGTGCGTTACTGCCAGTTTAGCGTCATATAGTTTTGCATGTGTTACTGCCATTTTAACGCCATATCATTCTGTGTGTGGTAATGCCAGTTTAATGCCATATAGTTTTGTGTGCTTTACTGCCAGTTTAACGCCATATAGTTCTGTGCATCACTGTACGTTTGGCACATTATAATGTCTGGGAGGACAACAAGGAGAGGCAGATGTCCCCTTGGCACTGTAAGGGGGCCAGCAGCAAATGTGTCCACAGGCAAAGGTAGAAGTGGTGGTCAGTCCTCAGACAGGGCATAATTTCCTCTGTTTAGTGCGTTTGCCCGTGCTATCCAGCTACAGTATGCAGAGGTGGTGGTGGACTGGCTTACTAAACCTTCCTCATCCTCCTCATCTTCTGTCACACAAGCAGAGACAAGTGTGCAGTCCCCTGCAGTTGCCAGAGTGGATAAACCTGCCTCCTTGTCCACATCTATTCTTGCCGTAGCCCCAACATCAGCCATTGAGGAGTCAGCTGAGTTATTTGCCCAGAGCGTCAGCCAATTGTTCTTAATGATGCCCAGCCATTACTGGATTCAGATGTTGGTTCTGAGGTTGAGGATGACAGGAACATGAGCCTAGAGAGAGGGAGGAACACTGGTAGACAATAAGGATGGGTGAACGGTTCGGGCCGAGCATAAGTTCAGGCCGAACTTTGGTTGTTTGGACATTTGGCGAACAACGAACATTATGCAGTGTTCGCGGCAAATTCGAAAGCCGCGGAACCCCATTAAGGTCTATGGGACACTAACATGAAAAACCAAAAGTGCTCATTTTAAAGGCTTATATGCAAGTTATTGTCATCAAAAGTGTTTGGGGACCTGGGTCCTGCCCCAGGGGACATGTATCAATGCAAAATAAAGTTTTAAAAACAACAGTTTTTTCGGGAGCAGTGATTTTAATAGTGCTTAAAGTGAAACAATAAAAATTAAATATTCCTTTAAATATCTCGCCTGGGGGGTGTCTGTAGTATTTGTTTGTATACTATTTGTTTGTAAACTCATTGAAAAAAATGGCATGGGTTCCCCCCAGTCCATTACCAGGCCCTTTGGGTCTGGTATGAATATTAAGGGGAAGCCCAAACCAAAAATTTTTTTTAATGGCGTTGGGGCCCCCCAAAATCCATACCAGACCCTTTTCCAAGCACGCAACCTGGCAAGCCCCAGGAAAAGAGGGGGGACGAGAGAGCTCCCCCCCAGAACCATACCAGGCCACATGCCCTCAACATGGGGAGGGTGTTTTGGAGTAGCCCCAAAAGCACCTTGTCCCCATATTGGTGGGGACAAGGGCCTCACCCCCACAAGCCTTGTATGGTGGTTGTGGGGGTCTGCGGGCACGGGGCTTATCGGAATCTGGAAGCCCCCTTTAACAAGGGGACCCCCAGATTGCAGCTTCCCCCCCTATGTGAATTGGTAACGGGTCATTGTACCCTACCATTTCACAAAAAAGTGTCAAAATAGTAAAAAAGACAGGAGACACTTTGGGACAAGTCCTTTATTAAAAAATAAAAATGTTCCGTGATGTAGATCCATCTCACGCTGTCATCAAGAAGAAGTGACGCTTCTTCTCAATGACAGCTGTTATATAGCTGAAGGCGGGGCCACTCGGTGATGTAAACGGGCAAGCCCGCCTTCTTCTGACGTCACATGGATTCAGAGGGGGGGGCGGGGTCATCCGTTTATGAGCATTTTTGATTTTTCAAGTTCATGTCCCATAGACTTTAATGGTGTTCGTGTGTTCATCCAAATGTTTTGCCTGTTCACAAGTTCTGGTGTGAATCGAACCAGGGAGGTGTTCGGCTCATCCTTAGTAGACAAATTGCCATTCATGTTCCCCAAGCCCCAGCCTATTGCCAAGTTGTCTCCAGTGGTAATGATGAAGATGGAGAAGATGGAGATGGTGATGATGATGATGATGATGATGAGGTCACTGATGCGACTTGGGTGCCAGATAGAGCAGAGGAGGAAACTGAATGTGAAGCTGCACAACCCCAAGGAGGCCGACATCAAGAAAGAGTAGAGAGCAGTCACCCTATTCCATCACATTCTGCAGCTGTTATCTCCCGGCCCACTCCTCAAAGCTCAGCTGTCTGGGCCTTTTTCAGCACATCTGTTATCTGCAAACTGTGTCTCAGGCACATCAAACGTGGCAAAAACACCAACCATTTGGGTACCACATGCTTAACAAGGCATTTAATGTCCAACCACTGAGACTGTTGGCAAGAGCACCTAAAAACCACACAAAAGGGGTACAAATCTGTCCCTCCTCCTCCTCCTTACTCACTTCAGTCTGCCCCTGCGATACCGAGTCAATACCTTTCAGCAGCCTCCACTGACAGGGATGATGGTATAGCACAGGGTGTCCCAGGTCCTAGCAGCACATCTGCCAGCAGCACACCACCAGCTGTAGACTGTAGTCAGCAAATTTCTCTGCCCCATCTGCTGCAGCAGAAAAAAATACAGTCCCTGCCATCCACATGCCCAGCATCTGAATGCAAGCTTGTCAAAGCTGTTGGATCTCCAACTTCTGCCTTTCAGCCTGGTGGATTCTGCCCCTTTCTATGAATGCGCACAATGTGCTTTACCATAATGGCTGGTTTCCAGTTACTACTAGGGATGAGTTTTAGTCTCTTTTTCACCCATTTGTTTCTAGTTCTTTCATCTTCTATTAAAACATGCCTGTTGTTTGCAGTGATCAATAGCTCAAGCTAAATGTACATGTACAAACGACTTACCACACTAGCTAATCACTCATTAGATAGCTCAGTCTAAAGTGTCATTCAGATAAAACTGCCTCAAAGCAGGCAGTGTCTGCTGTGCTGTCTCTCTATATTGCTCTGGGAATCCTTTGTTGTAAATAGCCTAAAGTGGAGGCTTTTTTATAGACACTTAGAGCCCACATAGCAGTTCAAGTTTAAATGTGACACATGGAGCAAGGCTTCTTTTTTAGCATTAAAGAATAGGGATGAGCCGAACACCCCCTGGTTCGGTTCGCTGCAGAACCTGCGAACGGACCGAAAATTCTCACGAACGTTAGAACCCCATTGACGTCTATGGGACTCGAACATTCAGGCTATGTTTCCACTATTGCGTCCCCAAAGTCGCGCGATTTTGCCGCGATTTTTTACCGCGATTTTACCGCGACTTTTTACCGCGTTTTGAAGCAATGCCTGTGTCTATGGACCACAAGTCGCATCAAAGTGGGACCAAAGTAGTGCAGGGACTACTTTGAAGTCGCTGCGACTTGAAGTCGCACATATATGAACGGTACTCATTGGAAATCATGGGGTACAATTTGTCATGCGACTTTTCAGTCCCAAGTCGCATGAAAAGTCGCACTAGTGGAAACATAGCCTCAAAATCAAAAGTGCTAATTTTAAAGGCTAATTTGCATGGTATTGTCCTAAAAAGGAATTTGGGGACCCAGGTCCTGCCCCAGGGGACATATATCAATACAAAAAAAAGTTTTAAAAACGACCTTTTTTTCGGGAGCAGTGATTTTAATGATGCTTAAAGTAAAAAAAAAAAAAAATGAAATATTTCTTTAAATATCGTACCTGGGGGGTGTCTATAGTATGCCTGTAAAGTGGCGTGTGTTTCCTGTGCTTAAAACAGTCCCTGCACAAAATGACATTTTTAAAGGAATAAAAGTCATTTAAAATGGCTTGCGGCTTTAATGTAATGTCGGGTCCTGGCAATATGGATGAAAATCAGTGAGACAAACGGCATGAGTACCCCTCAGTCCATTACCAGGCCATTTGGGTCTTGTATGGATATTAAGGGGAACCCCGCACCCAAATTATAAAAAGGAAAGGCGTGGGGCCACCAGGCCCTATATACCCTGAACAGCAGTATACAGGCAGTGCAAACAAGTCAGGGACTGTAGGTTTGTTGTTAAGTATAATCTGTTTGTAATTTTGAACTGGTACATTTTTAACGTGTTTAGCTCCAGCAAAAAATCTATTTTAAGCTTTTTGGAAAACATAGGGAAGGGTTATCACCCCTGTGACATTTGTTTTGCTGTCTGTGCTCCTCTTCAGAAGATTTCACCTCACTTTCTGTCCCAATGACAAATGTTTTTAGAAAATTTGGGTTTTTTAGTGAAACAAGGATTGGTGATTAAGCATCAGTGGAAAGGAGAAACGTTTTTCCCATATTAACTTTTACAGGAGAGAATTTCCCTTCCTAGGGGTAGATTTCATCTCACTTCCTGTTGTCTCCTTCCGTTTGCAAGTAGGAGTCGTTTGTAAGTTGGGTGTTTTAAATTAGGGGCCTGCCCTATATACTCTGCAGAAATTGGTGTAGCCACAACACTGTAAGTCCTCACAGGGCCCTGCTGTGAAATATTAGATCAAGAATTGTAATTACATGCCCCCGTTGAACAGGGGCAGAAAAATTGGGCCTTTGGTAATGGTGGTGGTGCTGGTGCCACAACACTGTAAGTCCTTACAGTTACTCTTGCTTAGGGATGAGCTTCATGTTCCCATCTGTTCGCCCCGTTCGCCAAATTGCGAACGATATGGGCCATTCGCGCCACGGCCCATAATTCACTGTGGCATCCTATCACTACCGCAGGCAGCTACATTATTTACATGTTAGTGTAGTGCGACCTCTGCACAGTGTTCAGCTAAAGCTACCTGTAGAAGGTTGGTGGTGTTTTCCCGATCCTATCACTACCGCAGGCAGCTACATTATTTACACGTTAGTGTAGTGCGACCTCTGCACAGTGTTCAGCTAAAGCTACCTGTAGAAGGTTGGTGGTGTTTTCCTGATCCTATCACTACCGCAGGCAGCTACATTATTTACACGTTAGTGTAGTGCGACCTCTGCACAGTGTTCAGCTAAAGCTACCTGTAGAAGGTTGGTGGTGTTTTCCTGATCCTATCACTACCGCAGGCAGCTACATTATTTACACGTTAGTGTAGTGCGACCTCTGCACAGTGTTCAGCTAAAGCTACCTGTAGAAGGTTGGTGGTGTTTTCCTGATCCTATCACTACCACAGGCAGCTACATTATTTACATGTTAGTGTAGTGCGACCTCTGCACAGTGTTCGGCTAAAGCTACCTGTAGAAGGTTGGTGGTGTTTTCCTGATCCTACCACTACCGCAGGCAGCTACATTATTTACACATTAGTGTAGTGTGACCTCTGCACAGTGTTCAGCTAAAGCTACCTGTAGAAGGTTGGTGGTGTTTTCCTGATCCTATCACTACCGCAGGCAGCTACATTATTTACACGTTAGTGTAGTGCGACCTCTGCACAGTGTTCAGCCAAAGCTTCCTGTAGAAGGTTGGTGGTGTTTTCCTGATCCTATCACTACCGCAGGCAGCTACATTATTTACACGTTAGTGTAGTGCGACCTCTGCACAGTGTTCAGCTAAAGCTACCTGTAGAAGGTTGGTGGTGTTTTCCTGATTCTATCACTACCGCAGACAGCTACATTGTTTACATGTTAGTGTAGTGCGTCCTCAAAACAGTGTTCAGCTAAACCTACCTGTAAAAGGTTGGTGGTGTTTTCCTGATACTATCACTACCGCAGGCAGGCAGCTGCGTCCTCTGCACAGTGTTTAGCTAAAGCTACAAGTTAGTCTAGTGCGACCTCTGCACAGTTTTCAGCTAAAGCTACCTGTAGAAGATTGGTGGTGTTCTCATACTACAGGCAGGCAGTTGATTTTGCTAGCTGCAGTATCAGTATATATATATATTCATATATATGCATCTGGCCGTGTTGAGCCACAACATGCGGAAGACTTGGACGGGTGGATGACCAAGCCATCCTCATCCTCCTCATCCTCTCTCACCCATGCTCAGGGTACTTTGTCTGGCAAAGCAGCTGCCAACGCGGCCTCTTCCCTTGGCTCAATGGCATCAGTGACTCCTTCCCTAGCTCCACTATGTCCTCCTGAGGAGTCCCTCGAACTGTCTGACCACAGTGTTGGGTACATGCTCCAGGAGGATGCCCAGCGTTTAGAAGGCTCTGATGATGATACTGAGGTAGATGAAGGCAGTAACGTGAGCACGGACAGAGGGGGTGCCCAAGAAGGACAGCAGTCTGGCAGTCATTCTCCCCCGCTGCAGCATACTGCCAGGTTTGCTCCAGTGATGAGGAGGGAGGGGATGATGAGGTCACTGACTCAACGTGGGTGCCTGATAGGAGAGAGGAGGAGGAGGAAGCACATCACC
Organism: Lithobates clamitans; assembly: GCA_037952925.1. Classification (NCBI taxonomy): domain Eukaryota; kingdom Metazoa; phylum Chordata; class Amphibia; order Anura; family Ranidae; genus Lithobates; species Lithobates clamitans. Next base: position 196,070 of record JBBGZY010001155.1, read on the forward strand.
AATGAGGCAGGATACCCTCCAGGGGCCAGCCTAAGGGCAGCACACTGACTGCATCACACCGCAAAGCTCCGCATGTGCAGGGCGCTGCTGTCTCTGAGCGTTATTCCAAAAGTTCTTTGGTGTGGGCTTTTTTTGAGACAAGTGCATCAGATCGCACCGCTGCTATTTGCAAGATATGTCTCAAGCGTATCTCGCGAGGCCAAAACATCTCCCGCTTGGGCACCACATGCTTGACCAGACATATGTTGACCTGCCATGCAGTTCATTGGAAAGTGTACCTAAAGGACCCACACCAAAGAACAAAGAGGACCTCTCCTTGCTCCTCATCAGCTGAGATCTCCAACCCCACTATACCTTCAGTCCTCTCTGAGACCTGCACTGAGAGGAATGAAGGTGTAGAATTAGGTGTGTCACAGCCAAGTACTTGTGGGCAATCTGCTTTCGGTACACCGATGCCAGATTGTACCAGGCAAATTTCCCTGCCCCAGCTGCTGCACCGCCAAAAGAAGTTTGCTCTCAGCCATCCACATGCCCAGCGGTGGAATGCTAGCTTGGCAAAATTGCTAGCACTTCAACTGCTACCTTTTCAGTTGGTAGACTCTGCTCCCTTCCGCGAGTTTGTGGAATGTGAGGTTCCTCAGTGGCAGGTACCCAAACGCCACTTTTTCTCACGGAAGGCGATTCCGACTCTCTACAAGCATGTGGAAGGAAATGTCCATGCCTCACTGGACAGGGCGGTCAGCAGTAAGGTGCATATTACCGCTGACTCATGGTCCAGCAGGCATGGACAGGGACGTTACATAAGTTTCACGGCGCATTGGGTGACTCTGCTGGCAGCTGGGAAGGAAGCAGGACAAGGTGCAGTAGTGTTGGAGGTTGTTCCGCCACCACGCCTCCAAAATGCCACTACTAATGATTCTGACACACCTCTCTCCTCTACCCCCTCCTCTTCTTCTTCCTCCATGGCCTCTTCCTGTGCTTTGTCCTTGGAACCAGCGGTGCTCCGTAGGCGTTCAAGGGCCTTCGCAAGTATGCAGGCCAAAAGATGCCATGCGGGGCTTGAGCTGGTGTGCTTGGGGACAGGAGCCACACTGGGGCAGGGGTTCTGTCAGCTCTGCAGGAGCAGGTTCAGAGGTGGTTGAGGCCATGCCAACTTAAGGCAGGAATGGTGGTTTGCGACAATGGCACCAACCTCCTCTCCGCCCTCCGACAGGGACAAATGACCCACGTGCCCTGTTTGGCTCACGTCCTTAACTTGGTGGTGCAGCAGTTCTTGGGCAGGTACCCGTGCTTACAGGATGTCCTGAGGCAGGCCAGGAAAGTCTGTGTGCATTTCCGCCGGTCATATAATGCCAGTGCTCGGCTGGCAGACCTCCAAAAGGAATTTAACCTTCCCAAGAACCGCCTAATCTGTGACATGCCCACCAGGTGGAACTCAGTGTTGGCCATGCTGCAGCGGCTGCACACGCAGCAGAGGGCCATCAATGAGTACCTGTGCGACGATGGCACCAGGACAGGGTCAGGGGAGCTTGGTTTTTTTCCCCACACCATGTGTGGGCCATGATCAGGGATGGATGCACTGTCCTGTCACCATTTGAGGAGGCCACGAGGATGGTGAGCAGTGACAGTGCATGCATCAGTGACACTGTCCCTCCCTGTCCACCTGTTGGAGCACACGCTGCATGGAATAATGGACAGGGCACTTGAGGCAGAACAGAGGCAGGAGGAGGAGGACTTCCTTAGCTCTCAAGGCCCCCTTTATCCAGACAATGTTCCTGCGTGCCCGCCGATCACACAGGAAGAGGACGAGGAGGAGGATTGTGTCAGTATGGAGGTGGAGCCTGGCGCTCAGCATCAGCAGCAGTCTTTAAGGGGTCATTTACAGTCCCAAGAAACACATGGACTTGTATGTGGCTGGGAGGAGGTGGCTGCGGATCATGTCTTTCTTAGTGACCCAGAGGACTCCGGACCAAATGCCTCAGCAAACCTACGCTGCATGGCCTCCCTGATCCTGCAAACCTGCAGAAGGATCCTTGTATTCGTGGTATCAAGGAGAAGGAACAATACTGGCTGACAACCCTCCTTGATCCACGTTACAAGAGTAAGGTTGTGGACCTTATCTTGCCGTTGCAGAGGGAGCAGAGGATGAAACATCTTTGGGAGGCCTTGCAGAAAGGTTTGTGCAACGCGTTCCCAGAGACTGGGAGGTTACAAACTCCTGTTTCTGGACAACGTGTTGCTGAGGTTTCGGTCAGTCAAAGAAGGAGCGGTGGAGATGGTGGCTGTCTGATCGATGCGTTCAGACAATTTTTTAGTCCGCAGCCCCAAGATATGATCGGTTCCAGCAACCATCGCCAGCGTCTGTTTTACATGGTGCAGGAATACCTAGGGGCAAGATCTGACTTGGACACCTTTCCCAACGAAAATCCTCTGGGTTACTGGGTCTTGAGGATGGATCACTGGCCAGAGCTTGCACAGTATGCAATTGAACTACTGGCCTGTCCTGCATCCAGCGTTCTTTCGGAACGCACATTCAGTGCTGCTGGAGGCTTTGTAACCGATCACAGGGTGCGTCTGTCCACTGACTCGGTCGATCGACTGACCTTTATAAAAATGAATCAGTCTTGGATCACCACCAGCTACCAAGCACCTGATGCTGATCTAACCAAATTATTTTTTTTGAAATGTCAGATCCCTTCAAAGACTGCCTATGCTGATGCTAAGTGACTATACTGTTATGCTGAGTAATTATCCTCTTCCACCCCAATGATCAAGCTGATAGCTTGTAAGAACATTTTTGGTTCTGGGCACCAATTTTTCAGCCCCTGGCATGTAATTACAATTTTTGATACAATTCTTTGTAGCAGGGCTAGTTCTTGCGCTCCAACTAGAGTATCTGTGAGGGGTTGCAGTGTTGTGGCACCAGCACCAGTGCCTAAGGCCCAATTTTTTAGCCCCTGTTTAACAGGGGCATGTAGTTACAATTTTTGATGCAATTCTTTGCAGCAGGGCTAGTTCCTGCGCTCCAACTAGAGTATCTGTGAGGGGTTGCAGTGTTGTGACACCAGCACCAGTGCCTAAGGCCCAATTTTTCAGCCCCTGTTCAACAGGGACATGTAATTAGAATTCTTGATCTAATATTTCACAGCAGGGCCCGTTTCTGCACCCACCAAGAGTAACTGTGAGGACTTACAGGGGCTGAAAAATTGGGCCTTAGCCACTCGTGCTGGTGCCACAACACTGCAACCCCTCACAGATACTCTAGTTGAGCGCAGCAACGAACCTTCCTGCAAAATATTGCATCAAAAATTGTAATTACATGCCCCTGTTAAACAGGGGCTGAAAAATTGGGCCTTAAGCACTGGTGCTGGTGCCAAAACACTGCAACCCCTCACAGATACTCTAGTTGGAGCGCAGGAACTAGCCCTGTTGCAAAGAATTGGATCAAGAATTGTAATTACATGCCCCTGTTGAACAGGAGCTGAAAAATTAGGCCTTAGGCACTGGTGCTGGTGCCACAACATTGCAACCCCTCACAGATACTCTAGTTGAGCGCAGCAAAGAACCCTCGTGCAAAATATTGCATCAAAAATTGTAATTACACACCCCTGTTAAACAGGGGCTGAAAAATTAGGCGCCCATAACCAAAATTGTTCTTACAAGCTATCAGCATGATCATTGAGGAGGAAGAGGATAATCACTCAGCATAACAGGATAGTCACTCAGCATCAGCATAGGCAGTCTTGAAGGGATCTGACATTTCAAAAAAAAATATTCGGTTACATCAGCATCAGGTGCTTGGTAGCTGGTGGTGATCCAAGACTGATTCATTTTTATGAAGATCAGCTGATCGACCAAGTCGGTGAACACACCCTGTGATCGGTTACAAAGCCTACAGCAGCACTGAATGAGCGTTCCGAAAGAACACTGGATGCAGGACAGGCCAGTAGCTCAATTGCATACTGTGCAAGCTCTGGCCAGTGATCCATCCTCAAGACCCAGTAACCCAGAGGATTTTTTTTGGGAAAGGTGTCCAAGTCTGATCTTGCCCCTAGGTATTCCTGCACCATGTAAAACAGACGCTGGCGATGGTTGCTGGAACCGATCATACCTTGGGGCTGCGGACCAAAAAATTGTCTGAACGCATCGGTCAGACGGCCACCTTCTCCACCGCTCCTTCTTTGACTGACCAAAGCCTCAGCAACACGTTGTCCAGAAACAGGAGTTTGTAACCTCCCAGTCTCTGGGAACGCGTTGCACAGACCTTTCTGCAAGGCCTCCCGAAGATGTTTCATCCTCTGCTCCCTCTGCGATGGCAAGATAAGGTCCGCAACCTTACCCTTGTAACGTGGATCAAGGAGGGTTGCCAGCCAGTATTGGTCCTTCTCCTTGATACCACGAATACGAGGATCCTTACGCAGGCTTTGCAGGATCAGGGAGGCCATGCAGCGTAGGTTTGCTGAGGCATTCGGTCCGGAGTCCTCTGGGTCACTAAGGACAACAACGTCCGCAGCCACCTCCTCCCAGCCACGTACAAGTCCATGTGTTCCTTGGGACTGATCCCTTAAAGTCTGCTGCTGATGCTGAGTGCCAGGCTCCACCTCCATACTGACACAATCTTCCTCCTCCTCCTCCTCCTCCTCGTCCTCTTCCTGTGTGATCGGCGGGCACGCAGGAACACTGTCTGGATAAAGGGGGTCTTGAGAGCTAAGGAAGTCCTCCTCTTCCTGCCTCTGTTCTGCCTCAAGTGCCCTGTCCATTATACCACGCAGCGTGTGCTCCAACAGGTGGACAAGGGGGACAGTGTCACTGATGCATGCACTGTCAGTGCTCACCATCCTCGTGGCCTCCTCGAATGGTGACAGGACAGTGCATGCATCCCTGATCATGGCCCACTGGCGTGGGGAAAAAAAACCAAGCTCCCCTGACCCTGTCCTGGTGCCATAGTCGCACAGGTACTCATTGATGGCCCTCTGCTGCGTGTGCAGCCGCTGCAGCATGGCCAACGTTGAGTTCCACCTGGTGGGCATGTCACAGATTAGGCGGTTCTTGGGCAGGTAAAACTCCTTTTGGAGGTCCGTCAGCCGAGCACTGGCATTATATGACCGGCGGAAATGCACACAGACTTTCCTGGCCTGCCTCAGGACATCCTGTAAGCCCGGGTACCTGCCCAAGAACCGCTGCACCACCAAGTTAAGGACGTGAGCCAAACAGGGCACATGGGTCATTTGTCCCTGTCGGAGGGCAGAGAGGAGGTTGGTGCCATTGTCGCAAACCACCATTCCTGCCTTAAGTTGGCGTGGCGTCAACCACCTCTGAACCTGCCCCTGCAGAGCTGACAGAACCTCTGCCCCAGTGTGGCTCCTGTCCCCCAAGCACACCAGCTCAAGCACCGCATGGCATCTTTTGGCCTGCGTACTTGCGTAGCCCCTTGAACGCCTACGGAGCACCGCTGGTTCCGAGGAAGAGGCCATGGAGGAAGAAGAAGAGGAGGGGGTGGAGGAGAGAGGTGTGTCACAATCAGCATTTTGGAGGCGTGGTGGCGGAACAACCTCCAACACTACTGCACCTTGTCCTGCATCCTTCCCAGCTGCCAGCAGAGTCACCCAATGCGCCGTGAAACTTAGGTAACGTCCCTGTCCATGCCTGCTGGACCATGAGTCAGCGGTAATATGCACCTTACCGCTGACCGCCCTGTCCAGCGAGGCATGGACATTGCCTTCCACATGCCGGTAGAGCGCCGGAATCGCCTTCCGTGAGAAAAAGTGGCGTTTGGGTACCTGCCACTGAGGAACCGCACATTCCACAAACTCACCGAAGGGGGCAGAGTCTACCAACTGAAAAGGCAGCAGTTGAAGTGCTAGCAATTTTGCCAAGCTAGCATTCAACCGCTGGGCATGTGGATGGCTGGGAGCAAACTTCTTTCGGCGGTGCAGCAGCTGGGGCAGGGAAATTTGCCTGGTACAATCTGACGTCGGTGTACCAAAAGCAGATTGCCCACAAGTACTTGGCTGTGACACACCTAATTCTACACCTTCATTCCTCTCACTGCAGGTCTCAGAGAGGACTGAAGGTCTAGTGGGGTTGGAAATCTCAGCTGATGAGGAGCAAGGAGAGATCCTCTTTGTTCTTTGGTGTGGGTCTTTTAGATACGCTTGCCAACGAACTGCATGGCAGGTCAACATATGTCTGGTCAAGCATGTGGTACCCAAGCGGGAGATGTTTTGGCCACGCGAGATACGCTTGAGACATATGTTGCAAATAGCAGCGGTGTGATCTGATGCACTCGTCTCAAAAAAGGCCCACACCAAAGAACTTTTTGAATAACGCGCAGAGACTGCAGCGCCCTGCACATGTGGAGCTTTGGGGTGTGATGCAGTCAATGTGCTGCCCTTAGGCTGGCCCCTGGAGGGCATCCCGCCTCGTTGGTGATGTGCCGCCTCCTCCTCCTCCTCCTCCTCCTCTCTCCTATCAGGCACCCACGTTGAGTCAGTGACCTCATCATCCCCTCCCTCCTCATCCCTGGAGCAAACCTGGCAGTATGCTGCAGCAGGGGGAGCATGACTGCCAGATTGCTGTCCTTCTTGGGCACCCCCTCTGTCCGTGCTCATGTTACTGCCTTAATCGAGCTCAGTATCATCATCAGAGCCTTCCAAACGCTGGGCATCCTCCTGGAGCATGTACCCAACACTGTGGTCAAACAGTTCGAGGGAATCCTCAGGAGGACATGGTGGAGCTAGGGAAGGAGTCACTGATGACATTGAGCTGAGGGAAGAGGCCGCTGCTTTGCCAGACAAAGCACCCTGGGCATGGGTGAGAGAGGATAAAGAGGATGAGGACGGCTTGGTCATCCACTCGACCAAGTCTTCCGCATGTTGCGGCTCAACACGGCCAGCTGCCGAAAAAAAGGCCAAGCGTGTCCCATGGCCACGTGCTGATGAGGATGCACCGTCTCCACGACCAGCACTAGACACAGAGCCTGCTTGCCCTCTCTTATTGGCTTGTGACTGTCTGCCTCTCCTTCTTGGCCTTCCAGACATACTAATGGCCTGTAGCTGCACTAAGCTGGGATAGAACACCTGTAATTTTCTTCAGGTAGCTTTATATACTGTAACCAGACAAGCCTGCCTGTCAGTAGGAAGATAACAGGAATGGATCTAGCTGAACACTGTGAGCAGGACGCACTGTACTAAATGTAAATAGTCTAGCTGCCTGACCGTGGTACTAATAGGATCAAATAGAACACCAGTAATTTTCTTCAGGTAGCTTTATATACTGTAACCAGACAAGCCTGCCTGTCAGTAGGAAGATAACAGGAACGGATCTAGCTGAACACTGTGAGCAGGACGCACTGCACTAAATGCAAATAGTCTAGAAGATAACAGGAACGGATCTAGCTGAACACTGTGAGCAGGACGCACTGCACTAAATGTAAATAGCAGGAACGGATCTAGCTGAACACTGTGAGCAGGACGCACTGCACTAAATGTAAATAGCAGGAACGGATCTAGCTGAACACTGTGAGCAGGACGCACTGCACTAAATGTAAATGGCAGGAACGGATCTAGGTGAACACTGTGAGCAGGATGCACTGCACTAAATGTAAATAGTCTAGAAGATAACAGGAACGGATCTAGCTGAACACTGTGAGCAGGACGCACTGCACTAAATGTAAATAGCAGGAACGGATCTAGCTGAACACTGTGAGCAGGACGCACTGCACTAAATGTAAATAGCAGGAACGGATCTAGCTGAACACTGTGAGCAGGACGCACTGCACTAAATGTAAATAGCAGGAACGGATCTAGCTGAACACTGTGAGCAGGACGCACTGCACTAAATGTAAATAGCAGGAACGGATCTAGCTGAACACTGTGAGGAGGACGCACTGCACTAAATGTAAATGGCAGGAACGGATCTAGCTGAACACTGTGAGCAGGACGCACTGCACTAAATGTAAATAGCAGGAACGGATCTAGCTGAACACTGTGAGCAGGACGCACTGCACTAAATGTAAATAGTCTAGAAGATAACAGGAACGGATCTAGCTGAACACTGTGAGCAGGACACACTGCACTAAATGTAAATAGCAGGAACGGATCTAGCTGAACACTGTGAGCAGGACGCACTGCACTAAATGTAAATAGCAGGAACGGATCTAGCTGAACACTGTAAGCAGGACGCACTGCACTAAATGTAAATAGCAGGAACGGATCTAGCTGAACACTGTGAGCAGGACGCACTGCACTAAATGTAAATAGCAGGAACGGATCTAGCTGAACACTGTGAGCAGGACGCACTGCACTAAATGTAAATAACAGGAACGGATCTAGCTGAACACTGTGAGCAGGACGCACTGCACTAAATGTAAATAGTCTAGAAGATAACAGGAACGGATCTAGCTGAACACTGTGAGCAGGACGCACTGCACTAAATGTAAATAGTCTAGATAGAAGATAACAGGAACGGATCTAGCTAAACTGAATACAGTGTATATATATATATGCAACACCTGGGATGCATATATATACACAATACACTGTAAGTGCAGCTAACTGACTGACTGTTCTGCCTAATCTATCTAACTCAAATCAAATGACACTGTCTCTCTCTCTCTCTCTATCTCTCAGCACACCGGAACACACTACACAGGGCCGCCGTGCAGGCGGCCTTATATAGTGTGGGGCGTGTACTAAATCCCCTGAGCCATAATTGGCCAAAGCCACCCTGGCTTTGGCCAATTACAGCTCTCTCTACTGACGGCGCTGTGATTGGCCAAGCATGCGGGTCATAGTGCATGCTTGGCCAATCATCAGCCAGCAATGCACTGCGATGCCGCAGTGAATTATGGGCCGTGACGCGCCACACGAATTTGGCGCGAACAGCCCATATCGTTCGCAATTCGACGGACGGTCGAACAGCCGATGTTCGAGTCGAACATGGGTTCGACTCGAGCACGAAGCTCATCCCTACTTATCATAGAACGTGTCTGTCCACAGACTCCGTGGACCGCTTGACTTTTATAAAAATGAATCAGTCCTGGATTACCAGCTATGAAGCCCCTGATGCCAATGTCACTAAATAAGTCTTTTTGGGATGTGGAATCTCTGCAGGACTTCGAGGCTGCCTAGCTTTGAGGGTGTTCAATCATTTCATCTGGAAGAATGTTGGGCACAATTAACACCCAAAGACCAATTTTTCAGCACCTGTTTGACAGGTGCAAATCATTGCAATTTTTTACAGCAAGGCCAATTCTTGCTTTCATCAAGAGTACCTCTATAGGGTTACAGTGGGAAGACGCCATCGACACCCAAAGACCAATTTTTCTGCACCTGTTTGAAAGGTGCATATCATTGCAATTTTTTACAGCAAGGCTAATTCTTGCTTTCATCAAGATTACCTCTATAGGGTTACGATGGGAAGGCGCCACCAACACCCAAAGACCAATTTTTACGTACCCGTTACCTCTATCCAAAGTCAAAGTGACACCAGAATGTATCCAAAAAAATCATTAATCTTGTTCCCAGTGCACTACATTGTGGCCTCATCATACACACTGGCTCCCCAGCTGTTGCTGAGCAAAATAAAGGCAGCTTGCAGGGAAAATGACATTTTTTTGGTATCATACATGCAATTATTGCTGCAGCAGATTCTAGACATGGTACACTGCCACTTTACAGGTAGACTAAGGGGACCCCCCAGGCACTATATTGGAAGGAATTTTTCATTTTTATGCTTTCACTTTAAAAATCAAAAAATCACTGCTCATTTAAAAATGACATTTTTCACAAACTTTTTATATTGATATATGTCCCCCAGGGCAAGACCCAGAACCCTATAACCATTGTATGCCCAATTACTTGCATATAAGCCTTCAGGTCCGAATTTTCTTGTTCAAAAGTTCTGGTGTGAACCGAACAGGGGTCCGTTCAGCCCATCTATAGTGATAATACTAGTTTTTGCTGCTCTGGTCCACCAGCTCTGTTGATCCTCTGTCACTCAGTCCTCTCCGGTCCACGCTCACCTTCTGCTATTGTGTTCCCATGTTGTGCACCATTTGTGTCGTCTTCTAGTTGCTCCATTTTGGACCCCACTCAGCTTCCTGATGCTTCTTTCTGCACATTAGATATGATGTCTGCATCAGACACTTCTAGAATATATACACATGAACCGGACGTGACTGCTGATGACGTCTTTCTGGTTCGCTTCTTGTTTTCCCAGTGCATCCTGGGATATCCCATACCTGCAATACTTCCAAAACAAATTGAAGCTAAAACACTGAAGAAAAAGTCTCTCAAATGATGCAGGTTTTGCTAGTGAGCTTTGTCATAGACTTCTATGGAGGCTTTGAAGATACTTTGACGCACCAAGAAAGTTACATGGGTATGATTTTTGAAGCAAAGCAAACTTACCATTTTATTTTGTGACAGGTGCTTTAATTGGCATTCAGAGTGTTTTAAAAAAGTGTGTCCAATGCCACATTTTAAAGCACTTGTAAACAAGCCCTCACAGTGGTCACTGAGACAGGAAATAAGGGGAAATCTCTCCAAGGGGAGTTCACATCAACAAAACACAAACTTTTTCTGTATCTTCTAGGTATTTGGCAGCATATCACTAAAATAACAAGTAATTTACCCTCTCATGTACTGTTTAATAGAAGTCTCCTGTTTTTGAAATTCCCTCTAATTTATATTTAAAGTTTACTAATTTTTGCTTGCATTATAAAATGTTTTGTGTAGCTCATGCATGTCAAGGCATGTACTTAGGGCAAACTGCATAACATTTCTGGAAATTACACAGTTTAGGCATGGCTCGGCAGCATGGCTAGGCTGCCTGGAAAGGCTATAAATGCAGCTCACGTGCACAGATACCACTCATTTTGTTGATATCATGTATTTTGATGCGACTGTTTCAAGGAATTGCATTGTCTATGTATATGTACTTTACATAACAATTAAGCCAGTTTTAGACTTGCGACAGGATAATTGGTGACAGAAAAAATGTCTTGCAAAATGTAGGAACAGCCAAGACAAGACCTGGGTCCCTCACATTTGTTATGCAAGATGTGCTGTCAATCTTAGATCTTGGCTCAGAGGAACTTGGAAGTCAGTGCCATTTGCTGTCCCAATGATAGTGCGACAACTAAATGATTACTGCTAAAAATAAGAAATCAATTGAGTACCTCAATCTGCCTTCAGCCATGAGACCCGGGCCACATGAGAATAAGCTGCTACTACTGAAGTCACCAGAAAAATGGAGCTTGGAGGAAACAGACAAAGATGGTGCAATGCACCAGCCAGGCTCATAAGTCAGAATTAAACGACCTGGTTTTGAGTTTGTCAATATTGATAGGGAAATTCCAGAACTTAGGAGTTTCCAATAACATTTTGACTGCTGAACAACATTCAAAAAGATGTATTTAATATTCAAGCCTATAGTTTTAGCTATAGGCAGGGAGAACAATACAGTAAGTACATGGTGACATTCAATATAATTGTTCTGACTGGAGCTGGGGGCCTGAGTACATTTTATACTGTATACAAGGGGTGGCACCTTGAATGGGACTCTTTTGAAGTACCATTCAACTTTTTGGTGATATTCATTGATATGCAAATGGTTATTTAACATATACACGTCACTTCCCAAGTTCTGTGGGAAAGCCAGGGGTAGACCTTTTAACAGCTGAAATTTGATAACAACCAAAACAGCTGTTAACTCATACATCCTGTAACTAAACATTTGTAAAATATCTCTGCTTAATCAGAATACATGTTTTGATAATCATAACTAAATGTTTGATAAATAAATAATTATTCCATTTACCCTATCAAAGCAGAACTACTGGATTCAAGACTTCAGGGATGATATTTGCTATGACCAGGTATTAAAATTTCTGTCTTTCAAAGCCACCAAGTTGATTTCATAAATTTCTTTGCACAGGTTGGCAATCTTGTTTTCTGTACTGACACTGACGTTTTGTTTACAACTTTGGGTTGTGAGCAAGATCTACTAGAAACTCATATCTTTATTGATTAATCAAAGTACACTAATTACTAGGGATGGTCCCGATGTTCGACTCGAACATCGGGTGTTCGTTTGCTCGCAAACAAACCGAACATATGGAGCGTTCGCGGCAAATTCAAGTGCCGTGGAGCGCCCCATAATGCACTGCGAGATCTCAATGCATTGATGGCTGCTGATTGGCCAAAGCATGCACCTGACCTTGACTGTTCGCATGTTCTGGTGCGAACCAAACCAGGGGGCGTTAGGCCCATCCCTACTAATTACAAATGGGATATTTGTGGAGATCAAAAAGTAGTGGCTCTGCTGCTTGGAATGCAGCTTGGATATACCAAGAACAGGAGTTACATATGTAAATGGGCCAGCCATGCAAGAGAGTCCCATTACATTGCAAAGAAAATTTATCACATTGAAAATTTAAAATTATCACATGGTCCTAAGTATTCCGACCCTTTGCTCAGTATTTAGTAGAAGCACCCTTTTGATCTAATACAGCCATGAGTTTTTTTGGGAAAGATGCAACAAGTTTTTCACACCTGGATTTGGGGATCCTCTGCCATTCCTCCTTGCAGATCCTCTCCAGTTCTGTCAGGTTGGATAGTTAAACGTTGGTGGACAGCCATTTTTAGGTCTCTCCAGAGATGCTCAATTAGGTTTAAGTCAGGGCTCTGGCTGGGCCAATCAAGAATGGTCACAGAGTTGTTGTGAAGCCACTCCTTCGTTATTTTAGCTGTGTGCTTAGGGTCATTGTCTTGTTGGAAGGTAAACCTTCGGCCCAGTCTGAGGTCCTGAGCACTCTGGAGAAGGTTTTCGTCCAGGATATCCCTGTACTTGGCCGCATTCATCTTCCCCTCGATTGCAACCAGTCGTCTTGTCCCTGCAGCTGAAAAATACCCCCACAGCATGATGCTTCCACCACCATGCTTCACTGTTGGGACTGTATTGAACAGGCGATGAGCAGTGCCTGGTTTTCTCCACACATACCACTTAGAATTAAGGCCAAAAAGTTCTATCTTGGTCTCATTAGACCAAAGGATCTTATTTCTCACCATCTTGGAGTCCTTCAGGTGTTTTTTAGCAAACTCTATGCGGGCTTTCATGTGTCTTGCACTAAGCAGAGGCTTCCGTCGGGCCACTCTGCCATAAAGCCCCGACTGGTGGAGGGCTGCAGAGATGGTTGACTTTCTACAACTTTCTCCCATCTCCTGACTGCATCTCTGGAGCTCAGCCACAGTGATCTTTGGGTTCTTCTTTACCTCACTCACCAAGGCTCTTCTCCCCCGATAGCTCAGTTTGGCCAGACGGCCAGCTCTGGTCGTCCCAAATGTTTTCCATTTAAAGATTATGGAGGCCACTGTGCTCTTAGGAACCTTAAGTGCAGCAGACATTTTTTTGTAACCTTGGCCAGATCTGTGCCTTGCCACAATTCTGTCTCTGAGATCTTCAGGCAGTTCCTTTGACCTCATGATTCTCATTTGCTCTGACATGCACTGTGAGCTGTAAGGTCTTATATAGACAGGTGTGTGGCTTTCCTAATCAAGTCTAATCAGTATAATCAAACACAGCTGGACTCAAATGAAGGTGTAGAACCATCTCAATGATGATCAGAAGAAATGGACAGCACCTAAGTTAAATATATGAGTGTCACAGCAAAGGGTCTGAATACTTAGGACCATGTGATATTTCAGTTTTTCTTTTTTAATAAATCTGCAAAAATGTCAACAATTCTGTGTTTTTCTGTCAATATGGGGTGCTGTGTGTACATTAATGAGGGAAAAAAATGAACTTAAATGATTTTAGCAAATGGCTGCAATATAACAAAGAGTGAAAAAATATAAGAGGGTCTGAATACTTTCCGTCCACACTGTATATATATATATATATATATATATATATATATATATATATATATATTTTTTTTTTACATACTGTCAGCAGAGCAAGTGTCACTATGGTGACATTGTACTGATGTACATGTACAAATGGCTGGCTGCTCTGATATCACTGTATATCAGTGCTACCAGCCAATATCTCTGATCACTACCACAGCAGTACAATGTCACCAGACCAGTGGTGCCAGTCAGTGTCACTTATCACCGCCGCACTAGACAGTGTTGCTTATCACTGCCACACCACTCGCAGTGTCACTGATCACTGCCACACCAGTTACATTATCCCTGGTCACCACCATACGAGTCATATTGTCCCTTATTACCGCAACACCAGTTACAGTGTCCCTGATCACCGCCACACCAATTGCACACCAGTGTTAGCCAGCAACAGTATCCCTGCTTATCACCTCACCAGTCCCAGTGTCACCAGACCAGTGTAAATCAGCAGCAGTGTTCCTGAATGCTGCCACACTAGTTCTCAGTGTCACCCGACCAGTGCAGTCAGCAACAATGTTCCTCATCACTGCCACACCAGTGCAGCGTTGTTTATGCCTGCTGCCTGAACTGACCATGTCTCTGCCTGCTGCCAGAACTGACCCATCTGCACGTCTGACTAACTATGCTCCTGTGAGCATCCCCTGTGAACAACTGCCCTCCTGGAACCACAGGGATTTTTTTGTTCTTCAGCCTCCTATATTTCCTAGCTAGTGAATATAGCATTCTTGAGGGAAGCCATACACCAGTAGGCTAGGCTTGCTTGGCCTATAGGAAAAGGGATTGCTATAGGTGATGCTACACTGAGCTTTATTTCTTGACCACTCAAATGGAGGCGACCATTACAGTACATTGATTTTGATACAAATGATTGAGTTGTGTGATACACAAGATACAATGTCTGGTATATTTTCAGTCCAAAAAGTGAAAAATCGGAATGAAATCACCATACTCAGGAGTAGTAGTAGAATGTGTTTTGGGGTGTAATTGTAAGTATGTGCATGCTGTGTCTAAGAAATATCTTAGTAAATTGACAACTTTGTGTAAAAAAAATACATATTTATTTTCTTTCTGCAATTTCCAAAAGCTTGTGGCAAAAAAGTTAAGGCTTGAAAATACTTACCATGCCTCTTAAAAAATACCATGGGGTGATTACTTTCCAAAATGTGGTCATTTTGTGGGTGTTTTTACTATCCCGGTGCTCCAGGGCCTCCAAAAATGTAATAAGGTAACCAAGAATTTAGAACGCCTGAAGGTGCTCTTTGAATTGCTGCCCCTTCTATGTGGCTAGGCTGTGAAAAAGTCTCACACATTCGGTATCCCCATACCCAGTAGGAGTAGCAGAATGTGTTTTGGGGTGTAATTTTAAGTATGCCTGTGATGTGTGTTAGAAATATCTTATTCATTGAGAACTTTGTGGAAAAAAAATAATTTTCATTTATTTCCGGCATTTTCCAAAAGCTTGTAGCAAAAATCTAGATTTTCAAAAGACTCACTATGCCTTTCAGAAAATACCTTGGGGTGTTCATTCCAAAATGGGGTAATTTTGTAGGTGTTTCCCTGTCCTGGTTCTCCAGGGCCTTGAAAAATATGATAGTAAATTAGATGCAAAATGTTTGCTTTTTGAAAGCCTAAAGGTGCGCCTTGGATTTTGAGCCCCTCTATGTATCTAGGCTATGAAAAAGTCTCCACGTATGGCATTCTCACACTGAGGAGAAATAGCAGAATGTGTTTTGTGGTGTAATTCTAATTATGTCAATGCTGTGTATGATAAATAACTTAAAAATACAACTGTAATTGTAACTAAAGTAACCAAATATCTCAGACTGTCTACTTTCCAAAAAGGGGTTATTTGGGGGGTATTTGTACTGTCCTGGCACTTTATGGCCTAAAGGAATGAGCTATGCAGTCAGTACATCAGGACTGATCAATTTTCAAATAAATAAATATATATATATATAAATGCACAGTGGCAACGTTTGATGGCACAGTGGCTGCATTTGATGGGCACAGTGGCTGCGTTTGATGGTCACAGTGGCACAGTTTGATGGCACAGTGGCTGCGTTTGATGGGCATAGTGGCTGCGTTTGATGGGCACAGTTCCTGCGTTTGATGGGCACACTGACTGCGTTTGCTGGCACAGTGGCTTCGATTGATGGGGTTTTTTTCAGAATTTTTCAGTTTGTTTGCGCTCCCCCAAAAATTTTGAGCACCAGTTCATCAGCTTGAACAGTCAGCAACAGCAAAAGTGACCTCAAGATCTTACCTCATTTTCTCTCTCTCTTATTCTGCATGGGCGTGCGGCAGCCAGCAGTGATTAGTGAGAGGTGGGGCTACCTCTGCTCTGAGCTACATAGCACCTCATCGCATAGAAAGTTGTCTTCAACAAAAAGGAACCTTTTACAGACAGCCACAAATAAAAACCAATTTTTACAAACAAGGAATTTTATCTTCATTTTTGCTCAGAAATCCATATCAGATGTTTCCGTATTTTTTAAATGTGTTTAAGGCCCCAATCACACTTGCAAATGGAGCCATTAGCAATTAGATGTGGGGGACCCAGCAGGAGATCCAGAGGATTAGCTGTGGGCAGAAGCCTAATTGAAAGGAACGGGAGGCTGACAGCTCCCACAGCTATTTGCGGCAGCTTGCATGTAATCGCTGAAACAGTGATTACCTGCAAATGATTGTTCCTGAGCTCGGTCTGCTAATTGCCATTGGGTCTCTGACATCTAATTGCTAACAGTACCATTTGCAAGTGTGAATGGGGCCTAAAAGCCAAATGTCCAACTGCTTTATGAAGAGTGTTGCCTTATTATAACACTGCTGTTTTTTTCTCTGTGTTATGCACAAAGTTGAATAAATAGGGAATTAAAAATAAACAGGACATTTTTAAAATTTACATTTGCGCCAGGCCCAAGAGTGGTCCACTCTCTGACACTAGTAATGGAGCCTATATGGAAAGGGTGTTTTTCACTTTTTGTTTGTCACAAGACTGATGGCCTAGGCTGTCCAAGGGTACTTGATCAATATCAGTTGCCAGTACTTATTACAAAGGAACATAGGAGTAGCTTCAGGGGATGCAGGGGTCTCAATGGAGACCCTGCCCATGCTGCAGGGTGCCCGTGTGGCCTCCCTTTGACAGACCTGATCTATATTTATCCGCCCTCACACCTATCCCTACTCTTATCAGTGGAGCCTCTAGAAATAGTGTGTGTGTATAGAACCAGACATGTCACAGTTGAATAACACCACCATTTTGTTGGTTGGACATAATTGTTCATAATTTAGTTGTATACTACAGTCGATAACCAAGATGATGGCAGCGGTTCTATGTAAAGATGACACTTCCAGTTTCAGGCTCACACCATTCTTGGATATCCTGCTAATAAGAATAGGAATGAGTAGTGTGAGAGAGGACAGAGGGGACAGGCAAGAGCAATAAAGACTGTGGGGGACATATAGTGGGTGTATTTTCTGCACTGAGGTTTATATAATGTATAAAATGTGATCTGGATCAAAACCCCCTTTGCTCCAAGCCCCATGTCGGCTGTGTGGGCAGCTATGGCGGTAGTTCTGCTACTGATACCACCACTAAATGTCTGTGCCTACTGTTAGGTTTCCCTAATCTTGTAGTCTATGCTATGAAATCTTCTCATCTTTAACCACTTCCCGCCCGGTCCATAGCAGATGACGGCCGGGCGGTGGTTCAGTTATCCTGACTGGGAGTCATATGATGTCCAGCAGGATAACATGCGGCTGCACGCCCGCGGGGGCGCGCATCGCGGCGATCGGTGGATCGGTGTGTCAGCCTGACACACCACTCCACCGATCTCCGCCTCCGGCGGAGGCTCTTTACCATGTGATCAGCCGTGTCCAATTACAGCTGATCACGATGTCAATAGGAAGAGCTGACAGACGCGAGTAGAGGAGAGCCGATCGGCGGCTCTCCTGGCAGGAGGGGTCTGCGCTGATTGTTTATCAGTGCAGCCCCCCTCAGATCACCACACTGGACCACCAGGGATCTCCACTAGGACCACCAGGGAAGGGGCAACATGTGGATGGCCAGGTATGTACCCCATGGCCATCCACATGTGCCCAGTGTGCCCAGTCAATGCCCAATCTGTGCCAATCAGTGCCCACAAATGGGCACTGATTGGCACCATTATATAGCACTGATGCCCAGCAATGCCACCCTTAGGGGCATCAGTGCCATCAGTCAGTGTCATCAGTGCCACCCATCAGTGTCCATCTGGGCCACCTGTCAGTGCCCATCCATGCCCATCAGTGCCCACCTATCAGTGCCCATCTGTGCCAACTATCAGTGCCACCCATAACTACCCATCAATGCCACATACCAGTGCCCATCAATGCCACCTATGAGTGCCCATCAGTGCCGCCTATGAGTGCCCATCGGTGCCACCTATGAGTGCCCATCAGTGCCGCATACCAGTGCCACCTATCAGTGCCCATCAGTGCCACCTATCAGTGCCCATCAGTGCCGCCTATCAGTGCCCATCATCGGTGCCCATCAGTGCCGCCATATCAGTGCCCGTCAGTGCAGCCATATCAGTGCCCATCATTGAAGAAGAAAACATTACTTATTTACAAAAAATTTTAACAGAAACAAAGAAAAACTTTTCAGTCTTTTTTCATTTGTTGCGCAAAAAATAAAAACCACAGAGGTGATCAAATACCACCAAAAGAAAGCTCTATTTGTGGGAACAAAATTATAAAAAATTTGTTTGGGTACAGTGTAGCATGTCCGCACAATTGTCATTCAAATTGCGACAGCGCTGAAAGCTGAAAATTGGCCTGGGCGGGAAGGTGTCTAAGTGCCTGGTATTGAAGTGGTTAATATGATTGTAGAACACTGTTATCTCACGTTCTCAACTCATTATGCCCCACTTGACCTGTGGGTAAGAACTAATGATGCAGTTTAAGCATTCGTAGTAATATGGATGCTTTACAAAAGTAATAATAATGAGCTGTTGTATGAGCTCGCCAATGTCTTTCTTTTTTTTTTATTTTGTTATAGCTCATGAAAGATCTGAATGTTTCTGCTAGACCTTAGGAGATGCATGGACAGTCCGAAATTTACAATCACAGCTCCTGGTTTGGAGTATTGCTTTGCAAATGTCTGGCATTCCTGAACTTGCAGTATTACAACTGCAGCATATTTGACACTCACTGGTGCTAGTTTTCACTCCAGGCATTCGGTGTTTGTACAAATTGAGAATATCTTGTAACTTTTCCTGCCTATGGCCATCTTCACTGGAGACAAAGCAAAGACCTGCATTTGTTACGCTGATACTGTTTTTAAAATAATAAAAATGTTTTTAAAAATCAATACATTTTGCCTGAGTTAATAGTGATAATATAAGATCCAAATCAGCATTCTTTCTCATTATTAGATTACTATTCAGCTATATTCTTTTTGGAAGGAGAAAACAAAATGACAGATGCATTTTTGCGTTTTGAAATATTAATGTTAATGCATGTCTGTTGGAAAACTACCCATAAATGAGTTATTCCAAGCCACGAGTAATGACAGGGAGCATTTAATAATTCAGCTTTGAGATATTAGATGGCTGAGTGTTAACGATTGGATGCTTTTGAGGATAAGAAGTTGAAGTGAATGTGTCAGAAATATGAATCATAACAGAAATATATTAGAAAAATCAAAATATTAATATTTCCTATTGTTCATGGTTTGTCAGGAATTGTCACGATAAATCCTGTACAGATAAATTTAAAATATTGATAGAAAAATTCAGTCCAAGTATTATTCTTCCAAACAAAGCCAAGCTCCTTCATTCATAGAAATGGCTTCTTTAACTTTATTTAAAGAAGGAATATCTATTTTAGGAGGAGATTTTATTCCCCTTGTCCCTTAAATTACATTTCTCGTCTGAAAAAATACAGATCTCCCACAGAGATTTAAAGAGACTAAAGGAGGAAATTAAAAATTATGATTGATTGACATTCGTATAGTATACCACAGAGACCAAAAAGATAAAACTTTTCATTACCTCCTACACAATGTACACACATTGAATATTGGTTAATCTGCCGTTACACAATAAATAAAATAAACAACAAAAAAGGGCTCCACTTAGATCTGTTATTCACTTTTATAAGAAATGGGTAGACACCCGCTAAAATTAGGAACTTACTGAGCTTTTAAATATAGATAGGGGGATTGCACTGACAGCTTCTATAAGAAAATGGAGACCATTCAGTGTCTTGGCTTGCCATACTGGAGGCAGATATTAACCATAATTTGTGGTTTTGTAATAGGTTTGTTTTATACGGAAAAGAAAAAAAACAAATTTAATGAACAGACCTAAGTAATAAAATCTAAAACCTAGTAAAAATATACAATGGTTATTTATCTACTCGCACTGAAGAGGAGTTAAACACTTTAAACTGTATCTAAACCCAAAAGCAAAAATGTAATATATTGTATCTTACCAGATATAGTGGCTACATTGGTTTTCTTTTTTTTTTCATTTCCTTTTTTTGTCTGATAATTTTGGCTATAACAAACGTCCTATTCTAGGGTAACAACACTCAATCACGGCAGGCTGCTCTTCTGCACTGTCAGAGCCCTGGTTGGACAAAGTGATGACTTTGTCCAGTGACTGCTGAGTGCCCATAGTCGCACCCCACACTATAAAAGGTTTCTTCCCACAGAAAGCTTTTGCAGTGTATTGTGGGAGTGGGGATAGATAGAGCAGGGCTCAGTTTGTAGCGAGTTAGTGTGTTTACTTATTGTGACTCTAGTGTTACTGTAGTGTTAGGGTAGTGTGAGTATAGTGTATCAGTATAGTGTAGTGTGAGTACACATTGTCAGTATAGAGTGAGTATAGCATAGTGTGAGTATAGTGTAAGTATAGTGTAGTGTGTCAGTATAGTGTGAGTATAGTGCATCAGTAGGGATGAGCTTCGTGTTCGAGTCGAACCCATGTTCGACTCGAACATCGGCTGTTCGGTCGTTCGCCGAATTGCGAACGATATGGGCCGTTCGCGCCAAATTCGTGTGGCGCGTCACGGCCCATAATTCACTGCGGCATCGCAGTGCATTGCTTGCTGATGATTGGCCAAGCATGCACTATGACCCGCATGCTTGGCCAATCACAGCGCCGCCTGAACAGAGAGCCGTAATTGGCCAAAGCCAAGGAGGCTTTGGCCAATTATAGCTCAGAGGATTTAGTACACGGCCCACACTATATAAGGCCGCCTGCACGGCGGCCCTGTGCAGTGTGTTCCGGTGTGCTTAGAGAGAGAGAGAGACAGTGTCATTTCATTTGAGTTAGCTAGATTAGACAGGACAGTCAGTCAGTTAGCTGCACTTAAAGTGTATTGTGTATATATATGCATCCCAGGTGTTGCATATATATATATACACTGTATTCAGTTTAGCTAGATCCGTTCCTGTTATCTTCTAGACTATTTACATTTAGTGCAGTGCGTCCTGCTCACAGTGTTCAGCTAGATCCGTTCCTGTTATCTTCCTACTGACAGGCAGGCTTGTCTTGTTACAGTATTTACAGCTACCTAAAGAAAATTACTGGTGTTCTTTTGATCCTATTAGTACCACGGTCAGGCAGCTAGACTATTTACATTTAGTACAGTGCGTCCTGCTCACAGTGTTCAGCTAGATCCGTTCCTGTTATCTTCCTACTGACAGGCAGGCTTGTCTTGTTACAGTATATAAAGCTACCTGAAGAAAATTACTGGTGTTCTTTTGATCCTATTAGTACCACGGTCAGGCAGCTAGACTATTTACATTTAGTGCAGTGCGTCCTGCTCACAGTGTTCAGCTAGATCCGTTCCTGTTATCTTCCTACTGACAGGCAGGCTTGTCTTGTTACAGTATATAAAGCTACCTGAAGAAAATTACTGGTTTTCTTTTGATCCTATTAGTACCATGGTCAGGCAGCTAGACTATTTACATTTAGTGCAGTGCGTCCTGCTCACAGTGTTCAGCTAGATCCGTTCCAGTTATCTTCCTACTGACAGGCAGGCTTGTCTTGTTAAAGTATTTACAGCTACCTAAAGAAAATTACTGGTGTTCTTTTGATCCTATTAGTACCACGGTCAGGCAGCTAGACTATTTACATTTAGTGCAGTGCGTCCTGCTCACAGTGTTCAGCTAGATCCATTCCTGTTATCTTTCTACTGACAGGCAGGCTTGTCTTGTTACAGTATATAAAGCTACCTGAAGAAAATTACTGGTGTTCTTTTGATCCTATTAGTACCACGGTCAGGCAGCTAGACTATTTACATTTAGTACAGTGCGTCCTGCTCACAGTGTTCAGCTAGATCCGTTCCTGTTATCTTCCTACTGACAGGCAGGCTTGTCTTGTTACAGTATATAAAGCTACCTGAAGAAAATTACTGGTGTTCTTTTGATCCTATTAGTACCATGGTCAGGCAGCTAGACTATTTACAGTTAGTGCAGTGCGTCCTGCTCACAGTGTTCAGCTAGATCCGTTCCTGTTATCTTCCCTGACAGGCAGGCTTGTCCTGTTACAGTATATAAAGCTACCTGAAGAAAATTACTGGTGTTCTTTTGATCCTATTAGTACCACGGTCAGGCAGCTAGACTATTTACAGTTAGTGCAGTGCGTCCTGCTCACAGTGTTCAGCTAGATCCGTTCCTGTTATCTTCCCTGACAGGCAGGCTTGTCCTGTTACAGTATATAAAGCTACCTGAAGAAAATTACTGGTGTTCTTTTGATCCTATTAGTACCACGGTCAGGCAGCTAGACTATTTACAGTTAGTGCAGTGCGTCCTGCTCACAGTGTTCAGCTAGATCCATTCCTGTTATCTTCCTACTGACCGGCAGGCTTGTCTTGTTACAGTATATAAAGCTACCTGAAGAAAATTACTGGTGTTCTTTTGATCCTATTAGTACCACGGTCAGGCAGCTAGACTATTTACAGTTAGTGCAGTGCGTCCTGCTCACAGTGTTCAGCTAAACCTACAAGTTAGTGGGGTGCGTCCACCTCACAGTGTTCAGCTAAAGCTACCTGTAGAAGGTTGCTGATGTTCTCATACTACAGGCAGGCAGTTGATTTTGCTAGCTGCAGTATATATATATATATATATATATATATATATATATATATATATATATATATATATCCTAGCTTAGTGCAGCTACAGGCCATTAGTATGTCTGGAAGGCCAAGAAGGAGAGGCAGACAGTCACAAGCCAATAAGAGAGGGCAAGCAGGCTCTGTGTCTAGTGCTGGTCGTGGAGACGGTGCATCCTCATCAGCACGTGGCCATGGGACACGCTTGGCCTTTTTTTCGGCAGCTGGCCGTGTTGAGCCGCAACATGCAGAAGACTTGGTCGAGTGGATGACCAAGCCGTCCTCATCCTCCTCATCCTCTCTCACCCATGCCCAGGGTGCTTTGTCTGGCAAAGCAACGGCCTCTTCCCTCGGCTCAATGTCATCAGTGACTCCTTCCCTAGCTCCACCATGTCCTCCTGAGGAGTCCCTCGAACTGTTTGACCACAGTGTTGGGTACATGCTCCAGGAGGATGCCCAGCGTTTGGAAGGCTCTGATGATGATACTGAGCTCGATGAAGGCAGTAACATGAGCACGGACAGAGGGGGTGCCCAAGAAGGACAGCAATCTGGCAGTCATGCTCCCCCTGCTGCAGCATACTGCCAGGTTTGCTCCAGTGATGAGGAGGGAGGGGATGATGAGGTCACTGACTCAACGTGGGTGCCTGATAGGAGAGAGGAGGAGGAGGAGGAGGAGGAGGAGGAGGCGGCACATCACCAACGAGGCAGGATGCCCTCCAGGGGCCAGCCTAAGGGCAGCACATTGACTGCATCACATGTGCAGGGCGCTGCAGTCTCTGCGCGTTATTCAAAAAGTTCTTTGGTGTGGGCCTTTTTTGAGACGAGTGCATCAGATCGCACCGCTGCTATTTGCAACATATGTCTCAAGCGTATCTCACATGGCCAAAACATCTCCCGCTTGGGTACCACATGCTTGACCAGACATATGTTGACCTGCCATGCAGTTCGTTGGCAAGTGCATCTAAAAGACCCACACCAAAGAACAAAGAGGACCTCTCCTTGCTCCTCATCAGCTGAGATTTCCAACCCCACTAGACCTTCAGTCCTCTCTGAGACCTGCACTGAGAGGAATGAAGGTGTAGAATTAGATGTGTCACAGCCAAGTACTTGTGGGCAATCTGCTTTTGGTACACCGACGTCAGATTGTACCAGGCAAATTTCCCTGCCCCAGCTGCTGCACCGCCGAAAGAAGTTCCCACATGCCCAGCGGTTGAATGCTAGCTTGGCAAAATTGCTAGCACTTCAACTGCTGCCTTTTCAGTTGGTAGACTCTGCCCCCTTCCGCGAGTTTGTGGAATGTGCGGTTCCTCAGTGGCAGGTACCCAAACGCCACTTTTTCTCACGGAAGGCGATTCCGGCTCTCTACCGGCATGTGGAAGGCAATGTCCATGCCTCGCTGGACAGGGCGGTCAGCGGTAAGGTGCATATTACCACTGACTCATGGTCCAGCAGGCATGGACAGGGACGTTACCTAAGTTTCATGGCGCATTAGGTGACTCTGCTGGCAGCTGGGAAGGATGCAGGACAAGGTGCAGTAGTGTTGGAGGTTGTTCCGCCACCACGCCTCCAAAATGCTAATGATTGTGACACACCTCTCTCCTCCACCCCCTCCTTTTCTTCTTCCTCCATGGCCCAGCAGTGTTCCGTAGTCGTTCAAGGGGCTACGCAAGTACGCAGGCCAAAAGATGCCATGCGGTGCTTGAGCTGGTGTGCTTGGGGGACAGGAGCCACACTGGGGCAGAGGTTCTGTCAGCTCTGCAGGGGCAGGTTCAGAGGTGGTTGACGCCACGCCAACTTAAGGCAGGAATGGTGGTTTGTGACAATGGCACCAACCTCCTCTCTGCCCTCCGACAGGGACAAATGACCCATGTGCCCTGTTTGGCTCATGTCCTTAACTTGGTGGTTCTTGGGCAGGTACCCGGGCTTACAGGATGTCCTGAGGCAGGCCAGGAAAGTCTGTGTGCATTTCCGCCGGTCATATAATGCCAGTGCTCGGCTGACGGACCTCCAAAAGGAGTTTAACCTGCCCAAGAACCGCCTAATCTGTGACATGCCCACCAGGTGGAATTCAACGTTGGCCATGCTGCAGCGGCTGCACACGCAGCAGAGGGCCATCAATGAGTACCTGTGCGACTATGGCACCAGGACAGGGTCAGGGGAGCTTGTTTTTTTTTCCCCACGCCAGTGGGCCATGATCAGGGATGCATGCACTGTCCTGTCACCATTTGAGGAGGCCACGAGGATAGTGAGCAGTGACAGTGCATGCATCAGTGACACTGTCCCCCTTGTCCACCTGTTGGAGCACACGCTGCGTGGAATAATGGACAGGGCACTTGAGGCAGAACAGAGGCAGGAAGAGGAGGACTTCCTTAGCTCTCAAGGCCCCCTTTATCCAGACAGTGTTCCTGCATGCCCGCCGATCACACAGGAAGAGGACGAGGAGGAGGAGGAAGAGGAGGAAGATTGTGTCAGTATGGAGGTGGAGCCTGGCACTCAGCATCAGCAGCAGTCTTTAAGGGATCAGTCCCAAGAAACACATGGACCTGTACGTGGCTGGGAGGAGGTGGCTGCAGACCATGTCGTCCTTAGTGACCCAGAGGACTCCGGACCGAATGCCTTAGCAAACCTACGCTGCATGGCCTCCCTAATCCTGCAAAGCCTGCGTAAGGATCCTCGTATTCGTGGTATCAAGGAGAAGGACCAATACTGGCTGGCAACCCTCCTTGATCCACGTTACAAGGGTAAGGTTGCGGACCTTATCTTGCCATCGCAGAGGGAGCAGAGGATGAAACATCTTCGGGAGGCCTTGCAGAAAGGTCTGTGCAACGCGTTCCCAGAGACTGGGAGGTTGCAAACTCCTGTTTCTGGACAACGTGTTGCTGAGGCTTCGGTCAGTCAAAGAAGGAGCGGTAGAGAAGGTGGCCGTCTGACCGATGCGTTCAGACAATTTTTTGGTCCGCAGCCCCAAGGTATGATCAGTTCCAGCAATCATCGCCAGCGTCTGTTTTACATGGTGCAGGAATACCTAGGGGCAAGATCAGACTTGGACACCTTTCCCACTGAAAATCCTCTGGGTTACTGGGTCTTGAGGATGGATCACTGGCCAGAGCTTGCACAGTATGCAATTGAGCTACTGGCCTGTCCTGCATCCAGCGTTCTTTCGGAACGCACATTCAGTGCTGCTGGAGGCGTGATAACCGATCACAGGGTGCGTCTGTCCACCGACTCGGTCGATCGACTGACCTTCATAAAAATGAATCAGTCTTGGATCACCACCAGCTACCAAGCACCTGATGCTGATGTAACCGAATAATTTTTTTTGAAATCTCAGATCCCTTCAAAGACTGCCTATGCTGATGCTGAGTGACTATCCCTGAGTAATTATCCTCTTCCTCCTCAATCATCACGCTGATAGCTTGTAAGAACATTTTTGGTTCTGGGCGCCACCACCAGTGCCTAAGGCACAATTTTTCAGCCCCTGTTTAACAGGGGCATGTAATTACAATTTTTGATGTAATACTTTGCAGCAGGGCTCGTTCCTGCATTCCAACTAGAGTGTCTGTGAGGGGTTGCAGTGTTGTGGCACCAGCACCAGTGCCTAAGGCCCAATTTTTCTGCTCCTGTCTAACAGGGGCGTGTAATTACAATTTTTGATGCAATACTTTGCAGCAGGGCTCGTTCCTGCGTTCCAACTAGAGTGTCTGTGAGGGGTTACATTGTTGTGGCACCAGCACCAGTGCCTAAGGCCCAATTTTTCTGCCCCTGTCTAACAGGGGCGTGTAATTACAATTTTTGATGCAATACTTTGCAGCAGGGCTCGTTCCTGCGTTCCAACTAGAGTGTCTGTGAGGGGTTGCAGTGTTGTGGCACCAGCACCAGTGCCTAAGGCCTAATTTTTCAGCTCCTGTTCAACAGGGGCATGTAATTACAATTCTTGATCTAATATTTCACAGCAGGGCCCTGTGAGGGCTTACAGTGTTGTGGCCACAGCAACACCTAAGGCCCAAATTTCTGCTGAGTATATAGGGCAGGACCCTACTTTCAAACATCTAACTTACAAACGACTCCTACTTGCAAACGGAAGGAGACAACAGGAAGTCAGATGAACTCTACCCCTAGGAAGGGAAATTCTCTCCTGTAAGAGTTAATATGGGAAAAAAAAATCTCCTTTCCACTGATGCTTTCCAATCCTTGTTCCACAAAAAAACCCAAATTTTCAAAAAACATTTTTCATTGGGACAAAAAGTGAGGTGAAATCTTCTGAAGAGGAGGAAAGACAGCAAAACAAATGTCACAGGGGTGATAACCCTTCCCTATGTTTTCCAAAAAGCTTAAAAAAGATTTTTTGGCTGGAGCTAAACACGTTAAAAATGTACCCGTTCAAAATTACAAACAGATTCTACTTAACAACAAACCTACAGTCCCTGTCTTGTTTGCACCGCCTGTATACTGCTGTTCAGAGTATATAGGGCCTGGTGGCCCCACACCTTTCCTTATTTTAATTTGGGTGCGGGGTTCCCCTTAATATCCATACAAGACCCAAAGGGCCTGGTAATGGACTGGGGGGTACCCATGCCGTTTGTCTCACTGATTTTCATCCATATTGCCATGACCCAACATTACATTAAACCCGCAAGCAGTTTTAAATGAGATTTTTTCCTTTAAAAATGACATTTGGTGCAGGGACTGTTCTAAACACGGGAAACACGCGTCACTTTACAGGCATACTATAGACACCCCCCAGGTACGATATTTAAAGGAATATTTCACTTTTTTTTTTTTACTTTAAGCATCATTAAAATCACTGCTCCCGAAAAAACGGCCGTTTTTAAAAGTTTTTTTTGCATTGATACATGTCCCCTGGGGTAGGACCCGGGTCCCCAAACCCTTTTTAGGACAATAGCATGCAAATTAGCCTTTAAAATGAGCACTTTTGATTTCGAACGTTCGAGTCCCATAGACGTCAATGGGGTGCTAACGTTCGTGCGAGCTTTCGGTCCGTTCGCAGGTTCTGGGGGTGTTCGGCTCATCCCTATGCATCAGTATAGTGTAGTGTGAGTATAGTGTCAGTATAGAGTGCTTATAGTGTAGTGTGTCAGTATAGTGTGAGTATAGTGTAGTGCCCGTGTAGTGTGTTAGTGTAGTGCAGTATTTAACACAGCAATTACATAACATTTAGTGCTGTATACACTACTGTATACCCTTTTTTTTTTTTTTAGTTGCATGTTTTTTTTGTTTTTGTTTTTTGGGGGGGGGTTGTCTGTTTTGTTTTTTTTGTCCCCTGCCTGCCCCCCTTTTTTTTTAAATTGTCAGTTGCAGTTTTTCTGACTGGAACGCTGATTTTCCCCCTTTTTAATTACTTAATTTTTTTTATAGTTTATAAATTTCAGTCAGCATCAGTCCTCAATTTAAAGTGCAACAACCACCACTTTTCATTTAATAAAGTGTATCCAATCACACATTTCACAGTTTCTATTAAACTTGGGTAATAAGCCCCCCCCCCCCCCCACCCAATCAAGTCTGGGAGCCCAACAGGGAGAGCCAGATGTTGCCATACCACTATGAGGGGGCCAACAGCATCTGTGTCCACAGGCAAAGGTGGATGTTGTCCTCAGGCAGGGCACATTTGTCTCTTTTTAGTGAGGTTGCCTGTGCTATTCAGCCACAGCATGCAGAGGAGGTGGTGGACTGGCTTACTAAACCATCCTCATCCACGTCATGCTCTATGACCCAAGCTGACACTAATGCACAGTCCACCGCAGCTGCCAGAGTGGCCTTTTTCTGCCTCCTTGTCCACAGCTACTCCTGCCATTGCCCCAGCATCATGCATGGAGGAGTCAGCTGAATTATTTGAACAAAGCGTCAGCCACTTGCTTCTTGATGATGCACAGACGTTATTTTATTCTGATGTTGGTTCAGAGGTAGAGGGAGTAACATGAGCCTTCAGAGAGGAGAGAACACTGATAAACAACAAATTGACAGTCAATTTTCCCCCAGCCGCAGCGTATTGCCAAATTGGTTCCAGTGATGATGAGGATGGAGGGGGTTATGATGAAGGTCATTGACACGACTTGGGTGCCAGATAGAGCAGAGGAGGAAAGTGAGGGTGAGAAACAACCCCAAGGAGGCAAGATTTATTCCAGGGGCAGCCGTCATGGAAGGGTAGAGAGCAGCCACCATATTCCATCAGATTGTGGAGCTGTTATCTCCTTGCCCACTTCCCACAGCTCAGCTATTTGGGCCTTTTTTAGCTCATGTGTAGCCAATTGCACTGTTGAAATTTGCAATCTCTGCTGCAAGCAGATCAAGTGTGGCAAAAACAGGCAATTAACCTCCCACCACTCAGCCTGTTGGCAGAAGCACCTGAAATCCAAACACAAGGCACACAATTGTTCTCTTCCTGACTCCTCACCTTTCATGTCTACCCCCTTATATCTTATGACCTCTCAGCAGCCTCCAATGACAGGGATGATGTATAGCAAAGGTTTTCACAGGTCCTTGCAGCACGTCTGCCAGCAGCATACCACCAGCTGTAGAGTATTGCAGGCAAATTTCTCTGACCCAGCTGCTGCAGTGGAAAAAAAATACACTCCCTGCCACCCACATGCCAAGTGTTGAAATTCCAGCTTGTCCAAAAAAAGAAAGCTTGCAGGGAAAATTAAATTAAATGTCATTTTTTTTTTATAAATGTCAGTTTTGCTGAAGCAGGTTCTATACATGGTACAGATGTGCCACTTTACAGGCAGACTAAGTGGACACCCCCACGCACTGATGAATCATCCCCTTAGTTAGGTGCTAGGGAGAGTATAGTTTTTGGGTTTCCCTGCCTAACAGGGGGACTGTTAGGTAAATGTAGGTGCTCTCTGCCTACCAGGGAGCAGTAATCCATTGATAGGGTCTGCTCAAGTGTGCTCAGATGCTGCTCATGTTATTTGCCTGTTTCACACTGGTCCAATAGGACGGGACAAATTGGGCATTGGGAGGATACCTGACAAATGGGGCGTATTTGCAGCCCTGGCCATTGGCAGAGGAAGGTGCCTCAAGGCATGCCGGGTGACTGTATATATGCCTAAAGCACATGTACTCTGGGTCTTTGCTTGGAGAGCAGGGCCCCAGAGGAAGGGGGCTGCTGCCCCTCCTCTGTACAGGCTGCCATGCAGCCTCAGGTGGTCGACCTGAGGGCCAGGGCTGTAGAATCTGTAACCTAGATGTCCTGTAGTGTTGACTAGGAGGGATACGCATCTAGAAGGATCTGTTCCTGGCTAGTGTGAGTACTGATCTACATCCAGAGGCCTGTTCTGTGAGGGCCATCCCTTCCAGCTAGTGAAGTCAGTGGACAGGTATCAGCCAAAGGTGATACTGCTGAGTGTCCTGAAGAAGAGAGGAGCATTGAGCCTGCTGCCAGAGCAAGCAAAGGACTTATTCTTCTACACAGCTATAGTGTGGTCTAGCAGAGAGTCTGCTATCCAATTCAATTTAACTACCTAAGGACCGGAAGGATTTGCCCCCTTAATGACCAGGCTATTGTTTGCGATACGGCACTGCAACAATTTTACTGACAATTGCGCAGTCATGCAAAGCTGTATCCAAACAAAATTGAGGTCCTTTTTGTCCCACAAATAGAGCTTTCTTTTGGTGGTATTTGATCACCTCTGCGGTTTTTATTTTTTGGGCTATAAACAAAAAAAGAGCAACAATTTTGAAAAAAAAGCAATATTTTTTACTTTTTGCTATAATAAATATCCCCCCCAAAAATATATAAAAAACAAATTGCTTCCTCTGTTTAGGCCGATATATATTGTTCTACATATTTTTGGTAAAAAAAAAACGCAATAAGCATATATTGATTGGTTTGCGCAAAAGTTATAGCGTCTACAAAATAGGGAATAGTGTTATGGCATTTTTATTTTTATTTTATTTTTTACTAGTAATGGCGGGGATCAGCGATTTTTATTGGGACTGCGACAGATTGGACACTTTTGACACATTTTTGGGACCATTGACATTTATACAACGATCAGAGAGATACAAATGCACTGATTACTGTGTAAATGTCACTGGTAGGGAAGGGGTTAACACTAGGGAGCGATTAAGGGGTTAAATGTGTTCCCTGCTAGGTGATTCTAAAGCCTCATACACATGATAGGACTTTGTACAAACTTTCCTGTGGATTTTTGTACAAAGGGCGTTGGCTGTAAACTAATTAAGCATACACACGGCAGGACTTTTTCAGCCAACTTTCACAAAATCAAGTTGTTTTTCAGCTCCTAACCGCCACCCTTGGGTCAACTTCTGCATTGTTGTCTGATCTTTTGCATTTTCTGAGCATGCGTGTTTGTACTTTGGACTAAAGTCCTATGGACTTGTGTACACACAATAGAATTTTGCACTATAGGACTTTTATTGCTAGAAAGTTTGTCTGTTTGCACAGCCAACATTTGTCCGTTGAAAACAGAAAAAGTTTGTCCGATGGAGAGTACACACGGTAGGATGTTGCCTTAAAACAGCTAATCAGACAACAATACAGAAGTTGACTAAAGGGTGGCGCCGGAGAATTGAACGTCCTCTTTTTGAAGTGTCAGTACGTTGAAACCTTCACTACATTCATGTTTGTTGCCGAAAAAGTCCTGCCGTGTGTATGCTTAATTAGTTTATGGCCAACGCCCTTTGTACAAGAATCCACAGGAAAGTTTGTGCAAAGTCCGATCGTGTGTTTGAGGCTTAATAGTGTATAGTGTACAGTGTATGCGACATCATCATGGTGAATGTTAGAGACCTTGAGCTCCTCCACCTTCCATTTGAGGATGCCCCACAGATGCTCAATAGGGTTTAGATCTGGAGACATGCTTGGTCAGTCTATCACCTTTACCCTCAACTTCTTTAGCAAGGCAGTGGTCCTCTTGGAGGTGTGTTTGGGGTCGTTATCATGTTGGAATACTGCCCTGTGGCCCGGTCTCCGAAGGGAGGGGATCATGCTCTGCTTCAATATGTCACAGTACATGTTGGCATTCATGGTTCCCTTAATGAACTGTAGCTTTCCTGTGCCGGCAGCACTCATGCAGGGCCAAACCATGACACTCCCACCACCATGCTTGACTGTAGGCAAGACACACTTGTCTTCGTCTTCCTCACTTGGTACCCGCCACACACGTTTGACACCATCTGAACCAAATAAGTTTATCTTGGTCTCATCAGACCACAGGACATGATTCCAGTAATCAATGTCCTTAGTCTGCTTGTATTCCGCAAACTGTTTGCAGGCTTTCTTGTGCATCATCTTTAGAAGAGGCTTCCTTCTGGAATGACAGCCATGTAGACCAATTTGATGCAGTGTGCAGCGTATGGTCTGAGCACTAAAAGGCTGACCCCCCACCCCTTCAACCTCTGCAGCAATGCTGGCAGCACTCATATGTCTATTTCCCAAAGACAACCTATGGATATGACACTGAGCATGTGCACTCAACTTCTTTGGTTGACCATGGCAAGGCCTGTTCTGAGTGGAATCTGTCCTGTTAAACTGATGTATGGTCTTAGCCACCCTGCTGCAGCTCAGTTTCAGGGTCTTGGCGATCTTCTAACTGCCTAGGCCAGTGATGGCGAACCTTGGCACCCCAGATGTTTTGGAACTACATTTCCCATGATGCTCAACTACACTGCAGCGTACATGAGCATCATGGGTAATGTAGTTCCAAAACATCTGGGGTGCCAAGGTTTGCCATCACTGACCTAGGCCATCTTTATGTAGAGCAACAATTGTTTTTTTCAGATTCTCAGAGAGTTCTTTGCCATGAGGTGCCATGTTGAACTTCCAGTGACCAGTATGAGAGAGAGAGCGATAACACCAAAATAACCACACTTGCTCCCCATTCACACCTGAGACCTTGTAACACTAAGTCACATGACACCGGGGAGAGAAAATGGCTAATTGGGCCCAATTTGAACATTTCAACTTAGGTGTGTACTCACTTTTGTTGCCAGCGGTTTAGACATGAATGGCTGTGTATTGAGTTATTTTGAGGGGACAGCAAATTTACACTGTTATACAAGCTGTACACTCACTACTTTACATTGTAGCAAAGTGTACTTTCTTTAGTGTTGTCACATGAAAAGATATAATAACATATTTACAAAAATGTGAGGGGTGTTATTACTTTTGTGAGATACTGCATATATACCAGACCTTTCAAATTTGGTAAGGAATGTAAGGGGTACCCCTTAAAAAAAAATGCATAGTGCTCCATTTTTTTTTTTGTGGGGTCCCCACCCCTTTTAACATCTATACCAGAACCTCATCTAGAATGAGAGCCTGATATAAATGGGGGTTGCTAGCTGCTTTGCTTACAAACAGAAGTAAGCTGACCAGAGCCTATTTCAATTGCATTTTTTTTTTCTTTATAAATGTCAGCTTTGCTCCAATAGGCTGTATAAAGTGTATAGATCTGCCATTTCATTGGCATCCTCCAGGCAAGTTATTTAAAGGAATTTCACAATTTAAATTTATCACTTATCGCATTATTAAAATGTCTGCTCCCAACCAAATAGGAGGTATTTATTTATTTTTTTGCTTTGGTGCATGTACCCCAGAACAGTGTTCAGCCCTCAATGCCGTTTGTTTGACAATCCCTTGCCTATTTGTCTAGATAATGACTATTTGGCCTTAAATGCTGCTGGACACAGCTTAGTCCTTCTTGTTTATTTGAAAACAACAGGAACACAAAACAGGAAATTACATTAAGGCGATAAAGTTCCACAAGAAGGAACAATAAATAAGCCAGCATAAAACACAACACCATGTGACAGAATTACTAATTCAACAGTATAATTCTGGATAATAGTTGTTGCACCTCTGTCTGCATAAACAGCATGCTAACATCCCCACTCGACAACTACTTCTCATAAAAGTCCCATCCTTTTTTTCTTTAGACTTTGTCATTGGTATCAGTATTGTCGTGACATGCCAGTTTTTATATCTGGTATAAATGTAGCATTGTCCCCATGGGGCTTGTTGAGTGCAGACTTCATGGGCCACTCTCTGGGTACCTGCAGCTGGTTGCTAAGGGTTTTCATTTGATTTCTAGGGGTTTCCACTTTTCCCACCCTTACTCCTGCTTGCTCGTTACTCAATGACCAGTCCAGGGTATTTGGGTTTTTGTATTTTATTTTGGAACTTGGGTGGGAGAAGGGATTAGTGGGATACTCCAACTGGAAATATTTACAATGGATAAGGACAACTCTCACTTGTCCTCGCCGGATTATTTGTGGAAGCAGTCACATTGCTTAACCATGCAGCCACATGTATGGAGGAATTAAGTCTTCTTGCTCTCACTAGCAGCAGACTTGATGCACTACATTATCTTCAGGATATTCTCTAGCATCTCCTTTACTGACCCCGTCCACTGACTCTTCTAGCTGAGGGGTGGCCTTCACTTGACAGGCCCCA
Source organism: Lithobates clamitans (assembly GCA_037952925.1). Taxonomy (NCBI): domain Eukaryota; kingdom Metazoa; phylum Chordata; class Amphibia; order Anura; family Ranidae; genus Lithobates; species Lithobates clamitans. The sequence continues at coordinate 230,522 of JBBGZY010001155.1, forward strand.
AAGACACAGATCTGTATTCACAGTAGGCAGAATCAGATCAGCTGATTGAGCTTCTCTCTCTCTCTCTAGTCCCTTGGGTCGACCACCCCAGGCCACACGACCACCTCCATGGAGGAGAGGGCAGTCGCCCCCTCCCTCCTGGACTCTGTTCCCTGGCTCAACTAACTCTGAGTCAGTGGCCTTGCTGTGGGGGTGCCGTGGGTTGTGGACCACATCCGGGTGACAACTGGCTCAGACTGGCACTGGCACGGCATTGAGAGGGGCACCGCGGCTCCCTCCTTCCCTTCCAGGATCTCCTTTGCTCCATGTAATGTGCAGGGAAAATGGGGGAGGAGGGAGTGAGGCAGAGGCAGGCTGGGTGCCCGGGATCCGACCGTCCCCACACACATCCCCACACGGCATCCCTGCCGTCTGCACTCACTGTCGCTTCCTCCTCGGCTCTGACATATACACAGGTCAGGAGGAAGAGCTGAGGATGAGGAGGGACACCATTTACAAACTACATCACCTGCCCTGAGGTATGCAACAGAATTATTGCAGAGGAGGGGGACATAGTGGTTGGGGGGGTCGGGGGGGCATTGGCAGGTAACAATTATGCTGCCAGGAGTGATTTTAGGGGGGTGTCATAAACCGGATGTGACCAGAACTGTGTGACTGCGACAGAGTAAACCAAACATAAGTAGATGAAAGTAATGGGGCATACACACGGTCGGACTTTTCGTCTACAAAAGTCCGACAGCCTGTCCGACAGACTTCCGGCGGACTTTCGGCGGACTTGTGGCAGACTTTCTAACGAACGGACTTGCCTACACACGACCACACAAAAGTCCGACGGATTCGTACGTGATGACGTACACCAGACTAAAATAAGGAAGTTCATAGCCAGTAGCCAATAGCTGCCCTAGCGTGGGTTTTTGTCCGTCGGACTAGCACACAGACGAGCGGATTTCGGGGTCTGTCGTAGTTACGACGTAAAGATTTGAAGCATGTTTCAAATCTAAAGTCCATCGGATTTGAGGCTGAAAAAGTCAGCTCAAAGTCCGGGGAAGCCCACACATGATCGGATTACCAGCCAGCTTTAGTCCGTCGGCGTCCGTTGGACTTTTGTAGACGAAAAGTCTGACCGTGTGTATGCCCCATTAGTGATTTTATTAAGATAAATGCATATAATGTGAATACACCACCAACACCAAACAGAGTGAGAAAACCAATTAACTAAGACAGTGACAACAAACCAACCAGTATACATAACAAATAGGGATGAGCTGCGTGTTTGAGTCGAACCCATGTTCGACTCGAACATCGTCTGTTTGCCCGTTTGCCGAATTGCAAACGATATGGGCCGTTCGTGCCAAATTCGCGTGGCGCGTCACGGCCCATAATTCACTGCGGCATCGCAGTGCATTGCTGGCTGATGATTGGCCAAGCATGCACTATGACCCGCATGTTTGGCCAATCACAGCGCCGTCTGTAGAGAGAGCTGTAATTGGCCAAAGCCAGGGTGGCTTTGGCTAATTATGGTTCAGGGGGTTTAGTACACGCCCCACACTATATCAGGCAGCCTGCACGGCGGCCCTGTGTAGTGTGTTCAGGCGTTGGGAGACAGAGACAGAGAGACAGTGTCATTTGATTTAAGTTAGATAGATTAGGCAGGACAGTCAGTCAGTTAGCTGCACTTACAGTGTATTGTGTATATATATGCATCCCAGGTGTTGTGTGTATATATATATATATATATACACTGTATTCAGTTTAGCTAGATCCGTTCCTGTTATTATCTTCCTACTGACAGGTAGGCTTGTGTTGTTACAGTATTTACAGCTACCTGAAGAAAATTGCTGGTGTTCTTCTGATCCTATTAGTACCACAGTCAGGCAGCTAGACTATTTACAGTTAGTGCATTGCGTCCTCCTCACAGTGTTCAGCTAAAGCTACAAGTTAGTTTAGTGTGACCTCGGCACAGTGTTCAGCTAAAGCTACAAGTTAGTGTGGTGCGTCCTCCTCACAGTGTTCAGCTAAAGCTACAAGTTAGTGTAGTGCGACCTCTGCACAGTGTTCAGCTAAAGTTACAAGTTCGTGTAGTGCGTCCTCTGAACCATGTTCAGCTAAAGCTACAAGTTAGTGTAGTGCGTCCTCTCAGCAGCATTCAGCTAAAGCTAGTTAGTGTAGTGCACAGTGTTCAGCTAAAGCTACAAGTCAGTGTAGTGCGTACTCCTCACAGTGTTCAGCTAAAGGTACAAGTTAGTGTAGTGCGTCCTCCTCACAGTGTTCAGCCAAAGCTACAAGTTAGTGTAGTGCATCCTCCTCACAGTGTTCAGCTAACACTACAAGTTAGTACAGTGCAACCTCCTCACAGTGTTCAGCTAAAGCTACAAGTTAGTGTAGTGCGTCCTCTGAAAAGTGTTCAGCTAAAGCTACAAGTTAGTGTAGTGCAACCTCTGCACAGTGTTCAGATAAAGCTACCTGTAGAAGGTTGGTGGTGTTTTCCTGATCCTATCACTACCGCAGGCAGCTACATTATTTACACGTTAGTGTAGTGCGACCTCTGCACAGTGTTCAGCTAAAGCTACCTGTAGAAGGTTGGTGGTGTTTTCCTGATCCTATCACTACCGCAGGCAGCTACATTATTTACACGTTAGTGTAGTGCGACCTCTGCACAGTGTTCAGCTAAAGCTACCTGTAGAAGGTTGGTGGTGTTTTCCTGATCTTATCACTACAGCAGGCAGCTACATTATTTACACGTTAGTTTAGTGCAACCTCTGCACAGTTTTTAGCTAAAGCTACCTGTAGAAGCTTGGTGGTCTTTTCCTGATCCTATCACTACCGCAGGCAGCTACATTATTTACATGTTAGTCTAGTGCGACCTCTGCACAGTGTTCAGCTAAAGCTACCTGTAACAGGTTGGTGGTGTTTTCCTGATCCTATCACTACAGCAGGCAGCTACATTATTTTAATGTTGGTGTAGTGCATCCTCTGCACAGTTTTCAGCTAAAGCTACAAGTTAGTTTAGTGCGACCTCTGCACAGTGTTCATATAAAGCTACCTGTAGAAGATTGGTGGTGTTCTCATACTACAGGCAGGCAGTTGATTTTGCTAGCTTCAGTATCAGTGTGTATATATGTAGCGCTGGTAGATTTTCAATCTTCTGCTTATAGGTAAATTTAGTGGGTTATCTGTTTCATATAGTCAGATTTAGCCTCTGTTCTAGTTTGGATGTAGTTTCACACTGTGCCTGTGGGTGTCGTTGTCGCCATGGGTCAGTGTTGGAAAGGCAACACGCTGAAGCGTATGGGTGCTCTTCTGTCCCAGAGATAAGTCGGTGCAGGTGGTCCTCCGAGTTGCATTCTGGGAGAGGGTATTTATAGGACAGACGCCATGTTTTAGGGTTCTTTTCGTTCCACCTGCTGGCCCTCCTGGCCGATAGGTATGTGTTAGGTGTACTACTGCTTGGTCCTCCGACTAGGAGGACCACGTTGCTGCAGTGTGTGGGTGGTCCAAGAAGCCTGTCTGGGGCTTACCACAGCGGCGAGGGAATGGTCCTGTGCTGTCTGTCCTACGGGAAGAAGCTTGACAACTGAGAAGATCCCAGGGGAGGACCCGTCATGGAAGGATCATGCAGAGTGCTGGTCTGGAGAGGGGTCTGGTGACTCAGTTGGAGGACGCATCCTAAAGTTAACCTACCACATAGTACTACCGGGTCGGCTTAAAGGTTCTAGTGCTGTGTTTGCTATCCATCATAAACTAGTACATCCAGTGGCAGAGGATCGTACGGGTTTCTATTCCATTCAAGTCTGTGGCAGAGACTATTGTTCGTGCTGCTAGGTTAGTGAGAGAAACCTATCCGGGCGGGAAAAGATTCAACTCTAAAAGGAAAGTACATTCATCTACAAGATTCCAATTCCTAATACTACATCAAGAAAAGGTATTTGAACTTCCCTGCAACTCTTCTTCTACCTTTTTCCTGGTACTTCCTTCAGTTACTCTTTATTAAAGCATTGGAAAAGAGTGTCTGGTGCCTACACTGTCTGGTATTAAACTCAACGGAACCCTAGACCCGGTTCTGGTGAAATTGAGGTAACAAAGGTGACAGTAACAGCCTGCTTTAAACCAGCAGCTCCACCGTGAGTTATTGCTATATATATATATATATATATATATATATATATATATATATATATATATATATACATATATATAGCCCAGCTTAGTGCAGCTACATCTCACTGCAGGCTATTAGTATGTCTGGAAGGCCAACAAGGAGAGGCAGACAGTCACAAGCCAATAAAAGAGGGCAAGCAGGCTCTGTGTCTAGAGGCAACAGTGCTGGTCGTGGAGACGGTGCATCCTCATCAGAACGTGGCCGTGGGACACACTTGGCCTTTTTTTCGGCACCTGGCCATGTTGAGCCGCAACATGCGGAAGACTTGGTCGAGTGGATGACCAAGCCATCCTCATCCTCTCATGCTCAGGGTTCTTTTGTCTGGCAAAGCAGCTGCCAACGCAGCCTCTTCCCTCGGCTCAATGGCATCAGTGACTCCTTCCCTAGCCCCACCATGTCCTCCTGAGGATTCCCTCGAACTGTTTGACCACAGTGTTGGGTACATGCTGCAGGAGGATGCCCAGAGTTTAGAAGGCTCTGATGATGATACTGAGCTAGATGAAGGCAGTAACATGAGCACGGACAGAGGGGGTGCCCAAGAAGGACAGCAATCTGGCAGTCATGCTCCCCCTGCTGCAGCATACTGCCAGGTTTGCTCCAGTGATGAGGAGGGAGGGGATGATGAGGTCACTGACTCAACGTGGGTGCCTGATAGGAGAGAGGAGGAGGAGGCACATCACCAACGAGGCAGGATGCCCTCCAGGGGCCAGCCTAAGGGCAGCACACTGACTGCATCACACCGCAAAGCTCCGCATGTGCAGGGCGCTGCTGTCTCTGCACGTTATTCCAAAAGTTCTTTGGTGTGGGACTTTTTTGAGACGAGTGCATCAGATCGCACCGCTGCTATTTGCAACATATGTCTCAAGCGTATCTCTTGTGGCCAAAACATCTCCCGCTTGGGCACCACATGCTTGACCAGACATATGTTGACCTGCCATGCAGTTCGTTGGCAAGCATATCTAAAAGACCCACACCAAAGAACAAAGAGGACCTCTCCTTGCTCTTTATCAGCTGAGATCTCCAACCCCACTATACCTTCAGTCCTCTCTGAGAGGAATGAAGGTGTAGAATTAGGTGTGTCACAGCAAAGTACTTGTGGGCAATCTGCTTTCAGTAAACCGACGTCAGATTGTACCAGGCAAATTTCCTTGCCCCAGCTGCTGCACCGCCGAAAGAAGTTCGCTCCCAGCCATCCACATGCCCAGCGGTTGAATGCTAGCTTGGCAAAATTGCTAGCACTTCAACTGCTACCTTTTCAGTTGGTAGACTCTGCCCCCTTCTGTGAGTTTGTGGAATGTGCGGTTCCTCAGTGGCAGGTACCCAAACGACACTTTTTTTCACGGAAGGCGATTCCGGCTCTCTACCGGCATGTGGAAGGCATTGTCCATGCTTTGCTGGACAGGGCGGTCAGCGGTAAGGTGCATATTACCGCTGACTCATGGTCCAGTAGGCATGGACAGGGACGTTACCTAAATTTTACGGCGCATTGGGTGACTCTGCTGGCAGCTGGGAAGGATGCAGGACAAGGTGCAGTGGTGTTGGAGGTTGTTACGCCACCACGCCTCCAAAATGCCACTACTAATGATTCTGACACACCTCTCTCCTCGACCCCCTCCTCTTATTCTTCCTCCATGGCCTCTTCCTTTGCTTTGTCCTCGGAACCAGCTGTGCTCCGTAGGCGTTCAAGGGGCTACTTAAGTATGCAGGCCAAAAAATGCCATGCGGTGCTTGAGCTGGTGTGCTTGAGGGACAGGAGCCACACTGGGGCAGAGGTTCTGTCAGCTCTGCAGGGGCAGGTTCAGAGGTGGTTGACGCCATGCCAACTTAAGGCAGGAATGGTGGTTTGCGACAATGGAACCAACCTCCTCTCCGCCCTCTGACAGGGACAAATGACCCATGTGCTCTGTTTGGCTCACGTCCTTAACTTGGTGGTGCAGCGGTTCTTGGGCAGGTACCCGGGCTTACAGGATGTCCTGAGGCAGGCCAGGAAAGTCTGTGTGCATTTCCACCGGTCATATAATGCCAGTGCTCGGCTGGCAGACCTCCAAAAGGAATTTAACCTGCCCAAGAACCGCCTAATCTGTGATATGCCCACCAGGTGGAACTCAACGTTGGCCATTCTGCAGCAGCTGCACACGCAGCAGAGGGCCATCAATGAGTACCTGTGCGACTATGGCACCAGGACAGGGTCAGGGGAGCTTGTTTTTTTCCCCCACGCCAGTGGGCCATGATCATGGATGCATGCACTGTCCTGTCACATTTGAGAAGGCCACGAGGATAGTGAGCAGTGACAATGCATGCATCAGTGACACTGTCCCCCTTGTCCACCTGTTGGAGCACACGCTGCGTGGAATAATGGACAGGGCACTTAAGGCAGAGGCAGGAAGAGGAGGACTTCCTTAGCTCTCAAGGCCCCCTTTATCCAGACAGTGTTCCTGCGTGCCCACCGATCACACAGGAAGAGGAGGAGGAGGATTGTGTTAGCATGGAGGTGGAGCCTGGCACTCAGCATCAGCAGCAGTCTTTAAGGGATCATTTACATTTCCAAGAAACACATGGACTTGTACGTGGCTGGGAGGAGGTGGCTGCGGATCATGACGTTTTTAGTGACCCAGAGGACTCTGGATCGAATGCCTCATCAAACCTACACTGCATGACCTCCCTGCTCCTACAAAGCCTGTGGAAGGATCCTCGTATTCGTGATATCAAGCAGAAGGAACAATACTGGCTGGCAACCCTCCTTGATCCACGTTACAAGGGTAAGGTTGCGGACCTTATCTTGCCGTCGCAGAGGAAGCAGAGGATGAAACATCTTCGGGAGGCCTTGCAGAAAGGTCTGTGCAACCCGTTCCCAGAGACTGGGAGGTTACAAACTCCTGTTTCTGGACAACGTGTTGCTGAGGCTTCGGTCAGTCAAAGAAGCAGCGGTGTAGAAGGTGGCTGTCTGACCGATGCATTCAGACAATTTTTTAATCCGTGGCCCCAAGGTATGATCGGTTCCAGCAACCATCGCCAGCGTCTGTTTTACATGGTGCAGGAATACCTAGGGGCAAGATCTGACTTGGACACCTTTCCCACCGAACATCCTCTGCTTTACTGGGTCTTGATGATGGATCACTGGCCAGAGCTTGCATAGTATGCAATTGAGCTACTGGCCTGTCCTGCATCCAGCGTTCTTTCAGGACGTACATTCAGTGCTGCTGGAGGCTTTGTAACCGATCACAGGGTGCGTCTGTCCACCGTTATACTGAGTAAATATCCTCTTCCTCCTCAATGATGATGATAAAAGGGTGTAAGAACATTTTTGGTTTTGGGCACCGCCAGTCCCGCCACCAGTGCCTAAGGCCCAATTTTTCAGCCCCTGTTAAACAGGGGCATGTAATTACAATTATTTTTCATGCAATTCTTTGCAGCAGGGCTAGTTCCTGCGCTCCAACTAGAGTATCTGTGAGGGGTTGCAGTGTTGTGGCACCAGCCCCAGTGCCTAAGACCCAATTTTTCAGCCTCTGTTTAACAGGGGCATGTAATTACAATTTTTCATGCAATTCTTTGCAGCAGGGCTAGTTCCTGCGCTCCAACTAGAGTATCTGTGAGGGGTTGCAGTGTTGTGGCACCAGCACCAGTGCCTAAGGCCCAATTTTTCAGCCTCTGTTTAACAGGGGCATGTAATTACAATTTTTCATGCAATTCTTTGCAGCATGGCTAGTTCCTGCGCTCCAACTAGAATATCTGTGAGGGGTTGCAGTGTTGTGGCACCAGCACCAGTGCCTAAGGCCCAATTTTTCAACCCCTGTTCGACAGGGACATGTAATTAGAATTCTTGATCTAATATTTCACAGCAGGGCCTGTTTCTGCGCCCACCAAGAGTATCTGTGAGGACTTACAGTGTTGTGGCACCAGCACCACCACCAAAGGCCCAATTTTTCTGCCCCTGTTCAACAGGGGCATGTAATTACAATTCTTGATCTAGTATTTCACAGCAAGGCCCATTTCTGCGCCCACCAAGAGTATCTGTGAGAACTTACAGTGTTGTGGCACCAGCACCACCACCAAAGGCCCAATTTTTCTGCCCCTGTTCAACAGGGGCATGTAATTACAATTCTTGATCTAATATTTCACAGCAAGGCCCGTTTCTGCGCCCACCAAGAGTATCTGTGAGGACTTACAGTGTTGTGGCACCAGCACCACCACCACCACCAAAGGCCCAATTTTCCTGCCCCTGTTCAACAGGGGCATGTAATTACAATTCTTGATCTAATATTTCACAGCAGGGCCCGTTTCTGCGCCCACCCAGAGTATCTGTGAGGACTTACAGTGTTGTGGCACCAGCACCACCACCAAAGGCCCAATTTTTCTGCCCCTGTTCAACAGGGGCATGTAATTACAATTCTTGATGTAATATTTCACAGCAGGGCCCGTCTCTGCGCCCACCAAGAGTATCTGTGAGGACTTACAGTGTTGTGACACCAGCACCACCACCACCAAAGGCCCAATTTTTCTGCCCCTGTTCAACAGGGGCATGTAATTACAATTCTTGATCTAATATTTCACAACAGGGCCCTGTGAGGGCTTACAGTGTTGTGGCCACAAGAACACCTAAGGCCCAAATTTCTTCTGAGTATATAGGGCAGGCCCCTACTTTCAAACATCCAACTTACAAACGACTCCTACTTGCAAACGGAATGAGACAACAGGAAGTGAGATGAAATCTACCCCTTGGAAGGGATATTCTCTCCTGTAAGAGTTAATATGGGAAAAACTTTTCTCCTTTCCACTGATGCTTTATCACCAATCCTTGTTTCACAAAAAAACCCACATTTCAAAAAACATTTGTCATTGGGACAAAAAGTGAGGTGAAATCTTCTGAAGAGGAGCACAGACAGCAAAACAAATGTCACAGGGGTGATAACCCTTCCCTATGTTTTCCAAAAAGCGTAAAATAGATTTTTTGGCTGGAGCTAAACACGTTAAAAATGTACCCGTTCAAAATTACAAACAGATTCTACTTAACAAGAAACCTACAGTCCCTGTCTTGTTTGCACCGCCTGTATACTGCTGTTTAGAGTATATAGGGCCTGGGGGCCCCACACCTTTCCTTTTTTAATTTGGGTTGGGGTTCCCCTTAATATCCATACAAGACCCAAAGGGCCTGGCAATAGACTGGGGGGTACCCATGCCATTTGTCTCACTGATTTTTATCCATATTGCCAGGACCCGACATTACATTAAACCCGCAAGCAGTTTTAAATTACTTTTTTTCCTTTAAAAATTACATTTTGTGCAGGGACTGTTCTAAGCACGGGAAACACGCGCCACTTTACAGGCATACTATAGACACCCCCCGGGGACGATATTTAAAGGAATATTTCACTTTTTTTTCTTTTTACTTTAAGCATTATTAAAATCACTGCTCCCGAAAAAACGGCCGATTTTAAAACTTTTTTGCATTGATACATGTCCCCTGGGGCAGGACCCGGGTCCCCAAACCCTTTTTAGGACAATACCATGCAAATTAGCCTTTAAAATGAGCACTTTTGATTTTGAACGTTCGAGTCCCATAGACGTCAATGGGGTTCTAACGTTCGTGCGAATTTTCGGTCCGTTCGTAGGTTCTGGTGTGAACCGAACCGGGGGTGTTCGGCTCATCCCTAATAACAAAGGGGATATCAGAATCTAGACATGTGCAGGATGAAAAAAATTTGTTTCGTTTCGATTCGTTATTTAACTAAATTCGTTTAGTTAAATTTGTTGCATTCGTTACATCCATTTTCGGGATTCGTTTAGTTTCATATTCAAATTCGAAAAAATTCGACCGCATTCAAAAAAAACTATCAAATCTGAAAAAAATTCTACGGCATTCAAAAAAAACTATCAAATTCAAAATATTCTACCGCATTTGATAAAAACTATCAAATTCTAAAAATTTTTACCGCATTCGAAAAAATTTGACAGAATTTGAAAAAGTAAACTATATATCATTTTGCAAAATTTGAATTTCATATAGAATGAAATCGAATTCCAATAGAAAAGATTAGAATAGAAAAGAAAATAAGAATAGCATTGAAAAACAATAGAACAGAATAGAAAAAAATTATAATATATTCTATTCTAATCTTTTCTATTCAAATTCGAATTAATTCTGTACCAAATTCCAATTCCGGAACATGGTTTTTATATATATATATGTACACAGTGGGGACGGAAAGTATTCAGATCCCCTTAAATTTTTCACTCTTTGTTATATTGCAGCCATTTGCTAAAATCTTTTAAGTTCATTTTTTCCTCATTAATGTACACACAGCACCCCATATTGACAGAAAAACACAGAATTGTTGATATTTTTGCAGATTTATTAAAAAAGAAAAACTGAAATATCACATGGTCCTAAGTATTCGGACCCTTTGCTCAGTATTTAGTAGAAGTACCCTTTTTATTTCATACAGCCATGAGTCTTTTTGGGAAAGATGCAATAAGTTTTTCACACCTGGATTTGGGGATCCTCTGCCATTCCTCCTTGCAGATCCTCTCCAGTTCTGTCAGGTTGGTTGGTAAACGTTGGTGGATAGCCATTTTTAGGTCTCTCTAGAGATGCTCAATTGGGTTTAAGTCAGGGCTCTGGCTGGGCCATTCAAAAACAGTCATGGAGTTGTTGTAAAGCCACTTCTTCGTTATTTTAGCTGTGTGCTTAGGTTTATTGTCTTGTTGGAAGGTAAATCTTTTCTAACTTCAGCCCAGTCTGAGGTCCTGAGCACTCTGGAGAAGGTTTTCGTCCAGGATATCCCTGTACTTGGCTGCATTCATCTTTCTCTCGATTGCAACCAGTCGTCCTGTCCCTGCAGCTGAAAAACACTCCCACAGCATGATGCTGCCACCACCATGCTTCACTGTTGGGACTGTATTGGACAGGTGATGAGCAGTTCCTAGTTTTCTCCACACATACTGCTTAGAATTAAGGACAAAACGTTCTATCTTGGTCTCATCAGACCAAAGAATCTTATTTCTCACCATCTTGGAGTCCTTCAGGTGTTTTTTTTAGAAAGCTCCATGCGGGCTTTTATGTGTCTTGCACTGAGGAGAGGCTTCCGTCAGGCCACTCTGCCATAAAGCCCCGACTGGTGAAGGGCTGGAGTGATGGTTGAATTTCTACAACTTTCTCCCATCTCCCGACTGCATCTCTGGAGCTCAGCCACAGTGATCTTTGGGTTCTTCTTTACCTCTCTCACCAAGGCTCTTCTCCCTCGATAGCTCAGTTTGGCCGGACGGTCAGCTCTAGGAAGGGTTCTGGTCATCCCAAACGTCTTCCATTTAAGGATTATGGAGGCCGCTGTGCTCTTAGGCACCTTAAGTGCAGCAGAAATTTTTTGTAACCTTGGCCAGATCTGTGCCTTGCCACAATTCTGTCTCTGAGCTCTTCAAGCAGTTCCTTTGACCTCATGATTCTCATCTGACATGCACTGTGAGCTGTAAGGTCTTATATAGACAGGTGTGTGGCTTTCCTAATCAAGTCCAATCAGTATAATCAAACACAGATGGACTCAAATGAAGGTGTAGAATCATCTCAAGGATGATCAGAAGAAATGGACAGCACCTGAGTTAAATATATGAGTGTCACAGCAAAGGGTCTGAATACTTAGGACCATGTGATATTTCAGTTTTTCTTTTTTAATAAATCTGCAAAAATGTCAACAATTCTGTGTTTTTCTGTCAATATGGGGTGCTGTGTGTACATTAATGAGGGGAAAAAATGAACTTAAATAATTTTAGCAAATGGCTGCAATATAACAAAGAATGACTTTGCATTCAAATAGAAAAGATTAGAATAAAAAAGAAAATAATAGAAAAGAATAGCATAGAAAAACCATAGACGAGCATAGAAAAAAATTATGTATATATATAAAACCATCTTCAGAAATTTGAATTTCGTATAAAATGAATTTGAATTTGAATAGAAAAGATATATATAAAATATATATATTATATTTTATTCTATTCTGTTCTATTATTCAAGTCTATTTTCTATTATTTTCTATTGTAATCTTTTCTATTCAAATTCGAATTCATTTTATACGGAAGCCATCTTCCGAAATTCGAATTTCGTACAGAATGAATTCAAATTCGAATAGAAAAGAATAGCATAGAAAAACAATGGAACAGAATAGAAAAAAATATTATATACATATATATATATATATATATATATATATATATATATATATATATATATATATATATATATATATATATATATAACCATTTTCTGAAATTCAAATTTCGTATAGAATGATTTTGAATTTGAATAGAAAAGATTAGAATAGAATAGAAAATAATAGAAAAGAATAGAATAGAAAAACAATAGAACAGAATAGAATAAAAAACAATATATGTTTTTCTAGTTTACTCTTTTCTATTATTTTCTTTTCTACTCTAATCTTTTTTATTCGAATTCTATTTCATTCTATATGATATGCAAATTTCTAGTCTATTCTTTTCTATTCTTTTCTATTCAAATCTTTTCTATTCTAATTCAAATTCATTCTATACGAAATTCGATCTTCAGAAGCCATGTTCCGAAATTCGAATTTGAATAGAAAAGACTATTATAGAATAGAAAATAATAGAAAAGAAAAGCATAATAAAACAGAATAAAAAAATATTATATATATGTATTTTATTGCTTTATAATTTTATATTCTTTTTTATTGTATTTTTTAGAAAATCGATTTCTATTGTTTTCAAATTCGATTAGAATTTGTTTTCAAATTTGATTATGTTTTCGAATTCGATTCGAATTTGTTCGCTTTTTTTTCGGATTCGTTTAAATTCATTACTTTTGTAATTCGGAAATTCGGATGCATCCGAATTTCCGAATAATGAAAAATTTGTCCAAATTTCGATTCGGAACAAAACGGAATGCACATGTCTTGTTTTAATTATCCTGACTGGACATCATATGATGTCCAGCAGGATAAGCCACAATCGCGTGCCCATGGGGGCACGCAGCCCGGCGATCGGTGGTGTGGTGTGTCAATCTGACACACCGCATCTCTGATCTCGGTAAAGAGCCTCTGACATAGGCTCTTTACCATGTGATCAGCTGGTAAAGATGTTTATCGGCTTTTCCTCCACTCGCGCTGACAGAGGCAAGTAGAGAAGAGCCGATCGGCTGCTCTCTTAACAGGGGGGTTTACGCTGATAATCATCACATTGATTATCAGTGCAGACCCACCAAGGATGCCCACTAGAGCCCACCAGGGATGCCCACCCATGACCACCAGGTATACCCACCCATGATTACCAGGGATGCCAATCAGTGCCCATTAGAGGTGCCAATCAGTGCCCATTATAGTAGCCAATCAGTGACATTCAGTGATGCCTACCAGTGCCTCCTCATCAGTGCCACCCATCAGTGCCCATTAGTGCTGCATATTAGTGCCTCATCAGTGTTGCCTTTTCAGTGCCCATCAGTGAAGGAAAAAACGTACTTATTTACAAATTTTTTTTTAACAGAAACAAAGAAAAACATTTTATTTTTTTCAAAATTTTCAGTCTTTTTTTATTTGTTTAGCAAAAAATAAAAACCCCAGAGGTGATCTAATACCACCAAAAGAAAGCTCTCTTTGTGGGAACAAAATGATAAAAATTGTGTTTGGGTACAGTGTTGCATGCCTAAGTAATTGTCATTCAAACTGTGACAGCGCTGAAAGCTGAAAATTGGCCTGGGCAGGAAGGGAGGAAAGTGCCCGGTATTGAAGTGGTTAAAGTGGTTGTAAACCTTGGACATGATGAACAAAGCATACAGTAAATGCTTTAAGGGCGTATGGATTGCCTGGTGGAAGTGTAGGTTAGAGTAGAACTAAAGTCAAAACTTGTTTTAATTTAGATTTTGTGTAGGGTAAAGATGGGTAATAAACCCTATCAGTGTTTTTACCATTTGTGTCCCGTTGGGGAGATTTCTCTTTACTTCCTGTCCCATAGCCAAAACAGGAAGTGACGGGAAATCTCTAGTTGTCACCAGAACTAATGTCCCCAATTGCAAGATTTCCACTCTATTTCTGTTCTGGCGACAAGCCAAAATTTGGGATTTTCTTTCAATCTTGGTGATAATGGTAATCATGACAGAGGGTGAATCTCCCTAACAAACAAACAAACAAACAAACAAACAGTAACATTGTGACGGGTTCTAATCTCTCTCTACTCTATCCAAAACTAAGTAAGGTTTTTGCCTCTAAGTATTCTTTAACACTGAATGATTCCATTGGATTAGATGGACTATAAATGCAAATGATAAACGTGCCTTTCAACAACATTAAAGTAATTGTAAACCTTCAGTTTTTTTTTTAAATAACAAACATATCATACTTACCTCCACTGTGCAGTTCATTTTGCACAGTGTGGCCCCGAACCTCGTCTTCTGGGGTCCCCCGGTGGCGATCGCGGCTCCTCCTCGCATCGGTAAACCCCCTTGGAGAAGCACTCCCGAGTCCAGCATTTGCGTCCATAGACACAGAATGCCGGACTCAGCCCCGCCCCCAGCACCCACGTCATTGGATTTTATTGACAGCAGCGGGAGCCAATGGCTGCGCTGCTATCAATCTATCCAATCAAGAGCCAAGAACCCTGAGAAGGGCTCAGGTGAGTAAAACGGGGGGGGGGGGGGGCTGGGGGGCCAGTCAGTGTGAGAAGCTTTTTCTTTTTTTTTCAATTCAAAACTTATTTTATTGAACAATATACACACAATTTATATATGCATGGTACACATATACAAAAAGGAAAAGAAAAAGGGTGCAACAATAAACATTAATCTCATAACATAAATGGCCGTTATATAGAAATGGTATTTATAAGGGATACAGTTTGTGCAGAGTCAGTACGGTACAACGGTCTTATCTGGTAGTTTTCCAACCTAAAAGAGGTTATGATGTTGTTCAGTACATGTGTCAGATTCCGAGAGCCATCTGTCCCAAATTTTTTTTATATTTTGCAGGGCACCCCCTGTTTTTATATACAAATTTTTTGTAAGGTAGGGCACTATTCACATCTGCCTTCCAATTTGTCAGAGTGGGGGGAGATGGTCTCATCCATTGTCTGGCCAGAGTTTTCCTAGCCGAAAATAAGGTTTTGTGAAGGAATATTTTGGTATGTTTATCAATGTCTTGGTCTGGGAATATCCCCAGTACACATGGTTTTGGGTCTAAGGTGAGTGGGGGACCCATGGTGTCGTGAAGAAAGTCCACCACCTGCTTCCAAAATCTCTGTATCAGAGGGCATGCCCAGATAAGATGAAAGAAGGTACCTGGTTCTGTGAGTCATAGGTGACAGGTAGAGGGGCTGTCTCTCTTGTATCTAGCAATCCCAAAGGGGGTAAGATAAGTTCCGTGCAAGATAAATATTTGGGACAATCAATCTGATAGTTTAGGGGAAACTGCTTTGCAGGTATCTAATGCCTCAGTCCATTCTTCGTCTTCCATCTGACCCACCTCCCCCTCCCAGTGGGACTTGAGGCAGTAGGCAATTTTAGTGGATGTTGGTGTGATAAGCATATTATAGAAAGTGGAGATCAATTTTTGGGGGTCTGTACCCTTGACCACTGCCATAAGGACATTGACATTGAAAGCTGATTGTGGGGGGGGGGCTGGGGGAACTAAGACTGTACGGCATGGCGAACCTGGAGAAACCGGAAAAACGTAAAGTTTGGGAGTGTGAATTCAGTGCGTAGGACATCAAACTGTTTCAGTATTTCATTCGAGAACAGATGATGTATGTAGAAGATACCCCATGAACCCCAAATTCCCGGGTCAGGGATTTGTAGCAGGTGTGGTAGAATTTTATTATACCAGAGCGGGGTATAGTCATTGATGGGGGGAATCCCTAGTTTGTTTATGGCGATGTCCCAAATGCATCTGTATTGATAGAGCAAAGATTTACTGTCTCCCTTGTGTTTAGCGCCAACCGCCCCCACCACTATTGAGCAGAGGGGGTCTGAGGCGTGTTGTGTCGGGATACAGTTGGAATAGTTGGGAGGCGATATAGTAACAACTGAGGTCTGGTACCGCCGTACCACCTAAGTCAGTGGGATTTTGTAGAATTCGCCAGGCCAATTTATGTCTGGAGGAAGAGATTCCATAATCTTAAAATGCTTCAGGGGCAAATAGCTCGGGGTGTGCCAAAGGACATACGTACAATATCTTGGGTAACAGCACCATTTTTATTAGGTTGATGCGTCCCCAGACACCTAGTGGTAAGCAGGTCCAGGTCTGTGTTTTAGCTTTGATCAAATTGAATAAAGGTTCCACATTAAGGTGAGTATACTCAGCTGGGGTTCTAGTTACAAGTACCCCAAGCTATTTAATGAGGGATACTCTTTGTAGCGGAAGATGTGCTTGGGCCTCTGGAGTTGGGAAGCTGTCTAAGGGTAGGATTTGCGATTTTTCCCAATTAATTTTAAGTCCAGAAAATGTACCAAATAGTTCTATTATATTTAGTGCAGTCTGGAGTGAGGGACCCGAGTCAGCTAGGTATAACAGAGTGTCATCAGCATACATGCTGATTTTTTCAATGAAGTCCCCCACTCCAAGACCTCTAATATCTGGATTTTCCCGTATGGAAATTGCAAGGGGTTCCGCCGCGAGAGCATACAGTAGCGGGGACAACGGGCAGCCCTGTCTTGTGCCACGTGACAAGCCAAACATAGGAGAGGGCCACCCGTTTGCCACCACCCTGGCCTGCGGGTCTTGATAGAGTAATTGGATCCATTTAATAATTTTGGGACCAAACCCGTAGCACTCTAAGCATTTCCATAAGTATCCATTCCACTGAATCGAATGCTTTAGCTGTATCTAAAGCTACCACCACCCGGAAACCCACTCTATCATGTAAGGCCTGAAGGTTAATGTACAGTCTCCGCAAGTTAAATGATGTGTTACGGCCTGGCATAAAGCCCGCTTGGTCTGCATGTATTATAGAAAGGATAACTTGTTTGATACGGTTGGCAAGGATCTTGGCTAGGATTTTAATGTCTACTTGGAGAAGGGAAATAGGCCTATAGGAGGCGGGTTGTCTGGGGTCTTTACCTGCCTTGGGTATTAAAACTATAGTCGCCTCTCTTGAGGAGGGAGGTAACTCAAAGGTTTTAAAAGCATAATTATATAAGGCCAGTAGTTTAGGCGTGAGTAAATCACTGTATTGGAGGTAGAATTCTACTGGCAGGCCGTCTGACCCCGGGGATTTAAATCTGGCAAACCCCGCTAGGGCTTCAGTAATTTCATCGGTCGTGAGAGGGGCTTCAAGCATCGAGATTCGATCTTCTGTAAGACGCGGGAAGGGGATTTTCTCTAAGAAGGAGTTCATCTAGTCTCCCCCGTTAGGGGTTCTAGACGTATATAGCTCAGCGAAAAAGTCTCTAAATTTAGCAGTGACTCTGGGGAGATCTGTAATCAATACACCATCATCTCCATGTAAGGAGGTTACCACCAGTGGTCTGTCCTCATTATGCACTAGGTATGCTAGTAACTTGCCCGCTCGCTCACCATGTTCAAACAATTTTTGTCTGGAAATGAAGAGTCTCTGTCTGGCCTTCCCATACTGGAGCTGATTCACCACCCTATTTTGCAATTTGAGCGAGGCAGCTAGTGCTGGTGTCGGGTCTTGGGCATATGCTTGTTCAGAGGAGGACAGCTCCGCCATCGCCTCATCAATAGCAGCGGCGGAATCAGCCTTCAGCATATTAATGTGGGAGATCAAGGTGGAGCGAACATGCATTTTAAATGTTTCCCAAACTGCCAGTGGGGAGGCAGACTGATCATTATCCAAAAAGTACTGTTTCTATGTGTTTATCAGTTCGTCATCTTCTGGTAACAGTGTTAACCAGAATGGGTTTAGGCGCCAGGAACGGGGTGGTCTAATTGTTGGAGTGGAGATAGTGATCCAGTAAGGACTGTGATCTGAGAGGAGTCTAGGGGAAAATGCCGCCTCTTTCAGATGTGGTGCGAGTGTATGAGAGATCATAATGAAATCTATGCGGGATAGCGAGTTGTGTGTAGATGAGAAACATGAATATGCTAGGCAACGGGGGTATTTGTAGCGCTATGTACAGGCCCGGATTTACTCCCTATGCCGCCCCAAGGCCGGGTCTTCAATGCCACCCCCCACACCTCACACCTAAACATATCTCATGAAATTAAACTATTAAATGTTTTATGCAGAACTAAAAATAAACAAAAACCAAAAATAAATATCAACTTCAACAATATCAACATAAAGCATATCAGTACCCATCAGTGCAGCCTATCAGTGCCCATCAGTGCCGCCTATCAGTGCTCATTAGTTCAGCCTATCAGTGCAGCCTACCAGTGCCCATCAGTGCAGCCTACCAGTGCTCATCAGTGCAGCCTACCAGTGCTCATCAGTGCAGCCTACCAGTGCTCATCAGTGCAGCCTACCAGTGCCGCCTATTAGTGCCCATCAGTGCCGCCTATCAGTGCTCATTAGTTCAGCCTATCAGTGCAGCCTACCAGTGCCCATCAGTGCAGCCTACCAGTGCTGCCTATCAGTGCTCATCAGTGCAGCCTACCAGTGCCGCCTATTAGTGCCCATCAGTGCCGCCTATCAGTGCAGCCCATCTGTGCAGCCTACCAGTGCCCATCTGTGCAGCTTACCAGTGCCCATCAGTGTAGCCTACCAGTGCCGCCTATCAGTGCTCATCAGTGCAGCCTACCAGTGCCGCCTGTTAGTGCCCATCAGTGCCGCCCATATCAGTGCAACCTATCAGTGCAGCCTACCAGTGCCCATCAGTGCAGCCTACCAGTGCCCATCAGTGCAGCCTACCAGTGCCGCCTATTAGTGCCCATCAGTGCTGCCTATCAGTGCAGCCTACCAGTGCCCATCAGTGCAGCCTACCAGTGTCGCCTATCAGTGCCGCGTATCAGTGCTCATCAGTGCAGCCTACCAGTGCCGCCTATCAGTGCTCATCAGTGCAGCCTACCAGTGTCGCCTATCAGTGCCACGTATCAGTGCTGCCTACCAGTGCCGCCTACCAGTGCTCATCAGTGCAGCCTACCAGTGCTCATCAGTGCAGCCTACCAGTGCTAATCAGTGCAGCCTACCAGTGCCGCCTATTAGTGCCCATCAGTGCCGCCTATCAGTGCTCATTAGTTCAGCCTATTAGTGCAGCCTACCAGTGCCCATCATTGCAGCCTACCAGTGCCGCCTATCAGTGCTCATCAGTGCAGCCTACCAGTGCCGCCTATTAGTGCCCATCAGTGCCGCCTATCAGTGCAGCCCATCTGTGCAGCCTACCAGTGCCCATCTGTGCAGCTTACCAGTGCCCATCAGTGCAGCCTACCAGTGCTGCCTATCAGTGCTCATCAGTGCAGCTTACCAGTGCCGCCTGTTAGTGCCCATCAGTGCCGCCCATATCAGTGCAGCCTATCAGTGCAGCCTACCAGTGCCCATCAGTGCAGCCTACCAGTGCCCATCAGTGCAGCCTACCAGTGTCGCCTATCAGTGCCGCGTATCAGTGCTCATCAGTGCAGCCTACCAGTGCTGCCTATCAGTGTTCATCAGTGCAGCCTACCAGTGTCTCCTATCAGTGCCACGTATCAGTGCTGCCTACCAGTGCCACCTATCAGTGCCCATCAGTGCAGCCTACCAATGTCGCCTATCAGTGCCGCGTATCAGTGCTCATCAGTGCAGCCTACCAGTGCCGCCTATCAGTGCTCATCAGTGCAGCCTACCAGTGCCGCCTATTAGTGCCCATCAGTGCTGCCTATCAGTGCAGCCCATCAGTGCCGCCTACCAGTGCCCATCAATGCAGCCTACCAGTGCTCATCAGTACAGCCTACCAGTGCCGCCTATTAGTGCCCATCAGTGCCGCCTATCAGTGCTCATTAGTTCAGCCTATCAGTGCAGCCTACCAGTGCCCATCAGTGCAGCCTACCAGTGCCGCCTATCAGTGCTCATCAGTGCAGCCTACCAGTGCCGCCTATTAGTGCCCATCAGTGCTGCCTATCAGAGCAGCCCATCAGTGCCGCCTACCAGTGCCCATCAGTGCAGCCTACCAGTGCTCATCAGTGCAGCCTACCAGTGCCGCCTATTAGTGCCCATCAGTGCCGCCTATCAGTGCTCATTAGTTCAGCCTATCAGTGCAGCCTACCAGTGCCCATCAGTGCAGCCTACCAGTGCCGCCTATCAGTGTTCATCAGTGCAGCCTACCAGTGCCGCCTATTAGTGCCCATCAGTGCCGCCTATCAGTGCAGCCTACCAGTGCCCATCTGTGCAGCCTATCGGTGCCCATCAGTGCAGCCTACCAGTGTCGCCTATCAGTGCCACGTATCAGTGCCCATCAGTGCAGCCTACCAGTGCCCATCAGTGCAGCTCACCAG
Source organism: Lithobates clamitans (assembly GCA_037952925.1). Classification (NCBI taxonomy): domain Eukaryota; kingdom Metazoa; phylum Chordata; class Amphibia; order Anura; family Ranidae; genus Lithobates; species Lithobates clamitans. The sequence goes on from JBBGZY010001155.1 coordinate 251,060, forward strand.
TGCCGCCTATCAGTGCCCATCAATGCCGCCTATCATTAATCTATGGGACTCTACAGGAATCTATGCAAACTTATTAGACAGTCCACCACATTCAGTGAAAAATCATGTACTGCAAAGTGCTCCATGCATGCTGGAACCTATGCAAACTGTCCACATTCAGTGAAAGTTCATGTACTGCAAAGTTTGCAGTACATGAACTTTCACTGAATGTGGACAGTTTAATGGGTTTGAGCATGCATGGAGCACTTTATTGCAATATGCTCTGAAAAATTGCATTTAATCTAAGATGAGCAGTGAGCACTGCCACTTACAAAAATAAATTCAACTTACCTGCTGTCCTGGCCACCACTTGCGGGGGTTCCAATCCCATCATCCTCCTCTTTTGTTTCCTCCTTTGTTTCCTTCCTTTTGTTTCAGTCAGTGGAATGACATACACCCGGTCTGGCCAGTCACCGCCGGGCATTTAATGGGGGTGTCATTTGCTCCCTCCCCCTGGCCAAGTCCGCCCCTACTAGCAAGTCAGTGCACGCTTTACAGGCCGCCGCGCCGCCGCGCCGGGGGCTATGTTTGTGCAGGGAGGCAGCCGTGGCAGCCGGGACTCGTGCGGACAGATCAGGGGGGGGGGGGGCGGCTTTGGCGCCGCCCCTGCTCTACTGCCGCCCCGAGGCCTGGCCTCAGTGGCCTTATCGGAAATCCGGCCCTGGCTATGTATCAAGCAGATTAAAAGTTGACATTAATTTGGAGAATCTAGTTTGATGTGTGTTCCCTGAGGGTGGCGTCCCCACTCTGGTTCTGTCAAGGTTGGGATCCATGACATTATTAAAGTCTCCCAACCAGACAGCTGGTACCAAAGGAAAGCGAGACATATATGCAAACCCATCTGTAATAACCTCTGTGCAAAATGGTGGAGGAATATAGCAAGCCAATAAAAGGAACGGTTCACCATAAAATTTGACACTTAAAAAGACATATCTCCCTTGGGAATCAGACAAGACATCACACAGTTCAAAATGAACTGATTTAGCTACCAAAACTGAGACTCCCCGTGCATAGGACATGTGGGTTGAATGGTATGCCCACCCGGCCTATGGGCGGTGGAGTGCCTGCTGTAGTCTCCCCTCCACATGCGTCTCAACCAATACTATGACATCGGCATGTTGTTTTTTAAGGAAAGACAGAGCTGCTGACCTCTTAATCTTATTTCTTAGGCCTCTCACATTCCAAGTGAGAAATTTGATAGACGTCATGTTAGGAAGGAAGCATATGCAGACAGCAAATCCGAGTGGCGCCGACCTCCAAGCCCCCTCAGGCCAAAAGGACCCTGCATTTATTCTTGGTGTCTTTATCCACAAAAGGGAGGTGGACATCTCAAGGTGTGGAAACATAATTCACTAGCTGACTGCAGAGAGAAGTGATAGGAAGGTAAAAAAAAGGACTCCCATGGAAAGGCATGCCTTAGCGTTGTGTAATGCTCACCATCCACCAGACAGCAAAGAGAAATGTGTTAGGTGAAAGACCCAGCAAATTGAGAGGGCACATTTCAGTTCCCTGCCCACTGCAGGGCATCTTGCCTCTCCAGCCATGATATAACCTCCCCAGGGTCTTCAAAGAAGAGGACACGCCCTCACTCTCTATTCTTAAACGTGCAGGGAACGACATGGAGTATTTCAGGTGTTTGATCCTCAGGCGTGGTTTGGCTTCTGTAAATCCCTGGCAGTGGCGCTGTACCTCCGCGGAAAAGTCAGGAAAGACAGCTACCCTCTCATTGCCAAAAGGGATGCTGCCTTTCTCCCTGGCAAGGCGCAGGGCAGCATCCCTGTCCTTGTAAGTAAGGAGCTTCGCTATGAACGTGCGAGGGGGGGCTCCTGGGGGAGGGGGTATAGCCGGCATGCGGTGTGCCCTCTCCACTGCCAGCAGTGGGGAGAAGGCCTCTCGCCCATAAGTGTTAACTAGAAGGTGTTCAAAGAAGGTAGTGGGGTCCTTACCTTACGCCCCCTCAGGGAGACCGATAAAGCGGAGATTGCACCTCCTCAATCTGTTCTCCATATCATCCTGTTTTGCGAATAGCTGATTAATTTGAAGTTGCATTAGATCGGTCCCCACTTGCAATGGCGGGAGGGCATCTTCCACAACCCCCAGGTGGACCTCTGCTGTTGTCACTCTATCACGGAGCTTCTGAAGATCTTGCCTGAGCAGTGAAATATCCACTTTGACCTCCTCCACCCGGGCAGCAAGAGAGGTTCTGCAGAATGGTATGGCCTCGAGGAGTCTGTCAGTGTCATTTGCTGGGTTTCTCTCCTTGTGTGAGGCGCCGCCATCTTCCTCAGCGCCGTCCTTCTCAGAGCGGCGGTATTGATCTAACTTAGCCGCGGCGGACTTTTGAGCATTCGTTGGTGACATGTCTGCGGAGGATAAGGAGTCCCCTGATAGTGTCCTGGAGCAGTTTAGGGAATCATAGGATCGTAGGATGAGGTTGTTGTCGGGGTAATGGATGGAGCTCAGAGACTGTGCGTCCTACTCCATGTCTTTCTAGGCCACGCCCCCCGTGAGAAGCTTTTTCACCTTAATGCATAGGATGCATTTAGGTAAAAAAACACGAGGGTTTACAACCCCTTTAATGATGTCTCCATCCAATGACTTACTCTATGGCTCTAAGTATCTATTAAAGCTTATCTAAATGCAGCACCCAGTATGCTGTGCTGTATGTTACCCATTCCTTACCTCTGCACCCTATGTGTTATGTTGTTCAATATATACTCCTGATTCTGAATGAATCCTCAGCACACTGTTATACACCCTTTCTAGCAAGCATAAGAACAGGAATTTGTATTTCACATACATTGCAATACATGTTTAAGCTGGCCAACTGCGTCAAAGTAATCCCTTTCTGGCCAGTCCCTACTCTACTTTGCAAAATATTGAATTGCTTTGAGCATACTTCAGTGGATATAATGCCAATATGGGGCAAATAGACACAAGATGTAGGCAAGCTACAGGTTCAGGTCTGGTCACACTAAAAGTTCTGAATGAACCCTCTGCACACTGCTATACATCCTTTTTAGCAAACTTTACATAACAGGGATTTTTTGTTCACATGTATTGCAGTCCATATTTAAGCTGGCCAACTGTGTCAAAGCAATCCCTCTTTGGGCAGCCCCTACTCTGCTCTGCAAAATGCAGAATATTTTCAGCTCAGTGTGAAAACTGATATGATGGAACCATCTTCTTGAATCATTCTACCAAAGAACAGTAGTCATGGCTCTATAGAGACAATGGACTTGTCCGGTTGTTGGAAGGTTGTTTCTTTCCTGAAGGAGAGAAGAGCATATAAAAATTAGTACCGTATTTATCGGCGTATAACACGCACTTTTTTCCCCTTAAAATCAGGGGAAAGTCGCAGGTGCGTGTTATACGCCGATACCCTGCGATCCCGAGCTGTCACAATCTTAAAATCGCCGACCGCGATTTGAAAATGGCGCCGCCGGCGCCGAAATACACCGAGCCGATCCTCGGCTTTTTCCGGCGGCTCTCGTTTACTTTCGGCTCCACTCGTAGTCCCGAGCGGAGCTATCCGAACCTACTCGGCTAGGTTCGGATAGCTCCGCTCGGGACTACGAGTGGAGCCGAAAATGAACGAGAGCCGCCGGAAAGAGCCGAGGACCGGCTCGGTGTATTTCGGCGCCGGCGGCGCCATTTTCAAATCGCGGTCGGCGATTTTAAAGCTCAGGACAGGGGATCGAAGGGAAGGCTGCACTGGGGAAGGCTGCACTGGGAAAGGCTGCACTGGGAATGGCTGCACTGGGAATGGCTGCACTGGGAATGGCTGCACTGGTAATGGCTGCACTGGGAATGGCTCCACTGGGAAAGGCTGCACTAACAAGGCTGCACTAACAAGGCTGCACTAACAAGGCTGCACTAACAAGGCTGCACTAACATGGCTGCACTGACATGGCTGCACTGACAAGGCTGCACTGACAAGGCTGCACTAACAAGGCTGCACTGGGGAAGGCTGCACTGACATGGCTGCACTGACATGGCTGTACTAACAAGGCTGCACTGGGGAAGGCTGCACTGACATGGCTGCACTGACATGGCTGTACTAACAAGGCTGCACTGGGGAAGGCTGCACTGACAAGGCTGCACTGAGAAGGCTGCAATGATGGGCATTTAAATGTAAGTTTTTTTTCCTTCAACTTCCCTCCTAAAAGTTTTTTTTCCTTAAAATTCCCTCCTAAATTGGGGTGCGTGTTATACGCCGGTGCGTGTTATACGCCGATAAATATGGTATCTAATTTCTGTTATTTGTACATAACAGATATCAGCCTTGTTATAATAAAATTCTCAAAACCAAAAAAATAAACAATTTTGTTGGCCTGAAATATCTACTTACATTTCTCCCACAAATCACTTTCTTCCACTACGCCACCTGGCCCAGCATTAATCCATTGGTACAGGATAGATATTGGCCAGCTGCGGAACAGTAACGTACTGGTAAACCCTGTAAAGGCTAGCAGGGAGCTGTTATTGCAGCAATGATAGGATTGTCCCTGGCTATCACTGAGCTGCTGGTCCAATTTTGTTGTAGAAGTGAAGTGATGACAGCTCAGTGTGAAAACTGATATGATGGAACCATCTGCTTGAATCATTCCACTGAAGAACAGGAGTCGTGGATCTATAGAGACAATAGACTTGTCCGGTTGTTGGAAGGTTGTTTCTTTCCTGCAGGAGAGAAGAGCATATAAAAATTACTATCTATTTTCTGTTATTTGTACATAATAAATATCAGCATTTTTATATTAAAATTCTTCAAACCAAAAAAATTAACATTTTTGTTGGCCTGAAATATCTATTTACATTTCTCCCACAAATCGCTTTCTTCCACTGCGCCGCCTGGCCCAGCATTAATACACTGGTACAGGATAGATATTGGCCAGCCGTGGAACAGTAATGTACTGGTAAACCCTCTAAAGGCTAGCAGGGAGCTGTTATTGCAGCAATGATGGGATTGTCCCTGGGTATCACTGAGCTGCTGGTCCAATTCTGTTGTAGAGGTGAAGTGATGGCACAGCGCAGTGTGAAAACTGATATGATGGAACCATCTTCTTGAATCATTCTACCGAAGAACAGGAGTCGTGGCTCTATAGAGACAATGAACTTGTCCGGTTGTTGGAAGGTTGTTTCTTTCCTGCAGGAGAGAAGAGCATATAAAAATTGGTATCTATTTTCTGTTATCTGTACATAACAGATATCAGCATTGTTATAATAAAATTCTTCAAACTAAAAAAAAATAAACAATTTTGTTGGCCTGAAATATCTACTTACATTTCTCGCACAAATCACTTTCTTCCACGCCTGGCCCAGCATTAATTCATTGGTACAGGATAGATATTGGCCAGCTGCTTCTCCTTTTCCTCCAGATCGATGAAAGACACAAAAAGCAGGAGAGATTCCCTCATGAGAGTCAAGTCGTTTTGCTTGCCCCGAGGGAAATGGAACCAAACTTGTAGCATACGGGCGAGTCCATTATCTCTATAGATCCACAACTCATGTTCATCAGTAAAATGATTCAAGAAGATTGTTCCATCACATCAGTTTTTACACTGAGCTGAGGGGGTTGCAGATTGTCAACTGGGGGGTTGACCATTACACTACACTGACCACACTACAGACTGGCTGGTCGTACTATTGTAGGAAGGGAAGGGACTCAGAGCGTGCCGAAAGTCTGCAAGTTAGGGGGCGCAAATTACTTGCCTTGCTCCGAGAGCTGACAACCCACGCTACGCCACTGACCACCACACCCCTCCCCCTTTGAGGTGATAGGCTGTAACCCCCTTAGCTTTCAAGGTGACAGGCTGCAACCACCACCCCCCTCCCCAAGGTAACAGGCTGAAACTACCACCCCCCCAGGTGATAAGCTGCATTCCCCCCCTTGAGGTGACAGGATGCAACCACCACACCAACCCCCCCAGTTGACAAGCTGCAAACCCCCTCAGCTCGGTTTGAAAACTGATGTGATGGAACGATCTTCTTGAATCATTTTACTGATGAACATGAGTTGTGGCTCTATAGAGACAATGGACTTGTCCGGTTGTTGGAAGGATGTTGTTTTTCCTGCAGAAGACAAGAGAAGAAATGTTCAAAACTGGAACTTCATGGGCCTATCTGTAAAGATATTGACTTATTATACTGTGTACTAATCTTATATTGTGAAGAATGTACCCCCTGCTTTAAAATACAAGAATATTAGGTGATTATAAAACACAAGGCTAGATGTATGTTACAGAACTCTGAGAATATTTTCCTATCAGAGTAAACTGATCCATTATTCCTCATAATACACAAGACTCCATTTGGAACAATGCTGGTTGTTATACATTGTCATTGCTTGATCCAGAGAATATCTGATTGCCTCTTGGGGGATCAGGAAGGAATTTTTTTTCCTGCTGGAGCAAACTAGATCATGCTTTGCTGTTTTTTTTTTCTTTCTCCTGGATTGTAAACTTTTTTTTTTGCTTTGTTTTGTTTTTCCCTTTTTATTGGTTGAAATAGATGGACTTTTTTCAACCAAACGAACTATGTAACTAACTATGTAACAATACTTCATTGATGGAAACCTGTGCTGAGACTGTTACGTAGGTTGTCATTGCTGACCCTCTCCTTTTATGCTAATTGATGGACTGTAATACTTGCCCTATGACATGAACAGCATGCCATCAGCATTACCAGGAGGAGGTCAGCAATTATATTATCACAGTTTAGATTTTTTATCCTTGTAGGCAGAGGTACAGTTGTAATAATACAATTTTCACATGTGATATGATAACGTTATTGCTAACATATCAGCACTGTGATATCGAAAATTCTTCAAACCCAAAAAATTAAAATTTTTGTTGGACAGAAATATCTACTTACCTTTTTTATGGAAATCACTTTCTTCCCTTACGCTGCCTGACCAGGCATTATCCCATTCATATAGAATAGTTATTGGCCAGCTGTGGAAACAGTAACGTAGTGTCCGGTGGTAGCAGAGAGAGTGGCACTCTCTTCCTGGAAGACTGGGTGGACGGTAGGTAGATGGTGTGGAGCTGCTGCTTCCCAAGTTGAAGGCCAAATTTCCACAGCAGGCAGATAATCTCTCTCCTCCTGGAAGACTGAGTGGATGGCAGCTTGATGGTGTGGAACTGCTGCTTCCCAAGGTGAAGGCCAGTATTCCACAACAGGAAGAGTGGTGCTCTCCTCCTGGAAGACTGGGTTGACAGCAGGTTGATGGTGTGGAGCTGCTGCTTCCCAAGGTGAAGGCTAAATTTCCACAGCAGGGAGAGTGGCGCTCTCCTCCTGGAAGACTGGGTAGACGCCAGCTTGATGGTATGGAGCTGCTGCTTCCCAAGCTGAAGGGCAATTTTCCACAGCAGGGAGTGTTGCGCTCTCCTCCTGGAAAACTGGATAGATGACAGCTTAATGGGGTAGAGTTGCGGTTTCTGAAGATGAAGGCCAGTATTCCACAACAGGGAGAGTGGTGCTCTCCTCCTGGAAGACTGGGTAGACAGCAGGTTGATGATGTGGAGCTGCTGCTTCCCAAGGTGAAGGCCAAATTTCCACAGCAGGGAGAGTGGCGCTCTCCTCCTGGAAGACTGGGTGGATGGCAGCTTGATGGTGTAGAGCTGCGGTTTCCGAAGCTGAAGGCCAGTATTCCACAACAGGGAGAGTGATGCTCTCCTCCTGGAAGACTGGGTAGACAGCAGGTTGATGGTGTGGAGCTGCGGTTTCTGAAGCTGAAGGCCAGCATTCCACAACAGGGAGAGTGGTGCTCTCCTCCTGGAAGTCTGGGTAGACAGCAGGTTGATGGTGTGGAGCTACTGCTTCCCAAGGTGAAGGCCAAATTTCCACAGCAGGGAGAGTGGCACTCTCCTCCTGGAAGACTGGGTGGATGGCAGCTTGATGGTGTAGAGCTGCGGTTTCCGAAGCTGAAGGCCAGTATTCCACAACAGGGAGAGTGATGCTCTCCTCCTGGAAGACTGGGTAGACAGCAGGTTGATGGTGTGGAGCTGCTGCTTCCCAAGGTGAAGGCCAAATTTCCACAGCAGGGAGAGTGGCTCTCTCCTCCTGGAAGACTGGGTAGACAGCAGCTTGTTGGTATGGAGCTGCTGCTTCCCAAGGTGAAAGCCAAATTTCCACAGCAGGGAGAGTGGCGCTCTCCTCCTGGAAGACTGGGTAGATGGCAGCTGGATGGTATGGAGCTGCTGCTTCCCAAGCTGAAGGGCAGTTTTCCACAGCAGGGAGTGTTGCGGTCTCCTCCTGGAAGACTGGATAGATGGCAGGTTGATGGTGTGGAGCTGCTGCTTCCCAAGGCGAAGGACAATTTTCCACAGCATAGAAAATGACACTCTCCTCCTGGAAACTGGCTGGATGGCAGCTTGATGGTGTAGAGCTGCGGTTTCCAAAGGTGAAGGCCAGTATTCCAAAACAGGGAGAGTGGTGCTCTCCTCCTGAAATACTGGGTAGACAGTAGGTTGATGGTGTGGAGCTGGGGTTTATGAAGCTGAAGGCCAGTATTCCACAACAGGGAGAGTGGTGCTCTCCTCCTGGAATACTGGGTAGTCACTGCACTGGTTGTCCTTGACTCGTCCTTCACGCCCTACCCACTCCCACTGCCTCCCTATCTATATCCCCACTGGTTCTCTTCTACTTCTCACAATATGGCTGCGACAATATGGCTGCGGACTGGGTAGACAGCAGATTGATGGTGTGGAGTTGCTGCTTCCCAAGGTGAAGGCCAAATTTCCACAGCAGGGAGAGTGGCGCTCTCCTCCTGGAAGACTGGGTAGACAGCAGCTTGATGGTATGGAGCTGCTGCTTCCAAAGGTGAAGGCCAAATTTCCACAGCAGGGAGAGTTGCGCTCTCTTCCTGGAAGACTGGGTAGACGGCAGCTTGATGGTATGGAGCTGCTGCTTCCCAAAGTGAAGGCCAAATTTCCACAGCAGGAAGAGTCACGCTCTTCTCAATGGCTTGATGTTGTGGAGCCGCTGTTTCAGAAAGCGATGGTACATTTACAACAGCGGAAAGAATGGCACTGTCCTCCTGGAGTAATAGATGGACAGCAACTTCATGTTGTGGAGCTGTTGTTTCGGACAGCGATAGTACATTTACAACAGAGGAAAGAATGGCGCTGTCCTCCTGGAAAATTGGATGGTCAATGGCTTGATCTTGTGGAGCCGCTGTTTCAAAAAGTGATGGTACATTTACAACAGCGGAAAGAATGGCACTGTCCTCCAGGAGTATTAAATGGACAGCAGCTTCATGTTGTGGAGCTGTTGTTTCGGACAGCGATGGTACATTTACAACAGCGGAAAGTATGGCGCTGTCCTCCTGGAAAATTGGGTGCTCAATGGCTTGATGTTGTGGAGCCGCTGTTTCAAAAAGTGATGGTACATTTTCAACAGCGGAAAGAATGGCGCTGTCCTCCTGGAGTATTAAATGGACAGCAGCTTCATGTTGTGGAGCTGTTGTTTCGAACAGCGATGGTACATTTACAACAGCGGAAAGAATGGCACTGTCCTCCTGGAAAATTGGGTGGCCAAAGGCTTGATGTTGTGGAGCCCCTGTTTCAGAAAGTGATGGTACATTTACAACAGCAGAAAGAATGGCGCTGTTGTCCTGGAGTATTAAATGGACAGCAGTTTCATGTTGTGTAGCTGTTGTTTCGGACAGCGATGGTACATTTACAACAGCGGAAACAATGGCGCTGTCCTCCTGGAAAATTGGGTGCTCAATGGCTTGATGTTGTGGAGCAGCTGTTTCAGAAAGCGATGGTACATTTACAACAGCGCAAAGAATGGTGCTGTCCTCCTGGAGTATTAAATGGACAGCAGCTTAATGTTGTGGAGCTGTTGTTTCGGACAGCGATGGTACATTTACAACAGCAAAAAGAATGGCGCTGTTCTCCTGGAAAATTGGGTGCTCAATGGCTTGCTGTTGTAGAGCCGCTGTTTCAGAAAGAGATGGTACATTTACAACAGCGGAAAGAATGGCGCTAACCTCCTGGAGTATTAGATGGACAGCAGCTTCATGTTGTGGAGCTGTTGTTTCGGACAGCGATGATACATTTTCAACAGCGGAAAGAATGGCGCTGTCCTCCTGGAAAATTGGGTGCTCAATGGCTTGATGTTGTGGAGCCGCTGTTTCAGAAAGCGATGGTACATTTACAAAAGCAGAAAGAATGGTGCTGTCCTCCTCGGGTATTAGATGGACAGCAGCTTCATGTTGTGGAGCTGTTGTTTCAGACAGCGATGGTACATTTACAACAGCAGAAAGAATGGCGCTGTCCTCCTGGAAAATTGGGTGCTCAATGGCTTGATGTTGTGGAGCCGCTGTTTCAGAAAGCGATGGTACATTTACAACAGCAGAAAGAATGGGGCTGTCCTCCTGGAGTATTAGATGGACAGCAGCTTCATGTTGTGCAGCTGTTGTTTCGGACAGCGATGGTACATTTTCAACAGCGGAAAAAATGGCGCTGTCCTCCTGGAAAATTGGGTGGTCAATGGCTTGATGTTGTGGAGCCACTGTTTCAGAAAGTGATGGTACATTTACAACGGTGGCGCTGTCCTCCTGGAGTGTTAAATGGACAGCATCTTCATGTTGTGGTAGTTCTGTGCTGGAGGATGGTTGTTTCTTTCCTGCAGAATCTGATAAAACAAGAGAACAGTCAATCTGGAACTGTACAGACATATCTATAATGATACTAGCTTCATGTTCAAATGCCGCGTACACACGGTCTGACTTTTCGTCTACAAAAGTCCGACGGACGCCGACGGACTAAAGCCGGCTGACAATCCGATCGTGTGTGGGCTTCCCCAGACTTTCAGCGGACTTTTCCAGCCGCAAATCTGATGGACTTTAGATTTGAAACATGCTTCAAATCTTTACGTCGTAACTACGCCGGACCCAGAAATCCGCTCGTCTATATGCTAGTCCAACGGACAAAAACCCACGCTAGGGCAGCTATTGGCTACTGGCTATCAACTTCCTTATTTTAGTCCGGTGTACGTCATCACGTACGAATCTGTCGGACTTTTGTGTGATCGTATGTAGGCAAGTCCGTTCGTTAGAAAGTCTGCCGCAAGTTCGCCAAAAGTCCGCCAAAAGTCCGTTGAAAGTCTGTCGGACGGGCTGTCGGACTTTTGTAGCCGAAAAGTCAGACCGTGTGTACTCGGCATAAGTATTTCTATGTTAAGAAGAATGCGCCCCCTCCTATAAACTACAAGAATATTATGCCGCGTACACACGGTCGAACTTTTCGGCTACAAAAGTCCAACAGCTCGTCCGACAGACTTTTGGCGGACTTTTGGCGGACTTCGGAAATTTGGAAATTCGAAAATCCGAAAATTAGAAAATCTTAAATAGTAACTATTAAATTAGAGGTATTGTAATTTCCTTTCAAATTTGGCTGTTAGTGAACGTAACACATACAAATTTATCAAGTTATGAATTATCCGAAATAATGAATGCCGCATCTAAACAAATGGAACGGAACAAATTAATGATAAATAATAAAACGTTTTTATTATTATTATTATTGTTATTTATTATTATTAATTCATTACGTTCCATTCACTTGGATACGGCATTCGTTATTTCGGATAAATTTGTATTTGTTACGTTCACTAACAGCCAAATTTTAAAGGAAATTACAATACCTATAATTTAATAGTTAGTAATAGTTACGTTATTATTAGTTAATTATTATTTCAGATTTCCGAATTTCCGAATTTACAAATTTCAGAATTTACAAATTAACAAATTTATGAATGTACGTATGTACGAATGTACGAATGTATGAATTTACGAATGTACGAATTTACGAATGTGCAAATGTACGAATTTACGAATGTACGAATTTACAAATTTCGAAAATTCGAATTTACGAATATTCGGAAAACTTTGTTAAATAGGTTTTCGTTAATATTTCCGAAACGAATTTGGAACGAAACAAATTGCACATGTCTACTAATAATTCAGTTTCACACGTGATATGATGAGGTTATTGCTTACATATCAGCTCTGAGATATTAATAATGCCAAAAAAAACTTTTTTTTAAGTCTAAAATATTTACTTACCTCTCTTGCATGAAGCCCTTTTGGTCTTAAGCCGCCTGGTCCTTCCGAAACACATTTTTACAGGAAAGATGGTGGCCAACCGCATTCTAATCATTCTGTGGGATAGAGAGAAGAGAGACAAGATTAATAATGTGATTTTATACCATGTGAAATTATAACAAAAAATGGTTTCTAGTGTGTTAAAAAATTAGATTTTTCCTAGTTGAGGAGTTTAATAAATTCAACATATTTACCTAACTAATAATTAGAATTATTATGCATATTTAATTGTAATTAATACATGCTTGGCGATGGTTAGACATGTGCAGGATGAAAAAATTTGTTTAGTTTCATTTCGTTTTGATTCATTATTTAACTAAATTTGTTTAGTTAAATTCGTTGCATTCGTTACATTCATTTTCGGGATTCGTTTAGCTTCATATTCGAATTCGAAAAAATTTGACTGCATTCGAAAAAAACTATCAAATTCAAAAAAAAATTCTACCGCATTCGAAGAAAACTATCAAAATTCGAAAAAATTCTACCGCATTCGAAAACATTTGACAGAATTTGAAAAAGTAAACTATATATAACCATTTTGCGGAATTCGAATTTCATATAGAATGAAATCGAATTCCAATCAAAAAGATTAGAATAGAATAGAAAATAAGAATATCATAGAAAAACAATAGAACAGAATAGAAAAAATATAATATATTCTATTCTAATCTTTTCTATTGAAATTCAAATTCATTCTGTACCACATTCCAATTCCGGAAGATGGTTATATATATATAAATATTTAAATAAATATATATATATATATATATATATATTCTATTCTGTTCTATTGTTTTTTCTATTCTAGTCTTTTCTATTAGAATTCGATTTCATTCGATTTCTATATAACCATTTTCCGAAATTCGAATTTCGTATAGAATGAATTTGCAATCTTCCGAAATTCGAATTTCGTATAAAATGAATTTGAATTCGAATAGAAAAGATTAGAATAGAGTAGAAAAAAATAGACTAGAAAAACAATAGAACAGAATAGAATAAAATATAATATATATATTATATTTTATTCTATTCTGTTCTATTGTTTTTCTAGTCTATTTTCCATTATTTTCTATTCTAATCTTTTCTATTCAAATTCAAATTCATTCTATACGGAAGCCATCTTCTGAAATTCGAATTTTGTAGAATAGAATAGAAAAGAATAGCATAGAAAAACAATGGAACAGAATAGAAAAAAATATTATATATATATATATATATATAAAACCATTTTCTGAAATTCAAATTTCGTATAGAATAGAAAATAATAGAAAAGAATAGAATATAAAAACAATAGAACAGAATAGAATAAAAAACAATATATGTTTTTCCTAGTTTATTCTTTTCTATTACTTTCTTTTCTATTCTAATCTTTTCTATTCAAATTCAATTTCATTCTATATGATATTCGAATTTCTAGTCTATTCTTTTCTATTCAAATCTTTTCTATTCTAATTAAAATTCATTCTATACGAAATTCGATCTTCAGAAGCCATGTTACGAAATTCGAATTTGAATAGAAAAGACTATTATAGAATAGAAAATAATAGAAAAGAAAAGCATAATAAAACAGAATTTAAAAAAATATTATATATATGTATTCTACTGCTTTATAATTTTATATTCTATTTTATTGTATTTTTTTTAGAAAAGCGATTTCTATTGTTTTCAAATTCTTTTCTCTGCCCCCTACCCACCTCCGACCACTGTCCCCTGGTTTCTCCCCTACCCACCTCTCAGTACTGCATCTTTTAGAGAATACAGAAGCAAGTATCGAGAAAACCAATAAAAAAGAACCCCTTTAGCCAGCAACAACATACCCCCACCAGCAACAACAGATCTTCTAGCAACCAGGACCAATAGACTCTCCAGCAGTCAGCAACAATAGATCCCTCCCACAATGTTAGATCTCTCCCAGCAACTATTGACCCCAAGCAACCATAAATCCCCCCAGCGACAATAGATCCCCCAGCATCAATAGACCCTCCAGAACACCCCAGCACCCCTTGGCATTTCATAAATTCGGTGTAGGAGGTGCAGAAGCTGCATTCCCTAAAAAAAAAAAAAAAGCGTGAGTAATCTGTCCCTATTGGAGTGCTTACACCTTTGCATTCTGCCTCACCAGACTGTTTAAGGATCACATCAGTTTTAGAACTTTTATTTAGCAGGAAGCTTCCATGTTTCTGACACTGTATTTAAATACCTAGGCAGAAGGACACATATCCTAGAATCTTTACTTTTAAGTGCTCATTAAGTGCTACTATATGCTCATTTCTGCAATTTCCTCATCAGATAATCAACAAAGAATAGCAGATACATCCACTGCCCATCTATACAAACAGTATATAGAATATAGCTATGGATTGGCTTTACTTTACATGCACCCTTTGTCTAACAAGACTTTATTCAGTTTTGAATTCTAGCTGACTATTTGAGTCTCTTCAATGATCTATAACTTATAAAATAGATTTTTTTCTCCAGCTCTTAAATATCTTGGAATTTTATCAATGCTTTTCCTGGAAAGTGGTTTTGGAGATAGCAGGCTTTCATACAGTAATTGCCTCTCCCCAATATGTTGTTAGCATATCTGCATCAAAAAGCATGTTTCTGTCACTGTCACATAAAGTACAGTTCATTCTGCAGCAGCTATTTGTTCTAAATTGTATGATACAGTAGTCTAGAACAAAATTATATTATTCATTAAAAAAGCTTGTGTTTTGCCACTTGTGCCATTTTTTAGAGTATTGTAGGCATTTTGCAAAATCAAGTTTAACCGCTTGCTGACCACCCCATTCAGATATACTGCTGCAGGGTGGCTGCTCTGCGCTGGATCACGTATCTGGTACGTGATCAGCTCCCGCCGCCTCGCTGTGCTGGGACTTGTTACAGCACAAGCAGATCAACGGGTCCCGGCCAATGATTGATCACCAGGACCTGCTGATCGGCTCTGTCATTTACGGAAGGGAGCTCTGTGTTTTAAACAACACAGAGCTCCGAACACTGACAGGCAGTGATCATTTTTTTTGGGGTGATGGCACACAGTAACATCCCCCTAGGTCAGTCAGGTCTAGAGCAAATACCCCATCTATGGCGGGCAGCGCTTCCCCTGCTTAGCGGTGGCGGCGGCTTCCCCTTCTGCCGCTCTCCACAGGCTTTGCAGCGGCTTCCGTTTCCTCCTCGGCAGCCAATTGGGACTCTTCTCTTTTCAGGCAATCAGAAAACGGGTCTCTGATTGGCTGGATTAAGGATCAGTGTTTCAATATTCATTCGCTGTTGTAACACCTTGGTAGGCTTTTAGCCAAATGCTCTGCGCCACGAGCCCACCCTATTTTGAAGCCTTTTAGGGTGGCTCTAATCAGGTGCTTCAAAAAAACACCACTGCCGCTGTAATTCATGTGCACGGCGTCCTAAAAGGGGCCGGACATATGATAAGGGGATGGCGGCCGTGGACAGAAGGGGTGGCGCCCAGGCACCCTAATGGACGGGCCGTCACTGCTGACAGGTGATCTTGCTGTTTTTTTAATTTTTTTTATTTTTATTCCCTGCAGGGAAAAAACAGCAAGTTTGCTTAGAAAAAGCAGCACATAATACACACATCACACATTGTTAGGCACACATTTAACCCCTTGATCACCCCTAGATGTTAACCCCTTCCCAGCCAGTGTCATTTGTACAGTGACAGTGTATAGTATTAGCATTGATCACTTTATTAGTGTTATTATTAATGTCAGTGTCAGTTAGTCAGTTAGTGTACACCCTAGCCAGCATCAGCTAGTGTCAGATTGTCCACCACACTATCACAGTCCCACTATAAGTCGCACCACCAATATTAGTATAAAAATAAATAAATAAAAATTCCAGTATCTAGACCAGACGCTATAACTTTCATGCAAACCAAATAATATACACTTATTGGGATTTTTTTTACCAAAGACATGTAGCAAATACATTTTGGCCTAAATTCATGAAGAAATTCGATTTTTTAATTTTTTTATTAAATATGTTTTATAGCAGAAAGTAGAAAATTGTGTTTTTTTTTCAAAATTTTTTTATCTTTTTTTTTTTATTGCAAAAAATAAAAACCCAGTGATAATCAAATACAACCAAAAGAAAGCTCTATTTGTGTGAAAAAAATGATAAAAATGTAATTTGAATACAGTGTTGCATGACCACGCAACTGCCACTTAAAACAGCGCAGTACCGAATAGCAAAAAAAAAACATGGTCATGAAGGGGGTAAAATCTTCTGGAGGTCAAGTGGTTATCTAGAACTTAATTTTGTTGTGTAACAGGTAGAGTACAGTATACCTTGAGTAGTCATTAATGAATGTGAGAAAATACCTTTTTTTTTCTGGAGTCCAAGCTTTCTTTGGACCTCATAGATCTGTGTGAATCAAGTCTAGGGTCCAGTCTTCTACTTATTATTATTATTATGATACAGGATTTATATAGCGCCGACAGTTTACGCAGCGCTTTACAACATTAGGGCAGACAGTACAAGTACAATACAATTCAATACAGGAGGAATCAGAGGGCCCTGCTCGTTAGAGCTTACAATCTAGGAGGGAGGGTCAAGTTATACAAAAGGGTAATAGCTGTGGGGGATGAGCTAATGGAGAAAATAGTGCAGTTGTTAGATGGAGGCAGGATAGGCTTCTCTGAAGAGGAAAGTTTTCAGGGATCGCCTAAAAGTGGATACATTTGGAGACAGTCTGACAGATTGGGGTAGGGAATTCCAGAGGATAGGCGAGGCTCGGGAGAAGTCCTGGAGGCAGATATGGGAGGAGGTGATGAGGGAGCTAGAGAGCAGGAGGTCTTGGGAGGAATCGAGATGGCGATTAGGTTGGTATTTTGAGACTAGGTTATTGATGTAGCTGGGGGCAGAGTTGTGGATGGCTTTGTAACTTATTGTTAGTATTTTGAATTTAATTCGTTGGGCGAGTGGTAGCCAATGGAGGGATTGGCAGAGAGGGGTAGCAGACACTGAGCGGTTTGTAAGGTGGATGAGTCTGGCAGCAGCATTCATGATGGACTGAAGGGGCGATAGTCTATTTAAAGGTAAGCCAATGAGGAGGGAGTTGCAGTAGTGGAGGCAAGAGATAACCAGGGAGTGAATCAGGAGCTTTGTGGTTTCACTGGTTAGAAAGGGACATAGTTTAGAGATGTTGCGGAGGTTGAGGCGGCAAGCTTTGGAAAGTGATTGGATGTGGGGCTGAAAGGAGAGTTCAGAATCCAGGATAACACCTAGCACCCTGACATGTGGGGACTGGTGGATGGTTGTGCCATTGCTCTTGACAGAGAAGTCAGGGGAAGAGGCACGTGGGGGAGGAAATATTATAAGCTCGGTTTTAGACAAGTTGAGTTTGAGGAAGTGGTGTGACATCCATGACATACTTATGCCGCTGGTCATGATAAGGGATGAGCTAAATGTACCTGGATTCAGTTCAAGGTGGGTGTGCAGAAGACAACTAAAATTCGAATGCCAAATCTGAACCGCATTGAAGTTAATGGGAGACTAATACTAAAAACCAGTAATGGGCACTTTCTAGGCTATAGGCAAGGGACCTTCAAACAAATGGCACTGTGGGCTGGGTACTGCCCTAGGAAACATGTACTAAAGCAAAAAAAGAAACCTTTACAGCAATTTTAACAGAGCTTTGAAGTCAGAGTTAAAAATGCTAAAATCCTTTAAATAACATGCCTTTGGGTACAATGTACTCAACCTACAATAGCAACACTGACATTTGCAAATAAAAAAATACCCTTTAAATTGCCAGCAAATTACAGCTTTGGCCTCTTTACTTGTGTAAAGAAACTGCCGGTGGTTTCCTTCATATATACCAGACCCTTACCATTATCCTAAATGAGGGTCTTATATAGAAGTTAATGCCCCCCCCACACACACACACACACAAAGTAAATGTTGTGGGGTTCCTCCGAAAAATATATATCAGACCCTTATCCTTGATAAGGATCTAGTATGGATGTCCAGGGGGAACCCCACACAAAAACAAAGAAAAAGAAAATCCACACTAAACCCTTATCAAACAAGCAGCTTGGCTGGCCAGGAAAGGGGGAACAAATGTGTCCCCTCCCCCCTAAACCATACCAATCCACATGCCCTCACATGCCCTAGGGCTCATTCCTATTTATAATGAACAGCTGCACCACCAAGTTGAGGATGTGTGCCAAACAAGTACATGCAAGTTTTATCCCAGGTCCAGAGCAGCCAGCAAGTTTGTGTCATTGTAGGCTGATGACGGCCTGGGGTCAACCACCTCTTGGCCTGTGCTTGGAGAGCTGCCAGCAGCTCTGGCCCAGTGTGGCTCCTGCCTGCCAGGCATACAAGCCGCAACACAGCATGAAAACATTTAGCCTTGAATGCTGCATCATCTCGAGCACTCAAGGTGACTGCACTGTCACTCTTTGATAAGACACATGGTGGAACCACTAGCTCTAGTGGTATGCCCTTACCAGCCATCCAGATTCAACCAGTGTACTGTGATGGATATGTAGCATCCCTGCCCATGATTACTGGACCACATGTCTGTAGTTATGTGTACCTTGCCATTGACAGCATAGTCTAGATACACAGACACATTACATTTCCCATGCTGAAGGGGGACAGGGATTGTCTTCTGGGAAAAATAATTGAGGTTGAGTACCTGCCACTGTGGTGTAGCACGGGCCATAAACTCACTGAAGGGGGTAGAGTTCACAAGATGGAATGGGAACAGCTGCAGAGACACCTGCCTTGGGAAGGATGCTGCTGAAGACTCAGGAGTGGGCGAAGGACAATCCTGCCTTCGCTTGACCCTTCTCAGCTTAGCCCCATGACCAACTTGTTTGCTTGATATGGTGTGAATCTTCTGAAATACTCACTGTCATCTTATGACAGTGCAGCCAATTGCCAAGCACATGGAAGGAAGGGGAATCAGTCACAAGATTCTTCATACTTGAAGCAGCAGGGGAGCAAAGAATAGGATGGTCAACGTTCATTAAATGGATTTCAATGTGAATACAATTTGAATCCTGTTTTCCAGGGTGCTCCTATTGTGCTCTCAGTTCAATTCACATTTTGGTAGTGTTACAATAAAACAGCAACATGGACATGTTGCACATGAGTGCCTTTATGTGGAATGTCATTATGAGGCATCTTGGGAGAGTGGCTTACCAGAGCTATCTAATGATGTTAACATGGGTTTTTGTCAACTTTTACACACTTTAAGCAAAATAATGAAATTTTTACTGGTATACTGTATATTACAGCAAGCATATTCTACATTTTTTATGCTGCTTTCACTGTTGTCCCCTGAAGGAATGACTCACACGTTCATATTCTCTTAATTTTTACTTCCTTGCAGAAATTTTCAGCAAGCGATAGGCTAGTTCTCAATTATGAGAAATTATTAGACAGTGTACTAAGGTTTTGACAGGAATGGGGTCTGTATAACGATGTTCGGGTGATGCCAAAACCCAAACCCCAGGGGAAAAAGAAGCAGGGTACACTCGTAGCCAGACATACATTTACTCTGTGCTTCTGTTATCTCTTTTCCTCTCTAGATTTCCTTTTCCGTTCTAAATAATGCAGTAAATAGTTATGCTTGGAAATTACAAAATAATTAAAAATTCTAATGTAGTATTTCTTAACCTTTTTACCGTCGATGATGAACCCCTGGCAAACATTCTGAAATTTCGGGGAAATCCTGAAATAATTTTCATATCGACAGGTCACGGAACATTGGTGTGATCCACGAGCTGTAGATATAACTATAATTATTTTTAAAAATAGCATTAAATAATAATTAAATGATAGAATAAATATTAAATTGTACATATTTAATGTGAAACTTGTACTTTGTTTGCACATATGCTCAATTCTGGGTCCATCTTGATAGCAGCGTACAGGGCAGCAGCAGCAGGGCAAGGTACAGGGGGCAAGCAGGGCACAGCACATGAGGTAGGAGACACAGTACATGGCAGAAGCGCACATATTTACATGGCACATGATTACCTGAGAGAAGGGCACAGGATTACATGAGAGCAGGGCACACGATTACATAAGAGCAGGGCACATGATTACATGGGAGCTGGGCACATGATTACATGAGAGCAGGGCACATGGGAGCAGGGCATATGATTACATGAGAGCAGGGCACATGGGAGCAGGATACATGATTACATGAGAGCGGGGCACAGGATTACATGAGATCAGAGGACATGATTACATGAGAACAGATCATATGAGAGCAGGGCACATGAGAACACTGCACAGGATTACATGAGAGCAGGGTACATAAGAGCAGGGCACAGGATTACATGAGAGCAGGGCACATGGGAGCAGGGCGCAGGATTAATTTGGAGCAGGGCACATGAGAGCAGGGCACAGGATTACATGGGATCAGGGCACAGGATTACACGGGACCAGGGCACATGGGAACAGGACACAGGGTTACATGGGAACAAGGCACATGGGATCAGGGAACGTGATAACATGTGAGCAGGGCACATGGGATCAGGGAACGTGATAACATGGGAACAGGGCACATGGGAGCAGGGCACATGGAATCAGGGAGCATGGGAGCAGGGCACAAGCTTACTTGGGATCAGGGCACATGGGTTCAGGGCACAGGATTACATGGGATCAGGGCACATGGGAGCAGGGCACAGGATTACATGGGAGCAGGGCACATGGGAGTAGGGCGCAGGATTAATTTGTAGCAGGGCACAGGTTTACATGGGATTAGGGCACAGGATTACATGGGACCAGGGCACATGGGAGCAGGACACAGGATTACATGGGGACAAGGCACATGGGATCAGGGCACAAGCTTACATGGGAGCAGGGCACAGTATTACATGGGATCAGGGCACATGGGATCAGGGCACAGTATTACATGGGATCAGGGCACATGGGAGCAGGGCACAGGATTACATGGAAGCAGGACACATGGGATCAGGGCGCAGAATTACATGGGAGTAGGGCCCACGGGATCAGGTCACATGGGAGCAGGGCACAGGATTACATGGGAGCAGTGCACAGGATTACATGGGAGCAAGGCACATGGGATTAGGGCACATGGGATCAGGGCACAGGATTACATGGGAGCAGGACACATGGGATCAGGGCACATGGGAGCAGGGCACATGGGATCAGGGCACATGGGAGCAGGGCACATGGGAGCAGGGCACAGGATTACAAGTGAACAGAGCACACAATTACATGGGGGCATGGCACATTTCTACATGAGCAGGGCAGATTCTTACATTTGGGCAGGGCAGCCGCGGTTTTCTTTTCATTGCAGAGGTACATAGGGAAGCAGCTGGCTGTGGTAGATGTCCCGACTCTCGCGAGCTGTTCCTGGCCAGCCCCCCCTCTCTTGTCCATCCTATAATATACATGCATCTGGAATTGACGAAGGGGGGGGAGATGGCCAGGAAGAGCAGAGACACTCTTTGTTTACCTGACTGCTCTGCATGCAAACGTGAATGGGAATGCAATCCACCTGTCAGCAGCTTGCGATGGGCAGGTAGATAGCCGTGGAACCCCTGGGGACCTCTCGCTGAACTCTAGGGTTCAACAGAACCCCGGTTAAGAAACACTGTTCTAATGTAAGAAAGGTGATGAGTTTAGCAGAACTGTCTGTTATCAAAATATCACATGTAGCCTTCTTTTGAGGAAGGTTTTAAGAAATGACCCTTCATAAACAGGATATTGTGGTGAACCTGTAGGTAAATAAGAGAACCAGAACCTTTGCCAAGTGTAATGCCCTGTAAACACAATCGGAACTTTCTGACAAGAAAACTGTGGAATTTTGTTCAAAGGTTGTTGGCTCCAACTTGTCTTGCATACACACGGTCACACAAATGTTGGCCAACAATTACGAACGTGGGAACGTGGTGACGTACAAGATGTACGACGAGCCGAGAAAAAGGAAGTTCAATAGCCTTCTGCTTGATTGCGAGCATGCGTGAACTTTTGTGCGTCGGACTTGTGTACACACGATCGGAAATTCCGACAACAAAGTTTGGTTGTTGGAAAATTTGAGAACCTGCTAGCCAACATTTGTTGGCGGAAAGTCTGTCAACAAATGTTCGATGGAGCACACGGTCGGACTTTCAGCCAACAAGCTCACATCAAACATTTGTTGTCGGAAAATCCGATCATGTGTACGGGTCATAACTCCTGGCAAAAACATTTATCACTGTGTACAAAGTCTCCTTCAATAATTATACATTCATATAATCTGCATGTGTACAATACTATCATATAAAACATAGAAAGTACCTGTTAATCCTGACATTTGTTTGTTGCCTTAGTGATTTCCGGTATTGGGCCATAAACAATATGGTGTTGATTTACTAAAGGCAAATACTGTAGCCTGTGCATTTTGCAAAGTACAGTTGCACTCTGCAAGTGCAATTGCTCCACAGCTTAGTAAATGAGCAGAAGCTCTGCGGACTTCCATCATCCAATCACGCGCAAGCAAAAATGCATTTTATTTTTACTTTCCTTGCACGTGATTGAGTATTCTTTGCAAAGTGAAGCTTTACCTCATTTACTAAACTTTGGAGCAACTGCACTTGCAGAGTACACAGTCTATTTGCCTTTAGTAAATCAACACCTTTGCATCCATTATTCTAAATGCAGCATTGATTAGCATTGTCAGCATTTGGAAGCACCCGGCACCCAGAAGCATCTCAATCTTAATTGATATAAACTCCAAGAAAGATAGGGAAGTGTAGTACCTTTGGACAGCATATCCCTTCCTGCCTCTACATCTTTCCATCTGAAAGTCTTCCCCCACAACCGTTATTTACAGTGCCTGAGGGTTTGTGGTCACGTGACCACAGCTAACTTTACATAATGCAGGCATTTGTGGAAATATTTTAAAAGTTAAAAATTGATAATGTGGCTAGATATGCTTAGAAGTGTTCTGGGGACATTTTTGTACTTTCATTTTCAACAACTTTAAGTGACACTTCATGTCTTGTCCTTCTCCAGCCCATGACTGGACAGTGGAAAGAGATGTTGAACAGTGGTTGGGCTCATTTCTTTGTCACTCTGCTCTCTCGTCCTATCAATATAAGAGCATCGCAAAAGAACAGAATGGCTTCTTATGATAGTTCTTCCTCTGTCAGTCTGAGCTCTGCTGTACAGGGACTGCAAGAGGCTGATGCCAATTCAAATTCATATATTTTTCACTGCTTACATTTAAAGTAAATACATTTATGAATGTAATAATAATGCAAAGTTGCATTAATTTGTGTCTTTTATACCTGCCTGAGTTTATCTTATCCAAGGAAACAGTATTCAGTCACCTCAGAGAATGAATAACAAATGCTTCTAATTGTTTATACCTTGTAAACTAGAAAAGCACGTTATTTTATTTAACATTAGACCATCAGACTGGTAATATTCAACATCATTATATATATATATATATATATATATATATATATATATATATTATTTTTTTCCTGATTCAGATATTGTATGGGAAACAAAAGTAAAGTTTTAGAGAAATGCTTACAAGCAAATTTTCCTGCTGAGATCACTATAAGTTGTAATGTGCTTATTTTGCTATTTTAGCAAATGAAAGACTATGCCTACAAGGTGCATTTTTTGGCTACTGCCATGTAAAGACTCCTTTCCCTGTTTATTGACAAAAACAGTGTCGATCATTTTTTACTTTCTTGTGTAATCCAGGATTTTCATTGGATCAAACACAAAGAGAGAAATCTTCATCAAGTGAAATCGCCGTAATCTGTGTCCTTGCCCCATTGACCAGTTTTGATTTTTTTACCAAGTCTGATTTTCACAAAATCGAATACAGAATACTTAAACAAAATCTGTACTGAACAAAATATGAGGGCTGCCATTGCAAACCAAACCTGAAAATGGTAAAAGACTGGCTGTTTCTGACCAGCAAGCTCTAAAGGTTTAAGTTCCCTGTTAATGCAACTGTATACAGTAGGTGATGGTAATTTAAACATATATATATACTCGAGTAAAAGTCGATCCGAGTAGAAGTCGAAGCCCTAATTTACTACAAAAAAATGGGAAAAACGTATTGACCCGAGTATAAGACGAGAGTGAGAAATGCAGCAGCTACTGTAAGTGGAAAAAGAATGTCAACAATGCCCATCTGCAGCTGTATACCTCCCTGTGTCCTGTGCATGTGTCCTGTGCATGTGTCATGTGTCCGGTGCATATGTGCATGTGTCATGTGTCCTGTGTATATGTGCATGTGCCATGTGTCCTGTGTATATGTGCATGTGTCATGTGTCCTGTGTATATGTGCATGTGTCATGTGTCCTGTGTATATATGCATGTGTCATGTACCTGTGTCCTGTGTATATGTGCATGTGTCATGTACCTGTGTCCTATGTATATGTGCATGTGTCATGTACCTGTGTCCTGTGTATATGTGCATGTGTCATGTGTATATGTACCTGTGTCATGTACCTGTGTCCTGTGTATATGTGCATGTGTCATGTACCTGTGTATGTGTACCTGTGTCCTGTGCATGTGTGCATGTGTCATGTGTATATGTACCTGTGTGCATGTGTCTGTGTGCTTGTGTCTGTGTGCATCCTCCGTGTGCCGCTGTGCACCGATCAGCGTGTGCGGCGGCCATTCACTGTTCAAAAGTCGCGCCTCCTCCTCGTCCATGATAGGCAGAAAACGCCATTTCCCAGCAGTCAGCGGTCAGCCATACAACGGACGAGGATGAGAGAATGTCCGTGATAGGCTGTAAACTGACTGCCTATCACAGATGAGGAGGCGTGGCTTTTGAACAGTGAGAGGCTGCCGATTGCTATGTAGCACACGCTGGCCGCCGTCTGCCTGCATGACACGCTGATCATGTAGACAGACGGCGGTGACTCGAGTATAAGACAAGGGGGGCACTTCAGCCCCAAAAAAAGGGGCTGAAAATTTCGACTTATACTCGAGTATATAAGGTACATATTTTTAACAATCAGTAAATGAGCTTTAAAACAACCTCTGTAGCTGCAGGCACTTTGGAGTAAGTCATCCCTAAAAGAGAATCATGGCTTCCCATTTAAAATATATATGTCCTGCAGCATCTATATATTTTTTTCTTAGCCCCCTGCAAAGTCCCACAAGTACCTATTGAAATTACGAGTGAAGGCCTCATAAAGCAGCTTCCCCTCTTGGTGTGGCAGCAATTCTGCACACCTCCTGGATTCAGAGCAGAGTTGTCACTCTCATATAGCTGTGCCTGCTTGTACTACAGTGGGATGAGAAAATATTGTTGCTATCAGCAGTATTGCTGCAGTCTAATAGGCCTGTATTTTGACAATCAGCACCTGGCAGCACCTAGTCCTGCACTGCCTCTGTTCCTAAAACCTACAAATTTGAGCTGCAGTGTCTGGAAGACACAAATGAAGGAAGGTTTGTCTCAGTCAGGAAGTAAAGGAGGTTTATCTCATAAGGATCGTGTATCACACAGCAACTGAACTTGCAACTTGTTTAGACCAGCCTTTTTCAACCAGGGTGCCTTCAGGTTTCTTCAGGAGTGCCTTGGCAAAATGCCTACAAATTGCCTACAAATTGCCACAAAAATGTTATACAAACCAATGGGTGGATCAAGCCTTTTAGTTAAGCAAAGCCACAGGTTATCGGTTAATAAAGAGGACTTGCACAGCATCCTTGTTTGACCCCACAACCCCTCTTCATCAACACTGGGTCACATTAGCTGAGTGAGGGAAAAAAACTGAGGGAGAAGAGAAACATTGGAATACTAGTCAGTACTAGTGTGCAAAGGTGTGTTTGCTTTGGAAGAATAGATCCCCTCTAATGTTAGGTGTCCTATGTTTGTGGATGTTGCTGCGTTATTTAAAACTATTAGTTTCATTTTTACATTTAAGAATGGGATTTTTTTTTGTGCAGAATTTTAAAGGGTGCCTTGATTGAAAAAAGGTTGAGAAACAATAGTTTAGACTATCAACAGGAATCTTTAGATTGAACTTTACATCAAAGCACTCAAGTCCTTGTCTAAGCCAGTTTAGCTCATCCTGTTCCCCTCTTCCAGCAGTAATTTAGCAGACTTCCAGTCCTCTAGTCTTTTGTAGTCTGTAGAATATGGAAAAGGGAAGAAGAGTGAGAGTGCTGAGATACACAACACTGATGCCTCCAGTTCTTCTCTTGTGAACTTTAAGGATTATTTGCTCCATGGTGCCTGTAGCTACAGAGGTCACAAGGACTTGTTTAAAGACTTTTTTTTACTGCTTGGTAAACTTCTTGCAGGTTAAAAATGCATTTATACCTGTAAAGCATTGCATCCACGATCAGGAGATCGTGGATGCAATGCCATGGTCCTGCAGACTGTCTGTGTATTTGTCTGCCCGTACCTCCGATACAAGCAGGCAGTTACACTTGTGACAGGAATCTCAATGTCAATGAACTACCACAGTACTCTGAAAGAATGACGCAGCCAGGGAGATGACACCTTGCTAGCTGTCAAAACGGGGGATTGGGGGGGGAGCGGGGGGCCGGTGAATTCAGTAAGTAACAAAAGGTGAACTTATCCTTTAAGAATATGAACCCAAAGGTCCACTTTAGGGTAAGTAGTAGTTAAAAATCTAAATTCTTCAGGGATATTCACCTTTTTTGTTTTTGAAGCAGTTCAAGGAAAATTAGTTACATCTATAAGTAAACAAAAAAACCCCCAAAAACACACCTTTAAATTCTATCGACTGGGGTGATTTGCTGTGTTTAAAGGTACTTACAATAGTTACCAACAATATCTGGAATTTTTTAGGCTTCGATTATAACAGACAAAAGCCGAAATTGGTGTCACTGACAAATGTATACAAAGAACTAAAAGACTGCTGTGAGACATGTTGACCCAAACAGCTTCTGAGAGGCAACCAAAGAAAAAGCAAACCATCCATAAAAAAAGACCTTGGTGGAAAACGATTTTCTCAATTCCTTTTTGCATTGGGAAGAAGCCAGGATACAGATTTTTATATTATATTTTTCACAGTTCATGTGAGACCTGGGGGCACCTCTATTGTGCTGCTGAAGAAAATGTATGAAGTCATGTCTGTAATTATTACCAATAATGTACACTTAGTGTTCAAGTAACATGCACCGTCACTGCTAAGATTTGTACACATGGATTGTTGTCCACAGGCTATAGCTTAACTCCAGCTGACATCACACCGGACTTTTATTCCCTAAAGCACAATGCTGTATTGTATGATGTGTATACCGCATTTCCTCAGTACTTTTCCAATGAAAAATGTAGATAATAATCTCGATCAGTAAGATGTGAGAAGATAGTTGCTTTCAGAAAAGGAAAAATAGGAGCAAGGGTGTTTCCGATAATGCAAAACTCAGTTTAAGGTTAAGTAAATAGGCTGCTTGATTTAGGGAAATATTTATATTTTTTATTTAGCCACTTGCTATCCGGGGCAAATTGACATTTTTCAGAAGCATGTAAAAAAACAAATTTTTTTTGCTACAAAATTACTTAGAGCCGCCAAACATTTAATATTTTCTGAAAGCAGAAGCCTTGGAGAATAAAACTGTGGTTGTTGCAAATTTTTAAGTCACAAGATATTTGTGCAGCCATTTATCAAATGCAAATGTTCAGGTAATACATGTAGATAGATTTTAGTACACAGACACAAACACAATATAATACCCAATTTTTGGCAAAATATAAAATATGATGCTGCGCAAAGTAAATAGATACGAAACATTCCACAATTTAAAATTGCGCACTCCTGTGAAATGATGACAAACTATCTTACCTAAAATTATCATTTTTTTAAATATTTATTTATTATCCTTTACAGTTTTACAGCTTGGATTTAAACATGAGCTCTCACTCTGACCTCAAACGCTGTTTACATATGCATACCAGACTTATGTGAAGGTTTGCTATTGCATGGGGGGTCAAGGGTGGTTTAAAAAATGTTTTTAATTTAAATGTATTTAAACTTTTTTTTTGTATTTAAAAAGTGTGGGAAGTAGAAGCAGAGACAAGACGTTACTTGTTAGGATGAGGCTATGTTTTTAAGTAGGGACAGCATTCAGTTGGGGAGGGATAGCTCAGGATCTGAACAGGTGGTCATTGAGAGGACAGCAGAGAGAAGGAGAGATTCTAGATCCCAAAACCAGTGTACTGGATCACTAAAGGTTGTCCACAAAGCAGCAAGATTAGGACAGGGCCCTCTTCAGGAACAACTTTGTCTTAAAGGGGATGTATAGGTTCGTTTTTTTTTTAAATAACAAACATGTCATACTTACCTCCACTGTGCAGTTCGTTTTGCACAGAGTGGCCCTGATCCTCGTCTTCTGGGGTCCTTCGGCGGCTCTCGCGGCTCCTCCCCGCAAGAGCTAACCCCCCTCTAGGAAGCGCTCTCCCAAGGGGGTTAGCTTGCGGGTGCGCTCCCGTGTGATACAGTCGGTGGCCATAGCTGCTGAGTGTATCACTCGGCCCCGCCCCCCGACGCGCCGCGTCATTGATTTGATCGACAGCAGCGGGTGCCAATGGCTGCGCTGCTATCAATCATACAATGAAGAGCCCACAGGAGCTGGGGGAAAGCAGCGCGGGATCGCGCCCACAGAGATTCGGGGCTCAGGTAAGTAAAACGCTGGCTCGGGGGGCCAGAGAGTGCAAGGTTTTTTTATCACCTTAATGCATAGGATACATTAAGGTGAAAAAACACAAAGCTTTAAAACCCCTTTAGAGCAAACCTCCCAACTTTAGAACCTGATAATAAGGGACATTTTAGAGAGACACTGAGTAGTCGTGCACGTAGCATGGCTTCTGATTAGGAATAATGAAGAAACCTGAGATTTAGCACAAATTAAATTCACCATCTGTACACACTGACCCTTTTTCCCCTACACACACACTGCTAACCCAATGCACATTGTAATCCATCTACACTGCCCCCTCTGTACAAATCCCTATCCCTAGTCCCTCGCACACACTGCCATCCTCCATAGACATTGTCCCTCTCTGTGTAAACACTGCCCCCATACACATTGCCCCCCCTCATACATTGGGGGGGTTAAGAATGATAGGGGGGCATTGTGACCTGTCACCCTTCTTCCATTCCTGCAGAACATCACTCCTATCCCCCCTCTCCCATCCCTGCAGAACCTCACTCCTGTCACCTGTCTCCCATCCCTGCAGAACATCAATCCTGTCACCCCTCTCCCATCCCTGCAGAACATCACTCCTGTCACCCCTCTCCCTTCCCTGCAGAACATCGCTCCTGTCACCCCTCTCCCATCCCTGCAGAACATCACTTCTGACATCCCTCTCTTATCTCTGCAGAACATCACACCTGTCACCCCACTCTAAGCCCTGCAGGGTGACAGGAGAGGTGTTCTACACGGACAGGGAGAGGGGAGACACAGTATTTTGTTAGTAAATAAAGGGACTTGCCACAACTCTTATATTACTAGTAGGCCCCTTTAGACCAAGGAGCTCTGTCAATGCTCATCCACATGGTAGTAAAAGCTTTCAGTCAGAGCTCAGTCCAGGCAGCTTGACCAGCCTCTCTCCCTGCAGGACAAGGTAGGAACTGCAGCAAACTAGAAGAAATGTCCAAAGCGGAGATGAAGGAAAGGCAGAGCAGAGGGATCAGGCTCTCTCCTCCACTTGGCAGCCTGACAATGTGCAGGCAGAAGAGCCCCCCACACCAGATATGGTACCTGCAGCATCACAGCACCCCCCCTTACTTTGTGCTGCTGCCAAGAAGAAGCTGGAGGCAAAGCTGGAAAGCAAAAAGTGCAGGGTCTGGAGAAGGACCAGAGAAGGGCTGAATGAGCTGCTGAATTCTGAGACCAGGGCAGGCAGAGATGAGGGGGTACTGCCGCTGCAGAAAGAGGCGCAGGATCTGTAAGAGGAGTTCTGCCCTCCTCTCTGCTGCTGACTGCTGAGACAAGGTGGGGCCAGAGATGAGGAGGGGTGCCACAGCTGTAGGAGAGGTGCGAGGGCCACATGACATGGCCTGGTGGGCCGAATTGGCCCGCAGTCCTTGTGTTTGACACATGTGTGATAGGAGAAGAGAGGCAAGTGGAATGAGCTGATCAGTCTACTGGTTTTTCTTTCACTGTCCAATTACAGAATGGGGAAAGACAAGACCTCTAGGTGTTGCTTAAAGTATTTGTTACCGCAACATTCCATATTCCTGGTATGTGGCTGCTGTACCATGTGCCTTAAAAAAGTATTCATACCCCTTGAAATTTTCCACATTTTGTCGTGTTACAACCAAAAATGAAAATGTATTTTATTGGGATTTTATGTGATAGACCAACACAATGTTGTACATAATTGTGAAGTGGAAGGAAAATGATAAATGGTTTTCAAATTGATTTACAAATAAATATGTGAAAAATGTGGCTTGCATTTGTATTCAGCCCCCTTTACTCGGATACCCCTAACTAAAATCTAGTGGAACCAATTGCCTTCAGAAGTCACCTAATTAATAAACAGAGTCCACCTGTGTGTAATTTAATCTCACTATAAATACAGCTGTTCTGTGAAGCCCTCAAAGGTTTGTTAGATAACCTTAGTCAACAAACAGCATGATGAAGGCCAAGGGACACACCAGACAAGTCAGGGATAAAGTTGTGGGGAAGTTTAAAGCAGGGTTAGGTTATAAAAAATATCCCAAGCTTTTAACATCGCACAGAGCACTGGTGGTGGCAGCATCATGCTATTCTTCAGCAAGGACAGGGAAGCTGTTCAGAGTTGATGGGAATATGGATGGAGCCAAATACAGGGCAATCTTAAGAGAAAACCTGCAAAAGACTTGAGACTGGGGCAGAGGTTCACCTTCCAGCAGGACAACAAACAACAAACATACAGCCAGAGCTACAATGGTTTAGATCAAATTATATTCATGTGTTAAAATGGCCTAGTCAAAGTACAGACCTAAATCCAACTGAGAATCTGTGGCAAGACTTGAAAATTGCTGTTCACAGACGCTCTCCATCCAATCTGACGGAGCTTGAGCTAATTTGCAAAGAAGAATTGGCAAAAATGTCACTCTCTAGATGTGCAAAGCTGGTAGAGATATACCCAACAAGACTTGCAGCTGTAAATTTAGCGAAAGGTTGTTCTACAAAGTATTGATTCAGGGGGGCTGAGTACAAAGGCACGCCACACCTTTCACATATTTATCTGTACAAAATGTTGAAAACCGTTTATCATTTTCCTTCCACTTCACAAGTATGTGCCACTTTGTGTTAGCCTATCACATAAAATCCCAATAAAATACATTTATGTTTTTGGTTGTAACATAACAAAATGTGGAAAATTTAAAGGGGTATCATGAGAAAGTATCCTATTGTCTTTGTATTGCTTCCTTTGTGTGAAATCCCTAGTGTTCCTGTCAGTCCCTCTGCTTTCCTATTAAAAACTGACCACACTAAGGGCTCATATACACTGCAGCTTCTAAACTTGAGTTTAGGAGCTTTTGGCGTTTTTTTTGCCGAAGCTCCTAAACTCAATCCCATAAAAACCTATGTGTCCGTGTACAAATAGGCTTTTACAAGAGTTTAGAAGCTGCTACAGTTAGGGGAGGTTCAACCTCCCTCACCCTCCCTCTCCTGAATGCGGAAGAATCGCGTTCAGGATAGGAACATTTTGACTGCTGGCCGCAAAACGTGGCAAAATCGCAATAAAATCGTGGTTAGATTTTGACACATTTTGCATTTTTTCACACCCGACAGTCAACCTAGGCTGTTGGTACATGAGCCCTAAGCAGGATAACACAGCATGGTTAGTTCTCTAGCTATGCTGGGAACTCCGGGAACTCAGTGTGCTCTCCTTCAATGATCAGACTTGACCTGACATGACCCCCCCTGCACAGACATTCACTGGGAAGCTCAGTGTGCTGATGCTTCTACTTCTCCAGCTCTTATGCCGCTGAGAACAGAAGGAATGTGATCACTTATAAAAAATATTTATTTATATTTATTTCATCTGAGTCTTGGAGTTCAGCTTTAAACATCATTGTGACATACAAACCAGGGCCACCATATTTACACCTACACATATACCTATGTTCAGATATTGCAACTGGTGTAATTGTAGTAGTGAATATCATGATGTGGCCTACTAAATAGTGTTCCATATCCCTCCTTCTACATGTGCTGAAGTTGGCATGAACATGCTACCTTTTCTATCCTATGTAACTAATATCTTTAAGACACCTGTAAGTAGAAGGCAATTATCTAACTTGCTTGGAATTTTCTTCTTCATTTTGTTTTAAAGACTAAAATAATTTTCTTGGTATTTTATGCAGACCTCATTCACTGCACAGATCTCAGTGGAACTGGTAATTTAAAACCTTCTATTGTACTTTAGTGCAGCAAAGAACATTAGTAATTCTTGTAGCCACATACTGAGTCTCTGGGCAGCCACATCAACGCTGGTGTGGAAACTGCAGACAAAATATGTCTATTGTTTGAGAATTTCAGCCCACTATTCTTCACAAAGAACAAATCTGGAGCAGAACATTTGAGACCTCATAATTCATGAATATTTTAGATGGCAAGAGGGTGAGCAGATGTTTCTTTCTGTTCAGGTACATTTGGCTCACCATGATTTTTTAGCAAAATAGGATAACCCAATATTAATATGCAAAAAGGTTAATAAAATTAAGTTGATTCTTTGTATGTACCTATTTTTGTATACTGGGTGATGTCTGCTGCATTTGATTGTGCATTGAAGAGGTATCAGACTGTAGTGAAAGCTTTGTTTAGTTTATGACTCATTGTCGCTGGATTCAAATAGTATGGCAGTTTCAAAGCAGAAGCATATTTATTATCTTCTTAACGCTGGCATCAGAAGGCCAAGGCAGCTGTTTTCGGAGCTCGGAGAATTGGTAAAAGGTGCATTTTGTAGGATGGCTGTGGACAGCCAGCTGTTGAGAATTTATAACTAACTTTTGTAGGACACTGGGGTTGATTTACTAAAAGTAGAGAGTGCTGAATCTGATGTAGCTGAGCATGGTAGCCAATCAGCTTCTAACTTCTGCTTGTTCAATTAAGCTTTGAAAAAAAAACCTAGAAGCTGATTAGTTTTTGTGCACAGCTGCCCCGGATTTTACACTCTACAGTTTTAGTAAATCAACCCCACTGTGTTAGTGTAGGTTACATTAGTATATGTAAGAAGTTTCTTCTGTCCTACATCTTGTATGAACTAACATTCATTTTGTCTCTGTTCTAGAAAAAATGTACTTTTAAAACCTTGAAAGATAAGGTAGCTGACTGTGACTGTGCTGCTGACAGAATTGGTTATAATCAGTCCTGACCAGTCTGTTTGATGGGAATTCTAGCATATAAGACAGATAAGAGTACATACATGCACAGTCAGTAATACTTAATAGTCTGGAATGTTCACCAACGTCTTTACAAGCTACTGTAACTAACAAACCAGTAGGAATAGCCAGGGCTTTTTTTCTCGGAAAATAGGTGCAGGAACTCAACCACGACCACCCCCCCACCCCCCCCCACACACACACACAGACACACACACCATCTAAGCCGCATCAAATAGTGGTTGTGGTCAAATTTCACCACTAATGCCGCGTACACACGAGCGGACTTTACGGCGGACTTTGCCCGGCGGACTTTTCGACGTACTTTTCGACGGACTTTGTGAACGAACGGACTTGCCTACACACAATCCACCAAAGTCCGTCGAATTCGTACGTGATGACGTACGACCGGACTAAAACAAGGAAGTTCATAGCCAGTAGCCAATAGCTGCCCTAGCGTGGCTTTTTGTCCGTCGAACTAGCATACAGACGGCGGACTTTTCGACCGGACTCGATTTCAACGGATAAATTTTAAACAAGTTTCAAATCTAATTCCGTCGAACTTTTGAGAAAACAAAGTCCGCTGGAGCCCACACACATCGAATTGTCCGACGAAATCCAGTCCGCCGGGCAAAGTCCGCCGTAAAGTCCGCTCGTGTGTACGCGGCATTACAGTGGGAGGGCCTTAAAGGGGCATTAAATACCAGGAGTGCATTACGTACAGTGTAATGCCCCGTACACACGATCGGATTTTCCGATGGAAAATGTCCTATCGGAGCATGTTGTCGGAAATTCCGACCGTGTGTGGGCTCCATCGGACATTTTCCATCGGATTTTCTGACACACAAAGTTTGAGAGCAGGAGATAAAATTTTCCGACAACAAAATACGATCGCGTCAATTCCAACCGTGTGTGGCCTATTCCGACGCACAAAGTGCCACGCATACTCAGAAGAAATTTCAACACGGAACAGCTCGGTCTGGTAAAATGAGCGTTCGCAATGGATACAGCACTTTCGTCATGGTACAATGTTAAAAAAGGTTTAATACAGTGCACTCTCTTCTTCTTTCTAATGTGACAAGAATTAAGTAGTTTTGCTGCTCATATTCACACACACTTCTCACAAACTTATTTTGTTGTTTTTTTCTTGGGATTCCCTGAATATATTGTTATTTGTCACATCTGACATAATGTTTTTTTTTCTTTTAGTTTTTTTTGTGCTTTAAAGCCATTTTTCCTTTAGATTTTATGTTTGTATTTTTTCCAAGGCTGATCTTTGTTTATTCTTATTTATATTTTTACTCCAGACTGTTTTTGTGTGTGTTTTGTGTGTCAAGTTACCACAACACCATTGATATCTTGTATTATTTAATCTCAAGGAGATTGTTTGTTGTCGGTGTCCCTTCTTAATTTCACATTGTATTTTTGAAATGTACCTGAATCCTCACAAACCAACTGTCCTTTTTGAAGTAAAACACACATAGGCAAGTATAATTCAAACCAAAAATCCTTTATTAAGGGCTCATAACCAAACAAAGAGGGAGGCAACGCTGGATCAACAGGAGAAATTAGCGAAGCCTGGGACCCCCAGGCCAGACAACAATTCTTGAACATCAAAATTGGTGGCTTGAGGAGTCCATATGTAAGGGAGGGCAGTCTGGTCCAGAATTTGCAGAGATCCGGAAAGCAGCAGATGACATCTGTGTCCCCAGGCTGTGGTACCACAAGAGGCTGCATCTTTTGGCCGACCAGACTGGATCCAGGGTCCTCACTTTCTGGTCTTCCTTCCACGCTTCCTTCCTGGCTGTGGCTCTTCTGTTGGAGATGTGGCAGGAGGAGGAGTAGGACCTGGAGGAGGACTGGGAGGACCTGGAGGAGAAGGAGGAGGAGGAGGAGGACCTGCAGGAGGAGGAGGAGGACCATCTGTGAGTTCGCAAAGGTGTGTCTGAGATGTAATTTGGGCCCTCATACCTTTATTCAGAGCCTCCAATATGAGCGACTCACACATGAGTTGTTGTCCCTCCTCCATCCTCTGCATTTTTGAGGCAATGATGGCAGTGAAGTCATCCTCCATGGTGTGTGGTGCTCCCAGGGCCTCTGTAGCCCTCCAAAAGAGGCCTATGGCAGCCTCCTCTAGGGCACTCCTCCTCCTGCCACTTTCTCTTTCCAGGGGGAGTGGAGGGACCTGCAGATCAGGTAGCCGGCTCGGCCCGGCCACCTCCTGGCTGAGACTTCCCTGTGTATGAAAAAAGGGACATGGTTTTAGTTTTTGCTTCATCAATCACAATCCTAAATTAGTACTCCAAACTAACATCTAGTTAACATCATTGATTGGACAAGCAGAAATATTTAGAGAAATGCTATACCTGGCTCAATCTGGACTCCTCCACATGTTGTTGCCTGGAAGACCCAGGTTGGGCATCAGAAGCCTCAGCTGGGGGGGAAGGAAGCGTGGAAGGAAGACTGGAGAGGGATGGCCTGGGTTCAGTCTGGCCTGCCAGAAAATGCAGCCTGTCATAGTACCACATCCTGGGGACATAGATGTCATCTGCTGCTCCGGATCTCTGCGAATCCTGGACTTTCTGGCGCTCCCTTACATATGTGCTCCTCAGGCCACCAATTAGGATCTTCAAATATGTGATGTCTGCCGTGGAGATCACCTGCTTCACAATTTCCAACAATTGATCCAGCGCTGCCTTCCTCTTTGTTTGGTTCCTGTAATGAGACATGGCAGCTCCCTTAACATATCAATGAATATTGACATGAAGTCATTATCTTTTAATAAGATATCCATGTTCACTGCAAGACACAATACAAGACAAAGCCTAATGTCAGACCAAACTGTACTAATCTTGTTACAATATAGGCCTCAATCTAGAAGCAGTATAGGCACAAGTATGTCTCCTACCTTCGTTCTTATGATCAGCGCGTCCAATGCTCCTTCGCCCGCTCACAGATCGTACGTAATACGCACGTGTGTTGCGCTTTATACACACTGCGCATGCGTGTAACTCCGCCCGCCCCTGATGTCCTTTCTAGTCTATTCCCCGCCCCTTTTTGTTCTGCACAGTGGGGGAAGAGCACATGGAGACACAGCAGGTGCATGCTAATTACAGGAACGAGGAGGAGGAGGAGGAGGAAAGCCTGGATCCGGACAGGTCCCGATCCAGAAGGAGCAGATTTAAGGCCACAAACATGTCCTTTGGGGAGATGTTGGAGATGGTGGACATCCTGAAGAAGGCCGACTATGATGGAAAGTATGGGCCTTACCCCAACCCCAATATCAGAAAGGCCAAGATCATTGCGAAAGTGGTCAAAAGTCTGCACCAGAATTTCGGGGTACGACGATAGAAAGATCAGCTCAGGAAGTGGTGGTCGGACCTGAAATTAAGAGAGCCCGAGCAGTACAGAAAGATTCGGAGAGTGCTGCAAAAAAGTAAGTAGTTGTGCTGTGTTCCTATTCTTTTTGTCTTTATTACATTCGTGCAGGTCCATATTGTTTTCTTAATTGTTGTACAGTTTAAAATGTAAATTTTAATGTTCATGGGACCATTTGAATCGTTCGTATCAAACAATTTTATTTCGGCCTCTAAAACATCATTGTTTAGGCCCTATGCATTTTCCAACATTTTTTAGGGCCTACTTGTCTGAAAAAAATTTGGTTGTGTAGATGGCTTTGTTACTAGAATGAAATGCAAACTAGATTCTGTGTAAGGAGAGGACACTGAGCAGCTGTTTTCACATCTGGACACTGGAGCACTATAGTGTGGGACACAAGAACACAACTTTTATTAGGGTGGGCACACAGGTGCAACCAGTGTTGACTATAGGGGGGTCTCCATCTGTGAAACTTGTACAAAACAGGTAAAGGATTGCAGGTTGACAAAGGCCAGTAAGAAAGCTACATCTTTGAACTCTGCTAAAATTGACAATTGTACCCCAATTCCAAGCAATGTTTCCTATTTATAGTTCTGCCATCAAATATCTATGTGCTAATTATACCATTTTTGTTTAACATAGGGGAGAAAAGACTTGGAGGACACCCCTCATCCGAGGAGACCAGAGACCCCCCACCTCTGGAAGAAGGGGAAATACCCCAAAAACAAGCTGAGCAGGAGGAGGAAGAAGATGTGGTGGAAATTGGCACCACAACAGGTGAGTGTCTACGACCACAGACTCACGTAAGAGATGGATGCTGGCAGATTTTTGATACCTGTTTTTTTTTTTGGTTACTCTCTTTTTTTAGGTGATCGTGATGTTATGGATCAAGATCCTTTCACATCAGAAAGTGCACAGATCGGGGAGATCATGGGGTGTAATTTTGAATTGGAAAACCTCAAGAAAAAAATCAATGATGTTATTCAAAAAAATAATAACATCATTGATATTTTGGGGCGAATTTAAAACCCCACAAAATCACTTTATTTTATTGTTTGCTACAATAGGAAAAAATTTAGACCAATGTTTTGAAATTACAAATTTGGAGGATGCACACAGTGTGCCAACATGTGCTATCTGCCATCACGGGAGATCAATGGACGCGTTTTGGGGGTGCAACCCCTTACTCAATAATAAAGTAGCGGTGAGGAAGGGCTTGCTCCCACAAAACACATCCCTTGATCCCCCGTGATGGCAGCTAGCACATGTTGACATTCGTAAATTGGTGTGCATCTTCCAAATTTGGCTTTTCAAGGGGTGACTTC
This sequence comes from Lithobates clamitans, assembly GCA_037952925.1. Lineage (NCBI taxonomy): Eukaryota > Metazoa > Chordata > Amphibia > Anura > Ranidae > Lithobates > Lithobates clamitans. The sequence goes on from JBBGZY010001155.1 coordinate 289,234, forward strand.
ACCCCATCTGAACACAATATCAAACACAGTTCCTTAATACTCATGTCTGATATTGCCTTCAACTTTTACCAAATGTGAACTTTGTAAATTCAAGATTTTTGTCTTTCTTGTTGGTTTTACACAGGCCTGTTTTATCGTAAATGGGCATTTCTATTTTTGCTAATGCCACCCCAAAAATTGTTATACAACAAACATGTTGGTTTGTTTTAAAAACCTTTGGTAAATGCACATGTGATTGTGCAGTTATTAAAAAGATGGTTAATCAAGAATGCGTGGATTATTGTCTCAACGATACAACACTTTTGTGGTGATGTAATTGCTGTTTTGTGAGAAAATGGAGGTTATTTCCTAAGGGCAAATCACCTTTGCACTACAAGTGCAGTTTCAGTGCAGTTTCAAATGCACATGTAGTATAAAAAGTGTCTTGGCCTTTAGTAAATAACACCCAACAGTGCTTTGTATACGGTTACACAATCACGCCATTTTCAGGACTGCCCACATTGCTGTCATGGTCAGCTCAAACAAACACAAGCAGTAAATGTGAACAAACATTAGCTTTTTTTTTCTTATTTGATGAATGCTTCACAAATTGTCTGGCATATTGATGGCCCCCCTACCCGCAAAGAACTCAAGGTATCTTAACCGCACATCACGGGCACTCAGGGAGGGCAAGCCAGGACGGCCACTTTCAAGCGCCGTCAGGGTTGGATCATGTATAATTCCGGCCTCAGGCCCAACTGAGCCAGTATAGTTGGCAGAATGTTTGCGTAAAAAGTTATGGAGAACACAGCACGCCAGGATTAGATGATTAAATTTATACTCCGCCATATGGATGGGTGTCAGAAATAGGCGGAATCGGCTGGCCAGGATTCCAAATGTGTTCTCCACCACTCTTCGGGCTCTGGCCAGCCGGTAATTAAAAACCCTCTGTTTCGGGGTGAGGGTCCTCATAGGGAATGGCCGCATAAGATGGTCCCCCAGCACAAACGCTTCATCCGCAACGAACACGAATGGGAGTCCTTCCACATTGTCCTCTGAAGCTGGCAAGTCCAAGCTGCCATTCTGGAGAGTACAAATAGTACGACCCCGAGTTGGGTGGTGGGATGATGTGGACGTGTTTCCCATCAAATGCCCCTCCGCAGTTAGGAAAGTCCCCCCGCTGGGCAAAGTGGGAGGCCACAGTCTGCCATTCCTGTGGCGTGGAAGGAAACTGTTGAGGAAAAAAAAAAAAATTATATTTTTGCTCAGAAACATGGCAAGCAGATTAGGCACAAACATTCTGGGGCAACCTCCAGATAGCATTTATTAAGGGGAATTGATCAACACCAAAGTATAAGGTACACCTATCATATTCCCCCTCCCCCTCCCCCTCTCATGGGCCATTTCTAATATTATGGGGGGTGTGGAAATCTTGGACAGGTAACCCTCTTCACTTCATTGAGAGATGAATGCCTAAATACAGGGTATTACTTGGAACAGCCCCTCCTTAGTTACACTATTGGCAGCCCACTGGACAGGTAAGAAGTGTCAGAATACAAAGATACAAATACACACTGTACACATTTGAGCGCATTTGAACATTCTGCTATTACCTGTCTCAAGATAATAATAGGATCTAAAAACTTCAAACAGAACCATTTGAAAGTATACAGGTAGGCCCTTGCACTACATGCTTTAGGGAATTCATCCATAAATCAGAGCACAAAAGAGATGGGTATAGTGTGTATGGGTTTGGCAAAGTCATCAGATAGATGATCAAGGATAGATAGAGAATTGGTATCAGCTGACTTAGCAGTTGGGGGGAGGGAGGGTTAAGAAAAATGATTTGGGGACACCACAAAAAAAGCCTTTGGCACTCTGCCTGAATTTAAAGCACCAATCACATTTCAAAACATTTTAGGGAGTGTTTCGGGTAAAGCACTACTATGGAGATGATAAAATAAATTGTTAAGTGACTACATTAGGTGAATATAGGGCAGGAGAACATGCTGGGGAGGTTATTGAAGGACAATCTGTATGAAGGACTAAAAAATTAATTACATACAAATCCAGCATGCATGAGGACAAAGGGGACATTCACAGCATATTCCAATCATGATAATTAGGGAATGAGGAAAGAAATATAATATATTATCAATCATTAAATACAATAAAATGTGATATTAAAGGATAAAAATCTTACCTTCATATACTCCTGCCTGTTGAGAAATTCAAGTCCTTCAGACTTCTCCCTGTCGCCAAATACCACAGGGTAGCGACGAGCCTCTGCTCCGGAGTTATGGCTTGCCTCATGCAGGTATCCTGCCTGCTAATATAAGGGGTCAGCGAAGCCAACAGACGGTGAAATACAGGGTCCGTCATTCTGAGAAAGTTCCTGAAATCATCAGGATTATTCTCACGGATCTCACGGAGCAAAGGCATATGAGAGAACTGGTCACGCTGAAGCAACCAATTCTTGGTCCATGAACTCCTCCCCACCCTGTTCATGGACTGGACTTGTGTCAAGGTCAGGACCCCAACACCAAGCCCCCGCACAGCACGAACTCTACGAGGAGTACGCATACGCAACATGGCTAGAAAACAGTCGGCTGCTCAGAACGAAGTAACAGAATGCACTGAAGAACAGCAAGGCCTGTGAAGAGCGACCTGAAAAACAGTAACGAACGCACAAGAACACAATGACTACTTAAAGTCACGCGGAACTTACTTGCACGCACTGAAGAGCAGATACAAACCCACAAGCACAAACTGAACGGCAGAAAACGATCTGAAAACCACGAGTCTGAAAAAGCGCAAATCGTCTCTCACCAAACTTCTACTAACACGAGATTAGCAAAAGGAGCCCAAAGGGTGCAGCGCTTGGTTCTGAAATGGCCTTTTCTAGTCTCGTCGTATGTGCTTGACGTCACCGCGTTCTTGGCGATCGGAAATTCCGACAACTTTGTGCGCCCGTGTGTACGCAAAACAAGTTTGAGCCAACATCCTAGGATTTTGTTGTCGGAATGTCCGAACAAAGTCCGACCGTGTGCGGGGCATAAGAGTGCAGAGTTCCGGGGGGGGCTCCCACAGAGTGCAGAGTTCAGGAGTACACTACTTGCAGAGTTTGGGGGTGCTTTACATACATACTGCGGGAGTTCAGGGGTGCGCTGCATATGGAGTGCTGATTTCAGGGGTGCGCTGCATATAGAGTGCCGAGTTCAGGGGTGCGCTGCATATAGAGTGCCAAGTTCAGGGTTGCGCTACACATAGAGTGCAGAGTTCAGTCTTTTTCCACAACTGCTCAACTCTGCATCACACATCAACATCTCACTTTCATCCCTCTTCAGCTCTGACCTCTGCATGCAACCTTCTCACCTTCTTAAAAGCTCCATCTTCCATGTCTTATTTTTGTTGCTGTATTAAACTGAAGCACCCAGCCGGCTGTAGTACCTCCCCGCACACTGTAGGTGGCACCTCCTCCCTCGCTTGCAGATCATCTAGTGGGAGTGTCAGCATCCACAATGAACTCCGGGCACTTGCATCTCCCTTGATCCCATCCTGCACTGTCAAGCTATCACTGGTAAACACAGAAGCTGGACTTCTGTATTTACAAGTGATAGTGGTGAGCAGGGAGCAGAGGGCCTGAGCCAGAGGTAATGGAACTGAGTTCCATCAAGTTCCAGCTGATAAAAAGCCCTGGGAATAGCTATAAAAATATTGTCTATCTGTTATTCCTCCATGTGCACATGTGAAAGGACATTCTTCTTATTCAACTGTTGACATCTTTTTTGAGGGAGGGGGGCATGAGAAATGGACCTCCCAAAACAGTATATTGCACTATACCTGTAGGTAAAAAAGACAACCAGAACCTTCACTAAGTGGAAGAGTGGGTTTGATATCAAAGTTGTCAGTGCGGCCAGCCAGGACAAAGGAGATACCCTTCCTGGGAAATGAATCATTAATCTAAACAAAGTAATTGGGAGCAGAAGAACTACTGCAACCAGCATATAACATTAACCATAAATATATATATGCACACCAGTATAGTAATAATACAAGCTTTATATAAGAAGACATTAACCACTTGCTTATTGGGCACTTAAACCCCCCTCCTGCCCAGACCAATTTTTAGCTTTCAGCGCTGACGCACTTTGAATGACGATTGCGCGGTCATACAACACGGTGCCCAAATGAAATTTTTATCATTTTTTTTCACACAAATAGAGCTGTCTTTTGGTAGTATTTAATCACAGCTGGCTTTTTATTTTTTGCTAAACAAACAAAAAAAGATGGAAAATTTTGAAAAAAAAAATCATGTTTCATAGTTTGTTATAAAATTTTGCAAACAGGTAATTTTTCTCCTTCATTGATATGCGCTGATGAGGCGGCACTGGTGGGCACTGATAGGCTGCACTGTTGGGCACTGATAGACACAGATAAGGTGGCACTGATGGGGACAGATAAGGCGGTAATGATGGGCATAGATAAGGCAGTACTGATGGGCACAGATAAGGCGGTACTGATGGGCACAGATAAGGCGGCACTGATGGCCACTGATAAGATGGCACTGATGGGCCCTGATGAGTGGCACTGATGGGTGGCACTGATGGGCATTGATAGGTGTTACTGATAGGTACCACTGATAGATGGCACTGATTGGCACTGATAGGTGGCACTTATGGGTGGCACTGATGGGCACTGGTAGGTGACACTGATGGGCACTGGTAGGTGACACTGCTGGGCAGCACTGTTGATGAGGCACTGATTGGTGACACTGATAGGTGGCACTGTGGGCACTGATGGGTGGCACTGTGGGCACTGATGGGTGCACTGTAGGCACTGGTAGGTGGAGCTGGTGGGCACTGGTAGGCAGCACTGCAGTGGCAGGTGGCACAGATGAGCTTGCGGGAGCTCTCCTTGATTGGCACTGATGTCCCTCTGAGAGCCGCTGGTAATCAGCTTTTTTTTTTCTCCTCGCGCGGTCAGCACAAGGAGAAAAAATAGCCAATTACCGGTTCTGTTTACATCACATGATCAGCTGTCATTGGCTGACAGCTGATCATGTGGTAAGGGGTCGGGATCGACCCCTTACTCCAATCTGTGATCAGCTGAGTCTCATAGACTCGCTGATCACAGAGCGCGCTGCTAGGGCATGGGAGGACGTCTATTGACGCCCTTTCGGCAAAGTAGGTCCGCGATGTAGCCGTCATTCAGCTATAGCGTGGATCTGAAGTAGTTAATAACAGTACATACATCCGATGCACAAACAAGCAAAGGGTCCAATAGGAATCCTGGTGAAATTGTGTACTAATACCCACGTATAGCACCCCCTAGCATTGTTAGACTGCTAGAGTAGGATGTTTTTGTGTTAGTGTAGGTAAATTTTCAAGCTTGGCTGGCAGCCAAGCCTGTGTGTTTTTTTCTGGGTTGGGTGAGTGACTCAGGTAGGCTGGATGACTCAGCAGCAGCTTCTCTGGTAACCCCTCCCTGCTTGCTGGACACTTGGAGAAGGTTCCAGAAACAGTTAGGAGGAGTTAGCTGGAATAATCTGAGGGCCAAGACCAATCCCCAACAGAAGGGTTGGCAGGGGGGCAGGCCCCCTCAAATACTCAGGGTCAGTCCAGCAGGGGCAGTGTAAAGTTTGGGTGGAAGATGGAGATGGAGTGTTAGGCTGTCGGGGCCTTTGAGAGTAGCTCCCCAGTCTGGGGGGGATGAACCCAGGCCTGGGCTCGGGTGCAAAAGGGACTCTTCATGACACACAGAGGGATCCTGACCAGGAGGCACAGGAGAGGACAGCAGGAGAACACTGCCAGGCAAATCTCCACCTGGGCTGGTGAGTGTTGCAGTCAGAGGACTGCAAGGCATGCCTGAAGAGACTGGGTGCAAGCAGTCTGGGATGGATGCAGAGTTAGTCTGGGAGGACTGTGGAAAAGTAGCCAGGAGGGCTAGAGAAAGTTGCAGCTTCAGCCAGTGCGGGCTGGCAGTGCCTGGAGAGGTGGTACTGGGAGCAGTAGCCACAGGAGAAGGATAGCTAGCACCAAAGATCTCTATTTTTGCTACACCAAAGGGGTCTGTGGTCCCTGCCTGCAAAGGGCATTTGCTTTGGATCTGAATGAGTCAGTGTCAGATCATCCCATCAGTGCTAGTTGGTCCTGGGAGCAGGGGCGTAACTAGAAATAGCAGGGCCCTATAGCAAAATGTTGTATGGGGCCCCCCTGCAAACAGCCCCCCCCCCACAGCTGCCCTAGTGTCAATGCAGCGTGACCTGTGCCACATACAGTGTGACCTGTGCCCAATGCAGCGTGACCTGTGCCCAATACAGCATGACCTGTCCCCAAAACAGCGTGACCTGTGCCCCATACAGCGTGACCTGTGCCCAATACAGCCTGGTCTGCCTGTGCCCCATACAGCCCCACCTATGCAGAGGAAGAGGCAAGCCACCCGGATCAGCAGAGAGCGGGATCTCTCGCTGTAAAAGCTTTCATTTGAATTTCCCGTCTTCCCGGGGCTCATCGTCACATAGCCCCACCTCTTGGCCCGACGCCTTTGATGACGTCACATGTCCCGCATTGGATCGGCGTTCTGTCTATCAAAGGCACCGGGCCAAAAGGTGGAGCTATGTGACGTGAGCTCCGGGAACACTGGAAGTTCTAATGAAAGCTATTACATCGGGCAATTCAGCTCTCTGCTGATACGGACAGCTCGCCTCTTCCTTTCCTCTCTCTTCCCCTGGCTGGGAGACTGTGCCAGGCGGTGCTCTTATCCTCACTGGGCCCCACTTGGCTGCGGGCCCCATAGCGCCCGCACGGGTAGTTACGCCCCTGCCTGGGAGTTGCAGTTCTACAAACAAGTCTGTGCTGGAGGTAGAAGAAAAGGAGTGTGTATATACTGGATGTATACTGTATGTCCTTACAGCCTTGTTTGTTTTTTTTATTTAAGGGAATCGAACTTAGTTGGGAAAGGGTTATTATGGGATGCCCACTTGATCAGTATAAACTCTTCAGCGACTGTATGTGTCGCTGAAGAGTTTATACTGATCAAGTGGGCATCCCATAATAACCCTTCCCCATGTAAGTTCAATTCCCCTAAGTAAAAAAAAAAAACAAACAAGGCTGTAAGGACTGCTTCTTGTCTTATTGAGAAATTCATTTACCTGGCTGTGCAGGGTGGGAGATAACCAACATTCACCAGTGGCTCCTGCAGGGGGTAGCGCTACACAGGTATATATAATTATTGACAGAGATACCTCCAGATGAATGCTGCAGCAAAGTCTGATTGCAGGGGCCCCTGAGGATGATGCAACGTATGTCTTTGTGTTGGAGACCTGAAAACAAGATCAGCGGTTATGGGGAGATCCTCCAACTGTTGTCCAACTAGGTTGGAACAGAGCTTCTCACTGGCAGGAACTGTTGTGTGGCACCAGAACTCAGAGTTGGCATATCTACTCTGCGCTTTATTCCCTACCTAATAGTTTCTAATCTGACTTGCAATTGGATCTCTAACTACCAGAAGTGGTCATCAGAGGCCTAACCTGGCTCTAGTCTATGCTTTTTATTGAGCCCAAAGCAAAAACTAGCTATAAAATCCCATACCAGAAGGGACAGTGTGAACTAGAATAAAAGGAGCTACTTTTAAACTATAATACAATAAACAGGTTCACCGGCCAATATATTGGAAGATGACCAATATACACATACAGTAGCCCAGACCTAGCTACCTGGAGCTGTGCATGTGAGAAAATAACAACAGGACAGAAATATGCCCATCTAATAGTTTTAGATATACACTCAAGAAGCTATAGGCAGCAGATATCTATTAAAAAATTAATAATAATCCTGCCTAAGACAACATCATCCAAGCATACTAGCCTAAAAACCTGCAACTTTAATAGACAACAAATGTCCTGTATTAGAATATTGTTTTTATTCGTGATTTCTAAGTTTGTTACCATATTTCACTAAGCAGACATTATAATGTACAACAAATTAACATTTTTAAATAAATGAAAGCCTGACATCTGGAGTAGAGACGTTTGCTGGAGGCTTCATGTTTAAGGTCGGTGTTGAGTTTGTCTTTGTGTAATAGGTGCAAAAGCTTCCGTTTGATCTGCGAGATCTTTGGACAGCAGGGGGGAAGTCCAATTTTTTAAGATCATGACCATGTTAGTAGTTGTTTGTCCCAGTACCCAAAGATGAGGAGCAGCAGGGGATCTTTTGGTAATTTCAGCAGGGTTATACCATATACATTATGAAAGATATGACTTGATCTCCGAAGGTAGAGATGTAATTGCATGCCCAGAAACAGTGAGTTAAAGAAGGTCTAGCTTGATGGCATAGGGGGCAAATGGTGGAGCCCTGGTTGTTTTTTTCCGAGAGGAAACGTATATAGGCACAGTGAAGAATTTTCGGTTGGGTTTCTCTCCAAGTTTTGTTGTGGATCAGTTGTAGGATTTTGTTGTAGCCTAGTAGAAGTTTATCTACTATATCTGTGTCTGGGAAGTTTCTGACCCAATTTGCTGCTGATGAGGATGCTATTGTAGGAGTGGTCTTTTGCAAGAGAGGTTTGTAGATGTCAGAGATAGTATATACGCTAAGTACGAGCCGCCTGACCATATGCCTCTGTAGACATTGGGGGGGGGGGGTTCTGTTATTTTTTGTAGGGTTTTATAGAATTCCCTCAGGGCATCCCATCAGGGCCTGGTAGGTTGTGAATGGTTGTTTATATTGCGGATAGGGAAATGGGGGCATTTAGGGCCTCAGTTTGGGAAGGAGTGACCATTGGTAGAGATATTTTATCGAGAAAAGATTGTGTGACTTTTTTGTCTATGGGGTCAGTAGCATACAGTGATGAATAGTATTGTAGCATGACTTTATTAATCTCCTGTTGTGAGGTTTTAATGGTGCCTGAGGTGTCTCGTAAGGAGGTGATATGGGTAGGGTGGAAAGGGCCTTCGAAAAGCCTTGCCAGCAATTTGCCTGCTTTGTTGCCAAATTTGTGGAGAGTAGCGTCCATATGGGCCCTTTTAGTCAGTTCTAGAGTGTCTGCCCAGGTGTCAAAAACGCTTTTTGCTGCCTGTCATTCAGTTTTGTTTTTAGGGGAGTCTAGGGCATATATAGATCGCTGTGCCAGTCGGAGTCTGGAGCTAGCCGCCTTGTAATTTGTTAGGATGTGTTTTTTGTAAGAAGCGGCGTGTGAGATTATCCAGCCTTGAAGGAAGGCCTTGCCAGCTTCCCAAAAAAGGTTTGGGTTGTCAGTGTGTGAGGAGTTAGCTGTAGAAAAATCTTTCCATGCTTCCTCTTTGTATTGTTGGAAATCAGAGTTGTTGTGGAGATAGGATGGGAAGCGCCATATTCTGGGGTTAGGATGTAGGTTGGGGTTGTCAAGAGTTGCTGATATTGGGGCATGATCAGGGCCAGATTTGCCACAAGGCCACCGAGGCCAGGCCTGGGGGGGGCAGTGGTGTAGGGGCGGCGCCTCTCCTGCAGCGACCCTTTCATGCTGCCCATTAAAGTCTATTAGGGGAACCAGTGCCCATAGAAAAGATGGCCGCGAGCCGATCACGCAACTGTGCATGCGCCGTTCCGAAGCCGGCTGGGCTCGGGAAAGCTCGTAAGCGCTCGGCCGGACGGCGCATGCGCAGTAGCGTAATTGCGCCGCCCAGCGCCATTTTTGAAAAAATCGAGAGTAGGTAGTAATGTCAGCAGTGCGGCGGCGGGGGAGAGAGATGACATCTCTCATTGCCCGCACCACTGTTCCGCCCTCCTCCTTCTGATGGCAGGCAGCATGGCAAGTGACATCCCCATCTGGTGGCAAGCAGCATGGCAAGTGACATCCCCATCTGGTGGCAGGCATGGTGGCAAGTGACATCCCCATCTGGTGGCAGGCATGGTGGCAAGTGACATTCCCATCTGGTGGCAGGCATGGTGGCAAGTGACATCCCCATCTGGTGGCAGGCAGCGTGACAAGTGACATCCCCATCTGGTGGCAAGCAGTGTGGCAAGTGACATCCCCATTTGGTGGCAGGCAGCGTGGCAAGTGACATCCCCATCTGGTGGCAGGCAGCGTGGCAAGTTACATCCCCATCTGGTGGCAGGCAGCGTGGCAAGTGACATCCTTATCTGGTGGCAGGCATAGTGGCAAGTGACATCCCCATCTGGTGGCAGGCATAGTGGCAAGTGACATCCCCATCTGGTGGCAAGCAGCATGGCAAGTGACATCCCCATCTAGTGGCAGGTATGGTGGCAAGTGACATCCCCATCTGGTGGCAGGCAGTGTGGCAAGTGACATCCCCATCTGGTGGCAGGCAGCATGGCAAGTGACATCCCCATCTGGTGGCAGGCATAGTGGCAAGTGACATCCCCATCTGGTGGCAGGCAGCGTGGCAAGTGACATCCCCATCTGGTGGCAGGCATAGTGGCAAGTGACAAGAGATGGTGGCAAGTGACACGCTCAGGGCTCCCAATGATTCTGCATTATGGTGACTTGAATTATTTCAGTTTATATTACAATGTAATGATAGAAATAATGTGTTTCAATCATCCTGACACCATACCAACCATGGTGCCGGGGATGATTGAAGCACTAACACCAGCCATTGCCTTGAAAAATTGCCTGCGCAAAATCCTTACCCCTCGCGCGCTTACCCTGAAGTATTTTTAGTCTGTACAATTAAAGCCAGTTATTTTCAGTGTTCTCGTGTATGGAGATATGTTTTTAATTGATCTATTGTAGAAGTCATCGATAAAGGACGTGGTGTGTGTGTATGTGTGTGTGGGGGGGGGGTGGGCGGCATTGAAGGACCTGGCCTTGGGGCGGCAAAGGGAGTAAATCCGGGCCTGGGCATGATCTGATATGGCTATGTCATGAATATCTGCTCCAGAGATCATTGGGACAAGACTGTCAGTACAGAAGAGGTAATCGATTCTGGTGAAGACGTGTGAATTAAAGTAGAAAGTGATTTCCATGTCTGCTGGGTGTAAGAGTCACCAGGTGTCGTGGAAGTGGAGAGAGTCCATTGTGGATGCGAAATGCATTAAGTCAGAGGTTTTGGGAAGTTTGCGGGGGCATTTGGGTATAGATCTGTCATCTGTCGGGTGTACTGTGGTGTTAAAGTCACCTCCAACTATATGGGGGATATGCGAGGTGTTTAGTAATCTAGTGGAGATCTTGTTAAAGAATTGTTTACCGGGGCTATTGGGGGCATAAATATTGGCTATCAGGAGATCTCTGTTTTCTACGGGGATATGTGCAGCAAGGAAAAGACCCTGATTGTCGGGTCAACAGACATAAATTCACAGGGGAGGTTTTTGTGAATCTAGATGAGAACCCTGGGTTTGCGTCCAGCTGCGTTGGATCCCAGGACAGTGCCTACCCAGAGCTTTCTCATGCAATGAAAGTCGGGATGATAGGTGGGTCTCCTGAAGTATGGCAATGTCTGTTTTAAGCCTCTTAAGATGGCGAAAGATTTTAAGTCTTTTGTTGGGGGACCTAAGCCCTTTTACGTTCCAAGAGGTGATTTTCATGGGGGGGAAATTTTTAGGGGCATTTGGGCTGGTGTTAAGTTTGTATTGGGTTCTGACCTGAAGGGACATTACATTAGTGCAGAACAATGCGGTTTTCATATGAGAGTCTACTGGTACCTGAGTGTCTGGTGTTTGATGGGTGGTATAGGATAGAGGTGAGAGAAGTAGGATAGGGGTAAAAGCACGAAATAAACATATTACAAAACATTGAAAGAACTTTTTCTACATGGGTTCACTGTATAGGGCAGGTACTGACCCAAATGATGCAGCGGAGGCTTGCCCAAAAATTCAATGATAACTTTCGCAGCAATCTTTGGTTGTGTATGAGGGAGGGAGGTGGCTGTATGCAGTAAGGTCATAGGGGTCATTTCAAAGCAGATATAGTAAGGTTAAAGATAACACAAATAATACATAATACCAAGGCCTGCCAGTTTGTTGGAGACTATAACAGAGGAGAACATTAGTGCAGGTGATACCCAACCTGGGATAACCTACTAGAGAGCATACATGCACCCGTTAGTGGTCGGAGCGGGTTTTTGCGATTACTGAATCAACGAGGAGTAGATCGATGGTCAGGACCAGAGTATCTGAGACGTTTTTGAGAGTCTTTCTGTGGGCTTCTTTGGTCCAGATTTTTTGGGGCAGCCCCAGATGAGGAGTTGGATTGCGAATCTGCATGTAGTGTACGCAGGAAGACTTTTGCTTCAGAAGGATCCTGGAGGGAGAGCTGGTCTCTGTTGGGGCCTTGAGGCGGAGAATTGCAGAGAAAGCCAAGGTGAATTTTACTTGTCCCTGGTGGAGTTCTGTGCAGATGTATTTGAAAGTTTTACTTTTTTTGGAGGCTTGGATTGAGTAGTCCCCAAAGATCAGAATCTTTATTCCATTTTTATGGGGATCTTGACTGCCTGAAGTTTTGCAAGATGGAGGCTTTGTCCGAGTAGTTTAAGTAGTTAGCGATGATCGGGCAGGGAGTCTTGCGTTCGGTGGTGAAAGCTCCCATGCAGTGGGCCCGTTCTACTGTGCAGGGGCTAGGAAGGCCTAAAGCTTCCATATTGGTTTGTTTTGTTCTGTGCCTGCTCCGTAGCTTGTGCTTGATATGTTCTTCTTCCAAATTGGAGAGGCGGTGTTCAGCCTCGTTTAGCCTGGTTGTGTGTTCCCCCGGTTGTTTTTTGATTTGCTTCATCCCTGCATTCACTGCCTTCTCAACTGAGGTAGCTATCATGGGGGTCAAACTGCTGCCACTGCCTGAGCTATGTGCTCTGTATTGTTGTCCTGTTTTGGGTCATGCAGGTTTTACAGGCTGATTTGAGGGTGGTCCTGCGGGGAGCTGATGTGAGAGACAGCTACTCCATGCGGCTCCGGAACTGGAAGTAATACATCTTTTTAATATATACAAGAGATTGTCCCTGTTTTTGAGAAATATCAAGGAAACACATTTTCTATCATGTGTAAAGCCAAAGTATAGATTATGGAAAAAACTAACAGGGTAATTTATTTAACCACTTGCCGACCTCCGCGCGCCGATGTACGTCCAAAGTTTGCCGGTGGATATCGTTGTTATGGCAACAGCTAGTTGCCATAACCCTGGGATCCCCGTTTTCGTGCGGCGGTCGGCTTTCGGATAAAAGTGGTCCCTGCGGCGGATTCGTAGCGAGATCACTTTTATCGGTGGCGGGAGAGGGCCCCACCACCGCAATCCGGTGCCCTCCACCGCTTACCGGAGCCGTCGGTAGCGGCGGAGGTGATCGCGTCTGTCTCCCTTCTGTGCCTGGAGACAAGTGAGGCTAAGATGGCGCCCACTCGTCTCCATGACACTGCTGGGCGGAAGCGACGTCAAAACGTCACTTACGACCACACCTCTTAAAGGCACAATTTTTTTCAATGTCATTTTTTTAAATGACTTTTTTTTTTATTATTGCATTTTAGTGTAAATATGAGATCTGAGGTCTTTTTGACCCCAGATCTCATATTTAAGAGGACCTGTCATTTTTTTTCTATTATAAGGGATGTTTACATTCCTTGTAATAGGAATAAAAGTGACACCATTTTTTTTAAAACAGTGTAAAAATAAATAAAATCATGTAAACTAAATATTAAAAATAAAAAAAAATGTTTTAAACCCCCCCCCTCCCGATGAGCTCGTACGCAGAAGCGAACGCATACGTGAGTAGTGCCCGCTTATGAAAACGGTGGTCAAACCACACATGTGAGGTATCGCCACGACCGGTAGAGCGAGAGCAATAATTCTAGCCCTAGAACTACTCTGTTACGCAAAACATGCAACCTGTAGAATTTTTTAAACATCGCCTATGGAGATTTTTGAGGGTAAAGGTTTGACGCCATTCCACGAGCGGGCTCAATTTTGAAGCGTGACATGTTGGGTATCAATTTACTTGGTGTAACATTATATTTCACAATATAAAAAAAATTGGGCTAACTTTACTGTTATTTAAATAACGTTACTGTTACGTTACTGTTATTTTTTTATTCAAAAAAGTGAATTTTTTCCAAAAAAAGTGCGCTTATAAGAACGCTGCGCTAATACGGTGCAAAAAAAAGGATTGTCTTGACTGCCATTTTATTCTCTAGGGTGTTAGAAAAAAAACAATATATAATGTTTGGGGGTTCTAAGTAATGTTCTAGCAAAAAAACCTGTTTTAAACATGTAAACACCTAAAATCCAAAACGAGGTTGGTCCTTAAGTAGTTAATAAAGGTACAGTATATTGCAGTAAAAATTTACCAATAATTTTTTAAAGGAGTTGTAAAGTCAAAAGGCATTCAGATTATGCATTAAGATAAAATGCCTTCTGTGTGCAGCAGACCCCCTCAGCCCCCTACTACTTACCGGAGCCCCATCTCTGTTCAGCGATGTCCACAACTGTCCAGGGCTCTCCCTCCTGATTAGCTGAGACGCAGCAACAGCGCAATTGGCTCCTGCTGCTGTCAATCAAAGTCAGTTAGCCAATAAGGAGAGAGGGGGGGGCAGGACCAAAACGCAGCTCCATGTCTGAATGGACACACGGAGCTGCAGCTTGGCTTGGGTGCCCCATAGCAAGCTGCTTGCTGTGGGGGCACTCAACAGGAGGGAGGGGCCCGGAGCACCGAAGAAGCACCTGAGAAGTGGAGGATCCAGGTTGCTTTGTGCAAATTCACTGTAACAGAGCAGGTAAGTACTGTATACCATGTTTGTTATTTTTTAGAAAAAAAAATTAAACTTTACAATCACTTTAAATATATCTATTTAATATATGAATCCCCAGTCCGAGGCACTCTGCTGTAGCTCACACATAGCCAGTGATGCAGCTGTTTTCCCTCCCCTGGGCTGCCAGTGAGGAAACAGGGAGGACACAGGACAATTGTAAGGCTGGTCTTCAGGTTGTGTGCAGCCAGAGAAAAACCTCACCCACCACCTGCGAAACCACAGGAAGCAGTAATGCTGTCGTTATGCAGTCTGTGAAAGGAGTAACTAGGACTTGTGTGGAAAATAGTCCCCAGGGGGACTGAGTCTGTGTTATAGATTAGTCCTGGAACTACAGATCCCAGCATGACCAGAGCTCTGCAGGAGAAGAAAAGGAAGAACTGTTCTTGGGTTTGGGGGCAGTTGCAGAAAGGACGTGGTGAAGCACACAGGCTGCTATCAGGATGTTTTACCACCGTGTCGGGAACAAAGAGAGCCGGAGTAGCAGACATGTTCTGGTTTGTGGGAACACCACTGTGGAGGCTGGTGTCACCAGTAGGATTATGGAGAGGACATCACTGCAACTGATATATCTGAGCCCTGGAGGGAGAGAGGGAGGAGACAAGTCAGTACCTTAGGAGTCAGTGAGAGGCTGCTGGCCTTGAGTTTTCCAATGCAGTATTTGGGCCCCAACGTACTGGCCAGTAGGGAAGGGTTTAACAAAAACTGCTGGATAATTTACATAACATTGTTCCTTAGAAAGGGCCTTCCCCAAGGAATAAGGGTCATTCTCTGGTTTAATTGCTTATTACTATTTGTCACTGTTTTATATACTGTTTATTGCCCTTTTCCATTCTCTTTGGTTATGGTAATATTGTGTGTATTTTTTAAATAAATATCCACACTTCAACTCTGGTGTGTCAGAGAGCATGGTGTTGGCAACACTGGGACACAAGGGACCCCAGAAACAGTGGCTCCTTTGGCGGTAAATACTATATATAGTTAATCTACTTAGGGTTTTCAGTTTTCATGTGGGCATTGTTGTATGCTCATCCATCTCAGTTTTTATTTTTGGTGATATGGCATCTGCAAACTTCTTTTGCTTGCCTGTTTATAACACAGGGAAGCAAAGTACATTAAACCAGCAAAACAAATCAAAATAAAATGTATTTCTCTGGCCACTCATAAGATGTGACATCTGATTTCTTTAAAGGGTAATTTCACCTTTTCACAAAAAATGTTAAAGCTGAACTAATGCCCAACATCCTGGCCACCTCTCTGGACCGCACTGCATATAGCGGCCATGATGCCTTGTGCTGTGTTGTAGAGGTCTGTACTTGGCACACCACAATACATATCCTAGGAGTGAGTATCCATAACAATGTTTGCAATGGCAAGCGCTCATTGGTTAGCTCAACCACATGCTGACTAATGAGAAGCACACCTCAGGCTTCTTCTCTGGTAAGGTGTCCCAGAAGAAAGAAGCACTTGATCTCGCTAACCAAGGGGTGCTTGCCATTGCAAGCATTACCATGGATACTGCAGCTGTGCATTGTGGTATTGTACTGAGACACCAGCAGCATGGGGCATCATAGCAACAAAGTTGTGACAGGGATAGTTTAAGTTAGTTCACCTTTTCATTTTTTGCAAAAAAGTGAACTTACCCTTTAATTAAAGAGTATTAATTATGTGCAGTTGTGTTACATTTTTTATTTTCATTTTTTGCATTTGTTTGTTTTTCTTTTTAAAAAGGCAAATAATAAAATTCCCCAAATTAAAGAACGCAAGCAAAGTTCACCTAAGCAGAAACTATATCAAAACGGTTGACTAATTTAGCTGAAACTTTGTTGAAGGTGAAATTTGGCAGTGAAATCAGTTTTACAAAAATGTTGCATCTGTTTTTAACTTTAAAAATTAAAGGGGTTGTAAAGGTTCATGTTTTTTCACCTTAATGCATCCTATGGCTCTTTATTGTTTAGATTGATAGCAGCGCAGCCATTGGCTCGCGCTGCTGTCAATCAAATACAAATGACGCCGCCGTCGGAGGGTGGGACCGAGACATACACTCTGTGTCTATGGACGCGGAGTGTATGAGACAGGAGCGCACCCACAAGGTAACCCCCCGGGAGATCGCTTCTCCCAGGGGGTTATCTGAAATGGGGAGGAGCTAGGAGAGCCGCCGGGGGACCACAGAAAACGCCATTTGGGGCCACTCTGTGCAAAATAAGCTGCACAGTGGAGGTAAGTATGACATGTTTGTTATTTTTTTTAAATAAAAATCGAACCTTTAGTGTCACTTTAACCGCTTCAGCCCCGGAAGATTTCAGCCCCGGAAGCGTCGTTTTAACTGACAATTACACGGTCGTGCGACGTAGCTCCCAAACAAAATTGACGTCCTTTTTTTTTCCCACAAATAGAGCTTTCTTTTGGTGGCATTTAATCACCTCTGCGATTTTTATTTTTTGCGCTATAAACAATATAAGAGCGACAATTTTGAAAAAAACGCATTATTTTTTACATTTTGCTATAATAAATATCCCCCAAAAATATATAAAAAAACATTTTTTTTCCTCAGTTTAGGCCAATACGTATTCTTCTACATATTTTTGGTTAAAAAAAATCGCAATAAGCGTTTATTGATTGGTTTGCGCAAAAGTTATAGCGTTTACTAAATAGGGGATAGTTTTATGGCATTTTTAATAATAATTTTTTTTTTACTAGTAATGGCGGCGATCAGCGATTTTTATTGTGACTGCGACGTTATGGCGGACATGTCGGACAATTTTGACACACTTTTGGGACCATTGTCATTTATACAGCGATCAGTGCGATTAAAAATGCACTGATTACTGTGTAAATGACACTGGCAGTGAAGGGGTTAACCACTAGGGGGCAGGGAAGGGTTAATCTGTACTAGGGGAGTGTTTTCTAACTGTAGGGGGGTTGGGCTGTGTGTGTCACTAGACTGATCACTGCTCCCGATGACAGGGAGCATTGATCAGTGACACTTGTCACTAGGCAGCACGGGGAGATGCTGTTTACATCAGCATCTCCCCGTTCGTCCTCTCCGTAAGGCGATCGCGGGTATCCCTGCGGCGATCGAGTCCGCGGGACCCGCGACCTAACTCACGGAGCTCCTGGCCGGCGCCCGCGTGCCGCCAGCGGCGCGCACGCAATGGCACGGCGGGAAATTTAAATGGACGTACAGGTACGCCCATTTACCCAGCCGTGACATTCTGCCGACGTACATGGTCGTGCGCCGGTCGGGAACCGGTTAATTCTGTTTTTTAATTGGGGTTTTAAAATTTGCTTACTTCTGGCTTAGATCTGATGGTAAGTTGTGTGTAAGCAGATCTTTGGGACTGCAGTAAGAAAATATCTTATTCGAATTAGCATTTTTGGCAAACGGTGCACTGAAAAACAAAATGCAGGATTTAGTACCCATTTTATGACTTATCACTGAATTTTGAGTTTTGATTGTAGTTGTAGCTTTAACCACCTCAAAACTGGACACTTCTCTTCCTGCCCATGGCATTTTTCAGATTTTAGCACAGTCACAGTTTGAATGACAATTACTCAGTCATGAAAATACAAAATGTAGCCCTGGGACTTTGAGTGAGGTGAACACATGAGGAAAGTAAAGGTATATAGAATAAACATAGTATCAAAGTTTATTAAAGGTTATAACAGTCATTAAATATACAGTGGGGACGGAAAGTATTCAGACCCTCTTAAATTTTTCACTTTGTTTTATTGCAGCCATTTGCTAAAATCATTTAAGTTCATTTTTTTCCTCATTAATGTACACACAGTACCCCGTATTGACAGAAAAACACAGAATTGTTGAAATTTTTGCAGATTTATTAAAAAAGAAAAACTGAAATATCACATGGTCCTAAGTATTCAGACCCTTTGCTGTGACACTCATATATTTAAAGGGGTTGTAAAGGTAAACATTTTTTCACCTTAATGCATTCTATGCATTAAGGTGAAAAAACTTTTGACATTACCGCCGCCCCCAGCCCCCCCGTTTTACTTACCTGACGCCTCGAATCTTCGCTGCTCGTTCTCGTCATCTTCATTGCAGCTCAGCCTGGTCGCTGATTGGCTGCAGTGGATGGATTGAAAGCAGCGCAGCCATTGGCTCGCGCTGCTGTCAATCACATCCGATGACGCGGCGCGCCGGGGGGCGGGGCCGAGTGATACAGCGAGCGGCTATAGCCGCCGGCTGTATCACGGGAGCGCGCCCGCAAGCACTCACCACCATGCGAGGGAGCTCGCATTAAGGTGGTGAATGCATGCGGGGAGGAGCTGAAACAACCGCCGAGGAACCCCAGAAGACCAGGTTCGGGGCCACTCTGTGCAGAACGAGCTGCACAGTGAAGGTAAGTATAACATGTTTGTTATTTTTTTTTTTTTTTTAAATTACCTTTACAACCCCTTTAACTCAGGTGCTGTTCATTTCTTCTGATCATCCTTGAGATGGTTCTACACCTTCATTTGAGCCCAGCTGTGCTTGATTATACTGATTGGACTTGATTAGGAATGCCACACACCTGTCTATATAAGACCTTACAGCTCACAGTGTCAGAGCAAACGAGAATCATGAGGTCAAAGGAACTGCCTGAAGAGCTCAGAGACAGAATTGTGGCAAGGCACAGATCTGGCCAAGGTTACAAAAAAATTCTGCTGCACTTAAGGTGCCTAAGAGCACAGTGGCCTCCATAATCCTTAAATGGAAGATGTTTGGGATGACCAGAACCCTTCCTAGAGCTGGCCATCCGGCCAAACTGAGCTATCGGGAAGAAGAGCCTTGGTGAGAGAGGTAAAGAAGAACCCAAAGATCACTGTGGCTGAGCTCCAGAGATGCAGTCGGGAGATGGGAGAAAGTTGTAGAAAGTCAACCATAACTGCAGCCCTCCACCAGTCGGGGCTTTATGGCAGAGTGGCCCTACGGAAGCCTCTCCTCAGTGCAAGACACATGAAAGCCCGCATGGAGTTTGCAAAAAAACACCTGAAGGACTCCAAGATGGTGAGAAATAAGATTCTCTGGTCTGATGAGACCAAGATAGAACTTTTTGGCCTTAATTCTAAGCGGTATGTGTGGAGAAAACCAGGCACTGCTCATCACTTGTCCAATATAGTCTCAACAGCGAAGCATGGTGGTGGCAGCATCATGCTGTGGGGGTGTTTTTCAGCTGCAGGGACAGGACGACTGATTGCAATTGAGGGAGAGATATCCTGGGATATAGGGATAGGGATATCCTGGACGAAAACCTTCTCCAGAGTGCTCAGGACATCAGACTGGGCTGAAGGTTTACCTTCCAACAAGACAATGACCCTAAGCACACAGCTAAAATAATGAAGGAGTGGCTTCACAACAACTCCGTGACTGTTCTTGAATGGCTCAGTCAGCCTGATGTACTGACTGCAATGAACCTCTTTTTGGAAAGTAGACAGTCTGAGGTATTTAGTAAGAGGCATGGTGAGATTTTTGAAGTTGTAATTTTTTTGTCACAATATTTTGCAAAGAAATTCAATGACATGTTTTTTTTTTTTTCACAAAGCTGCCAAGGTATTTATCACACACAGCATAGACAACATTTTAATTAATTGTCCCCGAAGTATATGGATACCACATGTGTGAGACTATTTCACAGCCTAGATGCAAGAGGGGCCCAAAATCCAAGGAGCACCTTCAGGCATTCCAGGGGCATAAATTACACATTTAATTTTCTAACTATCTGTCATATTTGTGGAGGCCCTGGAGCACAAGGACAATAGAAACAACCACAAAATGACACCATTTTGGAAAGCAAACACTCTAAGGTATTTCCTGAAGGGTATAGTGAGTCTTTTGAAAATGTAATTTTTTGCTACACGTTGGAAAATGCATTTGTTTACACAATGTTGTCAATTAATACGATATTTCAAACACAAAACATAGGCATACTTAGAATCACACGCTAAAACACACTCTGCTACTTCTTCTGAGTGTGGTGATATCACATGTATGACACTTTTTTCACAGTCAAACCATATAGGGAGGCCCAAAATCCAAGGAGCACATTTAGGTGTTCTCTGGGCATAAATTATTAATTTAATTTGCTGAATCAGATCTATGAGATTTTTGGAGGCCCTGGAGCACCAGGACAGTGCAAACGACCACAAAATGACCACTTTTTTGAAAAATAAACACAGCAAGGTATTTAAGAGGCATGGTGAGTGTCAGGAACAGTGTCATCTCCGGTTTCACCTGTTGGTGGCACTATTACATTCAACACCAAAAGGGTGTAATTCCAGTGGCCACCAGCGGGTGTCTCCCTGCCTGGACTTCAGACTTGCCATCAGCACACCTGTCATGGGTCTGCTGCACTATATAAACCCGCCCTGAACTAAGCCTCAGTGCTTCAGGAATTCCTCTGCTAGCCCTTGTCCCTGCCAGTACCTGCTCTTGTTCCAGCCTGTTCCTGTTTGTTCCTGGACCCCGTTTGTGTATCCTGTCCTTGAGCCCAGTTTCCTGTTCCCTGCTCCTTGGTCTGCTTCATTATTCCTGTTTTCGGTTCCCTTGTCGCTTTTGCCCATGCCTTATTTTTTATTTCATATTTGTTTCCTTGCTCGTGTATTATATTAGTTAGATAGATAGGTGGGTTTGGGGGTTTGCTGTGTTTCACCATTTACTTGTTTTTGGTTTGCTGTCTTGATTTCACGTGTGTCTTTATCATTAACAATAAACATACCTTTTTTATTCATTTACTCGTTTGTCCCTGATTCCTTGGTGCAGCCCAGCGATCTGATCACCTACATTGGATGTTGTGTATGACATCCCCTGACAGTGAGTCTTTTGAAGACTTTGTTTCTTTGCCACCAGTTTTTGTCAAATGTGCAAAGAAAATGAATTTTGAGGTAGTCTATTTAATAAGATATTTCTCATACACAGCATAAGCGTACTTAGAACTTCACCCCAAAACATATTCTCCTACTTCTCCTAAGTATAGCGATACCACATGTCTGAGATTTTTTCAGTGTCTGGACCAATTATGCACTGAACATTTTATCTCGTGTATCACAAAAATCAAACAATTGTATCAAAACCAATGTACTGTAATGGTCGCCTCTATAGAAGTGGTGAGGGAATATAGCCCAGTGTAGCGCCACCTATAGTAGTCTCTGTTCCTATAAGTCAAGCAAGCCTAACCTACTGGTACATGGTTGCCCCCAGTAATGCCATGTTCACTGACCAAGTAGTACAGGAGACTGAAGAAAGAAAGGACAAAAGAGTTCCTGTAGTTCCAGGGGTGCAGTTGTCCACAGGGGATGGCTGGGACTGGTGTCTCACAGAAATGTAGTCAGTCAAATGTGCATATGGGTCAGTATGGGTGGTAGGCAGAGACATAGTCAGCAAACAGGCAAAGGATCAGTCCAGGTAACAAGCAGAAATGTGGTCAATAAACAGGCCAGGTTTAAAAGAGGTGGCAAGCTGAGGCAACACTGCACTGGTGTGGCAGTTTTGAGGGACACTGAGACTAATGTGGCGGTGAACAGGGACACTGTAACTGGTGTGGCTTTGATCTGGGACACTGTAACTGATGTGGTGATTAGGGAAAAAATGACTGGTGTGTCTGTGATTATGGACACCGAAACTGGTGTGGGGGTGATTATGGACACTAACTGGTGTGGCAGTGATCGTACTGTCAGTACAGTACAGTGTCCCCATGGTGATACTGTACTTGCCTGGGGAGATGATCAGGATTTTTTTCAACACTAAGATAGCTTTGATGGCTCTATATAAGCAGTCATTTTTTACACTCATCGAGTACTACTGTGATAGCTGTGATCGGCCACAGCTTTCACATGGTACAGGATCACTGTAATTGGCCCTGTACCATTATAACTCTGTGAACAATCACAGAGATTACAGTACTAAAAAGTATTATTTGCTACTTTTTATATGATCACTGGGAATGGTCACAGTGATCACATGGTACCAGGGGCAATCCCTGCGCCCAGCATAGTGATCAGTAATCCACTGGACACAGCAGTCACAGATCATGCTGATGCATGCCCCGAGGACCCTTATGTCCTCCCAGAATGCTGCAGTTAAAGCTCCAAGCAGCAGCTAAATACATAGATAAAATACATACCATATAAGATAACTGTTTTTTGTGCCCCTTCATATTGCACAAGCCAGATGGAAAAAAAACTCTTATGCCCTGTGCACATGACCGGTTTTGCCGGCGGAATAAACTCCGAAGGTTTCTCCGACAGAACTCCGATGGAATTCCATTCAAGCGGTCTTGCCTACACACGGTCAAACTAAAGTCCGACCAAAGTCCGACCGTCCAGAACGCGGTGACGTACAGCACGTACGACGGGACTAGAAAAAGGAAGTTCAGTAGCCAGTAGCCAATAGCTTCCGTCTCGTACTTGCTTCAGAGCATTGGTCGTTTTTGGTCCGTCAACAAGCGGTTTTCCCGATAGGAATTTGTTCCGTCGGAAATATTTAGAACATGTTCTATTTCTAGGTCCGTCAGAATTTTCGAAAAGAAAAGTCTGATGAGGCACACACACGATCGGAATATATGATGAAAAACTTCCGTCTGACTTTTTCTGTCGGACATTCCGCTCGTGTGTACGCGGCTTTATGGTTAAGGAATACAGTGGTGTCTTCTCTTTACCCTCAGTCTTTTGGCTAGACAGTGAAAAAGAAGCAGCAACTGGATAAGCAACCCTCTGTTTACTCTGCTCTTCCATCCTATTAGCATATTCCTTGCCTTCAAATTTGCTTGCAAGTGATTGACTCGGAATATTGCTCTTCACTTCCAGTCTGAGTGCTGTTGTAAAGGGCAAGAACCTAATACCAAGTCAAATTGAAGTACTTATACTAGTTGCATTTAAAAATAGTGTACATTTAGTGGTTTATTAATGAATACATAGCTGTATTAAGTTGTTTCCTTAATATATGGTATGCCTGGAGTTCAGCTTTAAATAAACTTTCTGATCAAGTTTGAAGTTTTGTATAACTTTTAGGTTCCCAATATGCTACCTGTGTTTAGAATGGTGTGGCAAGCTTAGGTTTTTTGATCAGGCCTTTGACAAGCAAAAGTTCAAAGAAGAATAGCTAGACATCCTCTGGTGGTCTTTTCAATGTGTGTCAAGCCGACACCTTTGGTTTGTACATTCTGCAAGTAATAAACCTGTCAAGGTAAGCAAACTCAATATGTGTCAGGCATCCACACAAGGGAAAGGGGTTGAAAGTACACCACATTTATTTTATTAGTGTGTTTTCTCATGAAAATCCTACTGCACCCCTCCTTTCCTAGTTTTATGTTTTGTTTATGCTAAGCATTCATGCTGCAAAAAGATTGGAAATATATCCAGGAATGAAGAGAAAAAGGTCTGTTTTTAAGAAACTTCAGTATACAGTGCATTGAAAAAGTATTCATACCCCATGAAATTTTCCATATTTTGTCATGTTACAACAATAAATGTAAATGTATTTTATTGGAATTTTATATGAGAGACCAACACAAAGGGGCACATAATTATGAAGTGGAAGGAAAATTATAAATGGTTTTCAATAAATAAATATGTGAAAAGTGTGGCGTGCATTTGTATTCAGCCCCCTTTACTCTAAGTATAAATACAGCTGTTCTGTGAAGCCCTCGGAGGTTTGTTAGAGAACTTTAGTGAACAAAAAACATCATGAAGGCCATGGAACACACCAGACAGGTCAGAGATAAAGTTGTGGAGAAGTTTAAAGCAGGGTTAGGTTATAAAATAATATCCCAAGCTTTGAATATCTCACAGAGCAATGCTCAATCCATCATTCAAAAATGGAAGGAGTATGGCACAACTGAAAACCTACCAAGATATGGTTGTCCAGCTAAACTAACAGGCTGGGCAAGGAGAGCATTGATCAGAGAAGCAGCCAAGAGGCCCATGGTATCTCTGGAGGAGCTGCAGAGATCCACAGCTAAGGTGAGAGGAACTAATAGTTGTGCACTCCACAAGTCAGGCCTTTATGGAAGAGTGGCAAGAAGAAAGCCATTGTTGAAAGAAAGCCATAAGAAGTCCTGTTTGCAGTTTGCAAGAAGCCATGTGGGGGACACTGCAAACATGTGGAAGAAGGTGCTCTGGTCAGATGAGACCAAAATTGAACTTTTTGGCCTAAAAGCAAAACGCTATGTGTGGTGGAAAAGTAAAACTGCACATCACCCTGAACACACCATCCCCACTGTGAAACATGGTGGTGGCAACATCATGTTGTGGGGATGCTTTTTTTCAGCAAGGACAGGGAACCTGGTCAGAGTTGATGGGAAGATGGATGGAGCCAAATACAGGGTAATCTTAAAAGAAAACCTGTTAGAGTCTGCAAAAGACTTGAGACTGGGGCGGAGTGTTTCCTTCCAGCAGGACAATTACCCAAATCATACAGCCAGAGCTACAATGAAATGGTTTAGATCAAAATTCATGTTTTAGAATGGCCCAAAGTCCAGACCTAAATCCAATTTAGAATCTGTGACAAGACTTGAAAATTGCCGTTCACAGATGCTCTCCATCCAATTTGACAGAGCTTGAGCTATTTTGCAAAGAAGAATGGGCAAAAATTCCACTCTCTAGATGTGCAAAGCTGGTAGAGACCTCCCCAAAAAGACTTGCAGTTGTAATTTTAGGGGAAAGGTGATTTTACAAATGCACACTTTTCAGATATTTATGTGTAAAAAATGTTGAAAACCATTTATCACTTTCCTTCCAGGTCACAATTATGTGCTACTTTGTGTAGGTCTATCACATAAAATACCAATAAAATACATTTACGTTTTGGTTGTATCCTGACAAAATGTGGACAATTTGTTTGTCTAGACCACAATTCTATCAGTGTCAAAAGTTATTTTGCCCTGAAAACTGAGACTTCTATTTTATGTTTCCCCATTTATTTCTTGAAGAGTCCCTGCCTTTTAAATGTGTGAAGTGCTTCAGCTACACACATGCAGCATCCATTACCAGTGCATGTAATGTAACACTGTTTACTGCATTCACTAACACTAGCATAACCTGCTCACCTGAAACTTTCCAAGTAGTAAACCATTGTGCAGTTTTATTTGGTATCAGCTCACCATTTAAAGCGGAGTTCCACACAAAAATGGAACTTCCGCTTTTCGGAACCCTCCCCCCCTCCAGTGTCACATTTGACACCTTTCAGGGGGGACGGGGGTGCAGATACCTGTCTAAGACAGGTATTTGCACCCACTTCCGGCATAGACTCCCATGGGAGTCTATGCCTCTTCCCGTCCCCACCGCGCTGTCTGCTGGGAACACGCAGCTCCCAGCAGAGAGCGGGGACCACTTGGGACGCAGTAGGGAACCGGGAAGTGAAGCCGCAACGCTTCACTTCCTGATTCCCTCACCTAGGATGGCGGCGGCAGCTGCCGAGAACCGAACAGGTTCTCGGCGTCCCCTGCCGACATCGCTGGACCCCGGGACAGGTAAGTGGCCATGTATTAAAAGTCAGCAGCTGCAGTATTTGTAGCTGCTGGCTTTTAATATTTTTTTTTTTTTGGCGGTGTGGGTGAACCCCCGCTTTAAGCACTGTCAGAATTCTCAAGCCCTGATGAAGTTGGAGTGTGTTTGTCCCCGAGGCACATTGACTCTATGCAGCTATATATCAATTTAAATTTTTTTAAATAATAAAATTACCTTGAACTCCTGGGCACTTGATTGCCACCGACATCGGATTGCATAACTGAAAATTGAAAAAATTTATGTATTGTTGCTCATGGACCTTTAAACTTGCAGGGCATAATCATTTTTATAATAGCTGTAGATACCTAATAAATATTACCTGATGATTCTGCCAAATGCTGGTATGTCAATTTCAAGTCCTTTATAGGGTGACAATGCTCATAGGCATGCGGAGGGGGTGTGCCAGGTGTGCCTGGGCACACCCTAATAACTACGTGCGGTGCCAATTCCCCCTACTGTCCGTGTTTCCTCCTGTTTTGGCCCTCTTCCCACAGTTCTGCTGGCTTCCCTCCTCTCCTCTCCCCCCATCTGCTGCCGGGGATGTTTCAGGATGGAGAGTGGGGAAAGGGGGCTACTAAATATGTAATTTACCAGCACCCTCCAGTCACAAACCAGGAACCCTCTATTCATGGACCAGGGACTCTCCATTCACATGCCAGGAATCCTCCATTCATTAACCAGGGACCTGCCATTCACAAACCAGGGACCCTCCGTAAACAAACCAGGGACTCTCCATTCATAAACCAGAGACCCAACATTTATAAACCAGGGGCTTTCTATTCACAAACCAAGGACCTTCTATTAAAAAACTAGGGACCCTCCATTCACGAATCAGGGATTCTCCATTAACAAACCAGGGACCCCCTCATAAACAAACCAGGAATCCTCCATTTAGGAACCAGGGACCCTCCATTCACAAACAAGGAACTTTCCATTCACAAACAGGGAACCACCCATAAACAAACCGAGAACCCTCCATTCACAAACCAGGTACCCCCCATAAACAAAACAGGAACCCTCCATTCATGAACCAGAGACCCAACATTCACAAACCAGGGACCCTTTTTACACAACCCCCCCCCCCCCCGTGGACATACTCACTCACTGTGTTCATTCAGAACTTCAGTTTGTGAATGCACAGAAAGCCGCTCAGCACAGAGCTCTCCCCATTTATTCACTATCTAGTGCAGCTGAGTCTGCAGAGAAAAGCATGTGTGTTTACATTTTGGAGTGCACATCCTAAAGCAATAGGATGCACACACCTATGACAATGCTTAGACACTGGCTTACAATACAGTAGCAGTGATGTAAACTTTCCGTGTCCACTGTGTGGAAATTTTTGTGAATACAATATAAGCACAGGAGAATGATCATGGAAAAAAGAAAAATGAGTATGAATGGTAGTGGAGGTAGTCATCCTAGAATAGAATGGGTATGGATGGAAGTGGAGGAAAATTATGACAGAGGATAGGGGAGTGAGCATGGTTGCAGGAGGTCAATGAGTAAAGAGTACAGTGAGTATAACAGGTACTGTTATAACAGGCCTGTAGAAGGAGCTGGGCTAGCCTGCCAGCCCATCCCCTGGAACTATAGCAATGATCCCGGAAGTAGCCCAGCTGCCCGTGATGACATTTCCATGTGTTCCACGCTTGTTCTGGATGCCTTCCTGGTGGCCACAGGATGTGCTGCGGATTCTCCAGCCACATTGGAGCCCTTCTTGGACACTTGGAGCACCTGGATCCCACTACACCATCAGATTACAGATGCGCCCATGTTTTTTTTGTGAGTGTGTATGCTTACCTTGCCATTAAAATTTGCTTGTAATACTGCACTTAGGTGGCTTTTCCTGTGTTCTCCTCTCTTTAGAACAAAACTTCAGACTGTGTTCCTAGGGGAAATGACTTTCAACAGACTGGCAAAGCACTTCCAATACTGATCCCAGCACTGGCACATTAGCACAAGATTATCCCAAGCAGGGGTTGAAGATTGGAAGTAGCTGTCCCTCCTGAATGGCTAGCTGGGTATTGCACCTGGCTGCCTCTTTGCTTTGGGCTTTGGGTTGTGAAACACGCAGAGGTTACTCACTCAGTTCCTAAAGGTCCTGCAGCAAAGATAGTAACTTCTAGTCAGGCCTTCTGCTGAACAGGTCCCACTTGCTTCCAGGATGTCTCAGCTAAGCTGGTTCCTTCCTCTTTACTCTCAGCACCTTCTGCCTGGAAGCAGATCCCCCCAGCACAGGGGTTCCCTCTAGGCCTCTGGATCCTGGATTCTCTCTCCACATGGCCAGGCTCCTGATCATTTATGGGCAAACTCTCCACCTTCAGGGTCATCCTTATCCAGGGATTGGTAGAGCTTCCATAAATGTTCAGACTTCTATCTCCATCCCTCTGCCCACTAAGTTCTGGAACTTTCTGGAAGCTTACAGAAGCCAGGGGGAGGCGCGGCAGATGCTCAGCCCTCAGAGCAAGTTAGCTAAATTGTAAACAACACCAATTAACTCTGGCTCCACTAACTACAGTGGAGCTTAACCTCCCTGGCGGTATGATTATTTCAGATTTTTGCGTCTCAAAGCTGTATAATTGTTTTGCATAGAAATTTGGCGTTTTATATTGTAGGCCTGTAATTCTTAGCCATAACACACTTAAATCTGTCCACCAAGAGTCTAGTAGATATCCCGGGTATGATGAAGTTTGAAACACAAAATCATAAATTATAATATAATAAATAAATATAAATAATTATAAATAATAATATAATAATAATAAAAAAAATTTCCCCACGATTCACTATCGCTCAATTCTGCAAGTGTTCTAATTTACTATCGCTGTTTTCTAGCTGGTCTAAAACCACTTGACGTAAAGGGACACTTTTTGGTTTGCCATGGACAATCTCCAGTTTCCAGTCAGAAAGAACAGTATATATCATATAAAACTGCATGCAGGGCATTGGAAAAAGCACTAGTGACAAAGGGATGTGAAATAATTTCATACAGTAATGTAATCTGTAAGATTACAGTGTACTGTATGTGTTATGAATTTATATCTACCTAACCTATACATACTATGTACACAAGGGGGTACTACACTTGTATTTTATCTTTGGGGATATGGGTGGTGTGGCAAATGTTAGTGATATACACTGGGGTATGCCTGTAATGTGAGGTAGTTTAGGTGCACACTGTTCTTGAAATCCATTTTTTTTTTCTGTAAATTGATGCCGCAGCGTGCTGCAAACAAAAAGGTTCTCCAAGAAAAAGGTGGTCAGTAACAAGCAAATGCTGCCTTTCCCTTGTTACTAGGGTTCTTCTGTCCCTTAGGAATGACCCTATGGTTCCACTGGTTCCTGGTTGCAAAAGGTTGATATATACAATATTATAACAATCATTAATAAAGTACAAAAATAGCAATCCAGGCAGGAGGCCATTCACATTGCCTTACAAGTCTGGCTATAAAATCAGCTTTGCCCAGGGCAAATATCTTGTGTAGGAAAATTACTTCCATATACATTATAATGAGAAATGTGGCAATGTTGCTTATACTGCATTTATCACCCAGTGACCTTTAAAACAATCTTCTAAAAACAGAACTTTCAGCAGGTGTCAATTCTAACATACTTTGAATTCTCGTCATTGTAATTAATTGAATTATTTGTAAGCGTCTTTAAGCAGGATTAAAGAGGCAACATTTGAAGCCAGAGTAAACTCATTTCTATTGTTCCTGCCTGTCTGGCAGGTATGGCATGAGCCAAATTAGAATTACAGGGACTATTCTTAACGCTATGAGTCCATCATTAGTAT
Source organism: Lithobates clamitans (assembly GCA_037952925.1). Classification (NCBI taxonomy): domain Eukaryota; kingdom Metazoa; phylum Chordata; class Amphibia; order Anura; family Ranidae; genus Lithobates; species Lithobates clamitans. The sequence goes on from JBBGZY010001155.1 coordinate 319,237, forward strand.
TCTAGTCCAGCAAATATCTGCTTTTTTTTAAATGTACTTTCATTAGAATTTTTAATCTATTAGTGTTGCCTAAACCATCATTTATTCAATGCGTCACCTTTATCACTTCAACAGTGAAATGTTAAATCATTTTGTAAAGGAAAGGTGTATAAAAAATGTTTTATTTTTTTTTTCTATTAAATGACTTGTGGGTATTCTTTTTCTGCATCTCATTGTCCTACTAGTTAAATCAGTCTCCACCTAACAACTGTTCTTTTACTTTCTCCATCAGCTCATCCTCCATAGTAATTACCTTTTCTATCACTTGACCCTCCCTTTTATATTGTAAGCTCTAACGAGTAGGACCCCCTGATTCCTCTTGTACTGAATCGTACTGTTACTGTACTGTCTTCCCTTATGTTGTAAATTGTTGTGCAAACTGTTGGCGCTATATAAATCCTGTGTAATAATAATTAGTTCTCGATTCCAGGAGCCATGTAAAAGCAACTGCTTAGTACTGAGAAAAAGGTATTGCCAGTAAACCCTCTCCCTCAACATTTAATTGTTCCTTACTATAACATTAATGATTGTGTGCATAACACATGTGCACTGGTGCACAGTGTTAATGCATTTTGCTGCACAGTGTTTGCTGTTTTTGCTTAATTTGTTTAACTTCTATATAATTCTATGTCCTGCAGTGCATTCCTTTCATTAGAATGCACTGTGAAAAAATGCAACTTGTCTTGTGTAGCCATGTGCTGGGCTACAACAACATGGTGAAGGAGACATTGCTGTTTATCTTCTCCATCTACTGTGATATTAATGTTATTTTGCACCATCTTCCTGCAAGGAGAGAGAGCTAAAGCCAAGCAAGCCCATAGACCTCTATGAAGAGTGCCGAGAATGTTGGAAGTTGCAGTTTGAGATAGAAGCTATATAATGGTTACACTATAATGGTTACTTTACAGATCCCAAATTGCACTGTGCAATAGGATGGATGGAGAGAGGATTTTTTTTATTAAACCGCCCAGGAAAGTTGTTTTTCTTAGCATCGAGGGAGTTAGAGAGACAGCACCTCTATCTGGATATTCGTCTGCCAGCTGGAGACCAAGCAAAGAACAGAGAGAAACACACCGCTCCAGGAAAACTCAGGTGCAGGATGGATCACAGGTGCAGACCTCGGCTCACCACCGTGGAAGACGAACAAGACAAGGAATTGGTCGCACACTGGAACTCCAAATTATCTCGATGTCATCTTTATTGTCAAAAAAGGGTCAGACAGATACAGGCAATGGTAGACGTTTCACAAGCGATAGCTTGCTTGTTTACAACCAGCTGGAGACCAAAGCAGTGGAAATCTGAGCCTGAGACTGGGAGTGAGGACAACTGGGGACAGTGCAGCACCACCCACATTGCAACACCTGCACCTCTGCAGCAGGGAGAAGGGAGCATCCACTCACCCTCTGCTTCCCACTGCTGATCACCAGGGGCTTTGAAGGAGAGACCTAGAGGGTATACAGCGAGAGGTCACCGCAGAATCCGGTGGACTGGTAAGAGGGCTATTCACCCATTGCTGATACTGCTAGCAGGGACTGAGCCACTGAGAGCAGGTCAAGAAGTGTACCCATACTGCACCCTATACCAAACTCATTACACACCTAGACTGCGCATATACCAATTCTATACTGCATTATACCGAACCTTTATCACATCTGAATCGCATCTACCTTGCACCTGTGCTAAGACTATATTGTACCTATACTATACCTATACTGCATTCAGGTTAAAGTGATACTAAAAAAGAGAAGTGTTAATTGCCATAATTGATTCATATAAATTATATATATCATGCCACTGCATTTTTTTTCAAATCCTCTAATTACCTTTGTCCTGCAGAGCTATTGTGTGGTCACATTATCTTTGCTTGTTCTTTGACATCTGCCAGGAAAGAACTTTGGAAGAGGCTTCTATTACTTTGATGTATTTTCTCTACAGTGCGAGTCTGTGTCTGGCAAGCCCTGATTGGTGCTGTGCCAGTCAAATGACTAGAAAAAAAAAACCCTCGAAGAGCAATTCAAATTAAATTATAAACATCAAATTTGTATTTTTTGTGCATCAATGTGGTGTAGGAGAAGTCAGAGATTACTTCACTTTTTTCAGATGGCATCTGCCTCCAAGGCTCTTTTTTAGTTTACAGGTATTAGCAATGACATATATTTAACATTGATTTATAATAAAACTAATTTGTTTTGTGAGGTTCTTAGTGAATGTAATCAATCAATATCCTATATCCTGCCCACCCTGTGTTTCGCAATAGGAGGAGATGGAGGAGGAGGGAGCATGAAGGAGGGAGGGGAGTATCATTTACCACTGTGTATATGCCCACATGCGTGACTGTATACTCATGTGGGCTGCACAAATAAGCAAAAAAGGAGTAAATTAAGAGCTTAGATGGGAAGCACACCAGCTGGTCTACACATTCTCGGCCTGCAATGGGGACACAGGGAATATGGGAGGGACGGCTGAAGGTAGGATCAACCAGGTATATTTCACTCTACACAAAACAAATGCTTTAGTGGCATTGTAAGTATGAACACTCTGTTATATAGCATTTAATAATGATGTTTTTTCATAGTATGGGTTTAATGACACTTTAATTGGGACTGTCATTAAGTGCAAAGATGCTCCAGCTGTAGCCAGCAGAAGAACATCACAAAGACTGCCCCTCACATAATAATAAGCCTTTTTCCCCATCCACTACCATCCTTCTTTTGTTTTTAACAGTGCATACCCAGTCTAGGACTAGCATCGCCTCCATAAATGCACTCTGGCAGTATAGTTCCAGCACCTGGAACTATACTTTACTACAGCTCCCCGCTGCAATTGAGGTGGCATTGCTACTGAGTACTGATTATGTTGATCTGGATGCCAAATTCCATCTTATGTCTAGTTCTTAGTGTTAATCACCTTGTATGCCAAATTGTGTTATTACCATTGTTCATTTTATGCTTGCCTAGTTGTCAACCATGTGACAATATAATAAGTTTGCCTTTTCTGCCTGTTTCGGTACATGTTTTCTTTGATATAGAACTACTATTGGGTACTAAGTATTACTTTCAGTGATTTCCTATTATATTATATGTTTGCACACTCAACCTGGTGTGTTAGAGGGGCTGAGGTTCTTGAGAAGGTCAAGGCAAGGAACAGCAGATCCACCCTATCCAGTGGCTCCTATGGGGGTAGCATTACATCAGTTTTTTTCAGCACACACCAATGCCATAGAACTGAAGAAATACACTGAAGCCATAGGGCATAAAGAAAATTGCCTTGTTCTTGTGTTGGGACTGCTTTAGGCAATGCTGCCCAAATAAGCAGAACAGTGCTGGTGTGAATGAGCCCCTAAAGTATAATCCAGGAAAAACTTTAACGTTTTGGATAAAGTGTGGATTGTGAAATTAGAACCTCGTCTTTTTATTAATATTTTCCCATTTTGGGAGATTTCTCCTCACTTCCTGTCTATCTTATGAGGGCCACACAGAACAAGAAGTATGGGATAGGAATTCCAGTCAAAATAACAAAATAAAAATACATAGCCTATTAAAAGCTAAAATAACAAATCCAGGTTTTGCTGCAATATTTGCCTTCAATACAGAGCATGCAATCACTGTACTTTTTCTGCTGCTAGATGTCCTCCGTCCGATGGCATGGATCATTCAACACACACATCGCGGCCTGTGACTGGACAGTGAAAGGTGAAAAAGCACATTTTTAAGCTAAGCATTCTGTCACTTTGCTCTTTCCTCCTATCTGCATGGCCCTTGTCAGCACACTGATTAGTTCCTCTTGCTTCTTATTCCTCTCAAGGCTGATACCCAGTCAAATTCAGGTAATTATCCTGCTTGTATTTAAAAAATACATTTCGTGATGTATTAATGATTATGGGTCTACTACTGTCATGATTGCTGTCTCTCTTCCCACTGGAGAGGTCTCCCTCATTTCGTGTTCAGGTAAGGATTCAGACAAAACAGGACATGAGGGGAAATCTCTTCAGTGGCTACAAAAAGCGCATTTTTTAATGCATTCTTTATTTAAATGTAATGCACCTGATGTTGAAGCCGAAAGTGAACTGGGAACCCCCACCCTGCACAGCCAGGCACACACAATTATTGAGGGATTAGAACTTGGATAGGTGTAGGGAAATTATGGGATGCCCACTTGACTTCAGACAGCTTCAGGGACAACTTTCCTATATACAGTCTATTGTAAAGTTGTGGGTTGTTTAGCTCTCGTAGTAGATGCTTTTGCCAGTGAATCAAATCAGTCAGGAACTGTATTTTAGGGCACGGTAGCCCATTTTTTTTAAAAAGGCAAATAAAAGTCCATAACATAACGGTTTCCCATGCAGGGGTTCTTCACCAGCAAATACACACAACAGAAAATGCTAGCCCGCCTGGCTCTCCGTAGCAGTACTTCTGCTCTTTATCCCAGTCACACAGACCACTGGATCCTTCAGTGTGGATGGCTTTACTTTGATGCCCACAGCTCTGCTCTGGCCTTAGTCCTCAGACCGTTTCACTGCCTCTTGCAGTCACACATGTTCTGGCTGCCTCCTGCAGCCCCTCTGACTCCTGGAGACCTCCTGACTCTTGGTGTGGAGTAGTCCCCAACTGGGAGCCCTGAGGTATTCCCATAAACTCATTATAAGGGCTGTGCTCACCTGAGCACACACCCTGCTGGTCATCTGCAAAATCTGGATACAGGGTTGGAGATCCCGTCCCACCCAAGACACTGTGGAATCTCCAAACTACAGAGCCCCATGACAAAATACCAAAACCTGGAGAAAGCTGTAAAAGCAGTTTTCTTTAGTCCACATCTACGCTCTGCAGTCTTGCACCAAGCAAATGTGCACACCCTGTGTCCCCCAAACTACCAATTTTACCGTAACAGCATCTCCTACTGTCACACTATATAAACTGCTTCTCTGCCTCCAGCACTAGCTTGCTTACAGAACTCCAGCTGGCACACTGTTTTGTGGATCTGACAAAGGCACTCAGTCAGATTTAGAATCAATAGCCCTTTGCTGGTAGGAACCTGAGGCCTCCTTCATGTGTGTGTAGCACCCTCTACCAATAGGTAGGTGCTAGTAATGTTTTTTGCTAGGAACTGTCAGTACAGGCAAATTTAGGCAGGCTTATGCTGCAAGCTAGGCCTGTCTGTTTTAATCTGGGGGCTGGGAGTGGTCAAAATAGCAGTGGGTGTGACTACTTGTGCTCTAGTTCTGAGGCGCCTCCCCTGCTGCCAGGGAGAATATTCTGGAAGAGGGGCTGAGCCTAGAACTGGAGTGGCAGGCAGCTTATGTGAGAGCCCTGACCAATCCCCACCTGGTATTGGCAGGGGGCGGGCCTCCTATATAACCTGAGGTAACATGCCACTGGGGGGAGATGTCGGCTGAGTGAAGTGAGGAATGGCAGCAGCAGGAGGGCACTCCTATCGGGGGGGAGGCCCAGGAAGAGCTGTGAAGGAACTTTGCCTCTACACGGTCATTGGCAAAGTCTTTGTCACCACATGGGCAGTGATAAAGAACTCCTGGAGCAAAGGGGCAGGTGAAGCTGTCGGAACGTATGGCCCTGTCAAATTCCTCATTAAGGGCTCAGGGCAGTGAAAGGTCGGTGAGTGATACCACAGTGGAGGGATGGATGTGCCAGGAAGTCTGTGAGGGAACTTTGCTTCTACACGGTCATTAGCAAAGTCTTCATCATTTACATAGTAAATGATGGGGAATCCTGGATCAGAGGAGAGACTGTGGGGATATGTGTCAAATCAATGTAGCCTGAGGATTTGCAAGATGGGCTGGCTGGGAACAGTAGTCCACCATCCAAGACTAATATGCTTTTAAACTACTGGGCCTCTAGGGCGAGGTACTGCAGGCCTCAGGCCCTGTAGCAGCGAGCAACCAGAGCCTGCTTAGGGACTCATTCTGAGGGGGTACCTATTGCTTGATAGAAGAGGATGTGACATTATTCACTTCAAGAAGTTTTGTGCAGGAGGAAAGAAGTTTAGGGCAGGAGAGAAGTTCTGAGACCATCACTCCTACACTACCCTTTACACGGTAATGAATGGGGAAATCTTAGAAGGAATAGTCTGCTGGAGTTGAGCAGAGGAGAAGCAACAGTCTGCATGGAGATGGAGGAGGAGAATTATACTAAATATAGATGCACACCATTCTTCTGGCTCTAACTTTGTGCTAGGAATATAATCTTTAAAATATGATGATAAACAAACTATATTTTTTTCTTTTTGCATCCAAGTTGTACCCCCCAATAAAACAACAAAAACATAACCAGCAAAAGACTGTTCATTGTCTCTGCAAGTGATGTATGAAGTCTGGCAGCGGGATGAATTGGTGGATTGTTTGTTACTAGCGGCAACTACATCGCTACATGTGTAGCAAAAAGTCAGTGTCCAGCTTTACATCCCTGGGGCTACTGATCCCAGCAACCCCTCTTCAGGCACTGCTAGCCCACCTGGATGCAGCTGCCCCTTTCAATAGCCCTCCAGGCTACTTCTCCTCAGTCCTCCCAGTCTGACACCACAGTCCTCCCAGTCTGCTCACTCACCAGCCCACCCGGCTGACTCCTCGGGAGAACTCCTGGACGTGCTGACCTGCTCCTGCTGTCCTCTCCTTGCTTCAGTGCCTCCGGGAAGGATTTCTTCCATGTGCTGTAAAGGGTCCCTCCAGCACCCAAGCACCAGGGCCGAGGTCACCCCCCCTCCCAGACTGGGGGGCGTCCTCAAGGGCCACCGACAGCCTCCTCAGCACTCCTTCTCCATCTTCCACCCACCATGACCCATGAGTCAGAGGCATAACTAGAACCTTCGGGGCCCCGGTGGGTGCAAGAAACCATGAAGGCCCTCCCTTACATTACAGTCCGTAATGTTCCCTTTCATATTGCAGTCCACAGCGTTCCACTTTACATCAGAGCTTTCTCTTACATCATAGTCTGTAGCATTCCCATTTTCATCAGAGTTCCCCTTTACATCAGACTGCAAAGTTCCCCTTTACATCACAATTAGGGATGAGTTTCGAGTTTGAGTCAAACTCATGTTCGACTCGAACATCGGCTGTTCGCCAGTTCGCCGAACAGCAAACAATTTGGGGTGTTCGCAGCAAATTCAAAAGCCGCGGAACACCCTTTAAAAGTCTATGGGAGAAATCAAAAGTGCTCATTTTAAAGGCTTATATGCATAGTATTGTCATAAAAAGTGTTTGGGAACCTGGGTCCTGCCCCAGGGGACATGGATCAATGCAAAAAAAAGTTTTAAAAATGGTCGTTTTTTCGAGAGCAGTGATTTTAATAATGCTTAAAGTGAAACAATAAAAGTGTAATATTGCTTTAAATTTCGTACCTGGGGGGTGTCTATAGTATGCCTGTAAAGGGGTGCATGTTTCCCGTGTTTACAACAGTCTGACAGCAAAATGACATCTCATAGGAAAAAAAGTCATTTAAAACTACTCGCGGCTTTTAATGAATTGTCGGTCCGACAATACACATAAAAGTTCATTGATAAAAACGGCATGGGATTTCCCCACAGGGGAACCCCGAACCAAAATTTTAAAAAAAAATGCCGTGGGGGTCCCCCTAAATTTCATACTAGGCCCTTCAGGTCTGGTATGCCTGTTCGCAAGTTCTCTTGCGAACCGAACAGGGGGGCTGTTCGGCTCATCCCTAATCACAATCCAAAAAGTTCTCCCTTACATCAGAGTCTGCAGGGTTCACCCTTACAGTGTACCTTGATTTAAAGGAGAACTCTATGGATCCTGTATTAGAAGGGAACACTGATGTAAAGGGAAATGTGGCAGACCATGAGGGAACACTGTAGACTCTGATGTAAGGGGGGCTCTGGTGACCATGGTCCCCTTTACATCATGGTCCGCAGCATTCCCTTTTACATCAGAGTCTCAAATTTACATCAGGGTTCCCCTTTACATCAGGGTCCACAGATTTCTCCCTTACAATGGGGGGAATCCTGCAGACTTTGATGTAAAGGGTATGATGTCCCCCCCCATAGACTCTGTGTGGCCTGGCTGGAGATGTCATACTGACCTCACCTCCTCCATTGCTCGGGTGCAGGACAGGCTCAGTCAGACCTTGGCTTTGATCTATCATACTCTTCTCTTCTCCTCCCGGCACTCCCACTTCCCCTCTTCATATCACCCACCCGTTAGTTTCCGTGTAGTTTCTCATCACATTCACAAGTAACATTTGTCCCATAGTTGTGGTTTTTGGTGCCATATTGTTGAAGAACAGCAGACTTCAACAAAATGGCGCTGGCAACTGAGACATCAGCTTGGCAGGGGGCCGGGCTGCTGGTGATGGAGAGCTGAGGGAGAGATGGCCCATCCAGGCCAGCCAGAGTGTGGCTCAGCAGACTTCCTGCAGGATTGTTATCAGATGTGCTGACCTACCCTCCACCCTACTGGAAACGTCAACGCACGCTCGTCCCGCCCCCGAACCTGTCTGAACGCAAGCACCATTTGGCCATCTCGGGCCCCCCCCACAGTGGCGAAATGCTGGGACCCTGGTAATTCCGTCACTGCCATGATTATTTATGATGTACCTGCCCCCTGCCAGCCCAGTGCTGGAGATTGGCTGGAGTCCTTATAAGTACTCCAAGCAGCTCCAAGGTTCCAGAGAGCAGGGGGAGTTACCAGAGGCGCTGCTTTTTGAGTCATCCAGCCTCCCTGAGTCACAAAGCCCTGACCCAGATCCAACCCAGGCCTGGCTCTTAGCCAGGCAAAACTTTCCTACACTAATGCCCCGTACACACAGTCGGACATTGATCGGACATTCCGACAACAAAATTCATGGATTTTTTCCGACTGATTTTGGCTCAAACTTGTTTTGCATACACACGGTCGCACAAAGTTGTCTGAATTTCTCGAACCCCAAGAAAGCGGTCACGTACACCACGTACGACGAGACTATAAAAGGGAAGTTCAGTATCAAGCGCGGCACCCTTTGGGCTCCTTTTGCTAATCTTGTGTTAGTAAAAGTTTGGTGAGAGACGATTCGTGCTTTTTCAGACTCGTGGTTTTCAGATCGTGTTTCTGCTGTTCAGTTTGTGCTTGCGGGTTTGTATCTGTTCTTCAGTGCGTGCAGCGAGTTACCATTGACTTGTCATTGTGTTCTTGTTCGTTCGTTACTGATTTTCAGGTCGCTCTTCACAGGCCTTGCTGTTCTTCAGTGCGTTTTGTTACTCCGTTATGAGCAGCCGACCGTTTTCTAGCCATGTTGTGTATACGTACTCATCGTAGAGTTCGTGCTGTGTGGGGGCTTGGTGTTGGGGTCCTTACTTTGACACAAGCCCAGTCCATGAGCAGGGTGGGGAGGAGTTCATTGACCAAGAATTGGTTGCTCCAGCGTGACCAGTTCTGTCACATGCCTTTGCTCCGTGAGATCCGTGAGAATAATCCTGACGATTTCAGGAACTTTCTCCAGATGACGGACCCTGTATTTCATCGTTTGTTGGCTTTGCTGAGCCCCTATATCAGCAGGCAGGATACCTGCACGAGGCAAGCCAGGATCTCAAGTTCTCGACAGGCATCTCCCCCCAGGCTCTGGGGATCATTATCCCAGAGACCTGTTCTGCCATCATCCAGGTCCTGCAGAAGGACTATATTACGGTAAGATTTTTATCCTTTAACATCACAATTTATTGTATTTAATGTTTGTTAATATAGTGTATTTCTTTCCTCATTCCCTAATTACCATAATTGTAATATGCTGTGAATGTCCCCTTTGTCCTCATGCATGCTGGAATTTTATGTAATTTTTTTTGTCCTTCATACATATTTGCCTACAGTTACCTCCCCAGCATGCTCTCCTGGCCCTATATCCACCTCGTCTACTCAATTAACAATGTATTTTGTCAGCTCCATAGTAATGCTTTACCCTAAATACCCCCTAAAATGTTGAAAATTGTGATGTGTGCTTGAAATTCAGGAAGAGTACCAGAGGCTTTTTTTTTGGGACCCAAAATCATTTGGAACCCTCCCTCCCCCCAACTGCTAACTCAGCCGATACCAATCCTCTCCTCTATCTTCGTATCCTATTATTATCTTGATAGGTAATAGCAGAATGTAAAAATGTGCTAAAATGTGTACAGTGTGTATTTATCTGTTTATCTATTTGTACACTTCTTACCTGTCCAGTGGGCTGCCAATAGTGTAAAGTAAGGAGGGGCTGGCCAAAGTAATACACGTTATTTAGGCATTCATCTCTCAATGAAGTGGAGAGGGTTACCTGTCCAAAACATCCCCCCCATACATTTTTTTAAATGGCCCATGAGAGGGGGGGGGGGGGGTATCTGATAGGTGGACCTTATACCTTTGTCTTTAAATACTCCCTAAAATAAATGTTATACTGATGTTGGCCCAGAATGTTTATGTCTAATCTGCTTTCCATGTTTATGTGCAAAATAATAAATTTTTTTTCTTGTTTGACTCCACAGTTTCCTTCCAACCCACAGGAATGGCAGACTGTGGCCTCCCACTTTGCCCAGCGGTGGAACTTTCCTAACTGCGGAGGGGCAATTGATGAGAAACACGTCCACATCTTCCCACCAAACATCTCGGGGTCATACTATTACAACTACAAGGGTTTCCATAGTATTGTGATGTTGGCGGTGGTGTCGGCTACTTACGAGTTCCTGTATGTGGACGTGGGGAAGAATGGCCGGATGTCCGATGGTCATCGCCCAGACTGAGTTCTACAGGCGTCTCCAGAATGGCAGCTTGGACTTTCCACCTCCAGAAGACAATGCAGAAGGACTCCCATTCGTCTTCGTTGCGGATGAAGCGTTTGCGCTGGGGGACCATCTTATGCGGCCATTCCCTATGAGGACCCTCACCCCGGACCAGAGGGTTACCGATACACATGGCGGAGTATAAACTCAATCACATCATCCTGGCTTGCTGTGTTCTCCACAATTTTTTAAGGAGAAATTCTGTGAACTATGCTGGCTCAGTTGGGCCTGAAGCCGGAATTAATCTCAATGAACCAACCCTGACGGCGCTTGAAGCCGGCCGTCCTGGCTTGCCCCCTCAGAGTGCCCGCGAGGTCCGTATAAGATACATGGAATACTTTGCGGTTAGGGGGGCCATCAATATGCCAGACAATGTCTGAGACATTTTTTTAAATAATTTTTTTTTTAAACTGAACAAATATTTTTTTAGATTTACTGCTTGTGTTTCTTTTAGCTGACCATGACTGCAATTTGGGGAGTCCTGAAAATGGCGTGCTTGTGTAAAATTATAAAGCACCGTTGCGTATTATTTACAAAGGCAAAGACACTTTGCACTACAAGTGCACTTGAGACTGCACAGAAACTGCACTTGTAGAGCAAAGTGGATTTGCCCTGATGAAATAACCCCCATTGTCACTGAAAACAACAATTTTACCACAAAAGAATGTTTATGAGCATTGAAAGAAGAAGCCACACATTGTTGATTATCAATCTTTTTAATACAAGCACAATCACATGTGCATTTATAAAAGGTTTTTAAAACAAACCAACATGTTCGTTGTATAACAAATTTTTGGGTCACATTAATAAAAGTAGAAATATCCTTTTAAGGTAAAACAAGCATGTTTCAAACCAACAAGAAATACACAAATCTGGAACTTATAAAGTTCAACTTTTGTAGAAATTGAAGGCAATATCAGACATGAGTATTTAGAAACTGTGTTTGATATTTTGTTCAGATGGGGTGAAGTCATCCCTGGAAAAGCCAAATTTTGAAGATGCACAAAAATTGCCGAATGTCAACATGTGCTAGCTGCCATCATGGGGGATAAATGGACGTGTTTTGTGGGTGCAACCCCTTCCTCTCAGCTACTTTATTATTGAGGAAGGGGTGCACCCCCAAAACGCATACATTGATCTCCCGTGATTGCAGATAGCACATGTTGAAACACTGTGTGCATCTTCAAAATTTGGCTTTTCGAGAATATGTCAAAAAAGGACAAAAAATTCTCCGGATTAAAAAACTGAAATAATTCTGGAATTCGAGGGGTTTTAAACTCTCCTTAAAACATCAATGATGTTCTTCATTTTGTTTTGAACATCATTGATGTTTTGCTTTATGTTTTCCAAGTCCCTATTATACCCCATGATCTCCCCGATCAGGATCTGGGCACTTTCACTGGTGAAATGACCTTCATCCACAATATCACGTTCACCTAAAAATATAGAAAAAACAACACACCATGTATTATAAATATGCCGTCATCCATCTCTTACCCGAGCCTGTGGTCGCAGACACTCACCTGTTGTGGTGACAATTTCCACCACGTCTCCCTCCTCCTCCTCCTGTTGGCTTTGTGGGATTTCCACTTCTTCCTGAGGTGGGGGGTCTGTTGTCTCCTTTGATGAGTGGTGTCCTCCGAGTCTTTTCTCCCCTATGTAAAAAAAAAAAGGTATACTTAGCACACAGATATTTGATGGCAGAAATAGGAATAGGAAACATTGCTTGGAAGTGGGGTACAATTGTCTCTTTTGGCAGAGTTCCAAGATGAAGAAATATTTTTTTCCTTTGTCAAGCTTGAATACTTACCTATTTTGTACAAGCTTCACAGATGGCATCACCCCTATAGTATACACTGGAGCACCTGTGTGGGCCCCCTAATAAAAAGGGTGTTCTGCTGTCCTACACTAGTGCTACAGTGTCCAGATGTGTAAACAGCTGCTGAGTGTCCTCTCCTTACACAGAATCTAGTTTGCATTTCATTCTAGCTACTAACCCATCTAGACACCAAAATTATTTTAAGAGAAGTAGGCCAGAAAAAATGTATAGAACTGCATCTGGACAAAACATGGTGTTTTATAGGCCGAACAAACAATGTTTCCTACTAACGAATAATGTGTCCCTGAACATGAAAGTTGCCATTTTAAACTGTACAACAGTATAAAGAAAAACACATGGAGCAGCACAAATGTAATAAAAAGAAAGCATAGGAACACAGGACAACTACTTACTTTTTTGCAGCACTCTCCCGACCCTTCTATACTGATCGATCTCTCTTCTGTGCAGACTCTTCACAACTTTCGCCATGATCTTGGCCTTTCTGACATTGGGGTTGGGGTAAGGTAAATACTTCCCGTCATAGTCAGCCCTCTTCAGTATGTCGACCATCTCCAACATCTCCACAAAGGACATATTTGATGCCTTAAATCTTCTCCTCCGGGATCATGACGTTTCTGGCTCCGGGCTTTCCTCCTCCTCCTCCTCGTTGTTGTAATTAACACGCACCTGTTGTGTCTCCGCCATGTGCTCTTCCCCACTGCGCCAAACGAGAAGGGGTGGGGAATAGACTAGAAAGAACGTCAGGGGTGGGCGGAGTTTCACACATGCGCAGTGTATATAAAGCATAACACGCGTGCGTAGTACGTACGATCTGTGAGCGGAGGAAGGAGTGTCGGATCGTTATAACGAAGGTAACATTTAAACTTGGGCCTATACCGCTTATAGATTGAGGCCTATATTGGGACAAGATTAGGAGAGTTTAGCCTGACATTAGGGTTTGTCTTGTGTTGTGTCTTGCAGAGAAAATGGATATATTGAAGGATCAGGACTTTATCACCAGATTCATTGATATGTTCAGGGAGCTGCCCTGTCGGTGGCAGGTAAACCACCCACATTATAAGAATCAAACAAAGGAAGCGCTGGATCAATTGGTGGAAATTGTGAAGCCGGTGATCCCCATGGCAGACATTACCTATTTGAAGGCCCTAATTGGTGGCATGAGGAGCACTTATCTAAGGGAGCGCAAGAAGGTCCAGGATTCCCTGAGATCAGGAGTAGCAGATGACATTTATGTCCCCAGGCTGTGGTACTATGACAGACTGCATTTTCTGGCAGGTCATACTGACCCCAGGCCAGCACTCTCCACTCTTCCTTCCACGCTTCCTTCCCCCTCAGCTGAGGCTTCTGACGTCCAACCTGGGCCTTCCAGGCAGCAACATGTGGAGTCAGGTATAGCATTCTTCTAAATATTTCTGGTTGTCAAATTAATGATGTTAAATATATGTTGGTTTGGATTACAAATTTCTGATTGTGATTGATGAACCAAAAACTAAAACGATGTCCCTTTTTCATACACAGGAAAGTCTCAGCCAGGAGGCGGCTGGGCCAAGTAGGCTGCCCGATACCCAGGTCCCTCCCTTCTGCCTTCAAAGAAAAAGTGTCAGGAAGAGGAGTAACCTGGAGGAGGCAACAATTGGCCTATTTTGGAAGGCTACTGAGGCCCTCAGAACACCCCACAGTGTTGAAGAGGATTTTGCTGACCTAACATCATGCAAAATGCTGCAAATGGAGGAGGGCCAACGCCTCTTATCTGAGTTTCTCATTTTAGAAGCGCTAAATAAGGTGTTGAGAGGCCAACTCACATGCCAAAGCCACATTTGTGAGCTCACCCATGGTCCTCCTCCTCCAGGTCCTCCTCCTCCTGCTACTCCTCCTCCAGGTCCTACTCCTCCTCCTGCCACACCTCCAACACCAGAGCCACAGCTGGGAAGGAAGCGTGTAAGAAAGACCAAAGAGTGATGGCCTGGGTTCAGTCTGGTCTGGCAAAAGATGCAGGCTCTTGTATGACCACAGCCTGAGGACATACATGTCATCTGCAGCTGTTCATGATCTCTTGGACTTCTGGATTGTACTCCCTTATTTCTTTCTTTTATACTAGTAATGGTTGTGATCAGCAAATTATAGTGGGACTGTGATAATGCAGTGGGGAATCTGACACTAACTGATGCTGGGGGGGGAACTGACTAACTGACACTGACATCAGCAGTGACACTAATACAATGATCAGTGCTAATAATATACATTGTCACTGTACTAATGACACTGACTGGGAAAGGGTTAACATCCAGGGCAATCAAGGGGTTGTTGCTGTGCCTGTACGAGCTGACCTGCTGCAGTGTATGTACTGTGGTGGGTTGGCAAGGGGTTAAGAGGAATGTCATTGTGATGAACGAAGAAGAAGCCAGAGGTCCTTGGGGATAAAATGGTCAGGGGAACTTTAGAGTTTTACCATTGACTTGAGTCGAAAAATCAGGGACAGGACCAGAAGATATGTAAGAGGTCTGCTTTTGGGGTGTCACAGAACAGAGAGATATATTGAATGTAGTTATTTAAGGATATGATACCAACAAGAGGTTAATTTATATCCAGACTCCTGGTATTGGCTACTTATAGATGAGTAAAATGAAAGTGAAATTTGTAGGAGTGAGAGAGGGTGTAGGGAAAGTGGGCATTGCCCTGCATGTCTGTTAAAAAATGTGAGAGGGCTTCCGAATAGGTTGACATTTAGTAAGGAATGTAGGAAATGTGAAAAAAAGCATTTATAGTGGTTCTAAAGTCAAGAAATGTTTTCCTTAATGTATTCCCTGCATTAAGGTAAAAAAATGTTCCACTGCTTGTTCCTCCCCTCCAAACACTTACCTCTCAATCGAGTCCTCTCTCGATCCAGTGCAGTAGCATCTCCAGCAGTGCTGCTCTCTCTTCCTCTTCTCACAGGACATACAGGACAGATGGAATTCATACCCTAAACAAGAGAAAGGTGGAATATGGGCAAGTATAAATGAAAGATGGAAAAAGAAAATAATGAAAATCAATATGAAAAAATGTGAAAAATGATAAAAATAAAAAATAAGTAATAATAAACATGAAAATAAAAATAAAAATGAAAGTATATGAGTACAGACAAGTATAAATAAATATGAATAAAATTAAAAATGAAAATAAAAAAAAAAGGTCAAAATAGTGAGTAATGTATGTATAAAAATAAATAAGAATAACGATAAAAGTAAGAAAAGAAATAAAAATAAAGATAAACATAATAATAAAAACCAACCCACCACCACCACCACCACCACCACACCACCCCACCACCCCACACCACAAAAAAAATAAAAATAAATAAATAAATAATAAAAATAAAAATAAAAGTAAAAATAAAAATAAAAACCAAAATAAAAATAAAAATAAAGGTAAAAATAAAAATAAAAAGATACAAAAAAAAAAATAAATAAAAAAAAAAAAAAATGATAGTGTTTACGGAATTTGGTTATCAAAAGAATAGCATGAATGCAAAATATGAATAATGAAGAGACCTAAAACAAGGAGGGGGTAAAGAACTATAGGGGAAGTTGGCAAATAGAATATGCTTGAAAGCCAAATGTAAAAATTAAATCGAGACTGAAGATACGCACACATGACATGCGTAAATATATGTGTCTGTAGAAGATGAACTATGAAGCTGTATAGGGATCATAACAAAAGAAAATGGGAAAAAACAGTGAAAACAGTGTGAGAAAGTAGACTAGAAGGAGGGGGGGGCAGGAAGGACTGTAAGGCCTAAACAGACATAATAATGAGCTATCAACACAAATCATGTACAGTATACATCTAAAAACGATACATATATCCAAAAATAATGATCATCAGAAACCATATTGTAGAACCAGAGAGCAGAAATTATGTTATATTACTGTGTTAATCTCTATTTCTTCGTTGAGGCCACTGGGTGTCATACTGTTTAATGTGTATATCCAGAAAGTTTCTTACCTACATAGGCGTTGAAATCTTTCAGCTGGAGTAAAATTATCTGATATGGATTCAATGAACCACACATTTAGGTCAGAAATTCTTTTGTTGATGATGAGTGGTAAAATGGCGAGCAGCGCTGTATAGAGGATTGTTGGCTTGAACGGCTGTTCTATGCTCTCCGCACCTAGTGCGTAAAGTCCTAATTGTTCTACCCACATATAAGAGCCCACAAGGACAAGAAATGCAGTATATCACGTAGGTCATTAAACAACTGAAAAAGGATTTGAGGGTATATTGGTTGCCATTGGTATTAATACCAATAAAATACCTTTAATACCAATGGCAACCAATATACCCTCAAATCCTTTTTCAATTATTCAACGACCTACGTGATATATGCTTCTACTCCCAAGAGAGCAGCCGCTGGTGCATAGTATCATCCTCATTTGAACTTTTTGTTATTTCTTTGCTACTAATGGGACTTCCTAGCTATAGCGTATATGTGCCCTGCATTGCCAATACTTATACGCCTTATTGTAGCCATACATTGTCATTGCCATTTCTCCCTTTTTTATATTACCTCATCTAGGATAGGGGTCTGGTACAATAGGTGAAAGGGAATTTCTCAGTCACTTTATTTACAAACAGAATGAAGCAGTTGGGGGCTCTCATTTTGCCCACGATTTAAATACACTTTTCTCTTTTTAAATATAAGGTTTGCTGCAGTAGGTTGTAAACGTTGCACAGTTTCTCCACTTCACATGCAGGTTAAAAGTGCCCCCCTCCCCAGGCATATTATATATTGGAATTGTGCATTTTTAATATTTCACTTTAAGCATTACTAAAATTGCCGTTCCATGCTGAAATGTAATCTTTACAAAATGTTATTTCCTTGGTTACGTCCTGATACTGCACTTAGATTGGTGCATCTTGTCTTTTATCTCCACATTATCCTAGATGAGGGCCTGATATAGATGTTAATTGGGGATACCCCCACCCAAACATTTTTTTTAATTACATGCAGAATCTGCCTTATAGCAGACCCACTGGGGTTAACAAAAATTGGAGAATGCAAAGTCTGGTGCAGCTGTGCATGGTAGTCAATCAGCTTCTAACATCAGTTTGTTCAATTGAGCTTTGACAAAAAAGGCAGCTGGTTTCTATACAGAGCTGCACCAAATGTTGCACTCTACAGTTTTAGTAAATGAACCCCTTTGGGTCTGGTATGAATTTTAGGGGTGACTCAACACAAAAATAAATGGTGTTAGGCTCTCCCCTAAAATCTATGCTAGACCCTTTAGGCCAAATATAGATTTTAAGGGGAGCCCTACACAGAAATTGGCATGTCCCCCCCATGAATCCATGCCAAGCATGTGGCCTGGCAAGAAATGGAGAAATGGTGAGACAGGCATGCAATACCCCAAACCATTTATGTGTTTAGTGTTAAGGAGTGTAAAGTGTTAACTGTTAAATGCTCAATGCCAGCTAAAACTTTTTTTTTTTTTTAGCTGGTATAGAACCAGGTTTAAAGTGGTTCTAAAAGATTTTAAAAGTAAAGTAAAAAAGAATTTATACTTACCTGCTTTGTGCAGTAGTATTGCAGAGTGTTCTCTTACCTCATCTTCTGGAGTCCCCTGCTGGGGCTCTCCTCTGCTCTTCTTCTCCAATTGCCCATGTGCTAGCCATGTGCTAAGGGGGCACTCGCACAGGCGCACTCCCAATCCATGCTGTGTGTGTCGGCCACACACCCCCACTCCTTCCTCTCAGGATTTGATTGACAGCAGCAGGAGTCAACATCTCCCACTGCTGCTGTTTATAGTTCCTTTTAATATTTGTATCATCACTTGTTCTTTAAACAATTCCCTTATACATTGCTAGTACCTTCTGCTTCCTGCTGACGCCGTCGCTTAGCGACAGACTCCAGCCCCTCTATAAAAAAGATGCCTACTCCATTAGCCTATTAGATCTGAAGAAAATGCTGATGCATTGAAACGCGTCATCTGACACGTCCATATAACATTTCCGCTGCCCTGTTTCCAGTGTAAGGTGCGCTTCACGCTGGTTCTCATCCAGTTCCTGCTTCCTGCTTCCGGTCCTGGCTTCCGGTGCCCGACTAGATGCCGGCCCACCTTGCGGACACCTGGGTCTTACCGTCTTTCCCACAGCCAAGCACCCACCAGCGGTGATTCACACACTGCGGACAGTCTCTCCACCCTCTCCCCAGCGCCTTGTTAACATTGTTTGGATCCTGCACTGTGAGCAGCAGAGATGACGTCCCTGAGCTATCTACATGTTTTTATGTGCCTTACTTTTACCTTATCCTTGTGAGTAGCCACTTGGCCGTTGGTTTTTTTATATTTATATTAAAGTTACGTCCTGATACTGCACTTAGATTGACGCATCTTGTCTTTTATCTCCACATTGCTTTCCAGAGTTTTGCTTCTACTCCCAAGAGAGCAGCCGCTGGTGCATAGTATCAACCTCATTTGAACTTTTTGTTATTTCTTTGCTACTACTGTATTTTGTTTCCTTGGATGCATGTCCCCCAGGGCAAAACCCAGTCTCTCATGCATTTATTTGCCATTCCCTTGCCTATTAGTCTGTTTTTTAACATTTGGCTCCCATTGATTTATATGGGGCTTGAACCTGTCCCAGATAAAATCAGCTCATAATTACTGCACAGTCAAGCCCCTGATATGAGTAGCCACATACAGAGATGTAACTGGCTATTGCAGCCTCAGCTGACTGTTGTAATAGGGCACATGTAACATTTATAATGTAGATGATATCAGTGGCCAATAATAATGCGTTGCTGGGCTAGATTACCAAGTGATGAAAACTGTTTTTATGAGAACCACAGCAGATGCTCATTTATTCAGCTGATAGAGTTAAGACTAAAGGTGCCTGAAGGAAGAACAGCTTTTAATACCCACAGAAACCAGTCAGATTCCATTGTTTTATCTATAATCAATTTCTTGGATGAATCTATTTCTATGAAGCCTAGCTGAGTCCCAGATATTTCTTGCTGCAGTTCAAATAAGAAAGAGAATTATTTTCAGACTAAATTTATATTCCCTAGAACTCCAGTTCCTGCCTGCTAGGAAGGGTAAGTCTATATGAAGCTCACATATCAGGTCAATATGGAAGCCAGAGGGTTAAAAACGCCACCTATTTCCTATATTTCTTAGGGAATAGCTCTATTCACTCTATATATACTGTACTGCATATACTCTATATATTTTTTCATGTATTACTTAAAATATATTTATATAAGCAGTTGTATACCCTGCTTTGTGATTTTTATCTGCAGGTAAGCCTATAATAAGGCTTACCTGTAGGTAAAATGAATATCTCCTAAACTTACATTGTTCAGGAGATATTCACCCTGCATGACATCAGCGGCGCATGCGCTCTGAAGGTCCAGCGTATCGTGCCAGAACCTCAGAGCTGCTTGCCGAGATAGTAGGCTCCCGTGCGAATGCACGGTAGTGACGTCATCGCGGCTTCAGCCACTCACAGCGCCAGAGCCTGCGAACCCGGAAGTAACACCGGGGAACATGTCGGCCCCCTCAGCGGTGACCAGGCGATGCTGCGGGGGCTTCGTTCTAAGGTAAGTATTTCATAGTGAGCTTTTTTGCAATGCACTTAATGTCTTACAGGTTTTGTTTTGTTTTTTTGTTATTTTTGTTTTGGGCATACAACCGCTTTAATTTATTTATTTATTTATTCGGGTTAATATGCAATACTGCAATGGCAGCCTCCACACAATTTTCTCCTAGCAGAAGCAAAGACGTGAACTTCTATACTAGCCATTTCACTAGTCATTGCATACAGACAGTGTTAGGCTTTATTTTTAGAAAGAATAGAATGCCTAGCAAACCAAGTGTGATGAAAGTGCCCTGTGAGTAATAATGATTTGCAATAAAAAAAAAACCCTTTAATATTTGCAAAGAAAAAAGATCACAATTGTAAAGGAAATTTTAAGTTCTGTATATAATTCTATTTTGTATGTATTGCACACTGCCCTCACTGTGCACACGGCACTAATAATGTTTTCATTACATGTTTGCATTCTTTTCAGTCCTGATTAGAATTAGTCTGCCTATGTTACGCCCCTTGTTACCATAAAAGTACAAATGTAATATTAATGTGATACCTACGTAATCATGTGTATAAAAACCTTCAATTGCGTCATAATAAAGCAGAACGGTTATTTGGAAAGATGCGGAGTGTATCTTTTGTATCTGTTCCCTACTGCAGTAGTTATTCATTTGGAACCATTAATCAATATGAGGATAGGAGCTGCCTATCTATAAAATGGCCAGGTCACAAAAAAACCATTACAGTTTTTCATAAACCAGTAGTTGATTTGACCTAACAGCATCCATCCATTTGTAATATTAGTACTGGGTGTTTATTCAGGCTTACCCTAATGCCCCTTTCAGACGGAGCAGACTCCGTCAAGTGGAACGTCCTGCTCAGCGGGGAATCTGTCCGCTGATCCCTGAGCTGGTGAGGGGCATGACAGGTCTGTGTCTACTCCGCTATGCAGAGCGAACACGGACACAGTCCGCTCTTCTCTATGGGGCGGTCAGATAGAAATGAATTGCCTGTCCACTAGGTGGATGGGAAACAGATCCCAACCCGTCAGTCTTTGGCGGACTGGATTAGATCTGATGCCGGCAGGTATCAGCGGACACATGTCTGCTGACATCCACTGTTCTATAGAAAGCTATTGATGGTCCGATCGGGTCTGCCTGAAAAACTGGCAGACGGACCCAATCAGTCCATCAGTGTGAAAGGGGCCTAAATGTACACAGCTTAGACCAACCTTTCACATTGTATTTTTGAAACCTTTGAAAAAACTTTTTAGTGTCAAGGAACCCCTTCTAATAATTACTATATCTATAGCTCACAGTACATTACTGTGGTGGCCACTAGGGATAATAGTCCTTATACATGTGGTCATTGGGAAGAATCCCCACCTTACAGAAAGCTTAAAAGATCATTGTTTTTATTGGCTTATCTGAGGTGGAAATTGTTCATCGCTAAAGGAACGCCACAGCAACCTGTGGAGGGTTCCTTGGAAACCTTTCTGAGAATGGCTGGCTTAGATAAAAATCTGAAAATTAGATATTTTGATCACAGCTTGAATTAGTCCTACTAGTTGCCTACAGCTAGGGATGTTCCAACACATGATTGCTCTTAGGCTGCATAGCCCAAAACAACTACCAAATATGAGATAAAATCCTCACAAGCACTAAATAAAAGAAACTTGCCTTCTTATATTTGTAAAAGTTGCAAATAAAATTGTATGTTGTTTTGATGGTGATATTTTGATAGTTACTAAAATTTGCAGTATGTATAATTAGTCTTGATGATACAACTGACAGCCAACTGATATGGCTGGTTGCTATGTACAACGTTTCATCATTTCTTTTCCTTTCCTACAATTTTTGAGAACTATTATTTTCATACAGTAAACTTCTATTTCCTGTGTAATCCCCCTAATGTAACCCCCCTGTGTAATGTGATCCCTCCTGAATGACTTTCCTGGCAGTGCTCCCAACTGTCCTCTTCCTGCTCCTTTTCCAGGACACCTCTCAATGACTGTGTAGAGAGAGGCTCCCTCCCAGCTCCAGAGCTCCAGGCCTGAGTTCACCCCCCCCCACAGAAGAGACGTTCTTCCCTCAGACCATGATAGTCTAACACTCCATCATTCAGTTCTTCCACCCGACAACTCCTCCCACAGCAGGCTGACCATGGGTATATATAGGAGGCCTGCCCCAGATCAAAACAAACAGGCCTAGCTCACAGCATAGGCCTGCCTAAATTGACCTGCGCTGACAGTACAAAACAAACCCACTACTCTAGCACCTACCTATCTAAGGTAGAGGGTGCTATATATTGGTATCTATTCTGTCTCCTTACCTGTTTTGTTTTTCAAGTGGAAACAATTACATTTTTAAAAAAATTAAAAATAGAATTAAAACCACTCTTTACAGCTTTAGAGTTTTATTTCTGACCAGTCAAAAATATACTTGTTCTGTTCATGAATACCATGAAGTGTCTTTTATAACAGGGAGGCAGCATAGTGAGGACTTCTGGAAATTAAAGCTTTGTGAAATTTGCATTAGATATAGGTTTTTTTTTCAGTGGGAATGGGGGGGGGGGGGCATATATGTAATGGCAAGCGGTGATGGGGTGTGCTGGAGGGTCTATTGATGCTAGCTTCTGGGGGATCTATTGTCACTGAGAGGAGCTATTGCTGAGGGATCTGCACCTATTCTCTAAGAAAAAAGCCCCAATTATAGCTATGGAAATTATTTTTTTTTAGAACTTCATAAATTCATGAAGTGATCAAAAATAATGACAGTAAGAAAAAAAGTAACATTTAAATTTCATTCATTTCTTAATATGCTCCAGTATCTTTACTTAATTCTAAAGTCTATTTAAAATAACTACATTGTTTCTGTTTATAGCAGTTTATCCTTATGTAATATAGTAAAATTACCATTTTGTTTCTGTATGGAATTTATTACCCCCATGCTGCAGACTCCTGATATCTCTGAAGAAATTAATTTGTGGCACTACCCCAAGGGCCTTTCTGCAACTATGTGAAATTCACTTTGCAATTTAGATAAGGCATTTCAAAAAAGGCAAGAATTAAGATAAAACTCATTAGTGTTGCACTTCATCATTTTGATTTACCATTTCTTGTAAAACAGAAAAAAATAAAAAATGAGTTTGTCATCTGTAGTAAACTATGGATTAAAGAGGATGGTGGAAAAAACAGCAAGTTTTCTTATTCATTTGCCTTAATTCATGGCACATAACTACTTAGGTAGTGCTTTGCTATTTTTCAACCTGATAACCTGAATTTCTGCTCTACCTTGTTGTGTTTGTAGCAATGTTCCTAGTTTCAAAGGGTTCTTGGAGGATGGAGAGAGCTGTGACAGATTTCAGCGGCTCATTTCACCCTTTACCTAAAATTATCACAGTTCTTTCATTATCATTGTTCCTTTAAATGTCCTCACCCCTCAGCAACCCCCAACCCCTTTGGCTTTTACTAACCTATTCCCACCTTAGTGTCCATTGGGTGCCACACAGTCTTTACTCCAATAATCTTCAAGTTAGGATTTGCTTTTTCCAGGCACCACAGTCTACTTTCACTTCTATAGAAAGGTTGTACAATTAAGTGTCTCAATGGAAATCTCAATGGTCAATGGGTTTTCCATATGAATGAATGGAGATTCTTACCAAAGAAACTGAGTCCAGCAAGTAGACTTCATGAAAATAGGCTGCGTGGCTTCAAGTAGGATACATGGTGAAAATCTTGGAGAGTGGTGAACATTTAAAACATCTCTGTTTCAGAGGGGCGTGTCCTGGTGGTGAAGCTGTGAGGACGTGCTGAACCTAGGCTCTCCATACCCAGGCCTAATCCACCGCCATCCGCAGCCCATCCTTGCCCTGGAGAATTCCAGATTTGCTCCTTGGGTGCCTGGACTCTCCCCAGCCTGCTCCAGAGGACTAATTTGTAAAATCTTGGGCCCGGTTCAGCGGCGCTGGACTTAACAGCGCGGCGGCCCCCGCCATCTTGGGGCCTAGGAAGGGTCCGGCGTCCTTCTGCCTCCGACGGCATAATCCTCCGAGAGGGTACCAGGACCTAGATTGGGGGCCACCCTACCCCCGGAAGATAGTGGCCACAAGACCAGCTGAAAATCTGAGCCAGAATCCGCTCCGCTCCGCGGCCGGGTGTTTCCTGGAGGCCTCCGGCCTCAGCTACAGTCACACAAGCCTCCCCCGGACCGCAGTGAGTACCATCGCCCCCTGAGAAACATCCTTAGGGGTATCTGGCCCCCTGTGCACTGACATCTGTCCTTGGCTGGGGGTTTTAGGCCTAAACGGAGCGGTCCCTGCATATCCGGCGGCCGCTTCTCAGGAAAGACCGCGGCTTCGGCCTACTCCTGGAGGGTGGCGGCCATCTTGGTACTCCAGAGACTCCCATAATCAATTCTTTTTTTTTCTGAGACTTGGCTGCCTACTCTTTCACAGATCTCAAATCATTATTTGCCCTAATTACTCACCCCCTTACAAGCAATACAGGGCTACTGAGCAAAATATTTAATTTTTTTTTTTTTTATCAAGTTTAAAGGAGCCCTTTATTTTACAATGTAAGACACTGCCCGAGAGGGGGGCATACTCGAGAGCGAAGGAAATGGATGTCTGATTCCTCCGCCCTGCGCCGTCGGAAAACACTGCCCGGCCTAATCTGACATAGAAGTAACGAGAGGGAGACCATTTTACCCTAAAGGATAGAGGAATACCTGGAGTCGCATGCGGTAATGTACTGCTCTACAAAAAACAAGCTAAAAAACAGGCAGAGCAGCAGCAAATCCCCAGCCCCAGGCAAAGGCAGATCTAAAATGGCGCCCGAACCCCCAGAACCTGATGATGATACACAACTTTCGGATTTGGGACAGGGTTCTCCGGCTGAAAGCCTACATCTGTTCCCCACAGATCGCATGAGTCCCCATCCCGCTGACTCTGATGCTTTGCTAGCCAAATTCCGTAGCATTGTACGAGATGAGATAACGGCTGCCTCCCGAAAGCTTTCCTCTGACCTGGTTCGAGGCCTTAAAGAGATCGGCCACCGCACTAACCAATTGGAACATCGCATGGACTTGGCTACTACTGTGCTGGAGGGCCATGAAGAGGAGGTGGACAAAATGTCCGCAGAATTGGACGCTCTCAGAGATAAGCTAGAGGACGCTGAGAACAGGGCCCGCAGGGATAACCTTCGTATCCGCGGACTCCCTGAAACGATCACGGACCTACAAGGAACAGCCACCGCTTTTTTTCAAGAACTAGCCCCTGAGATCCCGGTGGAAAGGCTAGAATTTGACCGCATTCATCGGTCATTGGCCCCTAAACCTTCCGATGGTCCCCCACGGGACGTTATCATCAAATTCCACTACTATAGGACCAAGGAGAAACTCTTACAAGCTGCCCGAGAACAAAGGGATATCTCCTTTCAAGGCAACCACCTTCAAATATTTGTGGACCTCTCGCCGGTCACTATTGCTAGGCGCCGAGGTCTCAAACCTTATCTCCAAGTTCTACAATCCAATCAGATCAAGTACAGATGGGGGTTGCTCTTTAAACTTTCTTTCTCCCACCAAGGTCGTCAGTTCCATGCCACCTCCCCATCAGGCCTAAAGCAACATCTCCAGGATCTACAATTGGATATTCCTCTGTCTCAACCTGATGCTCAGATTTCCAATTCTCAACCAGGTTCCTCTAGGCCCCCTCGTAAACCTCCCCAAGCATCACAACGATCACAAGCTGGATCCCAGGCGCTGCATGACCTGCGGGCCCAAAGATTCCATCAAGCTAATAATGGATGAAAAATCCTATTTCTTCATGATGTGCAGTTCATCATTTTTGGCCGCTTGGCTCGGTGTGTCACTGACTGACTTCTAATTTCCAACCTAAATGGAGGTTTTCAATTGCTTCCTTTGGAGGTCGTCCCCCTGCCGCACCTTTGCCCACTTGAACTGACTGTGGAACAGTTGGGAGGATCGTTGCCCTACTGTAGGCTGCCCCACCTGTGAGATGGCGGTCTTGGGCTTGGACCAACCCACATGAGTTTCCCTGAGGGGTCTCCGATAATAGTTTGCCCCCGAACCACCTCTACATTGCTGGTGGCCCTCATGGAGAAGAGGGTTCACCAGACATAAACAAATTATTCTTAAGCCAGGTGGGGTGGGGGGTAAAGGGTATAGGGTTTTTGGCTGAGGACGAGCCTCCACTGATGGTTATCCAGGTTGTGTGTTTGTTTTGTTCACTCGCCGGATCCCCTTGCTCCTGTTTGGTGGAGTGAAGGGGCCGGCGTATTGACTTGGGTGTGGGGTCTCGCCCCGATTTCTGGGGGGGCGGTCTTGTGGCTGTCGTCCCTGGGGGGCCGGGGGGACCCCTGCATCCACACCCTCAAATTGCTAATATTGCACTGAGATTTACATACTGTAACTCATTTAACGTTGTTTGTTTTGTTGCTATCCCTGAGTATTGTTTACATTTTATGTCAATTTTACATAGTCTGTTTGAATTATCTTCTTTATAGGCCGGTGGTTCCGACGGACCACTGCTCCCCCCATGGGAGGGCACATGGCTAAGATAGTTGTCTTGGCTATGGCCCCACCCCATTGTGGGCCTTGCCGCCCACGGCGTGATACGTCAATGTATTCACTACGTTCTCTAATAAGAGTTCTTCTCGCTATTCTCATACCTTATGCTCTTCCTTGCTTTTACTATTTTTCTCTCACTTTTCTTTCCCCTCTCCCTTGGAACCTGGGGTGTGCAGATGGAGTAGTCCATAGCGTTATAATTCAGTCCCAATGACCCTTCATTGGCTGTCCCTGAATGTTCAGGGTATGAATTCCCCACAAAAAGAGTTAAAGTTTTTAAATACCTCAAGCAACAAAAGATAGATATAGCTTGTCTACAGGAAACTCATTTTTCTTCTTCTTCCTGCCCCAAATATTTCGCAGCAAATTATCCCCAAGTATATTTAGCTAATGGTCCTACTAAACAGAGAGGGGTTCTTATAGCTCTACGAAAATCGGTCCCATTTATCTGCAATAAACAGATAGCTGACCCCAATGGCAGATATCTTCTCATACAGGGTTCTGTTCAAGACAACGAAGTAACCATTATGACCTATTACGCCCCGAACGAAAATCCGGGCCCATTTCTGACTCATGTTTGTTCCTTATTACAGGTCCACCAAAAAAGCACCCTCCTGTTAGCGGGTGACTCGAACGTGACCCTTAATCCGGCCATTGATAAGTACCCGGCGGACCACAAATCCCCTCCTCCAGCGGCGAAAAAATTCTGGCGGGCCCTACAAAATTTGGATCTAGTAGATCTATGGCGAGAGTTTCATCCCATGGGCAGGGACTACACCCACTATTCTCATCCCCATCATTCTCACTCTAGAATTGACCATACGTTTATGTTACGGAAACACCTTCCTTTAATAGGATCGGTATCGATCCTAACAGTCCCTTGGTCTGATCACGACCCAGTTCTAACTATCTGTCGTTCTCTACTCAATAAACCACAACAAGCTCCCTGGGTGATGAATGATTCACTTTTGTCATTCAAACCGATCCTCAATGAAATCAAAGAAGCTTCTATGAAATATTTTAGTCTTAATGCAGGTTCGGTCTCGTCCCCAATAACATTATGGGAAGCAGTCCTCCGGGGTCGTGTTATTCGAATAGCATCTCAGCGTAAGAGAGAAAGATTTCAGGCACGACGTAAGTTAGAAAAAATCTTAGAGGATTGCTCGACGACCTTTAAACTAACCCCCACCCCTGCTAACCTCAGAGCTTTAGACAAAGACCGTACAGACTTGGATCTATGTCTGACAGATGAGGCGGACCGCACCTTACGTTGGTCCCGCCAGAAATGGTATTCTAAGGCAAACAAACCTAATGCGCAGTTGGCTAACAGATTACGAACCTTTATTCCAAAATTTACTCCCATAAGCCTGCGCACCCGTCATAACATCCTTATGGGTAACCCCCAGCGGATTCTGTAAGAATTCCGTTACCGGCTTACTAAACTCTACTCCCCCCTAAATCATTCTTCAACACAGGGCCTGAATGAGTTTTTAGATAAGTTATCTCTATCTTCCCTATTGGAATCCCATATCTCCCTAATGGACCGAGATATACAGGTCTCTGAGATACTTCAGTGCATTAAGGAACTGAAAGTGGGCAAAAGACCAGGTCCAGATGGCTTCACTGCTTTGTATTACAAAAAATTTGCAGAAATCCTGGCCCCACACCTAGCGACTATGTATAACTCGATCAAAGGAGGTCACTCATTTACGTCAGACATGTTAACTGCCAACATAGTGATGATTCCTAAGCCAGACAAAGATCACTCCTCCTAGGCAAATTTTCGGCCAATCTCTTTAATCAATATTGATATGAAGATATTGACGAAAATTCTGGCCAACCGTTTGAATTCTTTCCTACCGCGCCTTATAAAAAAAGACCAGGTGGGATTTGTCCCCCGCAGACAGGCAAGTGATGCCATTCGACGACTCCTCCAAATCTAACATATGCATGAAAGGTCCCTGGGTACAATGTTTCTTTCTTTAGATGTTAATAAAGCTTTTGACACCTTATCCTGGCCCTATTTGACACAGGTCCTTGCACACTACGGCTTCGGCACCTCCTTTTTGGGCTGGGTTTCAGCCCTATATCACTCCCCTCAGGCTAAAGTGCGTTACTATGGATATGAATCGCCCACTTTCCCTATTAAAAGGGGAACACGGCAGGGGTGCCCGCTCTCCCCCCTTCTATTTATACTAGCACTTGAACCCCTGGCGGAAGCCATACGCTCTCATCCAGATATCTCAGGAGTAGAAATAGCAGACAACGCGCACAAACTGTCCCTGTTTGCGGATGACATTTTATTAACCACTACTAAACCCAGAATCTCCCTCCCCAATTTATTCTCTCTCTTAGACTCCTTCGCCTCGTTTTCGGGCCTTTCAGTTAATCCGGCAAAATCTAAAGCGATGTCTATTAATCTTCGGCCCCCGGATTTAGATGCCCTGCAGTCGGCATTTTCGTTTCAGTGGTCAACCTCTTTACCCTATCTGGGTATTAAACATAAAAAATAGTAAATGTGCCCGCGCTAGTATAGTGTCACATATAAAATATATAATATATATATAATATATAAAAAATATTTTCACATATAAAACACATGTAATGTGAAAAATAAAACCATACAGGTAAAATATAATGCAAATAACTATAAATGATAAACCACCAAGTGCATATAAAGGTGCAATCGGGGGATAACCCAGAGGAAGGCACGAAACCCCTGTGCCGAATATGCGTCGGGGAGGGGTAGGACGGAGCTGTCAGCAGAGGAGGAGGATTGCACATGCCATACCGCACGCCATACGATCAGCTGCTTATTATTTTACCTGTACAGTCTGGTGCACTCTAGCACCCATCCAATGTGAGTACCCTCTTGGAGGGCTTATTCTTTAATAAATGTCCTGGCTATATTGCACTATGGAGTCCCTCTGTTTGTTTTTTCTATGATTTTGGATCTTGGTTTTACCTGAGAGGAGTGTTTTTGCACCATTGTAACCTGAGTGAGCCTAGCAGTTTCACCTGGGAGGAGTGTCTTTGCATCATTGTTTCCTGAGTGAGCCTAGGAGTGGCCCCAATGCTTATTTTGACACCGTTTAATTACTGTGTCACAGGACTGAAGGTGAGCGCAAGCACATGTGGGGTGTCACGGGAGAGCACAGTTTTCACGTGTTGTGATTTATACACCCATCAGAAGAAGCATGATGTTTATTCATTTTATGGACACTATTTATTCACGTTTTTTGTGATTTGTATTTATTAATTGGGATATACACTCATTTGTCACTGGAAAGTGTTTTGATATTTATATTTTAGCACGTTGCACTTTTATTAGTTACTACCACGATTGCACCTTTATATGCACTTGGTGGTTTATCATTTATAGTTATTTGCATTATATTCTGCTTTAACTTAGAGGAATAACTAAACCTCTACCATTAGGATATTAATTAGGAACCCCAATCCTGTTTTTTCACAACATAGGTGTTTCTCTTTCACTGCATCTATCACTCTCCCACTGCATATTGCCACAGGGGCCCATACCAGAGCCATAATCCAAATTGATACCAATATCTTGGGCTGATAACAATTTATCACCATTTGATCAATTGACCAAACAACTAGGCCAATGTGGCACTATGTAATATGCCCTGACTGGGTAGCATTATATGTTTTTTAAATGTATTGTTTGTCAAGTCTGTCTTGTCTGGTTTGTTCGAGGCCTAATTGCACCATATGTTTTGGTAATTATAGTTTCAAAATTGTGGTTTTTATGTGAATATGAATAAATAAATAAATTGATTTTATTACCAACAATCCAAAATTCTATTGTTGCATTAAGTAACCCCTTTCTCTGAACCCATCTCTTTGGGTTCTCCCTTCCCCCAACCCCCTCTTTTTTACAGTGTACTATTTATGGTTATAGCAACAATACCCTAACGGGTTAAACATCAAGCACTGGTATACGTAACTTTACGATCCAGTACAGGTGTACTCACGCCAGTCCCCTCCCCCCCCCCCCCTATCCTTTCTTTGATTGCATTATATTCTACCTGTATGGTTTTATTTTTCACATTACATGTGTTTTATATGTGAAAATATTTTTTATATATTATATATTTTATATGTGACACTATACTAGCGCGGGCACATTTACTATTTTTTATCTATCTACACGCAATGAAACGTGGTTCAGTGCTTGCAGCTTAAATAGTTTACTCCTTAGAGGCATTAGTCCATCTGTGGCTCGCAAGACACCTATATTTTGTGGGTATTAAACATACCCCAAAATACTCGGGATTATATCAAGCTAATTTTCCTCCGCTTTTTCGAAAGCTGGAGGCTATGTTAGCCTCTTGGTCCACAATCCCGATTTCGTGGTTCGGCAGAATAACGACGGTACGAATGACGTACCTCCCCAAATTTCTCTATTATTTTAGAGTTTTGCCAGTTCCAGTGCCTCCCCATATCATTCGAATACATCAACGTAAAATTATGCAATTTATATGGGGCCAAAAGAGACCTAGATTCAAGAGACAATGCTTTACGCGCGCAGAGTCAATGGTGGCCTTTCAGTTCCTAATTTGCAAGCATATTACATAGCAGCGGGTATCGCCCCACTATCTCATCTTCATGCAAATCAACAAATGCCCCTATGGGCCACCATTGACTTGGTCGACGCACACCCAACACCTCTAGCTTCCCTTTCTTGGCTTCCTAGAGCACACCGCCCCCCTACAATAGGTCCCTGTCTAGCTCATTCCCTCAAACTGTGGGATGCGGTCAAGTATTCAGCAGGCCTAATTTCTCCTCATCTCCCACTACTTCATATCCTCCACTGCCCTTTGTTTCAACCGGGTTGTGATAACCCATTGCAATTTAAGTGGTGGTCCGACAATGGCTTCATAGATATCCATTCGTTATTCACCCCTACCAAGATTATCTCTTTCGCTGCCTTACGTTCATCACACGATATCCCCCTTAGGGAGCATTACAGTTACCTGCAAATTAGACAGCTTACAATTTCTCATTCTGCCCCCTTTGTCATGACACCATTTGAAAGCCTTTGTAGATCACGCCCCCAATCCTCGGGTTTGATTTCTCTAATATATATATATATATAAATAATTCCAAGACAATACCATTGAGAACCTATCATCTCCAATGGGAGGCTGAGTTTGGGAAACAATTAGATCCGGAGGACTGGCAAAGCATGACGATAGCGCTATCAAAATGTTCCAAGAATGTTATCTTTTTAGAGAACGCGTATAAAGTCTTCTATAGATGGTATTATACTCTGGCTAGACTAGCAAGTTTTATCCCATCTTACTCCCCCCTTTGTTTTCGCGGGTGCTCACAGGAGGGCACGATGGCGCATATTTGGTGGACCTGTCCCAGGGTTTGCAGACTATGGGTTAGAGTATATGCACTATTATGTAATCTTTTTAACACCAACATAAAGCGGGACCCTTTTGAGGCCCTTTTATGGAAACCAATTGCAGAACTTCTTCGTCCTGAACGTCAGTTAGTAACACAGATTTTCACTGCAACTAAACTCACCATAGCAAGAGCCTGGAAAACCCCGAACCTTAGTTTTGAAGCAGTTAAAAACACTGTGAATGATATCATGGTAAATGAGAAACTTACGGCCATATTGATGGACACTCATGATAAGTTCCTCAGGATATGGCAACCCTGGGTGACTTACAATCGCCCATCAAGATTTGATCAAACGCTTCTTTCTCTATAACAAGCCTCCGTTCCCCCCACCCCAGGTTCCCCCTCCCCTTTCTCTCCTTTCTTCCCCCCTTCTTTCCCACTTTTAATTTCTCTCTCCTGCTCCTTTTTCAGGCCCTCGGGCTTAATTCTATAAGTACCGTAAATTTAATAAATTACACAAATTAGTGCATTCAGAGGTATTTGATCCTCTTTAAGGTTATTCAATTTAATCTGACTTTAGTACTGGTTCTTTTTGTTTTTATATTTTATATTTCTATTTTTTATTTTATTTTTTTTACTTATTTCTTAATGAAACGTTATGTATTACAACAACATCTCGTTTAGAAACCTTAGTTATTCCTGTATGTTTGCAATTATATTAATATCTGCTGATACCATACCACTACGCTAGAATAAGCGGTTGAGAATATGTCATGGTATGTCGCCTGACCTCGGCATTGTTCCGCCCGAGTCCAGGCTTAAATTTTTGAATAATAGTTTCACTCGCCGGATACCGGCAGTCTAATGCCCCGTACACACGGTCGGACTTTGTTCGGACATTCCGACAACAAAATCCTAGGATTTTTTCCATCGGATGTTGGCTCAAACTTGTCTTGCATACACACGGTCACACAAAGTTGTCGGAAAATCCGATCGTTCTAAACGCGGTGACGTAAAACACGTACGTCGGGACTATAAATGGGGCAGTGGCCAATAGCTTTCATCTCTTTATTTATTCTGAGCATGCGTGGCACTTTGTCCGTCGGATTTGTGTACACACGATCAGAATTTCCGACAACGGATTTTGTTGTCGGAAAATTTTATCTCCTGCTGTCCAACTTTGTGTGTCGGAAAATCTGATGGAAAATGTCCGATGGAGCCCACACACGGTCGGAATTTCCGACAACACGCTCCGATCGGACATTTTCCATCGGAAAATCCGACCGTGTGTACGGGGCATAATACCTGTTAACTCATGATGTATCCATCACCGTTTTGTACTTATTTGTTGATGTATATTTTTTTTCAATAAAACCTTTTGTACAAGAAATCAATTGGCAGATTTCTTTGTTTCCCCAAAGGGTAAAGTGTCCTGGCAGGATCAATATGTGTGGCTGAATGTCACCTGATATCAATTGACTTTGCATTTTACCATCTGTCCTTGTGCTCAAAATAAAGAAGATCATTTTGACTTTGAAAAAAAAAAAAACATCTCTGTTTCAAAGATGATTAGTGACCTATATGTGTTATCTGGTTTACCCTAATCTGAGTTCTGTGTAATTCCTTGCATTTTCATGCACCCTGCTTCATAGAGAGTCTCAAAATCACGGTGGAAGTATCTCTCCTGAAGCCTTTGCACTGTTATTTCCTACTTTCTGCATCAACAATCACATTTAAACTTCCAAGGCAGGTTTGCATCTAATTG
This sequence comes from Lithobates clamitans, assembly GCA_037952925.1. Lineage (NCBI taxonomy): Eukaryota > Metazoa > Chordata > Amphibia > Anura > Ranidae > Lithobates > Lithobates clamitans. The sequence goes on from JBBGZY010001155.1 coordinate 353,156, forward strand.
GTGACTGGGAGAAAAGTCTTATTTCTTGCATTTTTTCATATCAGTTCTGTATGTGAAAGACAATAAAAGGTTTGAATTGTGTATGACAGCATCAACTGCAGACATATTCAAGGATAAAAATTAAAATTAGTGGACAGATGTAGAAGGTGTGTTTAAAATCTTCTTACAATTACAACGAGAGTTGGGCATCCCTAATGGTAAGCAGTTTAAATGTTTACAACTTAGACATGCGGCAGAGGCCCAAATGGAACTTGAGATGAGATGTGCATTTTTGTAACTCCAAACTGGAATGTGCACTTCTCTTTCAAATCATACTAGGCTTACCTCTGTATTTTATGCCATAGTGTGGGATAGGCCTTCGGCCTCACAATCTAAATTGCAAGCCCGGTGGTTGGTCAATGTCCCGACATCACACTGGGTAACTGGCAGGAGGTTTATAATTTCTTTTCTGATACATTTATGTCAGCCAGGGATAAGCTCATTCAACTGAGATATCTCCATTGAACATATTACACCCATAAGTGTCTTTTTCTCATGCATAAACGTGATACTCCTATGTACCATAAATGTGAGGCTGAACAAGGCGACTTCCTTCATATGGTTTGGACATGTAATAAGATTAGACCTTTTTGGTCAGAAGTTACGGCCTTTATTTCTGATAATTTTTATCTTCCCAATGTCTGCAGCCCAAAGTGGTACCTGTTGGGTATAGTTGCTGAGCTCTCTGCTGGGGATAAAACTAGGAAAACTATAGCTTTACAATCTATACGTATGGATTACCTACATGTTGGCTTGTGGGAAAAATTGATTAACCAGAACCTACCACTCTACAAACTAACATATGAAGTGAGGGGATGCCTAGGGAAGTTCCTTAATGTCTTGGGTCCCTGGATAGAATCACACAATACCAGTGTTTCCCTCCTTCACTTGATTTCTTACTCCCCACTTTAAGTTGCCATGTCATTCCACTGATGCACAGACTAATAGTCATTATATGACCATACTGTTATGTAATGAAGGACCAAGGGTGTGTTGTGCTGGACCATTTGGGGCAATAAAATGTCTGATTGCTCCTTTACGAGCAGTGGTGTAGGTGAGCAATAGTAGTTTGCAGATAACTCTGTGATTATCGTATCATGACCGTATTTAGTTCTTTTGGTTGATGTTTTTGCTTTACTTTTTCTTGTATACCAGGTTCAAGAAAATTGTGTGTACATGTCATGTGATGTAGCGGAGCATCTTCATATTTAATTTGTCATATTGTATAATATTATTTATGACTCTGTACTGCTTTCTTTTCCAATAATTCTTATTGAACAGCTTTTTAAGCAAATAACGAAGTACAAAAAATAGCACAAGTACACATTAAACAATGGTGTTACAGTGGAAATGATCAAAATCAACATATTTTAGTTGTGTTGTAACTATATCGTATCATAGTTACTGTCAACAGTCATTTTTGCCTGAGGGGGCTAGGTGGAGACACATAAAACACACTGGGTGCACCGGTCAACATGATCTGTACACCATAGGACACCAAGGTAAGTTTCAGCATACATAGCAATTCAGAAACATTATTCATATTTGGTTGCAAAGCAGGAAAAAAAGAAAGGGGGTGGGGGTGGGGGTGGGGGGGTGGAGGAGTCCTATCAAATAAGTTCTGCATGGTTAGACCAAATTTGCTTATGTCAATCCAAAAAAAAAACACCACATTTCCAAATGTGGACCAGGTTAAAGGCATTTTGAAGTCCACTCTTAAATGTACAGAAAAAAGGTTCCAATCAAATTTGGAGATTAGAGAAGAGTTAAAAGAAAGAAAAGAATAAGAAAAAGAAGAAGAAAGAAGGTTTACCACCGATTCCCATGCTTCAGACCACCTGTCCCCCCCCCACCCCACCCCCCACGGTAACTAGAGGTATCTGATCCAGGGGTTGCAGCCCTTTTTAAAGCGATGTTGTTGGTCGCAAAGGATGCTTATCATTATCCAGGAGATTTTGTGTTTCACTAATGCTAGATTTATCACAGGAGTTTTTCATACTCTCGCTATGGTAATCTTGGCTGTCAGAAAGATAAAAAAGGTGAGAGTCCTGAGATTTCTAGGTAACTCACTCGATAGATCAGAAAATAGTGCTGTCTTAACGTTTATAGGAACATTCAATCCAATCACCGAATATACCACATTAAATATTCTTGTCCAATACCGTTTTACTTTTGGGCACGTCCACCAAATGTGGAGCATGCTTCCTTCCTGGTCGCAACCCCTGAAACAGAGAGGTGATGCATACGGGTAGATTTTAGCTAACCATGTTGGAACAAGGTGCCGTCGTGACAATACTTTATAATTCGCTTCCACCAGAGAAGTATTTAAAATTCCCCATGGTCAACCACTGGAACCAAACGTCCTCATCTATAGTCTTCACCAGATCTGCTTCCGAACTCTGTACTGCTTTCAATGTTAACATCCCTGTCTGATGTGCATATTTTCTTGAATAAACCAAAAATTTGTGCATAGAAGATGTTCTGGGTACTGCTTCAGCCAAAGTAATTATTGCAAAAGATAGCAGATGTTTGGCAGCGCCCAGACATCTTCCTGTGCTAAAATTCAAGGATCTTTTTGGTTGTGTCAAAAACATGTAGCACATGTATAGAGAAATAAACTTTCCCTTTTTTTCGTCACAGAAAAGAAGTTGAAAAACTCTTCCCCTCACTTCATAAGTCAATTAGGTGTGTTCCTTACCTGATTACCTCAAATGATGTTTGAATTACTGTAGGTGCAAAAATGTGATCAGTTAACGGTCATTAAAGCGGGGGTCCACCTATCTATCATTTTTTTTTTTTTTATTTCATTCACAAACTTTTCTTCTCAGCATTACATACTCACATATTGTGTGTAATATGTCCGCCTGTGTCAGATTTCGTCGGAAAGAATAACTTATATTATTCACTGCAGGCGGTTTCCATCTTCATTGTGGGCATTTGAAGCCCACAAGCATTTATTTCCTGGATGCAGTGAATGCTGTGCTCCCAGCATACACCGCTCGTTCCCGCACATGCTCAGTGGCATGCTGGGAAGCCTGAGACTAGCTCCCAGGAGACTGGGAGAGGCTAGAAACACGCCTACTCCCACGGGAGGAGAACCAGGAAGTGCAAAGAAGAATAGAAAAATAAAAGGTAATTACGGCGATTTAAATTTTTTTAAACGGCATGTCAGCATCTAGGCAAGGACGAGAATACATACAGATATTGTTCAAAATTTGGGTGGAACCCCGCTTTAATTAGGAGAATGATCGCATGTGCTGCGCTCAGTTTGGGAACTTCTAATGTACACAGGGGGCTGAAGTGAGGAAGAACGATTGTTTTGTGTTCAGTGTTGCAGCACTATGGATAATCTTTCTAAATCCTGATCACTCCAATGTCTCCTCTGTATGCAGAAAATCTCAAAATTAAGTCAAGTGTCAACATTTTCCACCTAATTACAGCAGTGTTCCTGTGTCTTTTAGCCCTGGTTCATATTGAAGTGATTTGGCATGCCAAATCGCATGCTAAATCGGCGGCATTTGCCGGCAATGGGATCCTCCGAATTGATGCAACGCCGCATTTGCGGTGCCAAACCAATTTCCAAAAGTAGTTTCTGTACTACCTTTGGCAATTTCGGGTGCGATTTCCATTGACATCTGTGCAGGAATTCACACAGATGTCTCTGAAATCGCCCCCGATGTCGGAACTGACATGCGGGAATGAAACATATATATATATGTTATATATATATATATATATATATATATATATATATATATATATATATATATACACACTATATTGTCAAAAGTATTGTGACACCTGCCTTTACACGCACATGAACTTTAATGGCATCCCAGTCTTAGTCCGTAGGGTTCAATATTGAGTTGGCCCACCCATTTGCGACTATAACAGCTTCAACTCTTTTGGGAAGGCTGTCCACAAGGTTTAGGAGTGTGTCTATGGGAATGTTTGACCATTCTTCCAGAAGCGCATTTGTGAGGTCAGGCACTGATGTTGGATGAGAAGGCCTGGCTCAGAGTCCCCGCTCTAATTCATCCCAAAGGTGTTCTATCGGGTTGAGGTTAGGACTCTGTACAGGCCAGTCAAGTTTCTCCACCCCAAACTCACTCATTCATGTCTTTATGGACCTTGCTTTGTACACTGGTCCAAATCATTTGGTGGAGGGGGACAATGGTGTGGGCTTGTTTTTCAGGGTTTGGGCTTGGCCCCTTAGTTCCAGTGAAGGGAATTCTTAAGGCGTCAGCATACAAGACATTTTGGATGATTTCATGCTCCCAACATTGTGGGAACAGTTTGGGAATGGCCCCTTCCTGTTCCAATATGACTGCGCTCCAGTGCACAAAGCAAGGTCCATAAAGGCATGGATGATCGAGTCTGCAGGTAAAAAAAAAAAGTGCATTTATTATTTTTTAAAACAGGAGCCTGAGCATTGCACCCACAATCAGCAGATTGCAGGTGCAGTGTCAGGTTCCTGCACACAATGCCTATACCTCTATCGCCTGTACCTTTGGGCTTTTAGTTACAGAGATGGAGGTAGAGCAAATTAACTATGAGCTTGTTGATCAGCGTGCCCGCAATTCATTCAAACTACAAGTACATCTGCTGCTGTGGCTGAAGATACTTGTAGTTTATTCATTCACAGGTAATGTGAATGAAGGACTTGACTGGGTGGCTGGAGCCCCACACAGCCACACTACTTTTAAAAAATGACAACAGGTGTGAGGAGATACCAAATACACATACCAAACGCATCAAGTCTTAAAGTTGCCTGGACTATAGTACTCAGAATTCTGTATAGAGGACACTCTAAAAGCCTCTACAGGTTATCAGTTTAGATTTAACATATTTAGATACCTGCTGAAAGGGATTTGGACTGCCATCATATGGTAGATGAAACAATGTAGGTTGTAGGCACTGGATCCAAAATTGCTTTAGTTCCTAAGTGTGAAGATAAGGCCATATTATAGGGAACCTCTCTTCAAAAGAAGCGGGTCTCAAAAGTAGCTTTGGTGAACACTGGTAGGTATAGGGAGAACAAGAGTGCCACACCAAAGATGTGTTAGTCTAAAAGTACTGTGTTTATTGGTGTATAACACGCACCCTAATTTTAGGAGGAATGTTTCAGTAAAAAAACTAAAATTTTAAATAACGGACTTTGAAGCAAAATAAGGATCAGTGCCCATCAATACAGCCTGATTAGTGCCCATCTGCAGCCTCACCATTGCCCATTAATGAAGCCTGATCAGTGCCCATTTGCAGCTCTGCCATTGCCCATCTGCAGCCTTGCCATTTGCCATCATTGCAGCCTGCTCAGTGACCATCTGCAGCCTTGCTATTGCCAGTGTGATGAAATATTCTGTATCATAAATAAACGATGACTGTGAATTTCTAAATCCTCAGCAATCTAAGGCACAGTGCAGAAATTCTTACACCTCGTGCTATCTTGAATTTATGGGTAATTTATATGTTGTTTATACAATTAGCAAAGCCTCTGCTTACAATTTGCACTTGAATACATTTTCGAGGCATCAATGCATATTTATTATACCAATTGCATCATACCTTAAGACTTAGAGAGACATTGTAACTTTGCTCATTCATCTCCTGTGTACTCGGCTCAGCTCGGTACTCTGCTCGCAATCCGGGACATGTGACATGCTAGGAGCCATCCAGGAGGCAGGACTGGGCGTGACTGAGCCGAGCTGAGCCGAGCTGAATGGAGATCCCTGCTTTGTCTAATCTGATAGCGCTTGTCTCCTCCTTCCCCTCCAAGGGAGCATGTCGGCGTATAACACGCATGCGCGATTTCCCCCCTATTTTCAGGGGGAAAAAGTGCGTGTTATACGCCAATAAATACGGTATTTATATTTAATAAAGTCCAAAAACAACAAGCCATCATTTTTGGCATGTATAAAGTTGCCCCCTTTATATCAGCCTAATTGCTAGTTTTAACATAATTCTAAAATCTTTTCTGTTGATAGAGTGTTATTTCAACTTGGTAATAAACTTTCCCATTTATCCCAAGAGTATGTTTCAGCAGCTGGTTGTATAGGAGATCTTACTGGTTTCTACACATCCAGCTGCAGAAGCATGTTTTTTGGGATAAATGAGCTAGTTAGCTCTTGGGTTGAATGAATTTGTAGCGCTGAATTGTTTTGTAAAATTCTCTGCACACCTGAAGATGATACACATCACTCACCCAGCACTTACTGACACACCTTGAGGTAGTTCAAAAATGTATTATACTACGCATAGCCTAAAAGAAGAGAGATTTGCCAAGTGTACTCATACAAACAATCAATAAGACAACTACATTACTAAGAGATATGATTAACCCCATTCATGCCTAAAGGTAAATCAAATGTTTGTCAGGGCTGGGCTCAGTCTTTCCTTCTCTAAGCTGGCCACTCAGCTGTCGGCTAATTGCCAGCTCCTATCTCTCCACAGTGACTCACCTGCTCATCAGTCCTGCCTACTTAAGCCGTCCAGCCCAGATGATCTCTGCCTTCGCCTTGGTCACATCTCTTGCTGTTCTACTACCTTCATCTCTTATTAAATAAGTGTGATTTAACTGTACTTCTGTTTAGTATTTTTTCCAGATTGGATGAGCAGGATCACCACATGGATCAGTTTGCCATGGCATTACAAACGTTCCGGAGTCGCACCTGAGGCTCACCTGGAATCTCCCACTGTGGGTGCTCCGGTTCAACCTGTGTTGCAGGCCATCCCTGCTGCTGCTCCAGTCTCTGTGCAGGCACTCGCCTCGAGTATTACCTCTATAAGAGGTATGCCTGGTCCCACTCCACTTCCCCAGCGATTTGGGGGAGATCCAGTCCAATGCAGAGGGTTTCTCAACCAGGTTGAGATATACTTTGAGATGCTGTCCCAGGCATTTTCCACGTAGAGAAGCAAAGTAGATTTTGTGATAGCTTTGCTTTCTGAGAGAGCCTTGGCCTGGGCAAACCCTCTATGGAAGACGCAAAAACCTGTTATCTTGAGTTACCCCGAGTTAGCGGCTTCTTTTAAAAGGGTATTTGATGTTCCCGCACGCTCTGCTTCTGCTGCCAAGTGCCTCATGTCCATCAAACAGAGTACGAGAACTGTTGCCAACTACACCATTGAAAGCCATACTCTGGCAGCAGAGGTTGGAATAATGAGGCCCTCATGGCTGCTTTTTCTCATGGTCTCTCGGATACCATCAAGGATGAGATAGCAGCCCAAGATACTGACTGAGCTGGAGAAGTTGATCACGTTTGCCATCCTCATTGACTCCAGACTCAGAGAAAGACTTACTTTTAAGGAAGCCTCCTGTACATTTGTCTCCGAACTTTGCAGTCCCACCCTTGCCTCCCTCACCTCCAATGCCTTCTGGTACCGAGCCTGTCTGTTAAGATGAACCCATGCACTTGGGCTTCACGCGTCCCTCTGTGAATGAGAGAACCCTTAGGAGGAGGAAGAGATTGTGCCTTTATTGTGGCCAGGCAGGTCACTTTTTGAAGTCTTGTCCTACCCGTCCAGGGAACGCCCGAACCTTGAGGTCCTGTCATGGACAGACCTTAGGTGGCATTGTTTCGTCCTCAGTTATCCAGAAGGATAAGCCCCGGGTTTCGGTTACCCTTTTTTTGGCTGAGTCGTACGTTGAGATACAGGCTCTAATCGACTCTGGGGCTGCAGGCCTGTTCATTGATGCTGCCTTTGTATCGAAGCACTCGATTCCATTGCAGCTCCCCATTTGCTATTGAGGCTCTTGACGGGAAACCTCTACAGCCTGCCCATATGACTGTTCCGTTGTCCATGGCCATAGGGGCTCTTCACCATGAGATAATCCAATTCCAAGTTATTTCCTTACTTAAGTTTCCGCTGGTTATTGGTTATCCTTGGTTACAGAGGCACAACCCTTCTTTTGATTAGCTCAGTGCTAAGGTTCTTTCCTGGTCATCACAATGCAGTAAGACATGCTTCCAGAACACAGCCAAGGTCCTGTGCACCTCTTCACTCTGCTCTCTGCCAAGGGAGTACCGCGATTTTAGCGATGTCTTTGACAAAGGTCAAGCCGGTACTTTGCATCCACACTGGTCGTATGATTGCGCAATTGACCTTCAACCTGGTGCCATACCCCCTCATGGCTGGGTTTACCCTTTGTCGGTCTTGGAGGATAAGGCCATGGAGGAGTATGTTGCAGATGCACTTTCTCGAGATTTCATCCAGAAATGCTCGTCTCCTGCTGGTGCTGGTTTCTTCTTTGTGAAGAGGAAGAGGGGTGAACTATACCAGCCGCTAGCTATAATTGCTTGTAAAATCCAGCAGGCTGGTTGTACCCAAGATGATTAATCAATCAACTTGGGTACATTCAGCCTGCCCATACATGGTTCAGCAGGAACTGAATGAGATTTAAAAGTCTATGGCCTGCCTTAGCTTCCCTTCTTTGTATTGGAAGTCTTTCACCCGCAGTATTCTTGAAGAAACATATAGAGTATTTTATATATACAGTATGTACTTTATTTTTTATGGACAGGCTTAAAAAAATTCTATCTGCTTACTGTTCTAAAATGCCCATTGTTGCAGACAATAGGCGTTCAATAGGTCAATAAAAAATCTATACATGCAATGTAAATGACTCGGTGCATGGACTTAACCTCTATTCTACAGTTTTGGCTGAGGTTTGGATTAGACAAACAAAGCTTCTGAACAGGCTGCATCTGTTGAGCTGTCTCTTTAGTGTATACACAAAGTAAAACAGTTGTAAAACATCAATTTTGAGTCAAATAAATGTGAAAAAGTAAATAAATAGATGAAACTGCAATCATTAAAGTTTTCCATCACAGCTGCAGGCCAGCCAAATTAAAAAAGCCAATTAATGTAAAGTATCGTTGCACCAGTAAGCCACCTTCCTGCCCCTCATCACAGGAGCCTATGACTCCATTGCTCTCAGTTTCTTCTGTGAAAGCAGGAAGTGAGAGAAACAGTGCTGGAGCTAGGGACAGTGTTGGAATGGTGGCATGGAGCCAGGTAGATGTTTAGGGGCGGGCAGGTAGTACAGCATTTTTTATCTTAATGCAGGGCATGCATTAAGATAAAAACATTTAACTTTAGAGCCACTTTAACCGATTCCCGACAGGCGCACGCAGATATACTGCGGCACAATGGCTCTCCTGGGTGAAATCCCGTATGGGCACATCCTTCCCCTTAGTAGCCGGGGGACCCGATGCACGTGGCTGGCGGGTGCGATCGCATGCATCAGAGTCAGCAGGGGGATTTGTGTGTGTAAACACACAAATCCCTGTACTGTCAGGGCAGAGGAGACATGTTGTTTGTTCCTACTAAGAAGGAACAATATGTCTCCCCACCTAGTAATTTATCACATGCTTGACGAAGGGGTCCTGCGCGGCCCCAAAACGTTGCACCTTCCTTTGTGATGTGACTTCTTTTCATTAAAACCTTTTGGACTACTAATTGCTGATCCATGGTGTGCTGGCGAATATGTACGTATGTTTGATGCTTCCAGGACCCAACTGGTAATCGCTGCAGCACCCACCATTTTATGAGCCATTTTTACCAGGAACGAGTGCGATAGGAATATTGATCAGACTCCCCACCTAGTAAGCCACATCCCCATACAGTTAGAACACGCTGAGGGAATACACATTTAACCCCTTGATCGCCCTAGTGTTAAGCCCTTCCCTGCCAGTGACATTTACAGAGTAATCAGTGCATTTTTAGTACTGATCCCTGTATAAATGTCAATGGTCCCAAAAATGTGTCAAAAGTGTTCGATTCGTCCGCTGCAATGTCGTAATACCGCAGATCACCACCATTACTAGTAAAAAAAATTAAAAAGTAATAAAAATGCCATAGAAATGCCATAAATCTTTCCCATAGGTTGTAGACGCTATAACTTTTGCACAAACCAATCAATATACGCTTATTGTGATTTTTTTTTAATAAAAATATGTAGAAGAATATATATCTACCTAAACTGATGAAGAATTTTTTTTTTTTAATTTTGGGGATATTTATTATAGCAAAATGTAAAAAATATTGTTTTTTTAAAAAATTGTACCTCTTTTTTTGTTTATATCGCAAAAAATAAAAACCGCAGAGGTGATCAAATACCACCAAAAGAAAGCTCTGTTCGTGGGAAAAAATTTTGTTTGCGTACAGCATTGCATGACCGCGCAATTGTCAGTTAAAGCGTCGCAGTGCCAAATTGTAAAAAGTGCTCTGGTCATGAAGGGAGTAAAATCATCCGGGGCTGAAGTGGTTAAAACAACTTTAAAGTGACCGGATTATACTTGCCAGTTCCAGATTATACACAGACAAGTAAGTTTTGAAAAAAATGTTTTTATTACATTCAATAATCAATCCATAGTATTAATTACTGCCCTGTAATGGTAAGGGAAGAGTTTACCCTCTATGTCACAGTGAGTTATTATAACCACCCCCTATACAAAGGTCAGTGAGAGACACCTAGTCTTATCCCTTTTTATGTAGAATCTTCAGTTTCAGTAACCAATAGCAATGGCTGACCCTTTTCGAGTGTGGTGAAACTGCTTGCACATGCCTGCGGAACTGCTCTATGTAACATTGTTCTACAAGTGGGTATGCTTTTACAGAAAAGCTGTCAGGGAATGGGGTGATCGGGGTTTGTTTTGAGGGTTATAACAGATCATCCATGCCTTTTCTCGGGGATTGGCATCGCCTTATAGCAGACATCTAGGAGCCTTGAGACAATTAAGCAGATTGGGATGGGGAGGGTGAAGTGAACACAGGTAAAATCTTTGTTTTCATTTGGAAATACAGTACACAATAAAACCTTCAATGCACCTTGATATGACTGCATTGGGTGATGCACTCTGGCATTTTAGTACAACTTAAAGTTATTGTAAACGATTATTGTAAAACAACCCATTCAGTTTAAAATAGAAATGGAAAACAAAACATGTGTGTATAGATATAAAAAAAATGATAAATACCTTTTTTTCCCTTTTTTATACGTGATCACATTTCCTCTGTTCTCAGCTGCATAAGAGCTGGGGGAGGAAAAGCTGCAGTACACTGATCTTCCTAGGGAAAGGCGGTGCAGGGGAACAATGTCAGGACAAGTATGATTGGAGGAGAGCAGGCACAGCCAGAGAACTGACCACGGTGTGTTTTCCTGCTTAGTGTGGTCAGTTTTTAATAGGAAAGCAGAGGGGCTGGCAGGAGCACCAGAGACTTTTATCAAAGGAAGCAATACAGAGAATAGAACAGGATACTTTTTCCTACAAGTACATTGTACAGCAAACACATATCAGGAGTATTTTCTATATTAAGTTGCGCTAAGCTCTCATATAAGTGAATTCATGCAATAAACATTAATAATGCTATATTTTATATATAAAGTAACTCCGTGCGATAATAGGAAAATTGATTGATTAGTTATCTCATAGTATCATGTTTTGAATAGTCCACTGTGTTAAGATGATTTTCAAACGTTAAACTGACACACGATGCACCCAAGAGTCGTGGTTGGGAAAGATAAAACCTCCACCTCTACACACACTGCCGCTTACTGACTTCCAAATGATCTCCTATTACAGGAGATCACACTCTGGCTTAATACCCAGCCCGGACCTTTAAGCGATGGAGCGATAATCTCAGCGTGTTCCCAGATGTAATCCTTCAAAGGCACTTATTGCCCATTGATCCCCATAAAGAAATAAAAGCTTCCATAGTATAAAATCTTAGGTGGCTTTATTAAATAAAAAAGTATTGCACTTACAATTGAAACGATAAAAATTGCAGTATAAACAAGCCAGCCGGCTCTCGTTTGCAGCCCGTCACTCCGGGACCTGCGTGAACGTGGTGACGTCAGCACGTCGCTCCTCCCTACGCGTTTAACCACACCTGATGTCGTCCTGGGGCATGGGCGGCGTGCTGACTCACCGCCTTATATTCTTCCAATCATTCAGAGACTCCACCCTGATCCTGGGGCACGGGCGATATGCTGACTCACTGCCTTATATTCTTCCAATCATTCAGAGACTCCACCCCGATCTCCATCCCCAATTTGCCATCTTGCAAGGGGGCAAATGCCTACACTTAGCTGAATTTGCTCTAAAAAATAAAACCAAAGGTCACTGCTCCGCCACAACCAAAACCGTCTCATCCGTCTCGGCTATACAAGAGCAACCCCCCGGTATTGTGCAAAAATATTGTAAGTTTATTTAATTAAAACTAATGTGTCGGTGCCTCAATTCACCATACATTTCTTACTAAAGGCATGATGTTAAATTACTAGAATCTCCTTTCAGATCTGGGGAAAAAGCATCCCATAGGAAAGGAACCATATACTTCATGTCAGGAAAATGAAATGTTGGGGTAACAAACACTTTCAAACAAAGCTAAGAAAAGAAACAAAATCCCCTTGTGGTGGACTTTTAAGGCACAGAAATCGTTTGAGAAAAATTAATCTAGTTTGAAAAATATTTACTCAATATAATAAGTACAAAATATAAAAAACACATAAAAAAGAATAGAACAAATTTAAAGTGCTGTCATCACAACATAGTACAAGTAGTAAACCAGTAATTCTTGCAACTGACGCGTTTCGGAGCACATATGTGTATCTCCTTCCTCAAGGGTATAATTAAGCGAGAATACTAAGTGTTCTAAGATGAAATATTTGAGAGAAATAAGTGTACAAATATGCATAAACATACAGAGACAACGGGCAGAAAAGGTGGAAAAAATCACTTACATATATATTGAGATGACATCTGACATATATTTGTTTTGCTTGCGTCTATCTAGCAAGGTTACTCTGTGGTATAAGCAAGGAAGCTGAGATTTCTGCAGTGTGTAAATGTGCTTTATTATACAAAGATGCTGTACATACAAACAACTATTACAATATTAGGAATACAATACAAGACTGACAGATATCTATAACAAGCAAAATGCCTAGCAAACTGAACAGCCTATGGTCTATAATAGTACAAATACACTTAAAGGTTACTTATCTTCTGTTACTGTATGTTCGTGATCTCCATTGGCAACGATTCTCCTGGAGCTTCAGGCAAGTTTCTTCTATCATGAGTGGCATCAGATGTTACAGCATGATGGTGTGTGTGTGTGTCTCCCTACTCACCCCTTTTATGTGTCAGGCTGTTTGCCATAGTTACCAAACAACAGTTACAGTAAACATGCCTGTTTACTGTAGCTGTAGAAACAATGGACTGTTGAAAACTGTATCTACGTACCCATTGTCTAATCGAGCCAACACCTGACAGTAATCTAACAGTCATTCTTTCAGTTTGAGAGCTGAAAGAACCTCAGAAAAGTACATTTCTTACTTGTTTACTGTAGCTATAGAGACAATAGCCTGTTAATTGAACTTTCAATTAAATACAACAATGATATTTAACCCCATTGTATAAAACAGCATTTGTTTGAGAAATCTACTCAAGCCAAAAACTGACAATATCTCTATGACCAACCACTATTGTGTAATGTTATGTCCCAGGTATCGTAAGTATGATTAATAAAAAAAAATCATATTGTAACAAACGCAACACAATATATGTGATTTTTTTCCACCTTTTCTGCCCATTGTCTCTGTATATTTATGCATATTTGTATACTTATTTCTCTCAAATATTTCATTTTAGAACACTTAGTATTCTCGCTTAATTATACCCTTGAGGAAGCAGATACACATATGTGTTCCGAAATGCGTCGGGTGCAAGAATTACTGGTTTACTACTTGTACTATGTTGTGATGACAGCACTGTAAAATTGTTTTTTGTATCTTTTTTATGTGTTTTTTATATTTTGTACTTATTATATTGAATAAACATTTTTCAAACTAGATTCATTTTTCTCAAACGATTTCTGTGCCTTAAAAGTCCGCCACAAGGGGATTTTGTTTCTTTTCTATATTATTGGATGTGGCACAACCCAATGCTCAATTATAGCCAACTCACCACTTGCTTTCAAACAAATCCAAGAAAAACATCCTAAAGACCACTCATAGAATAAGAAATTGTTCCACTTTACGTACTATTCCAGTAAATGTTAATCATATACATTAGACTTTGTTAGGTCAACCTGTCACTGACAGTTGTGCTTGTTTAACAGCTTAAATAGAAACTGTTAGGCCCCTTTCACGCATACGGACTGTTCGTCCGTATTTCATCCATCCATTGACGGATGAAAAATGGAAATCAATGCATTCCTATGGAAAAACAGAAGACAGCGGATGATCATCTATTTTCATCAGTTTGCATTCGCTTCCGTCAACATCCGTTTTTTTTAACGGATGAAAGCCCTATTTTTCATCTGTTAAAAAAGTGGATCGGACAAAAAACAGATGTAAATGGACGAACGGCCTGTTTTTGCATGAAAAAATTACTCGGGACTTAAGTGGTTAAGGACTCTAGTTAGCAGATGTGAAAAAATGGAGGAAAACTGCTGTAAATGTCATCAGTTTTTTTCTTTGAAAAATAGTGATCGAACTGATCAAACAAAAAGCCTGCATGTGTGAAGGGGGCCTTTGTGGTAGGTTGCCTTGACCCATTGATGCCATGTGTGTAGCTAACACAAAATATTTTTAAAGCAGTATTAACCACTTCAATACAGGGCACTTATACACCTTCCTGCCCAGACCAATTTTCAGCTTTCAGCGCTGTCGCAGTTTGAATGACAATTGCGCAGTCATGCTACACTGTACCCAAACTAAATTTTTATCATTTTGTTCCCACAAATAGAGCTTTCTTTTGGTGGTATTTGATCACCTCTGCAGTTTTTATTTTTTGCTAAACAAATAAAAAATGACCGAAAATTTTAAAAAAAATAAAAGTTTTGCTTTTGTTTCTGTTAAAAAACTGACAATGTAAAAAAAACCAACAATATTTTTACTTTATGCTATAAAACACATCCAATAAAAAAATGTAAAAATCAAATGTCTTCATCAGTTTAGGCCAATATGTATTCTGCTAACCATTTTGGTTCTTTGCGTTTACACACGTATATACATTGTACATGTTTTATTCCTTTTCCATCATTGCGTCATTTCTTCTCATATATACCACCAATCTCTCCCTATAATTATATACCTATTTAATTATATACCATTTTCTGCATTTTTGTATTCCCTTCTCATATATGTTTACGTGTATATATATATATGTATATATAGAGATATGTGTGTGTATATATATATATATATATATATATATATTTTGTTCCCGTCCACTATGATCAATACAACATTCCTCTTCATATAGACCGCCTTCTCCTTACCCCACAATCCATATACACACATATATGTTCTTACCACAACATACTCATTTGCATATCTCCTTTCCCCCCCCCCCCTCCTCACTCCCCGCCCCGCCCACTCCCCGTCTCCCTTCACTCCCCTTCCACATTGTGTACACCCCATCTCCATGGTTACCTACGCGCCCAATCATTATACATAGTCCCGCCCTCCTCTCAATTACCTCTCCACCCCTCCCATTGCCTATGGTATAAATTCCCACACTGAATATGGCCACCAGCATAGCCTTAAGAAGGAGCACGCATGCTCCGAACGCGAAGCACCGCCCGCCTCACCCCGCTCCTGGAAGTGAAGACGCAGGTCAGCACGGCGCTCCACAGAGGATCCATGACCGACATCCTGGCCGCCCGGAGGCTCTGAGGACCCTCGGCACCATCGGAACAGCTACCAGGACCCAGGTCACAGGACTCACATCCCAGGAACCCCCCTACTGGCCCGTGACACCCACATCCCCCGAGAGCACGCGGATGAAACTACTTTACATGCTGGTTTTTAGCAACTCAAATGTGAGTGTTTTTATCTATTGTAATAAATATTTTTAACATACATGCTGCACTTAGAGGGCGCCGTCCTTCTTTCTGTTTTTGATCCGTTGAGTTTGAGAGAGCTAGTGGTCATCTAGTCGTCTATCAAAGTGAGGCATTTTTCTAGTTGCTGATGATGGTCTTTTTCTCCGGTGATGCGAAAGTAGAGTTGGGTATCATCAGCGTATGAGTGGAAGCAGAGGTCCGATTATCTGATGATTTTGAAGAGTGGGCGGATGTAGATGTTGAAGAGCACTGGTGACAAGGGTGAACCTTGAGGGACTCCACAAGAGATTGTGCGGGTTTCAGAGGTGAAAGCTCCCAGTTTCACTGTCTGAGAGCGATTTCCTAAGAAGGATGCAAACCATTGTAGGTCTGAATCTGTGACTCCTGCTACTTCTGTGAGGCGGATGAGTAGAGTGTTGTAGTCCACTGTATCGAATGCTGCACTGAGGTCCAACAGTATCAGGAGACATGATTCTCCATCATCAGCTTCTTCGAGGGCGTCGTCCCATATTTTGAGAAGTGCTGTTTCTGTGCCATGGCCTGGCCGGAAGCCTGATTGCAGAGGGTCCAGGAGTTTGTGTGTTTCCAGGTGGTGTTGTAGCTGTTGTACTACTGCTTTTTCGATAGTCTTGGAGATGGTGTTAAGGCTTGTTATCGGTCTGCGATAGTTAGGGTCCTTAGGGTCGAGGTTGGGTTTCTTTAGGAGGGGTTTGATGATGCCATGTTTGAGGGCGATTGGAACAGTTCTTTCTTTGAACGACTGGTTGATGAGGTGTGTTATAGTGGGAGCAGGGATGTCGGAACATTCTTTCAGGAGTTTTGTGGGAATTATATCGTTTGGTGATGTACTGTCTCTGAGGCTTCTTATGATGTTTTTGGTGGTGTCCGTGGTGATTGGGATCAGCGAACAATTTGGTGCTTGTGTGATGATCATATCGATTTTTTCTTTTTACTTTAGTTGAATGAGGTTGCTTGTTTTTTTCTGTTGAATTGATTTCCGGATGTTGTCGATTTTGTCGATAAAAAAAATCCGATAGCTCAATGCAGAATTCTTGGGTTTTGTTTCCTGGGGGCTCTAGGCAGGTAGGGTTCATAGTCTTGGTGACTATTTTGAAGAGTTCCCAAGGGCGGTTTAAGGCTGTTGAGATGGTGTTTGAGAAATGTTCCATTTTTGCTTTGAAGATTGCTTTGTGATATTTCTCCATGAGTGCTTTGTGTGATTTTCCTTTGTGGAGTTTCTTCTCCAGGCTCTTTCAGCTCTTCTGCGTTCCTGCTTTAATAAAGTAAGAGTACCATTAAACCATCCAGAGTTTATTTTGTTGATGTGTGTTCTATGTTTTGGAGCCACTGAGTCCGCTGTTTGTAGTAATGCCTTGTTTAAGGAGTTGAGTGTTTGTTTCGTTGAGTGGTTTAAGTTTAGCATTGCTATTTTGTTTGATAATGTGGTTTTGAAGAGTTCAGAGTTTAGTTTCCTCTGTGATCTTGTCCAGCGTGTTGTAATTGCCTGTTTCCGTTTTTGAAGGGTGGTGTTGGTAGCGATATTAAATTTGATAGCGTGGTGATCTGTCCATGGTAGCGGTAGGTTGTCGAATATGTTGGCGTCCATATTTTGTTTGAAGACGAGGTCCAGGATGTGTCCTGAACCATGAGTGGGAGCATTTATCAGTTGCTGAAGACCTAATTCTATCAGTTGGTTAATGCATGCGGTGGCGATAGGGTCTTGGGTGGAGTTTGCCCAGAGGTTGAAATCTCCAAGTGATGGGGGGGAATGCTGTGACTGTAGGAAAACAGAGATCCGTGTTTCTGCTTAGCAGAAATACAAGATCTCCATCTTCCTCCCTCACAGAACGGCGGTCTGCCTTGTTTACATAGGCAGAGTGCCGTTCTACCTCTCTTGTGAGCCATTGCAGCTGTCGGACCCGCTCATTGGCTCCCACTGTGTCTAATCACAGCAGTAGCGGGCCAACGGCAACGTGCGCGTGTGCCCCAGACCCACTGCACGAAATCATGTACCTGTACGTGATTTTGCGCAGGAGGGCCCCCTTGCCTCAGTATATCTGTGTGGGGCGATCCTTAAGTGGTTAAAGGTTCAGTTCCCTTCTAGTCCATTTATATTGTTTTCCGTCTTAAGCCCCTATGAAGGGGGTAGTTTTGAACCCCCAAAATACTTTGGATACTCTTTCAATTGTTCCTGTGACCTTTATTGGAATAAATTTGTATTATGTAATATATAAATGGAGTGGCGCTAAATCTATTATAGATAGATAAATTATAATAGATTTAGCGCCACTCCATTTATTTATTTTTTTTTCAAAAGAATTTATTGAAAATTTTTCACAGAATAACAGAATAACAGGAAGAGTTTGACATACATTTCAGTGAAGCAGGTCACATTCTGTCAATATGTTTTGATAGGGAACAACAGGTAATACACGAGCAGTTGATAGAGAGTGGCTACGGGCGTATGGCCCTGGTAGTTGATGAAATAAATATTGATATATGAACATACTATGGGTGTTGGCTCGAGGAGATCGGATGTAGTGTGCAGGGGGAGGTTCAGAACGTTTTGTGAGCACCTCCGATTGCGTTCACCCCTAAATGGGACCTTCGCTGTGAACGAAAAGGGAGGAACAAGGAAAGACATGAGATAAGTTTAATTATAACGGTCTGGGGAGTGATGGACGGGTGTGCCGAAAGAGGATAAATACATCCGAGGCTCAAGCCAAGCCTAAGGAGTGTCGGTCGTGTGGGGGAGATCTATTAGTGACGAAAAAGGAAGGAAAGTGAATGCGTAAGAAAATGATATGATCAGATCTTGTGCGCCTGAGTATGTCAGGTTAATGTCGTTCGGAGGTGGGAGAACGGGGTAATAGGGGATAGAGTGGGTGTTAGGGAGGGGTCGGTAGGGGAAAGGTCGCAGAGAGCTCTCAGGGGTGAGGAGGGGATGAAGAAGATGAGGTCAGGCGTGTTTGGGGCTGTCTGTAGTGGAGCCAACATGCCCAGGTGGTCTGGAAGTTAGTAGGAGTGTCTTTGGCTTGGGCAATGAGTCGTTCTATGTTCGCTATCCTGTCGACCCTGCGGATCCAGTCCTCCAACGTGGGAGGGGCGGGTTGTCTCCAATGGGCGGGGATACACAGGTTAGCTGCGTTGATCAGATGTAAAGTAAGAGATTTTTTGTAGGAGCGGGGGTGTTCTGGGGTGTGTTGCAATAAGTAGCGGGCAGGGGAGAAGTCTGGGGTGTAAGTGGTGATTTGAGAGATTAACTGATGGATTTCGGACCAGAATACGAGAGGTATTACACCTCCAGCATGTCGGAGGGACTGAAGGTTGGAAGTGGTGTATCTTGTCGGGGGTCCGATACCATTTTGAAAATAATTTGTATCTATTCTCCTGTGTCGTGATGTTGACGGAGCCCTTATGCATAAGGGTGAATATGCGTTCCCATTCCGTGGGGGTGAGGTCTAGTGTTAGGTCTTTTTCCCACTGTTGTATAATTTTGTCTTCTTTGACCTTATGACCCGAGAATAGAAGGGAGTAGGTTACAAAAATTAGATGACCCTGAGGTTCTGTAGAAGTGCAGAGAGATTCAAACTGGGTGAGATCTCTGTACCAGAGGGAGG
Organism: Lithobates clamitans; assembly: GCA_037952925.1. NCBI lineage: Eukaryota > Metazoa > Chordata > Amphibia > Anura > Ranidae > Lithobates > Lithobates clamitans. Next base: position 372,667 of record JBBGZY010001155.1, read on the forward strand.
ATTGCCTGGATGATTGAAGGAAATGTCTCACTTGTAAATATTTGTAAAAGGGTATGTCATGGTTGGGCATTGTGACAGAAAGGGTGTGAAAAGGGAGGAGAATCCCATTTTGATAGAAATTCTGCGCCCTAGCTTGCGAGGTGAGGGGGTCTAGTGTTGGGTCTTTTAGGGTAAGTCCAGGGGGGAAGTCGGGGTTATTGTCCAAAGGGGTCATGGGGCCTGGCGAGGTCGAGAGGGCGAGTAATTTTACAAGTCCTTTTGAAAATTGAGAGCGTGGTACCGATGAGAGGGTGTGAGGTGAGTTCTCTGGGAACATTTGCGTGGGTTATCCAAGGTGCGTTGCAAGTGGGGAGTTCCGCGAACGAAGCTTCCAGGGTGATCCAATCCTTTGAGGGACGGTGGACATGCCAATCCACCAGTCTGGTCAGGTGGCAGGCCCAATAGTATTTTTGGAGATCTGGGAGACCCAGACCCCCCCTTTGTTTGGAAAGAATTAACCTGTCCCAGCTAAGGCGTGGATTTTTGGAGGCCCATACAAAGGTCCTGCAGAGATGTCTGTAGGAGGCAAAGAGGGCAGGTGGTAGTGCAATCGGGATAGCTTGGAGGAGGTATAGAAGTCTTGGAAGGATATTCATCTTTAATATTGCGATTCTGCCCATCCAAGAAAAAGAGCCTAGATTCCATTTTTTCAGGTCCCCATGGATGGATCTAAGCAGCGGGGGGAAGTTTCTGATGTATAGGTCTTTTAGATGGGTGGTAATTTTTATTCCCAGGTATGTGATTTCGGATCTTTCCCAGATGAAGGGAAAGTTATTCCGGCACTGGTCTACCGTTGCCTTTGGTAAGGTGATATTTAAGGCTTTGGATTTTTCAAAATTTATTTGAAGATTGGATAATGTTTTGAAAAGAGCAAAGTCTGCCAGGAGGTTGGGGATAGTCGTTATAGGGTCCGTCAGAAAGAGTAAGATATCGTCGGCGTAGGCCGCTAGTTTATATTGCTTTTGTTTGATGTCAATTCCTCTGATAGCAGGGTTATTTTTCAGTTTGCAGTATTTTTCAGTTTGCGGAGTAAGGGTTCTATCGTCATGATGAAAATTAGGGGTGATAGGGGGCATCCCTGGCGGGTCCCATTGGACACAGAGAAGGCGCCCGACAAGCCACCATTAATCCGTATTCTAGCGGTCGGCGAGGTGTAGAGTGCTAGGATCATTTGTAACATACGTGGGGGAAGGCCAACCGCCCTCAGGGTGGCTTCCATGTAGTCCCAAGCGACCCGGTCGAATGCCTTCTCTGCGTCCAGTGAGAGAAAGAATCCTTTTGTAGCGGTTTTAGTAAGCCAGTGGTGAATGTTGAGTGCCTTTGTGGTGTTGTCTCTGGCCTCTCGGCCAGGGACGAAACCCACTTGGTCAAGAGAGATAAGTGATGGAATAAAGGGGAGAATGCGGTTGGCCAGAACTTTAGCATATAGCTTTAAATCCACGTTGAGAAGGGATATGGGGCGGTAACTGGGGACTAATGTGGGATCTTTGCCCTGTTTTGGAATAAGTGTGATATGGGCTTCTATTAGGTCTTTGTGAGCGGTGGAGGGTGTCGTAAGGTCATTAAGTGCATTTGTTAAGTGTGGTACAAGAATAGTCGGGAATGTTTTGTAGTAGGCTGTCGTGAGGCCATCCGGTCCCGGGCTTTTGCCTGTCTTCATTTGTTTTAAGGCCTCGATGATTTCGTTTGCAGATATCGGGAGGTCGAGTGTATGTGAGTCCTCAGGGGAGAGCGGGGTAGGGCCAAATTGTGTTAAGAAGTCAGTAAGTGTTTTTCGTGCGATCTTCCGCTGTGCCTGTCTTCTGAGTAGGTGAGAGGTTATACAAGTTCGTGAAATATTGGACGAATTGAGCCGAAATACCTTCATCGGTGACCACCGCCTCTCCATTGGAGTTGATAAGCTTGTGCACTGTACGAGAGGCTTTCTTGGTTTGAAGAGCCCTCGCCAGAAGTTTACCGGCTTTATTGCCGAATTCGTAATAAAGTTTTTGGGACAGTGCGAACTTGCGTTTAACTGTTGCCGTTAGTGTTTCTAGGAGGTCTTCTCTAGCCTGGGAGAGGGTATCCCTCAAAGCAATAGAGAGGGAGGCCTTATGTGTCTGTTCTAGGGCGCGGATACGGGCCGTTAGCTCCTCAATGCGGACGTTGGTAAGTTTTTTTCGGTGTGCAGCTATGGCCATTAGTTCTCCGCGGATGACACATTTGTGAGCCGCCCATGTGGTTGTAGGCGTTATGGCAGGAGTAGTGTTTTCTTGAAAGAAGTTGGAGAGGCAAGTGGTCAGTCTTTGAATGTACATCTCGTCCGTTAGTAAAGAGCTGTCTAGTCGCCAGATGCGTGTCTTTATGTTGGGTGAGCCCCAACGTAAGGTCATGGAGATGGGGTTGTGGTCTGAGAGTATGGCCGGGTCAATGGTGGCTGTAGAGAGGTATGAGAGGTCAGTTTGTGAGAGGAAGAAGTGGTCAAGTCTAGAGTACTTATTGTGTGGAATGGAGAAGAAGGTAAAGTCTTTTTCTTTGGGATGTAAAGTACGCCAGGTGTCATGAAGAAGTAGATTATGTAACTGTTGCTTGATTGACTTTAGTGCCCGGTAGGACAGGGAGGATGCCCCGTTGGATGTGTCCAAGGAGGTGTGTAAGGGTATGTTGAAGTCGCCGCCCAGAATGAGGGTCCCCGATTGGAAGCTAGAAAGTTGTTGGAGGGTGTTTCTGAAAAAGGTGACTTGGCCAGTGTTGGGAGCATAGATGTTGGCAATCGTGATATGTAATTGGTGCAAAGTGCCCTTGATGAAGAGAAATCGACCTAGCGGGTCAGTTTGTACATCAGAAATTTGGAGTGGACAATGTTTAGAAATGAGTATGGAAACGCCTTTTGATTTTGCCTCCGGGTTGGAGGAGTGGAAAGCTGTAGGGAAGAAGTGGTTTTTTAGTTTAGGGATAGAATCTGTCCTGAAATGGGTCTCCTGTATAAGCGCAATATGCGGTTTGGCTCGTTGTAAAGAATAAAGGAGTTGGGACCTTTTTTCGGGCACGTTGAGACCTCATATGTTTATTGAAAGTAGTTTGAGAGAGTGTAGAGGCGTCTGGGACAGATCCATGGGGACACTGGAGTTCTGCGGGCCTGTCATCGGCATTTGGGGGGAGAGGCCAAAGGGGGAGGTGGAGTCAGGTAAGATGGAGAAGGATGAGGTGAAAGGGTGTTTGTGTCTGGGGGAAGTGCCGACGAGGCGAGGGACTATGTGTCCGACGACCTCTGGTGTCTTTAGTCGGCGTGGGGCGGGATGCGAGCAGTGATGGAGCCCCAACAGGGGTGACTACGCCACTGCTCGGACCCACGTGGGGGTTAACCAAAAGCCCTGGCTGAGAGGGAGAAAACTAGGGGTGATAAGTAATGGACGGGAGGTGAGTCGCCACCACAGGGAAGCGCGTCAAGGTTAAGTAGGAGGTGTTAGTTATGTATTGTCCGGAGGGGACCAAAAACTGTTGTAACGGGGGAGCGATGAGTTAAGGTTAGGGTGGGGCATGTGGGAGCCTAAGGTCATGTAAGTAAGGTCATGAGGGGAGGTAGGGGCCTGTTATATTCGAGACATATGGCAGGGTATGCGATCAGGTCCAGGAGGTGTGTAAACAGTTGTTTTAACAAGTCAGATCCAACTGCTCGGACTAAGCATTAAGAGGTCTGCAAGTAAGAGAAAACAATGAACATTCGAGATAAACAAGTAATTGGTATAGAAATGTTTAGAGCACATAAAACATGGGTGTTACAATGCCCTCGTGCTGCTATATGAAATGATGGCGCTGAGACTGACACTTCATCCTCTGGTTAGGTCAATATTATGACGGCCAGCTTAACCGGTCCCAACTATGTATGAAGGGGCGGTCGGACAGTAGAGTGTGAGTCTCAGGTCAAAAGGGTGCATGATCCATACAACACAAAAAAAAAAAAAAAAAAAAAAACAGATCGTGGTTAGAGATGGTGTTGTATTATAGGAAGCAGCTCCCTAGGGTAAAAATTACAGTACAACAATACTTGCGGATTGCGAAGATTGTAGGTTTAAGGGTGAAGAGTCCAAGGATCTTCTCTGCTGATCTGCGGTAAGAAGAGAGAGGATTCGGCGACCTTCTGAGCCCATTGAGGATGAATGGATGCGTCTGTTCAGCGATCAGTGACAGATGATGGATGGTCTTGCCTGAAGTCGGATACAGGGATCAAAGCCAGTCGGCTGAGATGTGCTGCAATCGGGAGGCTTGTCGGTGTCAGTCCTGATCCAAGACTCTTGAAGGTTGGTGGTTCCATCTTGTCTGGCGGTGAGAGTAGGGAGAGCGATCAGCGAGCGGAAGTCTGTGTCACTTGTAGACCGAGACACCCGGAAGTCCGCGGTATGCGAGTCGCACTGGAGTGTATCCGTAGTATGGGGAGTGACAGGAAGGAGCTGGTAGTGCGTTCCGACGGAGGTGGTCTTCTTGTCGAGGTGCGTTGTGGGAGTTGTAGTATCTGCAGTGGATAGCTGTTGCTGGGCAGAGGAGGGGGTGGGCGGTAAGGCGGGCTGCCAGAAATGGTGGATATGACTTGTGTGAGAAATAACACTGGCTATACGGCCAAAACAATGAGAGTAAAGTAAAAACAGTTTTAGAAACAAAAAAAACGGTAACTGTGAGGTAAAAAGACTGAGCAATGTCAGAAAACGGTAACCAGTGTATCAAGTTTTGAAAGGCCCTGGAGCTGCTTAGCGAGCCCTGCGAGCCCTCCTAGACCGCGGTGACTCAGTGGGACTGCTAGTAGGGTACCCCGAACGAGGGCCGGTAGGATGCCTGGTGGTGGAGGGGGATCGCCTCCTGCGATACCTCGTTCCTTGTGCTTCCATCGGTTCTTCCAAAGGGGCAGCCTTTTTAGCGAGCTCGTGGCGGAATTCAGCGTACCAGTTCGGTACTTCTATGAGCGGTATTCCCAAGGCACTGCAGAAGTGCGGCAGATCCTCAGGCACTTTCAAGAGGGCAGTGCGGCCCATCGTAGTGGCTGATAGGCAGAATGGATATTTCCACTTGTACGGAATGCCTTTAGAGCGGAGGGTATCCAGGAGAGGTTTCAGGTCTCGGCGGTGTCGCAGGGTGATACCTGAAAGATCTTGAAATATCTGCAAAGTATGCCCTTCATGAAGAATCTGCGTTCTGCCCCTTGCCTGTCGGAGAATCTCTTCCTTAATGGCATAATTGACAAAGCAGCATACGATATCGCGCGGCGGGTCTGTATCTCTCCCCTTAGGTCTCAGGGCCCTATGGATTCTTTCCATAGCAACCGTTGTTTGCGGCGGTCTGCCTAGCAGATTGTTGAAGAGGCTGGTCACTGCTGCGGGCATGTTGTCTCCCTCGAACGATTCCGGCAGACCCCTTATTCGGAGATTGTGTCTGCGGCCTCTGTTATCGAGGTCCTCTAAATGACGTTGCATGTCCCTCATCTGAAGGGTATGAGAGTCAATCCGGGTGACAGCTTTGCATAGGGTAGCCTCGTGACGATCTACTGTTTTTTCAGCGATGTGCACTCGGTCATTCAAAGCGCGTATGTCCAGTCTGAGTTCTGAGATGGCTGCCGAAAGGGTGTCCTTTATGTCGTCTGCAATCGCCCGTAAGTCTTGCATGTTGATAGGAGGGTGTGGGGCGAGCTCAATGCCTGCTCCGATTGTGTGTGGCTGGGATTGAGGGGACCCTGATTGCTCCGTGGGTGAGGAAGGCAGAGGTTGTGTGTGGGTCGGTCCGTGGCGGGAAGCCGCCATGTTCACTCTCTGGGAGCGGAACATATCCGGAATATTGCGGTTTAACCCCCCGTTCAGCTCCCGGGGCGAACGGGATCTGGAGGCAGAGGAGTTTCGGGAGGCAGTCCCCATCGTTTGTGAAGGGAACGGGGTTGGTAATTCTCCAAAGTTAGGCAGGGTATCCCTGTGGTGGCAGGAGCTCGGGGTTTAGGCTTCCCTCTCCATGCCAGGTCAGGCCACGCCCCCGAGCGCCACTCTATTTATATATCACTAAATCACTAAATTGATTGTGTATGTGGTGACACTACAGGGGCTGACAGCTTTATCCACTTAGTATTTGATATATTTTTTGGGGATATTTTTACTTTTTTACATTTATTTACACATTTTTTTACTTATCTTACACGCAGTGGAGCGCACAAGTTACTCACTTTATTCCAAAGTTGTATTATGACCTTTTAGCAGTGGTGTGGCACCTCAATTTATATTTGTGTTACATTTTACTAGTCAGGACCTAGCACAGAGGGGCAAACAATTAACTTTTCTAGATGATAAATTAACTGGCACATCAAAATTTTTTTCATAGGGTATGTTTGTTCCTTGTCCTGTGTAAATAATTATTAGAACTGTTTTCTATTTTCATTGCTCATTCCCTTTATAATAATATCTAATGCCTTGCTAAAACAGTTGCATGGCTTATATACATGGTTTCAATGCATTTTCAGTTCTTTTTATAGATGCATATGTGATCCAAGAAACTGGCCCATTACCTTCAAATTAATAATAAATGCTACTCAGGGATCAAAATGATGTTGTAAGCTGTACAGATGATTCCAAGCTGCACTAATTCTTAGGATGTGCTGTGAGGGATGGCTCCATAAAATGTACATAAAAGCGGCACACCATATAGAAGTCTGACAGGGGTCATAACAAAGTCAATACAATAAATATATGATATCTAAGGTAGCAAACAAACTTTGCCAAGGGAATTGACGTCAAGCTGTACAAAGTTGTTATCATCAGTAGGCTCTGTTTGGTAGGAGACGTCAGGCTTAAGACTAATGCTTCTAATGCGTTTATGATTATGGTTATATAAGGTGTTTGCATATTGCAGGATCTATCTGCTCTATACTGTTTTTCAGACGTAATTATTACTTATAAGTATTAATATACAGTTATATTGCCCAGGACAGGAGTCTCCAAACTTTCTAAACAAAGGGCCAGTTTACTGTCTTTCAGAATTTTGGGGGACCGAACTGTGGCCAGTGTGAGTAGAAAATGTCCTGGTGTCAATGGAAGTAAACAATGCTCCATCATTGGTATTAGGGGAAAGAATAGTGATCTATCATTGGTGTCCAGGCAGGAATAATGCCCCACTTTTGGTGTCAGTCTGAGGAATACTGTCTCCTATTAGTGGAAGGAATACAGGGAAAAGGAGGGAAAGCCTGTTTTAAGGCCCCCCTTTTCCTTATGGGATTGTGACAGGGGCAGTTTCAAGCCCTCCCTCTTGCTGTAACTAGTGAGTGGGTTCATTATAGGTCAAATAGGTCAGAGGTAAAACTGGAATATTCTAATTTTAGGGTTTTGGGTTTTATTGGTTAAAAGAGATCACATGACCCGTGGAAGCTTCTAGAAACCTGTGGGTACCCTATTAAAAAGGGCTTCCTCACAGGGTTTGTGGCCAGTCGCCTGAGGAAAAAACATCCAGCGGAGCTTAGGGCTATAATACTGAGCTCTAATGCATTAGCCCGCTGGATTTTTTTCCTGTCAGCGACATGAAGACCTTTTTAAGGCAGCTTTTGGAACGCGCGGAAGCTGAGAAGGGGGAAGACTGGCTGCGGCAGTGCTTAGCCTTATCATCGGATCAATTGGCCGCGGTGGTGAATGCCGGGTCGACCTCGGGTGAGCTGCTGGAGCCTACAGATGTAGCGGCCATCCTGCAGGAAGAAGAAATGTCTGAAGCGAAGTTTCCAGTTCCTGGTTGGAGGGTCATTGCTGTCACCGAGGAGGAGAGAGAAGAGGTAGGTGTAGCAGAAGATGGAACAGCAGGTGGAGCAATGGGCAGAGCTCTAGGAGGAGCCCAAGGCAAGCAGCTTAGCAAGCGACAGCATGTGAGGCGCTGAAGATTTTCTCCCTCCCCACCCAGACGTGAGGCGGCAGTCAGAGCGGAGCCAGCCCATCGCAACAAGCGGCGGCTTGCGCAGAGTTATGCAGTGGGCGGAGCCAGCAGGTGCAGAGGAGCCAGGAGGTTGCCTAGCGACAGGATGCTTTCTGCTCAGCAGCTGATTTCTAATTCTTTTTCCACAATGTGCAGTGCGGCAGAGCGGAGAAGCGTCCACACTAAGTGGTTCAGCAGGATTCACCCAGCAGGGAAACAATCCAGTTGTGTGCAACGTTCCGGTGATTTCTTCATCTCAACAGCGAGATGCAGCTGAGAATCTGGTTTCTACAAATTCTGGTGAATCTCAGCAACTTAGTTTGTTATGTGAATTGTCATCTTCTCTTTCTATTCTAGTGAAGGAATTACATTCTAAATCTGTTCGTCTTCCCCAGCAAAGGGTTCTTCTGATCCTGCTGCTTCAGTTTGGGCAGCGGGATTAGGTGGTAATAATGAAAATTTACATCAAGGTTTAAATTCTCCCTCTACTGAGAGTGACAAAATGGTGCCCTTTAATACTGGTTTGGTCCCTAAATCTCGTTTAAAGGAAACAATACCCTGTGTATTGTCTCCTTTAGGTTTTCACCTACCTTTAGGGAGAAAGGAAAAAATTTGGACGGGTGAATTAGTAGATGTTTTACCCCTATTACCATCAGTTAAGGAATACATATTGAAATTAGAGAGAAAGGACGATGGGAATGCAGAAGATAGACGCAGGCCAGTGGACAAATCGTTTGCTAATTGGTTACAGGGGATGTGTATATATGCTAGTGTTTTATGTGAGAGATTTTCAGAAAAGAGCCCTGGTATTTTTCAGCATATAGATATTATACAAGAAGCTTACAAGAATTTTGGGGCTTTTCCTGGTAACCTTTTTGTTCCGCCTCGACCCAGTTTCTCTAGACCATCCTTACCAACTACCAATGCTAGCACGCCTATGCAATAGAAAAAAGGCATCTGTTTTGCTTACAATGATAGTATGTGTAAATGGCATGCTAATTGTAAGTATAAGCATGAATGTGCTCTATGCGCTGGTGCACACCCTGTGTCTAAATGTTTTAGGAAAATGTCATACAATCATCAATCACAGCCTAACAGAGAGCTTTTTCTTAAAAGCAGCCACCCCAGTGAAATTGGAAAGCATCCTTCCCTGGCTTCAATGTTACCCAAATCAACAGAAAGCAATAATATTAATTGATGGCTTTTCTAATGGTTTTCTTCTTCCACCATTTGAAGATTCAGGTTGTTCTATGGTAAAGAATCTTTCTTCAGTTGCGGATCTATCACAGGTGGTGGAAGAAAAGTTACAAAAATAGCTTCGGGAGGGCAGGATTTCAGGCCCCTTTGATTCCCTGCCCTTGAAAGATTTTCGATTATCCCCTTTGGGGCTGGTACCTAAAAATGAACCTCATTTTTACCATTTAATCCATCATTTATCTTTTCCTCGGGTTATTCTTTAAATGATCAGAGAGATAATGATCTTTCTTCAGTTAATTATACCTCTTTTGACAGTGCAATACAGAAAATTAGATTATTGGGTAACAACGCTTTATTAGCTAAGGCTGATGTAAAAGCAGCTTTTCGGTTGCTCCCTATACATCCAAGCTGTTTTAACTCCTTGGGTTTTCATTTTGCTGGTAAGTTTTATTTTGACAGATGTCTTCCAATGGGGTGGTCGTTTTCTTGTTTTTATTTAGAAACTTTCTCTACTTTTTTAGAATGGGTTGTTTCGGTCAAGTCGGGTTCATCTAATACACTAACTTGGTGATTTTATCTTCATGGGAGCCGCAAATTCGGAGCAATGTATTTTTGTTGAACATTTTCTGTGAAACTTGTGCTGAATTTGGGGTTCCATTAGCTGGGGAAAAGACAGTTTTACCCACAACATGCATTGAGTTTTTAGGTATCACAATCAATACTGTTGAAAACGAGTTTAGGCTCCCTTTAGAGAAGATTAAAAAGATTACCAAGCTGCTGTTTTCATTTATCAGAAAAAAGAAGATACTGTTAAAAGATATGTAGTCATTATTAGGACATTTAGCTTTTGCTACTCGGGTATGGCCAATAGGTAGAATATTTTCTAGAAGGCTTTATATGGCTATTTCTGGTCCGAAGAATCCAATTTCACATATAAGGTTGACCACCGATTTAAAAGTAGATATGTTGATTTGGTGTAATTTCTTAAGCCATTTTAAGGGAAAAACATTTTGGCAACAGGGATTTATTGTAGATAGCGACTTTCAATTATATACTGATTCTGCAGAATCCGTTGGCTTTGGAGCTATTTGGGGCACTCATTGGTGTTCGGCTCCATGGCCTGCTGATTGGATAAGCAAAGGTTTTTGTAGCAATCTAGTGGAATTGTTTCCTTTAGTAGTGGCCATTGAGATTTGGGGAGGGCATTTTGCAAATAGAAGGCTCCTGGTTAGCACTGATAACAGGGGTGTTCTGTTTGCTGTTAATTGCCTCTCTTCAAGGTCACCACTGGTTATTTCTCTTCTGTGCTATATAGTGTACCAGTTTCTTTGTTTCAATATTTGGATCAAGGCTCAATATATTTCAGGTAAGTAGAATACACTTGCAGATGCACTTTCTCATTCACAGATGGAGCGTTTCTTTTTCCAGTTACCCACGGCAGATTCTCAAGATACGCCATGTCTTCAACGTGTATGGGAAATAATTTAGTTTCTGACTATATTAAAGGATCGCTAGCTTCTTCTTCATGGGTTGGTTATGAATCTTCATGGATGTTATGGTTACAGTTTCTGAACTCTAATAACATGGACATGTTTTTGTGTTCGGAATATGTAGTTTTGTTATTCTTAGACTCACTAATTAGTAACCATTATTCCTGGCCTCATATATACAATACGCTGTCTGGCATTTCCTTTTTTCAAAAAATAAACAATCTGACATCTTGTCTGAGTTTCTTTACAGTTCGTCAAGCATTAAAAGGATACAAGAAAGGTACTTTTTCCCCTGATGATAGGAGTCCTATTACCCCTGATGTTCTTTCCTCTTTATGCATGAGGACTAATTCAGTTTGTTTTTAGATATATGAGGCTATACTTTTTAATGCAGGTATTTACTTTAGCTTTTTTCGCAGCATTGCGCATTTCTGAAATAATTTCTATCAATAACAAGAACCCTACGGGGTTACTGCAATGACATGTGATTATGAAAAAAGAAAAACTAAACTTTTTATTTGTTCCAGCAAACCTGATCAATTGGGCAAAGGTACCTGACTTAATTTATCTTCATTCCCTGGTTCGCATATTTGCCCGGTGATGCGTATGCAGACTTATTTAGCTACTCGCCCTGATGTGGGGAGTCTTTTATTTATACATGCGGATGGATTACCTTTGACAAAATTCCAATTTAATAAAGTTTTAGCTAAATGTTGCCAGTCTTTGCAGTTAAAGGATACATAAAAAAAATGTCGTCATATTCTTTTAGAATTGGAGCTGCTATGGAAGCTGCTAGAATTGGTCATGATTCCAAGGATATTAAAACATTGGGCAGATGGAAATCTGATTCTTATAAATTGTATGTTCGACCTTAACGTGTTGTTTGATTAATTTTATAGGTCACCCGAGAGTGGTCTTCCTGATTGGACACTCGTTCATTTATTGGGCGCACAAGAGAGCTGCATCTCGTTCATACTCTACTAATCTTGGATTGGATTCTTCATTTCAAGTTTATTGGTTTGGGAGACGGGGTATGTTGTGGGAGGAATTGTTAATTGAATTTGGTAGAATTTTGTTAGTTTGTCCTGCCCCGGGTATCCCTTTAATACATTTGGGAGACAATGATGTTGGTCAACAAAAAACTCTGGATTTAATTTTGAATATCCAGCATGCTATTCATCAAATTAAGCTATCTTTTCCTGATTTAATGGTGTTTTTTTCGGAAATTGTACCACGGTTGAGGTGGATTGAATCTTTGATGTTGAAACCATTAGAAAAAGTATGTAAGAGAATTAATAAAGCCATGTAAAAGTTCATGTGCCCAGTTTATGGGTTGTCTTTTCGACATGTGGATTTAGAGGGTGGGCTTCCGGGCCTATACCGGGATGATGGGGTCCATTTGTCAGAAATTGGCCTGGACATACTAAATTTAGATTTCCAGACTAGTATTGAATTGACCGCAGGCTTTTGGGGGGGTGTGACAGGTGGGGTGTCTTGAAATGTCACCCACCTGTCGGTTTGGGAAAGTTGTTGATAAAAAAAATGGAAATATAAAATGTAAGTATTGGAAGTTTATTTCAGCTTGAGTCAGAGTGGCTGAGCTGGGTGTGTTTTAGAAAAGGAGTTATATGTATTAATGCTGATATACATTTTATTAAAGTTATATGGTATTAAAAAATAAAACAATGATAATTAGCCGCAGCCAAAATTATATTCCAAAAAAAAAAAAATGTTAATGTTAAAAAAATAATAATAATTTTATATATATATATATATATATATATTATTATTATTATTATTATTATACGAGATTTATATAGCGCCAAAAGTTTACTCAGCGCTTTACAATGTATAAGGGGGACAACACAATTACAGTACAATACAAAAGGTACAGGAGGGCCCTGCTCGTAGAGCTTACATTCTAAAAGGGAGGGGGTGGTGGTACAAAAGGTAATAGCTGCAAAGAATGATTTGATGGGATTGGCTCAGGGACAGTTATGTGGGTGTGGGATAGGCTTCCCTGAATAAATGAGTTTTCAAGGATCTCCTAAAGGTGGACAGGGTAGGGGCTGATCGGACATACTGGGGCAGGGAATTCCAGAGGATGGGAGAGGCTCTGGAGAAGTCCTGAAGGCGAGCATGGGAGGAGGTAACAAGGGAGCTAGAGAGCAGGAGGTCCTGGGAGGAGCGAAGGGGGCGATTTGGGCGATATCTACAGATGAGGTTGGTGATGTAGATGGGGGCGATGTTGTGAATGGCCTTGTATGTTATGGTTAGCATTTTGAATTTTACACGGTGGGGTAGGGGAAGCCAGTGAAGGGATTGGCAGAGAGGAGCAGCAGTCACGGATCGATTAGTGAGGTGTATTAGTCTAGCAGCAGCATTCATAATAGACTGAAGGGGGGATAGCCTGCTTAAGGGTAGGCCATTAAGGAGAGAGTTGCAATAGTCGAGGCGGGAAATAATCAAAGAGTGAATAAGTTGTTTTGTAGTGTCATTAGTCAGAAAGGGTCGAATTTTGGAGATGTTGCGGAGGTTAAGGCGGCAGGATTTAGCCAGTGATTGGATATGGGGGCTGAAGGAGAGGTCAGAGTCAAGGATTACACCTAGGACTCTGGCATGTGTGGAGGGACCAATGGTTGTGTTGTTGATATTAATGGTGAAGTCACAGGAGGGGGACCGTGAAGGAGGAAATATAACAAGCTCAGTTTTAGAAAGATTAAGTTTGAGGAAGTGGTGTGACATCCATACCGATATGTCATTCAGCAAGTTTGAGATCCGTGAGGAGATAGTGGGGGTGAGTTGGGGAGTGGAGAGATAGATCTGTGTGTCATCGGCATAGAGATGGTATTGGAAGCCATGGGAGGTGATCAACTGGCCCAGGGAAGAGGTATAGAGTGAGAAAAGGAGAGGCCCAAGGACAGAGCCTTGGGGTACCACAACAGAAAGAGGAAGGGGAGCGGAGGAGATGGAGTTGTAAGTGACGCTGAAAGTGCGCTGAGATAGGTAGGAGGAGAACCAGGATAATGCAGAATCACGGAGGCCAAGGGAGTGTAATTTGCTGAGGAGCAGCAGGTGGTCAACTGTGTCAAAGGCAGCAGAGAGGTCTAAAAGTATGAGTATGGAGTAGTGGCCATTGGTTTTGGCAGTTATTAGGTCATTGGTGATTTTTAGTAGGGCAGTTTCAGTCGAATGTTGTAGGCGGAAGCCAGACTGTAGGGGGTCGAGAAGGTTGTTGTCCGTGAGGTAGCGACTCATTTGGTCATGAACAAGGCGTTCGATGAGCTTGGAGGCAAACGGGAGAAGGGAGATAGGTCTTAAGTTATTCAAACAGGTGGGGTCTAGTGAGGGTTTTTTGAGTATGGGGGTAACCAGTGCATGTTTGAACGGGGAAGGAAAGGTGCCGGAGGAGAGGGAGAGGTTGAAGATGTGGGTTAGGGAGTTGAGGATAGAGTGGGAAGGTGGTCGCAGCAATTGAGAGGGGACAGGGTCCAGGGAACATGTAGTGAGGTGGGCCATGGAGAGGAGTTTATCAACTTCTTCTGTGGTAACTGGGCAAAAGGAGGAGAGTATTGAGTGTGGTGTTGGACCTGATATGTTGGGTAGGGGAGGAATTTTAATGCTGGATATCTCCTTGCGAATTGTGTTGATTTTGCTATTGAAGTGGTTGGCAATATGTTGAGCGGTAAGCAAGTTGGTGGGAGGGGGCAGTGGGGGGTGAAGTAAGGAATTAAGGGTAGAAAAGAGTTGACGAGGTTTGGATGAGAGGGTTTTGATGAGAGTGTTGTAATAGGTTTGTTTAGCAGTGTGGAGGCAGGAGTTGTATTTGAGAAGGACAGATTTGTAGAGGGTAAAGTCTTGCAGGGATTTAGATTTACGCCATGCTCGCTCAAGAGCACGGCTGCGTCTCTTGAGACTTCTGGTGTCGTCTGTTTGCCAGGGTTGTGGCAGATGGGGCCTGGTTCTGCGTGTAGAAAGAGGAGCAAGTACGTCTAGGGAGGATGACAACGTGGTGTTGTAGATGGAAGTGGTTAGGTCTGGGCAGGACAGGGGTGCGATTTTGTCATAAAGGCCATCAGTAGCAGAGTGAAGAAGGGAAGGTTTGAGGTTGCGAAGGTTCCTGCGGGTAGTGGTTTGTGGGTTGGCAGCATGGGATATAGGAGACAAGGAGAGTGTGAAACGGATAAGGTTGTGATCAGAGAGAGGAAAGGGTGCGTTGGAGAGATTGCAGGGAGTGCAGCGATGGGAGAATACAAGGTCAAGAGTGTTGCCGTTGGAGTGAGTGGTGGTTTGTGTCCATTGTGTTAAGTTAAAAGAGGAGGTTAAGTTGAGTAGTTTAGAAGTGGTAGCATTATTAACATTGATTGGAATGTTAAAGTCACCTAGGATGATGGCAGGCACTTCAGATGAGAGAAAATAGGGTAGCCATGTAGAGAAGTCATCCAGAAAGCGTGACACTGGTCCAGGAGGCCGATAAATGACTGCGACCCTCAGACAAGCTGGAGAGAAAAGACGAATGCAGTGCATTTCGAAAGAGCAGGTGGAAAGAGAGGGAGGTGTGGGCAGTACCTGGAAGGTGCATTGTGGGGAGAGGAGAAGTCCGACACCACCTCCTTTTCGTCAACTGGGTCTGGTGGAGTGAGTCCAGAGAAGGCCACTGTGCGACAGTGCAGCTGGAGAGGTAGTATCAAATTCCTGGAGCCAGGTTTCAGTTATAGCAAATAGATCAAGGGATTTGGAGAGGAAAAGGTCATTGACAGAAACTAGTTTGTTGAAGACCGAGCGGGCATTCCAGAGGGCACATGAAAGAGGGGGGCTGACTTGTGGAATCAGGGGAATTGGGATGAGAAGGTTGAAGTTGCGACTACTGTTGGAGGAGGTAGATGGCCGATCTTGGCGTTGGAAATTGGGTGTGGGAGGGCCGGGGTTTGGTGCGATGTCCCCAGACATTAGGAGTAGTAGGAGGGTGAGGGTGGTAAGGCGGGAGTGGGATTTATAGGAGCGCAGATGCTGTGGTGGAATGGACGTGGTGATACTGTGTGGGCTTAGAATGAGCAGGAGGTGGTAAGTGGAGTAATATTGAGTGGGCAGAAGAGAGGGAGTTATATAAAGGTTGGGGGCTGGAGAGGGGGGGTAAAGTAATGAGAGTTTGAGGAGAGAGGACGTTATAACAAAGATTAGTGTGAGCATTTTAGAGGGTGGGGACAGGCTAATAGAAGGAAGGCTGAGGAAAGTTAGTGAATGAAGTGGAACTTCCTGTATATATATATATATATATATACATGAAATAAAAGATCTTAATTAATTTTGGTGTGATGTTTATTTATTATGTCCATGTCGTACTGTCTATGATCCCATACAGGGAAAAGGAGGGAAAGCCTGTTTTAAGGCCCCCCTTTTCCTTATGGGATCTTGACAGGGGCAGTTTCAAGGCCTCCCTCTTGCTATAACTAGTGAGTGGGTTCATTATAGGTCAAATAGGTCAGAGGAAAAACTGGAATATTATAGTTTTAGGGTTCTGGGTTTTATTGGTTAAAAGAGATAACATGACCCAAGGAAGCTTCTGGAACCCTGTGTGTACCCTATAAAAAGGGCTTCCTCACAGGGTTTGTGGCCAGTCGCCCGAGGAAAAAACATCCAGCGGAGCTTCCCACCCAATTCCCCCCCCCCTTTTTTTCGTCGCGGCTTTATATATTAATCAAATATAATTGGTATCCAGCTTGAGTCTAAGTGGCTGAGCTGGGGAAAGCTGTTGATAAAAACCCCAGATGATGTCCTTTTAGAGACGAAACGTGTCGGACCGGTCCCCACTGCTGCTTACATTGTTCTACAGCACTGTTTTTACCTATACCCATGTGAGTGGTTTTTCATTTTAATAAATATACCTCTGTTTTATGGAATTACGCTATGGTCCTTTTTCGTTTCCTTTCCAATACTCTCCACATGTCTATGGATTTTTGAGCTGTTGGTTTGCCTGTGGTGCCATTTCACCCATGATTCTACTCGGTTGCTACCCGCATATACCTGTTTGATGGCATCTACCTATGGTCCATCCATTATATAACAAGCCTGTTTCACACACAGAGCGTATGCCCTAGTGTGTTCAAACGATCTGGTAAGCCTTCCCTTCATCCGGTGGTGGTCTTTTTCACGAGTGTATATAGTCACTATTTGCAAAGACTTCATTGCACTTGATTGGGAACAGATTTATATCTACCTTTATTTATGGACTTATTTTATTGAGTGTGTATACTATCATTTCCACTATATACACGTTGTGCATAACTGTGCATACCATGATTTATATTTTATGCATGTTGTCATTTTACTGTTATTTTTGATATTTGTTTGAATTGCATCAGAGCACTTCTATCTCTAGCGCTACACTTTGTTATCTTAGTTCCTGGAGTCAAGGCAAAGAACAGAAATTACCATGCGTCTCGTTCGGGGGTAGCGCTACATTTCATTATTTCTTT
Organism: Lithobates clamitans; assembly: GCA_037952925.1. Taxonomy (NCBI): domain Eukaryota; kingdom Metazoa; phylum Chordata; class Amphibia; order Anura; family Ranidae; genus Lithobates; species Lithobates clamitans. The sequence goes on from JBBGZY010001155.1 coordinate 389,774, forward strand.
TTTTCTATTGATTGAACTTGATGTACTTTTTTCAATCGTGGTAAGAATGTAATTATAATGCACAGAATATATCTGGTTATAATATATTACACAACCACACAAGCCATTTTGAAATTCAATGAGATTACTTTTCTGTTTTAGTTTGCCACAAGCGTCTCAGAAAATATTTATTCCTCATAACCATGGCAGCAGAACTTTCCTGACTCCTCACCTAGGGCTAATGGAACTGGTTCACTAGTTGTGCTAGCTACCTGCTTCTCTGAATACTACCCTTAAGGGGAATGTTATTAGCAGCCTATTTCATAGAATGTGGCATACACATCAACATCCTTAGGATGCTTTGCATGTCTAAAAGACTTGTGGAGGAGTGCAAAGCAATAGACTCCCTTTAACACTTGAAGGTTGTTTGTGTCAAACCTGAATAAAGGTCATACTTTTAATCAAGTTGAAGAGTGACAGAACATGCAAAGTACAGTGACAGAACAAGAAAAGATTTATAAAAAAAAAACAGCCTACCTCTTCTTTAGAAAGCCTGCCTCTGATCTACCTTTGTTTTCTTAGTTTCAAAACAGCAGTGATGGACAAGTCAAAATTTGCAAACCCAAATTTAGAGGCAAATCACGATGAAGTCTATGGGGAGGCAAACCTTGTTAAATTCTGGCAATTTTTTAGGGCTAATAGGCAAACTATTGTAAAGAAAAATCATTAGAAGCTGGTACATGTGATACATGTACCAATCAAAAAATATTAAAAAAAGACAGACTTTTCAGGCAGCTTTCAGATTAACATTGAAAATACAAAAATCCTTTACATGGCATGCTTGTCTTTACAGTGAGGGAAAAAAGTATTCAATCCCCTGCTCATTTTGTACGTTTGCCCACTGACAGAGAAATGATCGGTCTATAATTTTAATGGTAGGTTTATTTAAACAGGGAGAGACAGAATAACAACAAAAAAATCCAGAAAAACGCATTTCAAAAAAGTTATAAATTGATTTGCATTTTAATGAGTGAAATAAGTATTTGATTCCCTATCAATCAGCAAGATTTCTGGTTCCCAGGTGTCTTCTATACAGGTAACGAGCTGAGATTATATTAATCTCAGATTGCTACCTGTATAAAAGACACCTGTCCACAGAAGCAATCAATCAATCAGATTCCAATCTGTCCACCATGGCCAACACTAAAGAGCTATGCAAGGATGTCAGGGACAAGATTGATGACCTACACAAGGCTGGAATGGGCTACAAGACCATCACCAAGCAGCTTGGTGAGAGGGTGACAACAGTTGGTGCGATTATTTGCAAATGGAAGAAACACAAAATAACTGTCAATCTCCCTCGGTCTGGGGATCCATGCAAGAGCTCCCCTTGTGGAGTTTCAATGATCATGAGAACAGTGAGGAATCAGCACAGAACTACACAGGAGAATCTTGTCAATGATCTCAAGGCAGCTGGGGCCATAGTCACCAAGAAAACAATTGGTAACACACTACGCCATGAAGGACTGAAATCTTGCAGTGCCCGCAAGGCCCCCCTGCTCAAGAAAGCACATGTACAGGCCCGTCTGAAGTTTCCTATTGAACATCTGAATGAAAAATTTTGTGAGAAAAATAGATTTCTCTCAACCAACAGCGTGAATGGGAATGATTCCTTAACCACTTCAGCCCCGGAAGATTTGGCTGCTCAATGACCAGGCCATTTTTTGCGATACGACACTGCGTCGCTTTAATTGACAATTGTGCGGCCGAGCGACGTTGTACCCAAACAAAATTGACGTTCTTTTTTTTCCCACAAATAGAGCTTTCTTTTGGTGGTATTTGATCACCTCTGCAGTTTTTATTTTTTGCGCTATAAACAAAAGAAGAGTGACAATTTTGAAAAAACACAATATCTTTTACTTTTTGCTATAATAAATATCCCACATTTTTTATCAAAAAAACTAATTTTTTCCTCAGTTTAGGCCAATATGTATTCTTTGGTCCCTTTCACACGGGGCTGTCCGTTTTCACTACTCTGCTTGCTCAGCGGGGATCGCCCTGTTGATCCCCGCTGAGCTGGTGGATGACAAGTCCGTCTCTGCACTCTGTGCAGGGACGAACCTGTCAGAGAGTCCGCTCTCCCCTATGGGGGGATTGGATGATTACAGACCGCCTGTCCGTTTTCATCCGACCCGCCAGCCGGATGGAAAATAGGACATCCATTCATCTGAATTTTGCAGCGCGGATCAGATTGGGGTGGATCGGATGTCAGCGGACATGTCACCGTTGACATCCAACGCTCCATGGAGCTGTATGGAGCAAACGTTCAGATCCGCCTGAAAAAACTGACAGGGGGATCTGAACGGTCCGCATGTGTGAAAGGGGCCTTATACATATTTTTGTTAAAAAAAATCGCAATAAGCGTATATTGATTGGTTTGCGCAAAAGTTATAGCGTCTACTTTTGACACATTTTTGGGGCCATTGACAATTATACAGCGATCAGTGCTATAAAAATGCACTGATTACTGTATAAATGTCACTGGCAGGTAAGGGGCTAACACTAGGGGGCGATCAAGGGGTTAACTGTGTTCCCTAGGTGTGTTCTAACTGTAGGGGGGATAGCACTGTCTAGGGGGAGAGAGAGATCGGTGTTCATACTTAGTATGAACACACGATCTGTCGCTATTCCCCTGAAAGAACCAGGATCTGTGTGTTTATACACACAGATCCCGGTTCTCGCTCTGTCACGAGCAATCGCGGGTACCCGGCGGTCATCGCGCCCGCGGGCACTTGCATCGGCTCCGGTGCTCACGCTGCAGCGCGTGCACGCCCCTAGTGGCCAAAAAGGTGAAGCGATGTAAGGTAACGTTGTTTTGCCTAACCGTGCCATTCTGCCGCAGTAAAACTGCGGTGGCTGGTCGGCAAGCAGTTGAACTTTTATGATGATCAAGCAACATAACTTGGGAGAAACATAAACAATCATAGCGCAATAAGTTTGATGCCAGTGTATACAAGCAAATAAATAAAGCGATGCACACTTACATGAGGTTGTGTTATAAGTTAGTTCTTCCAGCCACGGTGTGCATTTCAAAACACAAGGATCAGGAATCAGCAAATCAGGATATGACGTCTCACAAAGTTTATTAGTTTAAGACTCTGGTGAGTTTGCATTTCTTATGTACAATTTGTGGTGGAGCACTACTTGAAGAATGTTATTTGCCATTTTTTTTAATCACGGTGATTGGACTTTTTTCTTTGTAATATATTGAAGAATGTTATTTGGACTATTTTTGCACATATTTATATTCCTTTGTAAAAAAAAAAAACTTTCTTGGAAATATTTTGTTTTTATGAATTTATCACAAATGTTAAAAATATGAAGGTGTATATATGTATATATGTGTATATATGAGGTAGCACTATACCTATACCTTGTCTCTTATATTCACACATTTGGAGTGGGGAGTATCCACTCCTAAAGGGGCAGCTTTACTCATTGTTATTTCACTAATTTTACGGCACCATTACTTGTCACGTTATTTTAACATCAGAATGATTCAGAGGAAAACTGGGTGAAAGTTCTGTGGTCAGAGGAGACCAAAATCAAGCTCTTTGGCATCAACTCAACTCGCCGTGTTTGGAGGAGGAGGAATGCTGCCTATGACCCCAAGAACACCATCCCCACCGTCAAACATGGAGGTGGAAACATTATGCTTTGGTAGTGTTTTTCTGCTAAAGGGACAGGACAACTTCACCGCATCAAAGGGATAATGGGCGGGACCATATACAGTCAAATCTTGGATGATAACCTCCTTTCCTCAGCCAGGGCACTGAAAATGGGTCGCGGATTGGTATTCCTGCATGACAATGACCCAAAACACACGGCCAAGGCAACAAACAAGTGGCTCAAGAAGAAGCACATTAACCTCCCTGGCGGTTTTCCCGAGTGTGGCTCGGGGTTAAAATTCTGCACCATTAGCGGTAACCCCGAGCCACACTCGGGATTACATCGCAGGATCCTGGTGCCTTCTTACTTACCTTGTCCCCGGGATCCTGCGATGTCCCCCGCAGTGTCCGCGGGCTGTGTCATGTTCCGAAGCCTCTCCGTGCCAGGCTCCGTTCCCTGCGAGTGTCGCGACGCACGGGGGCGGAGCCTGGCGGCAAATTCAAAAAACTGTAAAAATCATAACACATACAGTACTGTAATCTTACAGATTACAGTACTGTATGAAATCATTTCACATCCCATTTGTCCCCAGTGCTCTGGCCCATGCCCTGCATGCAGTTTTATGTTGCATATACTGTTCTTTCTGCCTGGAAACTGGAGATTGTCCATAGCAACCAAAAAGTGTCCCTTTACGTCAAAAATGGCTTTAGACCAGCTAGAAAACAGCGATAGTAAATTAGAACACTTGCAGAATTGAGCGATAGTGAATCGTGTGGAAATTTATTTTATTACTATTTATTTTTATTTTTTTTAATTATTATTTTTTTTTTATTATATTATAATTTATGTTTTTGTGTTTCAAACTTTATCATACCCGGGATATCTACTAGACTCTGGTTTGGACAGATTTAAGTGTGTTATTGTTAAGAATTACAGACCTACAATATAAAACGCCAAATTTCCATGCAAAATAATTGTACCGCTTTCAGCACCTAAAATCAGAAAGAATCATACCGCCAGGGAGGTTAAGGTCATGGAGTGGCCTAGCCAGTCTCCAAACCTTAATCCCATAGAAAATATGTGGAGGGAGCTGAAGGTTCGAGTTACCAAACGTCAGCCTCAAACCCTTAATGACTTGGAGAGGATCTGCAAAGAGGAGTGGGACAAAAACCCTCCGGAGATGTGTGCAAACCTGGTGCCCAACTACAAGAAACGTCTGACCTCTGTGATTGCCAACAAGGGTTTTGCCACCAAGTACTAAGTCATGTTTGGTGAAGGGGTCAAATACTTATTTCACTCATTAAAATGCAAATCAATTTATAACATTTTTGAAATGCGTTTTTTTTAATGTTTGTTATTATTCTGTCTATCACTGTTAAAAACCTACCATTATAATTATAGACTGATCATTTCTTTGTCAGTGGGCAAACTTACAAAATCAGCAGGGGATCAAATACTTTTTTCCCTCACTGTATGTGTACGTGATTATGCAGAAAAGTATGATTTTTATACTCCTCTAATTCTTTTCAGTTTGGAAAAAGGCATTTTTAGGTGGGCTTTAGTAATTTTATCAAGGTAATAAACTTGCTTAGGCTGGCAAAAAGCAATGGGTCAGTAGCTTGCTGAGGCTGCTTCTGTTCACACTGATGTGAACTTATTGCAATTTTTTTTATCAAAAATATGTATAAGAATACATATCGGCCTAAACTGAGGAAAGAAATTTGTTTTTTTATATATTTTTTGGGAATATTTATTATAGCAGAAAGTTTTAAAAAATTGGGTTTTTCAAAATTGATGATCTTTTTTTGTTTATTGCGCAAAAAATAAACACCACTGAGGTGATTAAATACCACCAAAAGAAAGATCTATTTGTGGGGAAAAAAGGGACACAAATTTTTTTTGGTTACAGCGTCGCACGACCGCACAATGTAAATTGTAAAAAGTGCTCTGGTCAGGCAGGGGGTAAAATCTTTCCAGGCTGAAGTGGTTAATTACACTTTAAAAAATGTCTCTAATTTGTATTCTCTCTGGTTGATTTGTATTTGCAAAATACAGTTATGCTGGAGTTAACCATATTGGCCCTTATTATATAGCAATATTTAGGTATGTCACCAGGGAACCCTGCCCGAAATAAGTGTTTGTAGCAAGAACAATTTGTGTGTCATGCAGCAACCATAGCAATTGAAAGTAAAGACTGAATCTGGTCACTGTGGGCTTTTATTCCCCTTGGCAAAACACGCGCCTGCTTAGTGCACTCCAAACATTTGAATGTTTTAAGAAGACATAGAGCTCATGTGTACATACCCTTAGGGAAGAATTGAAATACTTATTTTCAGGTTATTTAGCCTCAAGAATAAACAATGGAAGAAAGTAAAAGTAGAGGTGGGCCCCCAGAGATAAAAATGAGAAGTTTGATTTTATTTTTTAAGTTAGACATGAAAATTAAGGTAAAATAATTGCTTTCTACGGGCCACACATTCTGGTTTACATGCAATATAAAACATTTTCATTATGAGTTGTAGGAGTTCATCCCATTCCAGTGGAGAGAACAACAAAAACGAATTGGCAGAGTCAATGTACAAAAGTGTCAGTTGTTAGGACTTCCACTGTCAGAATAGAATCTGTTCTGATACACAGACATTAAAGGATCTCTGTGTTTTGCCCATGCAGTGTCATTTCGCTCCCCTGCAGCATATACTCACTTTTCCTTTATTCTGCTGTCAGTTTGTTTTGCTGATGGGATTGAAGAAAGATATGTCTGTGCCTACTTGACAGAGCTAAGACAACGCTGAGGTCTCATTCCAAACCCCATGAGACAGCACTGGCATTGTTAAATAGAAGAAAGAGTGTAAATGCTAGCTATTTCTCTTTGCTGCCAGCAGGGCCAGTGCTACCACTAGGCAAACTAGGCAGCCACCTAGGGCGCACTGCTGCCTAGGGCGCCCAGCCACTGGTGCTCCTACTCTCTTCTCTCTGCAGCAAGCAACTAAGTCTTGGCATCAGCAGGCAGCCACCACTCCATTCGTGCATAGTGTCAGACGCACAGCGAAAGACTGTCTGTGTCCCGACTCCTGAATGGATGGAAGCAACCAAACATTCATTGATGGGCACTGGTGAGGCTGCATTTGATGGGCGCTGGTGAGGCTGCATTCAATGGGCACTGTTGAGGCTTCATTCAATGGGCGCTGGTGAGGCTGCATTCGATGGGTGCTAGTGAGGCTGCATTCGATGGGCGCTGGTGAGGCTGCATTCGATGGGCGCTGGTGAGGCTGCTTTCTATGGGCGCTGGTGAAGCTGCATTTGATGGGCTCTGGCGGGCTGCATTTGATGGGCACTTCATTAAAAAGGTGGAGTACACATGGGCAGAGCAAAGGGGTGGAGTCAGGGGTGGAGCAAGGGGGGGGCAGTAAAATTAGGTTTTGCCTAGGGTGTCAAAAATCCTTGCACTAGCTCTGGCTGCCAGTGGCTAACAGAGTGGCAGGGGATCAAAGAGGAATATTTAATAGGTGGATAATATGGGCACAGGGTTTGGAGGGATAGGAGGGCAAGGCTTACCAAGGCACAGTGGGATCATTAATAACCCAATGTGATTGATTTACTAAAACTGGAGAGTGCAATATCTGGTGCAGCTCTGCATAGAAACCAATCAGCTTCCATGTTTTTGGCAAAGCTTAATCGAACAACCTCAAGTTAGATGCACCAGATTTTGCACTCTCTAGTTTTAGTAAATCAACCCCAAAGTATTCTCTCCTCCAGTGCCACACAATGGCAGCAGCACATGTGTACCTTATGCCCCTGGAATTTACTCTTCCCTAAATGAACACTGCTCTGAATGCTTTCCTCTGCCATAAATGGACAGGACTCTTGCTAGGCCTCTGGCTTTCCCCCCCATCTATCAGTGCCTCTTCACTTCATGATGGATAGAACATTACTAGGACTTGGGTTTAACAGAGCTTCACTAGTACCTCTCCAGCTGTGGATAAAGAGAAACTGGCCACACACCACCGCAGAGCTATTGCAAAATGAGTCCTTTTATTGTCTTCTTATCCAGAAAACGTGTGAAATGTGTCAACACACTGTCCGGTTTTGCTTTTCTGCCTATGAAGACAATAAAAGGACCCATTTTGGAAGCTTCATGGTGGTGTGCGGCCAGTTTCTCTTTATCGTTGGCGTTTGTGGTGGCAAGTCGGGACGGGCACCCATGATGGATTGCTATTTTATACTAACCTGAGTGGTATACACATTTTTCTTGGACATTGACCTCTCTAGCTGTGAAAAACAATGAACCACCCATCTTTCTTTTTAGGCATCATCTTTCTTTTTAAGGTTTCACTAAATTACATTATATTTCACCCACGCATAGTTTAACACTCCTTGGGAAAATCTAGCAAATAGAATTAGCGCAGGCCACACAGGGGAGCACTTAGGGAGATCAACAGCATCTCATTAACAACCCCACAGCAAGTATATTGGTACCATGTCAGAGATGTTGAGAGTGAGTACCCCTGGATGTTGAGATAGGATCTGCAGGGGTGAGGGAATGGCACAAGTGGGAGCACTGATATCTGATGAACAGAGGTACAGCTGGTGTTGAACCATTGAGCTGTCAAGTCCAGTTAAGGGTGAAGTCAGGTCCCAAACCACAAGTGGTAGCCGAGGGTAGGACATCAGGACATGAGAGTCATAAAAAGGCAGAAGTCATAAACATAAGGCAGCAAGATACAGATTCACTAGGGAAAAGCGTGGTCAGTAGTCCAAGCCAAAGTTGGTACCGGAGGCAGAAAGTGAACATGAGCAGGCAAGAGTAATCTGAGAGCAAGGTCAGAAAGAAAGCCGGGTCAGTAACAATATCAAGATGTGTATCAAGAACTGGATCACATGAACAAGACTGAAGACCATTAAGCAAAGAGCCAGTGCAGAATTCAGGTTTAAACAGGCTGCTTGGCGGCAGTGGACATGCATGCAAATCCACGCTTGCAATTGCTCATACAACCAAACAGTACACTTTAGCCTGACAGCTGCCACCATATTCCTGACATATATGCTGCTGGAGTGAAGGAAAGTAAATTGACCCTGGCACACTGCCCTGCAATGGATTATATAGCACATCATTGTTCGAGTTCAGGTCCACTTTGAGTCTGTTGTACTTTACACTTTATACATATCATTAAACTTGCGCTACCTTGCACAACTCAATTGTGGCAGCAAAGAGTGGTGAGAATGAGGCTGACCATCTTAGTGCATTCAAATGCTCATTCCCTTTCAGTAATGTTCTGCTGACGAGGATCCATTAAGCCCTGTACCTACACAGTGCCCCACCCTTTCTTACATACATTCAAAATAAGGACATTATTTGGTGTACCTACCTCATCTCAGTAGGAAATCAAGATCATACATCCTCCTCATTGCATAACGTGTTTTCCCCTAGGATCACATCCTACAATTAGCATTTCTGCATGTGGCATAAACAACATGTTTTCCATATAGTCTTTTTGTTTGTTTTCTTCTGTCATATTAAATAACTGTAATTATTTGACTTTGCAGAAGGACAATTCACATGTATACCCACGATACACAGTCAACAGGACATATACCGTATTTATCGGCGTATAACACGCACCGGCGTATAACACGCACCCCAATTTAGGAGGGAATTTTAAGGAAAAAAAACTTTTAGGAGGGAAGTTGAAGGGAAAAAAACTTACATTTAAATGTCCTTCATTGCAGCCTTGTCAGTGCAGCCTTGTCAGTGCAGCCTTGTCAGTGCAGCCTTGTCAGTGCAGCCATGTCAGTGCAGCCTTGTCAGTGCAGCCTTGTCAGTGCAGCCATGTCAGTGCAGCCATGTCAGTGCAGCCTTGTCAGTGCAGCCTTGTCAGTGCAGCCTTGTCAGTGCAGCCATGTCAGTGCAGCCATGTCAGTGCAGCCTTGTCAGTGCAGCCTTCCCCAGTGCAGCCTTCCCCAGTGCAGCCTTCCCCAGTGCAGCTTTACCCAGTGGAGCCTTGTCAGTGCAGCCATGTCAGTGCAGCCTTGTCAGTGCAGCCTTGTCAGTGCAGCCTTCCCCAGTGCAGCCTTGTCAGTGCAGCCTTCTCCAGTGCAGCCTTCCCCAGTGGAGCCTTCCCCAGTGGAGCCTTCCCCAGTGCAGCCTTGCCCCAGTGCAGCCTGGGATCCCCTGTCCCTGCTGTCACATCTTCAAAATCGCGGACCGCGATTTGAAAATGGCGCCGCCGGCGCCGAAGTACACAGAGCCGGTCCTCGGCTCTTTCCGGCGGCTCTCGTTTACTTTCGGCTCCACTCGTAGTCCCGAGCGGAGCTATCCGAACCTACTCGGATAGCTCCGCTCCGGACTACGAGTGAAACCGAAAGTAAACGAGAGCCGCCGGAAAGAGCCGAGGACCGGCTCTGTGTACTTCGGCGCCGGCGGCGCCATTTTCAAATCGCGGTCCGCGATTTTGAACAAGTGACAGCTCGGATCGCAGGGGGATCGGCGTATAACACGCACCTGCAACTTTCCCCTGATTTTAAGGGGAAAAAAGTGCGTGTTATACGCCGATAAATACGGTAATTAAACACGTCCTTTAAAAGAAGAAAAAATGACATTTAAGATTTGTGTGCCTTTGGGTTTTTTGTTTTTTTTTGCTAAGATTTCTTAAGGTAATCCAACATTCTAAGAGAATTTATTGCCAGGATATGAGAGCACTAGGCAGTAAGTCTGGAGCTTAGTTGAATAGACAAAGCTTTGATCGAAAATTAAACAAAGAATTAGATAATAAGGCTTTTGATGCAAGTGTCATTTATCGCAACTCCTCATAATGTTCAGCAGAGCCTCTGACTTCAAGGCAATCTGACTACATCAAAGGCTGGTGAGATTGCTGCCAATGTAACATCCCAGTGAAGAAAGGTCACCTATGCGTGTAGACACATTACAAGTGTTTCAGCAGTTACGAACATACAAATATACCAATACCGGTACAAGAATCATTTTTTTCAATTTTTACATAGTGTCCCCAAGGTAGGTAGATTGTGTATAGTGAGATGTAGGACACAATGGTTTCTGCTTGGTGGAGCAAGAAGATAAGATCTCAGGGTCAAAGTGTCCTGACTACATGTTATGTTTTATTAGCCATGTGGTCTGATAAGGATTTGTCTGGTCTGGAGCAACTGCACTTTGCAAAATGCACAGTCTATTTGCCTTTAGTAAATCAACCCCTATGTGTGTGCATGCGCATTTTTTTCTCTTAACTTCCTACATAGATCAATATAGACAACAAATCAAATACTACCAAAGCAGTCACAGTACTTTTGCAACGAGAGGATTGATCTACACCAATGTTTCACAACTCCAGTCCTCAAGTTCCCCTAACAGGTCATGTTTTCAGGCTTCCCATTATTTTGCACTGGTGATTTGATCAGTTTCACGGTCGCACAAAGTTGACCGAAAATCCGATCGTTCTGAACGTGGTGACGTAAAACACGTACGTTGGGACTATAAACGGGGCAGTAGCCAATAGCTTTCATCTCTTAATTTATTTTGAGCATGCGTGGCACTTTGTGCATCGGATTTGTGTACACACGATCGGAATTTAAACGATCAGATTTTGTTTTTCGGAAAATTTTATATCCTGCTCTCAAACTTTGTGTGTCGGAAATTCAGACTGAAAAAGTCCGATGGAGCCCACACACGATCGGAATTTTCCAACAACACAATCCGATAACACTTTTTCCATTGGAAAATCCGACCGTGTGTACAGGGCATAAGAATTGGTATATTTTGTTGAAGAAGAAGAAGAAGAAGAGACCTCTGAACAAGCCTTCTCAAACATTTATCTGCCCCCTTCCAGGGATTAACCAAGTTCAGATAAATGTTCATAGCCCAAAGATTGATCCTCCCACTCTTTTTTCTTGAAGCTTCAAGAGACAGGCAGGAGCAGTCAACCCCCAGGTTTAAGAACATACCTGACCAGACCTGAAAAATAAATTGATGCTCCACTGAGTACAGCAGAGCCAAAAACTAAATTTAACCAGCTTAGGGCAGGGTGCTACATGTCTTTACACTCAGCTGCAACAAACTTTTGTGTCTTTAGCTGGTTGGTTGAGTTGCTGCAGAACAAGTAAATGTCAATACAAACATAGCTCTATAGACAAAATGATAAATTACATTTGAATTAATAGCAATATGTAAATTATTCTAGAGATTATTAGGTCATCTACACATTTGTTGGTAAATTTAAATGACAATATAAGATTAGATGAGCAATGTGAACAAGAACAGCAACTGATATGTATAATAACTTTGCTCAGCTTGCTTTTATTTAGATGATATCAATTAAAAAATACTGCAATTTGTCTCTCATTGCTAGGCAAAGTAACAGTATCTCTGCAAAGGTACCCTCTGATCCCCTATACTAAAGTTATCAGTGCTCCTTCATTGCTTCCCTTACTCATCCCTCCTGTACAGCCAGAGACAGTACCTTGCACTTCTAGGAAAGGAGGCGTATGTGACCTCTTCCCTTGTGACAGTGCATGAATCTAGTTCCAGTTGTTAGGCCCAAGCACTGTCACAGGTCTGTAGAAATAATATTAATCTTCTTGGCTGCCTATACAATAGAATAATATGAGAATAGAGAATAATATGTTTATAGGGTAGCTTCAACATGCAAAGAGAACAATTTTCAGCAGAGAAAGTTGATTATGTTAGAAATCTTATGTGATCACACTTATTTCCCACTGAAAAGGCCCCTTTCCCTCCATGGCCAGATTATGAGCAACCATATGACCTGAGTGTTCCTGTTTATAGCAGCATATAAATTGGGTGAGATTGTGAGATGGTTGTATCAAACGTTCACATCCCATTGTTTATCTAATGTCTATGGCTAGCTTTATCATGTCAGTCCCTCCTCATTCTCACAACTTAATAAACAAGTCCTCTGCACATGTTATTTACAGGCCCCTCTGCTTCAAGGTTCATCCTTATCCCAGTCTCATATGGCTTGAAAGGTGAAATAAAAGGGATTACTCAGCTACACAAAATGCTTGATTTGGGACCCATTTTTCATACTACAATGCACATTCTGAATGTGTTGGTTATTGGTTAGGTATAACAGCCCTTTCATAAACAAAAAAATGTCATTAAAAAAAGTGTTTTATAGTCTAGGTTAAATTTGCATTCCCTCTAAAGCCAGAGATAACCTTATTATAAAAATCTTTACTTACAAAGTAGATCTGCCAGAATGATAAGCCTCAAAGCAAACAGGTCAATGGTGCTTAATGACAAATGTTTTCAGTCTTGTGTCTTAAGCCGGCCATAGACAGCTGATTCAGCAGGAACCAGCTGAATTTCTAACCAAGTATGGGTAGGCTGGGGGAATCAAGCAATTTTATTTCTCAGGTTAACCTCTTTAGGACCACCCACATTTTACCGTGGACAGGCGGCTCCGACAGGCACACTGACTTGCCTCTTCTGGGTAAAGGGTTCACAGGGAGAAGGAACAAAGAGATTTTTAGTAAAAAGCAGCAGCACACAATACACACATCAACATTTATTAGGCACACACTTAACCCCTTGATTACCACAAGATGTTAACCCCTCCCCAGCCAGTGTCATTAGTACAATGACAGTGTATAGTATTATCACTGATCACTGTATTAGTGTCACTGGTGATGTCAGTGTCAGTTAGTTGGTTCCCACCCAGTGTCTGGTAGTGTCAGGTTGTCCGCCGCACTACCACAGTCCCACTACAAGTCACTGATCACTGACACTACTACTATAAAAAAAAAAGAAAAAAACATTTGAATATACATATATATATATTTATATTTACAGTGGAACCTCGGATTGAGAGTAATGCGGTTAATGAGCGTTTCCCAATACGAGCAATTATTTTTTTTAAATCCTGCCTCGGTTTGCGAGTGTTGTTTTGCAAAACGAGCAGGATTCAAGCCTCTGGGGTGTGCAGTACCACATTTGGCCAGAGGAGCGGGGGCGCCGGGGACACTCAGAGCCATTTGGAAACACTCGGAAATACTCGGAAACACTCAGAAATACTCTGTTCCAGAGTGTTTCTGAGCCTTTCCAAGGGTTTCTGAGTGTATCCGAGCCGTCTCTGTGTATTTATGAGTCTCTCCGCCACCCCCCACCTCTGGCCACATGCAGTATTGCATGCAATAGAAGTCAATGTGGAATGAATTATCTTTGTTTCCATTGACTTCTATGGGGAAACTCGCTTTGATATGCGAGTGCTTTGGATTACGAGCATTCTCCTGGAGTGCATTATGCTCTTAATCCAAGGTTCCACTGTGTATATATATATATATAGATATATATATATATATAAATATCTATATATATATAGAGTGTATATATAGTTGTAGATGTAGATGATATATCTTTCACAGGAACCAATTAATATACCACACAGGATTTTGTTTTTACCAAAGACATGTAGCAGAATAAATTTAGCAGAAATTAGATTTTTTACATTTTTTTATTGAATATGTTTCATAGCAGAAAGTAAAAAATATTGTTTTTTGGGGTTTTTTTTTCTAAATTTTGGATCTTTTTTCATTTATATAATACCAAATTAAAAACCCAGTAGTGATCAAATACCACCAAAAGAAAGCTTTATTTGTGTGAAAAAATTATATAAATGTAATTTGCATATAGTGTTATATGACAGCGCAATTACCAACTAAAGTAGTACAGTGCTAAATAGCAAAAAATGGCCTGGTCATGAACTGGGTAAAACCTTCCGGAGCTCAAGTGGTTAATGTATGACCTGCCATAGAATTATTTGAGTTAATCACAAAACCTTAATCTCAATCACAGTGCTCTAATGAAATAAGACCTACAGGCACAGCAACAATAGCATGGCGTTTTTTTCTATGACATGATATAATACATACATAAAGATGACACATTACGCAGATCCAAGTTTTATGATGGCTGTATGTCTTTTTACGGTGTATCCGTGTTACAAATGGGTCGTATTTAATGTTTAGCCCCAGACCACAGGAAAATGTGAATATAAATGCAAAGAAAATAATTATTGAAAAATCAACCTTGCAAATTACACTAGATGAATTAAATTTGTTTCAGCAGAATGGTTCACTTTTTTAAGTTTCTGCTTGCATCTATTAGAGAATAACTATCAATTAAGATTTATTAAAGTTCTGTGTTCAATTATACAACCAAGATTATTATATATTTTCTTTTTTAACAGTTTTTTTTTTTAATTCTGCATTCTCACAGAAAGGGTCCCCAATCATGTGAACCAACCTAAGATGCAAAGTGTGCATGTACATCTGACAGATATAGCCCAGCAAAATATGTTTCTGATAAATGCAAACAATGAGTGGATCAAGTACACAATGGGGGTTATTTACTAAAGGAAAATTCACTTTGCACTACAAGTGCACTTAAAAGTGCACTTTGAAGTAAAGTCGCTGTAGATCCGAGGGGGACATGCAGAGAAAATAAAAACAGCATTTTAGCTTGCACATGATTGGATGATAAAATCAGCTAAGCTTCCACTCATTTCAGATGTACCCCTTAGATTGAGAGCGACTGCACTTCCAAGTGCACTTGCAGTGCAAAGTGGATTTGCCTTTAGTAAATAACCCCCAATATTTACTATTTGCACAGACTGGAAGAGACTGCTTGCTCAGTGGCCTGTAAAATTACTGTATGGATGAGATCCCTTAGTGAATACTTGATATGGGAGGGATGTTTACAAAGATGTTTCTGGGTCCAGAAAATCCATGCAGTTAAACATTTAACGGCCTGCACAAAAACAGGATAAACCACTGAAAGAGAAAAAGAAGACCCAAGGATCTTAACTTATCTTATTAGACCATTTACCCTATCAGAGGCCCAAACATTTAGCTAATTTAACAATCCATTGAAAAATGTAAATCTGCGTGCAGATCTGAAAAAGTTTTTGGCTCCCAGCTTCTCTCCGCTATTACATAGCAGAAAAGGTTGGAAAAGACATACTGTAGATCTATTCAGTCCAACCTATTTGCATGTCAGTTCCCTGTATATTGTGCACATCAAGGAAGAGATCAAAAAGTTTTTCGAATTTGCCAATACTCTCAGCTTTTACCACTACTTGGGGAAAGGAGTTTCACATTTATTCCTGCTCTGGCTGTAAACAACCCCCTCTGTATTCTCAGATTAAACCTACTTTCCTCTAACCTTAATGCCTAAATCTATTGAAAACTAAAAATAGAAGAATAAGCACAAGGGACATAACTTACAGTAAGTATGATGTGGCCCTTGTCCAGATTCTTCTGCTTTTAGTAGAAATCTTCAGGGGTGTTCATTGGGTGCACTATGTACTGAGTGCAGGGTTGAGGGATGCAAAACATAAATAGTGCAGGGTAGAGGGGTATGCTGTGTACAGAGTGCAGGGTTGAGGGGCGCGTGTGGATAGAGTGCAGGGCTGAGGGGTGTGCTACATACAAATGCATGGTTGAAGGGTGTGCTGTGTACTCCTAAGTTCTTATCAGGGCTGGGCTCAGCCCTTCCTTCTCTGAGCTGGCCGCTCAGCTGTCAGCCAATTGCCAGCTCCCATCGCTCTCCACAGTTACTCAGCTGTTGTTGATATCCTGCTCGTCAGTCCTGCCTACTTAAGCCGTCCAGTCCAGAGGAGCTCTGCCTTCGGCCTGGGTCAACATCACAAGAAACATCTCCTGTGTTCCTATTTAAAGACTGGCTTTGCTGACATCCCTTCTGGCTCTGGATCCTGCTTGCTGTTCCACTACTTTGATCCCTGACTTTTGGCTTGGCTGACTATCCATTCCGCTTACTGAATTTTGGCTATGTTCTTTACTACGTTTGTTCTTTTTATTTTTATTATTAAACAAGTGTGATTTAACTGTACTTCTGTCTCGTTCTGATTTCATGGTTTATGACAGTTCTCCCCCAAGTAAAAAGTTCTTCCCCCTATTCCAGTGCACAGCTCTCTTCCTGTCACAAATACTCTCCCAAAAAAGTATCAGAGTGCAAAAGAGCAGCTACAACTTAACTGGAGGATTGTAGGAAGTGGTTGATTGAAAGGATTGCTGGAAACAAAAGAGACAGTTATAACCCCCCAGATACGGCCAACCTCCCGGAGGTCCTCACACACTGCTGTCTCTAGAGATTTCAGGGAATAAAGCCAAAACTATCCAGCAGGAGACCACTCTGTAAGGTAAACACCAGTGGACCTGCTGCAAAAACTACCCGCGCCCCTGCCAGGAAAGACGATAGAGCCAAGTACCGGAACTTTTTCCAGCACTGGGCTCCTCTCTGGGACATAGATTTGATTCGCCGGGATGCCGGGATTTACAACCATTTCCGAGAGGGTCCCGACAAATCAGGGAAGGTTGGGAGGTGTGCATTTGCCCTGGAAACATTTAAATCTTAGGTCTTTAAAAAAGACACATGGCCACACAATGAAGTTGGACAAAAAAATGGCAGAATCTTAAACTGCCTAAGATTGTCTTTACTGTTATAGAGCTAGATACGTTAAAAAAAAACGTTTCCTGACAGACTCCATGGCAGCCTATGTGTGGGTTAACCCCGCCTCCTCTCCAATGCTATAGGACCCCCTACCCTATAAGAATGAGCTCACCTGTACAGACTGTGTTCCTTTTTTGTCCTCCTCCATGGACCTACATCACGATTGTTCCTGTTGGCGTCCGGTCGGATTGTTCCAGAATCTAGCATTCCATGGTACGGTGTGGCTCAGGGCCCAGCTATGAGCGGGCGAGTAGCTTTCATGGCACTAAAATACCCCACTCGTGGAGGGTGGATGCCTCATTATGCTTGAAGGTGGACGCATCATCGGCTGGCAAGGTCTGCAAATTTTTTACTTCTTCCATGGCAGTCGTTTCTTTGTATATACTATTATGTTGTTTGTCTCCCGGTTCTCCGCGGTTCTCCCCGGTACCTCTGTGTCCCCTCATAGCATTCGGAACGCTTCCGCGTTCCAGGCCGCTGCGGTGCTTCCGGGTAGCGGCCGCCGCAGTCGTTCTGCGCATGCGCGGGGCCTTCGTGAAAACGAGGCTTGGCTCGCGCATGCGCGGAGTGGCGAATCTTCCGACGGCCGCACAGGCACCGTATGGCTGTCTCCCACGGCGCAGGCGCGTGGTGGAGGAGCGGTGACGTCACTCAGGCGGGGGACTTGATTGTCTGTCATCGCCTGTCAAGGACGGGATTTCCCGCAGACAGTAAGCGGCAACTTCCCCCAGCCTGGTCAGTGTTGGTCTAACTGAGTTTTCTCCCCTTAAAGGGTAAAAATTGAAGATAAAATAAATAAAAATTTATAAACATATATGCATATATTGAAGAAAATAAATAAAGAAATAAAAGAGAACTTTATACTTCTATATACTCGTTCTTACTTTATACAGCATGTATCTACACTCCTGTTTGGATTGTGAGTGAAAATATATATATATATATATAATAATAATCATAAATAAAATATATATGTAAATATATATATATCTTATATAATATTCCGGTTGGCTCGGTTTGTGTAGCATTTCCGGGTCATCTATAGACCATCAGTGTCATGGTGACGTTCTGTCCAAGCGGTTATGGATAGGTCACTGCCTTCATACAGCCAGCCCTCATGCACAAGGTGTGTGCAGGCGAGGGGAGGGGCCGAGGTTGAAGTCTCAAGGGATTGAGATCGCGTTTTGTTCCCCCCCCCCCATTCTTTTTTCAGTTGACAGAGACCTTGCCAGGCCACAACATTTACAAGAGGAGACGTTGCCATTCCTCCCCCATCCAGAGGAGATGTTGCCATTCCTCCTCCATCCAGGAGATGTTGCCATTCCTCCTCCATCCAGAGGAGATGTTGCCATTCCTCCTCCATCCAGAGGAGATGTTGCCATTCCTCCTCCATCCAGAGGAGATGTTGCCATTCCTCCTCCATCCAGAGGAGATGTTGCCATTCCTCCTCCATCCAGAGGAGAGGTTGCCATTCCTCCTCCATCCAGAGGAGATGTTGCTATTCCTCCTCCATCCAGAGGAGATGTTGCCATTCCTCCTCCATCTAGAGGAGATGTTGCCATTCCTCCTCCATCCAGAGGAGAGGTTGCCATTCCTCCTCCATCCAGAGGAGAGGTTGCCATTCCTCCTCCATCCAGAGGAGATGTTGCCATTCCTCCTCCATCCAGAGGAGATGTTGCCATTCCTCCTCCATCCAGAGGAGATGTTGCCATTCCTCCTTCATCTAAGAGGAGATGGTGCCATTCCTCCTCCAGTCACCGTACCCACCGCCCTATCAGCCGCTCGGATGGCAGAGCCTGCTGGAGATATGGGACACGAGTCTCGGAAAGCGAGTCTGTATGTGTCCACTGTTGTGCCTGGGCGGTTGGGGATAAGAAACAGAAAACAAGATTATGGAGTCTCTTGTGAAACAGGTGAGGAAGTAATCCCTAGGAGATGGGAGACATCCCTCACATGGAGCCAGTTGTCCAAGGGTTTCAGGTCCTTCCCAGCCCTACGCTGCTTTTCCGGTTTCTTCTGACATCAAGTTGGAAGGGGATGAATGTGTCGGAAACTCTGATGTCTCTCTGATTCCTTCACGAGTCAAAGCGATTTAAGGAAGTCCTTAAGTGAGTAGACCCTTCCTCCCCCCCTAAGCATAATAGTTCTTTAAGCACCTGGGGGAAGGGCGCGCTCTCTCTCTCTCTCTTTCTGCTCCTCACGGATGAAAGGATGAGGAGTGCAACTAAGTGGACGAGAGAACTTCCACATCAAACTATACCTCCAGAGTGTATCCCTTCAAGACAGAAGAAGTGGAGTGTCGGGGAAACACTCCCCTTATAAATGCAGCGTTGTTGCGTCTGACATTACAGGTTGCTCTACCTTAGAAGATGCCGTGTCCTGCAGGACAGGCTCGAGAGAAGTCAGATCAAGATCTCAAGGAAGCTTACAGGTTTGCCAGTATGGCTTGTAACCCTGCCCTGGCAGCTATGTCCAAAGGTTATGGAAGCCTGGACAGAGATTGCAGTCTTCGTACTCAGGGGAGCTTCGGAAGAGTTCTCCAGAAGTTTAGCAGTAAAGGAGCTGAAGCCGGCGACAATCTGCTTCACCTGTTGGCCTGGACTAAATGATCCTCGGTCATGGTTCAACGGGCCTTATAGTTATGCCTTCCCCAGATTAAGCGTCTGCTCGGTCGGAAGAGTCCCCAGTACGGGAGGTGTTGAACGCTCGTGAGAAGCTTGTGTTTTTAAGTCCTGGCTGGGTCTTCATAAAGAACTGGAGCAGAGTACAAGCATCCTTCCATAAAACCCGCTAAGAGTAGGGCGTCTGTTGGTCGGGAACCAGCCGAAACTTTTGGGTTACACCCGCCCACGGGTGCCTGGGCGGGGAGGCTCGTCTGCTCCTCTTCCGGCATGTCTGGGTGGCCTCCATCACTGGTTACTGGACTGTCAAGATGGTTTTATCGAGCCACACATGGTCCTTCACTAATACCCCTTTCCCCAGATTTATTCCACTCTGCTAACTCAGTTGGAAGAGCAGGAGCAGGTGTTACTGTACACGCCCCGAGGGACGTAGAATTCCAGGGGTATACTTTCCCCTCTTCTCAAACACAAAAGTAACAGTTTTGGTGTCTAGTATTAGATCTATCTTACCTATACAAGTATATAAAATTTGTAGATACGTTGGAAGGCTCTGTCGACCTTCTATACGGCCAGGACATTGGCTAATCCCAATTGACTTAAAAGATGTTACCTCTAGTTCTAAATTGGGCGAGACCATCTACAGTTCTTCTTCTTCCTTATCGGGCTGATGACCTCACACGTGTCTTCATAAAAAAAAAAAAAAAAATTTCTCCGGCCATAGTGGCCCTCATTTAAACGAGAGGGGTACGTCTTTATCACTATTTCGGTGACCTCGCCTTGTTATCCTAACACAAAGACCAGTTGCTGGTTCTCAGGGAACCGGCTATCTCCACCCTGACCAGCTTCAGGTGGCGCCTAAAAAAAAAAAAAAAAAAAGAAAAAGAACTACCGCCTCGACGGTCTTCACGACCCCTATGGTCAAGTGGTCCCTGCAGAGGTTATACCCGCTCCAGTCAGGTTTTCTGCAGCGAGGGAGTTCAAGGGGCAACAGTCAACCTATTTACATATCAACGGCGTGGAGCAGCCTCTTCTGGTGTCTTCAGCGCAAAATCTGCTCATTTGCCACTTCATTGCCCCATCTCATGGTCAAGGTCACGACTGATGCCAGCGGTTCCGGTTGGGGAGCCCTCTGCAGTTAGGATCTGGCTTAAGGCAAGCTGGGTACGCGTCTTCTCAACCCGGGCTAGAATGTCCCGGATCTTCGGACAGCCTAGTGTGCCCTTCAGTTCCTCTCCCATCTCTGGAAGGGAGAGTCAGCATTATAAAGAATGGAATGACACAATGGCGATCTTCTATGTGAAGAGTCATAGGGGCACTCGAAGCTCCACAGGATGTCGGAAGATCAAGCCCATCATATCTTGGGCCCAGCCTGACCGGCATTTCAATGACCTATATTCCTCGAATCTAGATCGTCTGATCGTATTTCTAGGCGCAAACACTAAAGAATGGTCTTCTCGTGTGCAGACATTCAAGCGGATTCTGTTCCTGGGAGTCAATCCCGAAGTGGATCTTTTTCTTTTTCTTCACAGGCAACCTCAAGCTGGTGAGGTGTTACAACCCTGGGTCATTACAGCTAGGCCTCTGGAGTGGATGCCCTGACAGATCGTTTTCAGCTTCAAGAGGGCATACGCCTTTTCTATCAATCCCAATAATTCTCAGGTTCTTACAAAGATCTCATGAGGAAGCAGTCAAAGTGGTGGCAGTAGCCCCTTACTGGCCAATCGCCCTTGATTCCCCCTCCTGAGCCAGCTCAGCTTCCGGGATCCGGTGTCTCTCCCTCTCAGGCTGGTCCTTCTTTCTCAAGGGACAGTTCTGCACCCTTGTCCGGCTCGGATGCGCTTCAAGGGTGATTGCCACTCTCATGAACTCTACTGGGACGAGCATGAATTAGGTCGACAGGAGAATTCAGGACAAGTCGGTTGAGTTCTCATTCTCTGAGCAGGTCATGCAGAAATCCAAAAGCTCAGGATATCTTCAGCTTTTTCGGCCTAGATTTATCTCTATCCATCAGCTCTCTTAGGGTCCAAGTCTCAGCCTTGTTGGCCTTCTCCAGAACTTCGTGGGCTGTTTACCCTTTAGTCCACCATCCATCCCATGGGCAGCTAAAGCTTAACCCTCAAAAGGAGACCAAGATTTCCCAATTGAGACCTTCCCCTTGTCATTGGCTCACTGTCTGAACTCAGTAATACGGGGTCCTCCCCGCTTTCTATGGGAGGCCTTTTTAACTAAAATCAATATCATAGTAGCCATTACCTTGGCTAGAGGATCTCGGAGGTCACGTCCCTAGGTTACGAAGAATCTTTTTTCTGTCCTTCTTCCCGGACCAGATGGTTCTTTTTTCCCATGCTCAGCTCAAATCCAAGAATTACCTCAAGGTTCCATAGGATCCAGGAAATCGTCCTATCCTCTGGTCATAGACGAGATTCTGAAGGTATACCTGCAAGCTACTTCCTTCCTTTTGGACATTCTGTCTACCTGTCCATCCTGCATTTCGGCAGTAGCAAACTGGATCAAGCCTCGTCCAGAACTGTACAGTTTGTTCATCAGCCTTATAGAGATAGGATCCTGACTCCTCCGGAGGCGGTGACGGCACGTTCCACCAAGGGTATAGCGGCTTCATGGGCAGCAGCCGGTACGTGTGTTCAGGCGTTATCTGCAAGCGGCCTCAAGGGCCCCTATTGAAACCTTAATGTCAGATTACTGTTCTGAGCCTGCTTCGCTTTCTTCTGTGAGCTTTGGTTTATAAATCCTGTCGGTTGACGGGTCAAATTATATTATTGCTGTTCAGCATACCCACCCGTGTGGAATGGCTAGTTATTTCCCACACGTAGGCTGCCATGGAGTCTGTCAGGAAAAAGAAAATTTATTATCAAATACTTACCGTAATTTTCCTTTCCTGATGGACTCCATGGCAGACGGAGTTCCCACCCATCGGTCAATGAGTAGGCTAGTTACGGAACACAGTCTGTACAGGTGAGCTCATTCTTATAGGGTAGGGGGTCCTATAGCATTGGAGAGGAGGCGGGGTTAACCCACACGTAGGCTGCCATGGAGTCCATCAGGAAAGGAAAATTACGGTAAGTATTTGATAATAAATTTTCCTTTATCTAGATGTGTTATTAGCGAACACAATGTAAAGGGATCTGGAAAACAACAGAAACACACACACACTCTCACAATGAATGGGATGGACCAATGTCTTTAATCAATCTGGCCAAACATGTAACTACCGTATTTATCGGCGTATAACACACACTATTTTCCCCTTAAAATCGTGGAAAATCGTGAGTGCGTGTTATACGCCGATCCCTGCTGTTTGTGTGGGGAAGAGGAGCGAGCACCGCCGAAAAAGACCAAACCGAGTCGAGTGTACTGTGTACTCGGCTCGGCTCCTCTCGGCTGCGCTCGCAGTCAGACCGTCCCGCCTCCCTGGTGTCTGAGTGGAAGAGGAGCGAGCATCGCCGAAAAAGACCGAGCCGAGTGTACTGTGTACTCGGCTTGGCTCCGCTCGCAGTCCCGCCTCCTAGCCTTTACGTCCTGCCATTGGACCGGTGATGTGTTCATCATAGGAGCCGGGCCAAGGGGCGGGACTGCGAGACGAGCGGCGCAATAATTTAAAAAATCTCGACGGCGCAATCATTTAAAAAATGATAATGCTGCAGTTTTGGGCAAGGCTGGACACTGAGCAAGGCTGCAGATGAACACTGGGCAAGGTTGGACACTGGGCAAGGCTGGACACTGGGCAAGGCTGCAGATGAGCACTGGGCAAGGCTGGACACTGGGCAAGGCTGTAGATAAACACTGGCAAGGCTGGACACTGGGCAAGGCTGCAGATGAACACTGGGCAAGGCTGCAGATACACACTTCAAATGTAAGTTTTTTTCCTTAAACTTCCCTCCTAAAAGTTTTTTCCTCAAACTTTCCTCCTAAACTTGGGGTGTGTGTTATATGTCGGCAAGTGTTATACGCCGATAAATACGGTATATTACTTTTTCTCTGTCTTCTTTGTTTATGTAGAGCCACGTAGTAAAGAGTACACCTTATTGAAGCTGGCTCTATGTTTGCTTTGTCCCAGCCTTGCAAAATCCTTGTTCTGCTAAACATCACACAACTGGTTAATCAATATTACTTTAATTATATTACATATTTTTCAGAACATGAAGTTAAGTGGTAAATTAAATCAGTGAAAAATAGTTAATACTTTAAAATAGTTAATAATTTGTTAGAATTGCAAGTAAAACTTAAATGTTCTAATAATGTGTGAAACATTTCACGGGATTGGCCGAACAGATAATGGAAAGGAAGCCTGATGACATCAGTGTTTAATGATACATCCAGCAGCCAAGCCAACTTGAGACCTAGAAGTTTTGGGCTCCAGCTCCTCTCTATTTATATTTTTGTTAGGGTTTTGTGCACAATGTTTTGCATGTTAACAATGCTGTGTGGCCACCCATGACACAGTGCGTTGTTAACATTTAGACTTTAGGTCCAATTTATCAATTTCAATATTTCATTAACAATCTTTGCTGCAGCCTTGTCATGGTGTGAGAACTGGAGTATGATAATCTTACAGAATTCTATGCTTCAGTTCATATGATTAACCTTTATGAGATTCATCCATTAGTAAATGTCTTAAGAAGCTTTGCTCCTTTGCTATTAACCCTAGAGGAGAGAAGGCCCAAACCGATAATAGACACTTTACTTTTTAAAAATTTTTTACAATAAACTATTGAAGAAGGGGGACATTTTTTTTATTCTTACCACAGCTCATTTTAAAAATAGCTAAAAATGGGGGTTGGTGCTGCACTGTTAAAACAAAGAAACCCAAGTAACAAGGTATTCTGATAAGGAGCAAATGAGTTGCTAAAGGTAATGGTACAGATGCAAATGAATAAGTAAAAAAATGCAAATAAATAGATAAATAAACAAAACTTCTCCACAATATACTATAAAGATGATTCCTAAGTGCAAAGTGCAAAATATTAAACAAGTGCTGAACAATAAAATATTACTTCTATAAATAAAGCTCTGTGCAGATTCAATAAAATGTGCAAAATTGCAAATGAACTCAGCAAAACAAGCAGTAAAGTCTCTTGGTGCAAATTCGAAAAAAAAATGTGCAAAAAAATGCAAATAGACTGTGCAATACAGGCAGTATAATCGCTTGGTGCAAAGTGCAAAAATTTGTACAAAGCAGCAATACAATCTTGTCTTTTTGTGCAGAAAACATCAAAAGTGCAACAGTTGCTGGGGAGCAAATGACTCCTCTTCGTGTACACCACACACTAGTGAGAATGGCCTCTTACCTTGCGGTAATGAGGTAACCGCATATATATAAAAATCTGTATTGTATGCTTCTTCCTCACACCAAACTCCTGGGCCAGTGAATATGGATCTAAATACTGTCTTTGTCTCTCAGTGGATGCATGGATACAGAAATGGAAAGAAAAAAGGGGGGGTTCCGGATCGTGTAGTATGTCAAAACAATAGCTTCTATTACATAATCGACAATGAGGTACTCACATTAGGTAAACAGTAATAGACAGAACTCCAATAAGCGGCAACCTCATTTGCCAGCATCTATTCTGGTGCCTTTCCATCCCTACGCGTGGCATCATGGTCACGTGACTTCATTAGGGGATAACGGCACTGAACATGTCTTTAAATAATCGAAATCATTGGGCGTGGCCATTTTGTTGGTGGTGTTCTACTGCTAATAGGGAATAATTTCTGTATAGTAGCGTGGTCCATAAAGTTGGTGGGGTCCTGCTGCTAATATACAAGGGTATGCACAAACTGAATGTTCAGGATAATGCATACATTTTAAAAATGAATAAAGCTAAATTGAAAAATATAGAAAGAAAGAAATATACCGAGATGAATAAGACAATGAATTCAAAATATATAAAAAGGAGGACTTATAATGGATGAGTTTTAAAATAGGGTGAGATGAACACCAAAATGACGTAGTCATAGTAATATTAATAATTCCAAATAAATATAATAAAATGCCCAAGTATACGCAAGTCAATGAAACATATCATAAAAATACACATAGCATAAAAATGTTAAAAATGAAAAAAAAGGCAAGGCATAATGATGTTAAAATAAAACAATACAAAGAGAGATATAGAACAAGGTCGGGCATAAATGATATAAAACGAAATATAGAACACGGGTCAGGCATATATAGTATGGGGTACTATGGCACACCGAGAAACAAACTAAAAGGAATATAAATCAGATGTCTAAGAGATATTTACCAAAAATTAAAAGATATTAAAAGTCACTAAGGAAGCAATTAAGATCAAATTCGATATTAAGGCCTCGAGGTGAGAAAGTGTCTAATGTAAAGATCCATTTCAACTCTAACTGACTCAGGGTCCTCACTTTGTGACCTCCCCACCAGTGTTTAGTATATGGTTCGATTCCCCAGAATTTCAGATCACTGGGGTGGCATAACAGGAAATGTTTTGATATGATGTGCTTGTCATAACCATTAAGGATATTTTGGACATGTTCCTTGATGCGCACCTTTAGGGGTCTTTTGATGCGCCCAATGTACTGTAAACCACAGTTGCATTCGAGGGCGTATACAGCCCCTTCCGTGTTGCAGCAAATAAAATCCTTAAACTCATAGGTATCACCTGTACTCATAGATGTGAACTTATGTTTCTTTTCGTTTGGGCGTTTCATTTTCATACACGCGAAACATCGTTTACAGGGATAGAAACATTTTCCTGTAAAAAAAGTAAAACCTCTTGTTGGTGGGTCTAACACATTCCTGATCACTGATCACTTTATCTCGGATAGTTGGTGCTCTTTTATATACAAATCTAGGGTTAGTTGGTAGTTCATCCTGCAATTGTTTATCAGCCAGAAGAATATGCCAGTGTCTCTTGATGATTTTTTCTTTTTGTGTTGTATATTGTAATCAAGGACTATTGATGCTACAGCTATGGATGATTCATGTTTTATCTCGTCTTTAATTTACGATCTATTTCTGCAACCTCCCTAATCTTCTTTTTGATGAAATGAATATCATAGCCGTTCTTGATGAATCTGTGTCCCATATTTTCAGCCTGGGCCAGAAAGGTATTTATGTTGGTACAATTGTGTCTCAAGTGCATTAATTGTCCTTTTTGCCAGTTTTTGTGATGGCAGCTTTCAACTGGAAGATAGCTATTCCTATCTACGTTTTTAAAGTGCGTTTGTGTCATTAGATTCAAGCCTTCTGGTCTGATTTCCAAATCAAAAAATGATATGCTCTTCTCGCTCACGTCCCAGGACAGTTTGATATTCCTATCATTTATGTTTAAATTTTTGAAGTATCGGTTCAACATGTTCAAATCACCTTTCCACAGGATAAAAATATCATCTATGTATCTTTTGTACATTACTATTTCACCACATCTATTTTAAAAAATATTTTCCTTATCCCATTGAGCCATAAATAGGCCTGCCACACTAGGGGCAAATTTGGCTCCCATAGTGACTCCAGTTCGTTGATGGTAGTAGTTCTTATTGTACCAAAAATAATTGTTCTTCAAGCAGAAATCCAAACATTTTATTAGGTATTTCCTTTGTACACAGGGTAAGGTAGTATATGTCCTTAGGCCCCATTTGGCAGCTTCACAAGATTGATGGTGAAATATGAATTATGATACATCAGCTGTGGCCAGAATCCAGGGTCCTTCTTCTTTAGAGATACCTTCTATCATCTGTAGCATTTGTTTTGTGTCTCATAGATAAGCTCTTGTATTTTGTACGGCTGGTTGCAGATAATGGTCTATACATTGGCCCATTCTGGAGGTAAGTGATTCTATTCACTATTGGCCTTGGAGGTGGATTTATCTTGTCTTTATGTATTTTGGGTAGTGAATATATACCGTACTTATCGCGTATAACACACACTTTTTTCCCCTTAAAACCAGGGGAAAATCGTGGGTGCGTGTTATACGCCGATCCCCGCTGATTGTGAGGAGAGGAGCAAGCGGAGCCGACATACACAAAGCCGAGTGTACTTCGGCTGGACTCGGCTCCTCTCGCAGTCCCGCCCATCTCCACAGATTGCGAGAGGAGAGAAGCGAGCGCCGCCCGACATAAACAAAGCCGAGTGTACTTCGGCTGGACTCGGCTCCTCTCGCAGTCCCGCCCCTGACTGTGAGCAGAGCCAAGTCTAGCCGAAGTACACTCGGCTTTGGTAATGTCGGCAGCGCTCGCTTCTCTCCTCTCGCAGTCCTGCCCCTGACTGTGAGCAGAGCCGAGTCTAGCCGAAGTACACTCGGCTTTGTGTATCTCGATTGGCACCAATTTTAAAAGAAACAAGGCTGCAAAGACACAGGGAAGGCTGCAATGACACAGGCTGCAATGACACAGGAAAGGCTGCAATGACACAGGGAAGGCTGCAGATGGACACTGATAAGGCTGCATTGATGGGCATTTAAATGTACGTTTTTTTCCTTAAAATTCCCTCCTAAACTTGAGGTGCGTGTTATACGCAGGCGCGTGTTATACGCCGATAAATACGGTAATTGGTGTACGACAGGAATCTGGTATTAGGAATCTGGCTTCTTTTTCATTAGTATGTTCTTCTTTAGCCCCAAGTGTACTACTTGTTCGAGTGCATTTCTGTACTTGAACATGGGGTTACTTAGTAGTCTGGTATATGTACTGTCATCTTCCAGCAAATTCTTCATGCTATCATTATATTGTCTTTTGAGAGGATAACAATCCCCCGTCCCTTATCCGCTGGTCGGATCACGAGATCTTTCCTGTTTGTAAGTTTTC
Organism: Lithobates clamitans; assembly: GCA_037952925.1. Classification (NCBI taxonomy): domain Eukaryota; kingdom Metazoa; phylum Chordata; class Amphibia; order Anura; family Ranidae; genus Lithobates; species Lithobates clamitans. Next base: position 418,331 of record JBBGZY010001155.1, read on the forward strand.
GAATGCCACTTTTTATATAACTTGGTTCTTCCTTCTTCTTTATCTTCAAGTCTTAAATTTCCTGTAAAACCAATTTTGTAAACATCAATACAGGCAGTCCCCGAGTTATGAATGGGTTAGGGACTGCCTGTTTGTTCTTAAGTCGGATTTGTTCATAAGTCGGACGCGCATGCACAGAACGGCAGAGACGCCGTTTTCCAATGTTTTCCGCTGTTTTCCAACGTCGTTTTCTGATATTTTCTGCTGTTTTCCTTGCCTTTTTTCATTTTTAACATTTTTATGCTATGTGTATTTTTATCATATGTTTCATTGACTTTATGCGTATACTTGGACATTTTATTATATTTATTTGGCATATTATTACTATGCCTACATCATTTTGGTGTTCATCTCACCCTATTTTAAAACTCATCCATTATAAGTCCTCCTTTTTATATATTTTTAATTTATCTTCTTATTCAGCTCAGTATATTTATTTCTTTCTTTTTTTTCTATTTAGCTTTATTAGTTTTTAACGTGTATGCATTGTCCTGAACATTTAGATCTTGCATACACTTGTATATTAGCAGCAGGACACCACCAACTTTATGGCCTCACTACTATACAGAAATTATTCTCTTTATTAGCAGTAGAACACCACCAACAAAATGGCCACGCTCAGACCATAAGAATGATTGCTTCAAACATGGCCATTATGATACTTTTCCATTGGGCTACAAGAAAATGGCCGCCCATGCTACCCAATCATTTAGATTATTTAAAGACATGTTCAGTGCCTTACCATTATCCCCTAATGAAGTCACGTGACTGTGAAGCCACGCGTAGGGACGGAAAGGCACCAGAATAGAAGCTGGCAAACGAGCTTGCAGCTCTTTGGAGTGCTGACTGTTACTGTTTACCTAATGTGAGTACCTGTTGATTATGTAATAAAAGCTATTGTTTTGACTTATTACACGATACGGAACTCCCCTTTTTCTTTTCATTTCTGTATCCATGCATCCACTAAGAGACAAAGACAGTATTTAGATCCATATTCACTGGCCCAAGAGTTTGGTGCAAAGAGGAAGCATACAATACAGATATTATTATATATGCGGTTAACTCATTACCACAAGGTAAGAGGCCATTCTCACTAGTGTGTGTGGTGTACAGGAAGAAGAGTCATTTGCTCCCGGCACCTGTTGCACTTTTGATATTTTCTGCACAAGAAGACAAGATTATATTGCTGCTTTGCACAAATTTTTGCACTTTGCACCAAGAGACTATACTGCCTGTCTTGCACAGTCTATTTGCATTTTTTGCACTTTTTTTGGAATCTGCACAAAGAGACTTTACTGCTTGTTTTACTGAGTTCATTTGCAATTTTGCACATTTTATTGAATCTGCATAGAGCTTTATTTATAGAAGTATTATTTTATTGTTCAGCACTTGTTTAATATTTTGCACTTTGCACTTTGGAATCAGTCACTTTAAAGTATATTGTAGTGAAATTTTGTTTATTTATCTATTTATTTGCATTTTTTTACTTATTCGTTTGCATCTGTACCACTACCTTTAGCAACTCGTTTGCTCCTTATCAGAATACCTTGTTACTTGGGTTTCTTTGTTTTAACAGCGCAGCACCAACCCCCCATTTTTTAACAGTTTCGTATATGGGTATAGAATGACTTGCAGCAGTTTGTTACTTATTTTTAAATACTCACTTGGTAGCGCAGGAATATATATACTGCATCATTTTAAAAATAAGCTGCACCATTTTGGTGGCCATGAGTACCACACTGAAACTTTTGAGAAGGGGACCCTCAGTTAATTGGACATTCATTATTAGGCATACAATGCTTCTGAGTGGGATACAGACTGGTATCAATATAGCACTCCATGCCCTTCTTCCTATACATTTTTCACCATTTATATGCACATTTGTCCAAGTTGGCGTTTCTGGATTAAAGTTTTATCAGATTTTTTTTTTATTAAAAACGGTACAATATCAAACCAATTGTGGAGCTGAAATCCAGTGAATATATAATGGTTGTGAACTGGCCTGATATGAACTGAATACCTAAATGACTTCACTTATCTCTAATTGTGATAAGTCAGCTGTACCTAAAGCTGCAGACAGTACAGTCAGACTAACATATAATCTTCAACTTTTCATTTAGCAGAGAACAAGGAATTACTTTCTGTACAGGCACTCGAACTTTATAATTGTGAATATTCTTAATAGTTCTTTCAAAAAAGACAACTTTGATGTTAGATTTACTGGTCATTTAGCCTGAATGTAATCACGTTGCTACTATATTCATCTGAAGCTGCTACTGATGTGGAATAAATCTATTCCTTTCTCGCCTAGCAAAGTTTATAAAACACAGTCTCAAATTTCCAATCTGTGACATTAATATCCTTTAATTTCTTGCTTGTTAAGATAAGTTTAACCATTGACCACTAGTAAGCCTTTGCCGTACGTGTTCACAGCAAGAAATTCTATTACACTGACTAAGCTAAACTAATTCAAATGTATTAAGCCTACATGAAATGAAAACACTGAAGAGTAGCACGGTATAAATAAAACCTGCAAAAAGTACATCTTGTTCTAGTTCTAAAGAAATGTTTTTAACATTTCTGTCTCCCAATTTTTTACCATGGTCCTTTTTTGTGGGATTTTTGTATTTTGCCATATTGTTCTTTCAAATTGTTGAAGTATGCAGATTTCATCAGTTTTTTTTTTTTTTAAGGACCAAACATTAAGAAAACATTACTTTACTCTGATTCTTTTCATTGACATTTGTTAAAGTAGCTTGGCTTGCTAATTCGAAGGTATTTGTGAAAGTCCTCTCTGTTTCCTCCTATAAAGTATGTTCCTTAGAAAAAATAGTAGCTCACATTTTTTTTAATCATAGGAACCACATGCATACTAGGGCTGGTCCAAACAGGACCCAATAAACACACTGGCATGTCTTTGGAGTGTAAGAGGAAAGAGTCCCGAGAGGAAACCCATGCATGTTTCTCAATAGTGTCTCGTCACTTAAACCAGGCTTTTTAACTTTCAGATTGTCTAAAGTTGCAATTGTTGCAAGCTGGCATATCTTTTACAGAGCACCTTAAACTCTGCTTTCATCCTTTTGTGAATTGATCTGAAGGATGTTCAATTGAGAGACAAAATCAGAAAACTGCATGCTGTCCTCGCTATAGCCTGGAAGTCTTCTAAAATGTGTTCTAATATTGTTTGCTGTTCAAAATCCCCTCCTATGAGCCTCTGACAGCTACACCCTCTGGCTCACTCTGTGATGGCAATCATTATGAATAGTTCTCCAGAAGTTTCTGATTATAAGGTATCCTCACAACTGCTGATTTAGTGTATTTCTATTTCTTGTGGGCAGATGATACTGCAGGCAAGACTAAAACTTTTGTAAAACATGCAATGTACTAGATGATGTAAAGTAGTTTCTGTGTTAGTTAATTTACTGTTTTTTACATATTCATATTAAGACACATAACACTTTTGATGACTGATGTTCTTTTCAAGAAAGATCAATTCTTTGATCTCATAATCTCCGATCTGTAATGTTCTGCATACATTAAGAATTATATAGTAAAAGGTTCACAAAACCTGTGTGTTAAAGTGGTTATAAAGCCTTGGTGTTGTTTTACCTTAATGCGTTCCCTGCATTAAGGTGAGAAACACCCCCACTAACTATTTCCCTCCCCACTTCTCTAAACACTTACCTGAGCTTGTCAGTAATCCAGCAATATGCCTGGCTGCAGTCTTCTCTCCCCTTTTCCTCTTCTCACAGGGACTCGGGCAGCAGTGGGAGCCATTGGGTCCTGTTGCTGTCAGTCAAATCCTGTGAGCAGAGAGAGGAGGGCAGAGCCAAGCCTCACTGTCTGTGTCAATAGATGCAGACAGCACAGCACGGGATCAAGCCCACAGGTGTGCCAAAACAGGAAGGCATTTCCTTTGGTGGTATACCAAGAAGAGGAGGATCCAGGAGCACTGGCAATGGGCTGCTCTGTGCAAAACCACTGAACAAAGCAGGTAAGTATAACATGTTTATTATTTTAGGAAAAATAAATCAGCATTTACCACTCAGCAAGCTTGGTAAAAAATGGAGTGGTATATGGCTTTCATTGGGGCTCATGAAAGTTGTACGTTTTCTACAACCAAAAGTAAGATTCTCTTGATGCAAAATCTGTGATTAGACTTTCTCATGAAAGGCGGTTCTCCTTCACAAAGTATAATAGCCTGTGTAGTATTAAAATACAAATTCACTATTACAATGCCCAAAATCAAGGACAAACTGAGGGCAGAATCACCAAAACCCAGAACACGAGGCACACCAGCTACAAAAGAGCAGTGTAGCATCCACTATCCCTCAGTCCATCCCACAAGGCTGGTGTTAAGCCCAAGCCTGGTCACCCCTGACATTACATTAGAAGGAGCAGCTGCTACATTGTCCAATATAAATTGATTAAACTTTACCAGTCAAGTAGATTAAGGCAGCTAAAAAGTAAACTCTATATTTAGAGTATGACTAAGGCATGCAAGGTCGACATAGCATTAATCCTGCAGTATTTTAATCTTGTTATTTAAAGTGTGTCCTGCTGCTGTGTGATGATACAAATATTACCATCAATCACCCATCTCTCTCTAGTGTACTGATTTTCCTGGGCTTCTAGGTGAAAGAAGATGTAATAGGCTTCTGTGGGATGATTTTCAGGCATCAAGGAAGGCACACAGCAGTCATGAAAAGGATAGACTACATATCCTAAAAAGAGTAAACATTTTTAATGCAATGGGCCAGTTCTAGTCAAGTCTAGCCAGCAATGTAACATATTCCATAAAATAGGCGTGGGCAGTACAGGTAACAATAATACATCTATCTATCTTTTCTTTTCATTTTGTATTTCAGTTGAAAAAATATGTCAGTGAGGTGAAGCCACCAGCTACCCCTAGTTTGTGTAGACCATTTTTGGTACATCCCAGAAAAATTCAGGGAAATCCAATATATCTGCACCTAATTCAAGTAAACATTTTACCAGTTTCAGTAATAGTACAGACGTGCAACAAATTCAGGTAGTTCTTACTACCGCAACTTTCAGGAACCTGTTTCTATGGCTGTGACAGATTAAAAAACAATTACTGACAGTTTGCACATAAGAAAACTGGCAGTAATTAAGTTTAAATCTGAGCTGGCATACAGAGGGACGCCAATGCTCAGTGTGGGGCATTTTGTACTGGGAAGTTGTCATGAATGTAGTGGCCTCCAGCTTCCTACCAACCAATGACTCAACCTCCGTCCCTGTTCAGCTGCCAGCCAGGATATTCCCAGGCTGAAAGCTTAATGCAAACAAAGAGACCAGGGATACTGTCTGAAGTCATTACCCAAATATGGCAATGCCCATATGTGAATTACACAGGAGACAGACCTGATGAGAAAATAGTTTCAGAATGCCCCATCAGGCCCCACCCAACTGCTCCCTGACACGCGCTGTCATTCAAAATCTAGGAGCACCAGAGGGGGAACTAGTCTCTCATCTTCCCATCAGGCTCCGCTTACCCTACTACACAACTCCTTAGCCATGTGCCTGTCTGTGTTAAGGGTACAGTGGCTGGGGAGGGAGCTCAGTAAACATGAGGGCAGAGGGTCCTGTATGGTCATGTACCTGTTCTTGATGGATACATGAATCCATCACAAACACCAACAATTGCAGTGTGAGGGATTCTAAAGAGTGTCAGAAATGTTGTTTATGAATTCCAGGGTGTGTGTAACTTTTTTTTTTTTTGGTGCCTTGATCACTCAGTAATCCAACTTCGGCTGAAACTTTTTTTTTTTTTTCTATTTGAACAGCACTAAAAAGTGATAGAGAGCAGAAACTCTATAATAAATCATTGTGATTCCAAAAATGGTACCCATCTTATACAAACTGGGACTTTAAATGTACTCAAGGGGAAATCAAAAATATAAGATCACAATATCACATATCAGTTTATTGGGTGGTGGAGATGGTGGAGTCCTGGTCACTAAAATAAAAATAATCAGCCATTTTTTAAAGAGCTCATCCATCTGTGATATTCTAGGGGTATTGCTCAAGTGTAGTGCTTACCAATGAATTCAGTCCATCCAGGTAGTAGGTTTTTTAGGTCTTGTTGGCCCACTTTTATTTGAAAAGAAAGTATAAGTTCCACCAAACAAATGATTGGTCTCACAGGGGTTTCCATCACTTCAGAACACAAAAGAAAAATGTGATTTAGACTCGTGGCTTTCTTATGCAGCTCCGCAAGTTTAGACCTTTGGTTGATCTTCCCGCCTGTTACACAGCAGCACTGTGCTCACATACACCTCTCTACCTCTCACAGCTCTCTTTCTCTGCACTCTTGCAGCTCCCTACTGCACTGGCCCATGTCCTGGCCTGGACTGGGAACCTCCTCTTTCCTAGGTGGAGCCCTGAACTGCTGTTAGGTCCTTGACCATAAATGGGATGCACACAACCTACTACTTTCTGGAAAACTTGGACAGAGCAGTAAACGCTTCTTCGCTCCCAAAGTTGAAGTCTCTGAACTCCAGACACCAATCCAGGCATTTCAGAACCCTGAAAAGACCATTTCTCCACTCAAAACAGACATTCTGGGGCTCCCCAAACCGCAAGAAGCATACATACATGACATTTACCTCTTCTAATACAGTGGTAGGTTCTTATCTTTTTTTGTACTAGTTACATCAATACACCATGTAATGGAATTGAACATAAGCACACATGTTTAAAGTGCATGCTGGGTGATGGCCATGACCATGTCCCCAGAGATACAGTGGAGAAGTACCGTGTTTATCGGCATATAACACGCACTATTTTCCCCTGAAACTCAGGGGAAAATCGTGGGTGCGTGTTATAGGCCAATCCCCATCACTTTTTGTTCGGATCAGAGCGATCGCAGCTTTTGTCGCGATCGCCGCCGATATACACAGTCGTGTGTAAATTCAAATATGGCGCTGAGACAGCAGGAACTCGGCGGAGCAGAGATACACATACCCAAGAGTCCTCGGCTTTTCTCGGTGCCACTCACAGTCCCGCCCAGTCCCGCCATTGGACCTGTGTTATGTCCATCATAGGGCGGGACTGGGCGTGACTGTGAGCGGCGCAGAAAAAAGCCGAGGACTCTCGGGTATGTGTATCTCCGCTCCGCCGAGTCACTGCAGTCTCTGCGCCATATTTGAATTTACACACGGCTGTGTATTTCGGCAGGAATCGCGGCGAGCACTGGGGCAAGGCTGCACTGGGGCAAAGCTGCACTGGGGCAAGGCTGCACTGGGGCAAAGCTGCACTGGGGCAAAGCTGCACTGACATGGCTGCACTGACATGGCTGCACTGACATGGCTGCACTGACATGGCTGCACTGACAAGGCTGCACTGGGGCAAAGCTGCACTGAAAAGGCTGCACTGGGGCAAAGCTGCACTGGGGCAAAGCTGCACTGAAAAGGCTGCAATGGACACTGGGGCAAGGCTGCACTAACAAGGCTGCAGATGGACACCGATAACGCTGCATTGATGGGAATTTTAATGTAAGTTTTTCTTCCTTAAAATTTACTCCTAAAAGTTTTTTTCCTTAAAATTCCCTCCTAAACTTGGGGTGCGTGTTATACGCCGGCGCGTGTTACACGCCGATAAATACTAAGTGTAGCTACAAAGGGACAGGAAGTGTGTAACTGGCAGGATTTCTAAGTAGAAATAAAGAGAAAAACCTGAAAAAAAGTAAACTAATAGCCACCACATCTATGAACTGCTAAGCTGCAATTTAATACATTGTTGACTTTGGGTTTAGATATGCTTTAACTGAGCAGTACCGGGTTCTCAAATTTATTTTTTTTCAGAAGAATCGTGTGCTTGATCGTGATGATAAACAACTTATGTTTTCCATAGATTACATGTGATATAAGAGAAATGTGGAGTCTAGAAAATGAGAGAAGAAGCCTAGAACGCCTCTTCCTGGCATAAATTGAAAATATGACATGATAATTTGCTACATTTCAGATTCATCTGATGAGGGCTGTACTGAAGTAATGCAAAAGCGGGCATAACCTTTTGCTTTTTCATTGCAGATAAGTAATAGATTCCCAGCAGAGGCAATGTGCCTTCCCTGAGTTCTTGATGAATAAGGAGTCTAGGTTGTTGGACATCCACAGAAGGTTACAGAATGTTTTGGATGTGGTGTGCCTTCAATGATGGTTATCCTTTCTTTGAACTTCTTTATCCATCTGTGCCAGGGGCAGCTCCAGCCCAAATTTTTTGGGGATGCTGTGCAGGTGCTGGAAAAAAGTGAGGGTGCTGATGTGGCCACAAAAGCAGAGCGCCGCAAAATTTGCGTGTCCGGGCGTGGCCACAATGTGGGTGTGGCTAAAATGGGTGTGGCCAAATGTGAGTGATTCTTCCTGATCTATAGCTTGTAGTGTGCCACCTTTCCCTCTTTGTATAGGCTAAAAAGAGTCTGGAGGTACACTGAAGAGACTGTGAAGTAACATAAGTTCCATTGAGGCCAACAATTATAGCCCCCAGCATATGTCAGGGCCAGCAATAACCTCAACTCATTGGGGTAGTTAAGTATAAAAAGTCAACAGCCACAAAGAAGCCAGAGAATCTAAAAACTCAGTCACACATTTAAAACAGGCCATGCAGTCAGGCACATTGTCCCAGACCCAAAAAAAACTACAAAATGTGCTAAAGTTAAAGTGGAGGTCCACCCTGAAAAAAAAAATTGCACAAAAAAATACCTAAAAAAATAAGGAAAAAAAATTTTTTTTTTTACTTAAGTGAAATGGCTGTTCCTAGGCAGTCTTCCTAATCTGCCTCTTTCTACACCGCTGTGATCTTCAGTCTTCTGTACCCGCGTTGTCTTCTGGGGAATGGGGCGCTGTGTGTTATGGGAACTGTGTGCGACCCACAACACATCGCATCCCATTCACAAAGGGCCGCGCCGCTCGCGCGTGCGCAGTAGGAAACTGGCAGTGAAGCCGCAAGGCTCCACTGCCTGTTTCCCTTACTTAGGATGGCGGTGCCGGGACCCGAGAGCCGAGGGACGGGTCGGCCTCAGGCGGCCGACATCGCGGGCACCCAGGACAGGTAAGTCTGCTTGTTTAAAGTCAGCAGCTACAGTGTACAGTTGCCTTTTCACAACCTGTCAAACATGCTTAAATCACTTTTTAGAGGAACAGTGGTGCCTGGTCTACTTGTAAAACAGCCCCTAGCTGCATTTGACGGTGGTACCATTAGGGCTTGTTTACATGTGAAATTGGGATTAGTAAAACCCTGTGGTTGAGTCACACTTTTACCTTCCGCAATCCCTACCCCCTTTAGCTGCAGAGGCAGCAGCCAATAGTGTACATATGTCATGCTGTTCCCATATAGCTGATAGTGTGCATTTGTATGGGCTCAATAGCATCTTTATGGGCTCAATAACATCTTTATGCTCTCAATAGCATCTTTATGGGCTCAATAGCATCTTTATGGTCTCAATAGCATCTTTATGCTATTGTGCCTATATAGCTGCTATTGTGCCCACATAGCTTTTACTGTGCCCCATTATGCCCACTGGCCTTAACTTCTTGCAGAACCTCCAGGTGCTGTGGATCCTGCTACCAAGAATGAGAGGCAGAGTGCTATTGGTATCACTCCACCTGACATTGCAGCCGGAACTATGACAAGGCATTGGCTCATGAGGCAGGCTTGATGCCCCCGCAGCTGCCTGGCCCCTCCTGCCCTGCTTCTCTTGTTCTGTGACTGGCCGCCAACTTTATCCACAATCAGTGACAGAAAGTCAGCAAGCCCATGACCAATTTATCAGTCACCTGGATGTGATCGACTGGTAGATCGTGGTCCATGGGTTGCAGACCTGGGCTCTATAGTAAATATGACTTCTGGGAGAAAGGAATACTTGGTATCTGTATTCCCTCTGACACTGTCCCTGAGCATTTTGTAACAGCCTCCTGATGTGTAAATATACAGAACATACAGTATATAGGAAATGCTTTCCTCTGTTTCCTTCAGCATAGAAGGTACATGGGGAATGCATGGAGTGTGCAGCAAGTACACAATGCAGGGTTCAGGAGTGCGCTACGCACACAATGCAGGGATCGGGAGTGCACTCTCTACACAATGCAGGGCTCAGCGGTGCGCTATGTACAAGAGCTTTGGCTTGTTACTAAAGTGTGGGAAATATAGGGTTTGGTATAATGGCATCAGAATATCCTTTAATTTTTCAATGTATTCTTCTTGTATTGTGACACCAGCAATGAGGAATGGATGGTCGGATGGATGAATGAAAAGATGAAGGTGAATGAATGGATGGCTGGATAGATGGATGGATGAGTGAATGAATAGAAAGATGAATAACTGAATGGAAAGATGAATGAGTGAATGAATGGATAGATGAATGGATGAATGAGTGAATGGAAAGATGAATGAATGGATGGATGGATGGATGGATGGATGGATGGATGAATGGATAAGTGAATGAATAGATGGATGAATGAGTGAGTGAGTGAGTGAGTGAGTGAGTGAGTGAGTGAGTGAGTGAGTGAGTGAGTGAGTGAGTGAGTGGATAGATGGATGGATGAGTAGATAGATCGATGGATCGATGGATGAGTAGATAGATAGATGGATGGATGAGTAGATAAATGGATGGATGGATGAGTAGATAAATAGATGGATGGATGAGTAGATAAATAGATGGATGGATGAGAAGATAAGAAGATGGATGGATGAGTAGATAGATAGATGAGTGAATAGATGGATAGAAGGATGGATGGATAACCCAGAAATTGTGCATATTCTCCCTGTCAGAGTCTCTATAAGAACCACATGAGTTGTGCTGGCAGAGAGGAATGCAGGTGTCAGAATACAGGATGGATGGATGGATGGATGGATGGATAAACAATCTTGTTCTCCTCTGGTATCCTTCCCACACTGTAGAAACCAACTTGTTCTGTAATGCTGGCAGCAGTGCAGGCAAACACAACTCACTGTTTCTCAGTGCTGGGGATGAGGAATGTAGCAGGCTGTGTTCTCTCCTCTCTCTCCCCTTTCTCTCCAGCTGCTGACATCTCCTCTCCTCAGAAATCAAAGAAGGCGGGCTGGGGGAAGGGGGTGGGTACAGTCTTTACCATTGGCTTAGGAGGCAGCAGAGAGGTGGATATCTATCCGTCTCTGAAATTAGCCTGTGCTGGGTGTAACTAAAGATTATCGGCTTCTGTGGCCGTAGCTGCTGTATCCTTTCACAAGAAAAAAGAGTCCCCAGCTTCCAGGCAGCAATAGAGAACATGCAGGCAAGGAAAAAAAAGAAGAAAAAAAGCACTAACATCTGCAAATACTACCATGTGGATTTTATGGGGGTGCTTAAAGAATTTTTGGGGAGGCTTGAGCACCCCCAAGCACCCACCTGTCGCCGCCCCTGATCTGTGCACATTGCTCTTGTCACCTGTGTCTTCTCTGAAAAAACATTCTGCAGCCTTCTGTTGATGATGGACAACCTTCTCCCCTCCTTTCTCCAGAACTCAGTGATGGTACATTGCTTCTACTGGGAATCCATTATTTACCTGCAATAAAAAAAGAAAGAACAAGAGTTATTTTAGAGGAAGAGTTACTCTACCAACATGTGAAATTTGAACGACCTATGTAAGGTAATAAAAAAAATATGTCCACTTTTGCATTACTTTTGGTACAACTCTCCTATTTTTATAATATGCATACAAAAACTTTTTACATTATAATGGTTATACAGGATTTATAAATCGCCAACAGTTTGCGCAGTCCTTTAGAAAACAGAGGGAGGCAGTACAGTTACAATACAATTCAGTACAAGAGGGATCAGAGGGACCTGTTAGAGCTTACAATCTACTAAATAAAGCTTGGCGACTGACTTTTTTTCTACAATTATTTAGGAAGTATACAAAGCTCAAACTACAGCTCTCTAGGCCTTATTTCCGTTGAGTGTAAATTATTGGAAGATATATTAACAATTATATAAATATATATTGCAGAGAAAAATGTAATAAGGATTAATGATCCACAGAGAAACACTGGAGCTCTGTCAGAGTGACCATTGGGTTCTTGGTCACTTCCCTGACTAAGGCCCTTCTCCCCTGATCACTCAGTTTGGCTGGGCGGCCCGCTTTAGGAAGAGTCCTGGTGGTTCCAAACTCCCTCCATTTACGAATGATGGAGGCCACTGTGCTCATTGGGACCTTCAATGCTGCAAAAATGTTTCTGTACCCTTCCCCAGATCTGTGCGTCGATACAATCCTGTCTCGGAGGTCTACAGACAACTCCTTTTGTTTAGAGTTTCCTTTTTTATTCAGGAAAAAAAATTAAAAACAATTAAAAACTATTTTTTTTATTTTTAGGCAGGTACATATGAGATATTGCATATACAACCAGCAGGTGGAGTTACCATTGCCTTATACATGTAGCACCCTGATAGTAGGCAGGGTTGCTAACAAATTTAGCTTGCTAGGTGGTAACTAGCCTGGCTGATTTATAGGGGATTCACAGTTTTTTTCTCTAACTCTGGATTTGATGTACCTCTCTCTTCTGTCACTAGGTGGCATTGATGCCTGTGGCATTGGAATGACAGGGGACATAGTGAATTCAGACTAGGAGTGGATAGGCTGTTTCAGCCAATTGGCAGGGGTTTTCTTCAGCCCTTTGGTCTGCTGGGAGAGCCTATTTATTTGGGAGGAGTCAGGTGATTGGGGTTCTGTGCCACCCTGATGGCCACCTGAACGGCTGTCTGGGTGGACGTGTGTCACAAGGCTCTAGGTTGCTAGGCCTATCCTGCTGCTAGGCTGTCTGAGGCCTATACAGGTTTGAGAGAAGCAGCTTGGGGTTGGGGCTTTCGGCCGGAAGCCCAACCAAGTTGCAGAGGTTTCACAGGACGGGGAACCACATCGTTGCCAGCGGTGAGAGAGAAGCAGTTGCAACATGGGATGACCACTCCTGTTACCAGAGGCAAGTGAGGATTAAGGTCAGAGATAAAGGAGACACAGTCGCCATTAAGGGACAACCACTCTGGTTATCAGAGGCCAGTTATGGAAGTCTGATGAAGTACCAGAGCAGCCTTATTCACTAGCCGGGGATGGTGAACAAGTGGGAAAGCTTCAGCATAGCGCCAAGCCAGGGACCCGGCAGGTTAGCAGGGGTGAAGCTTGAGGAGAATACAGCGGGTTAGCTGTGGAAGAGCTCAGGGAATCCAGTGACGACTGGGATCTTGAAGTCTAGTGAGAGACTGGGAGCTCAGTGAGTGAAGATCTACAGTAGGATACTGTGAGATGTGAGAAAAGATCTATAACTGGTTACTGTGAGTTACGTGTATGGATCTCTATTGACTGTTCGAAGTTCAGTTGCCATAGAAGACAGCAGTTCTACAAATACAGTTGCTGCATCCAGCTTAAAGGCCCTCTACCTGTATAGCTGTCAACCAATTGCTATTATACCCTTATACCCTACTATCTACCTAAGGGTGTCCTGGCCCAAACCCTCTCTCCCTCAGTTCTTGTTAAGAGACAATAAATCTCTTTTGTTCGCATTCAAAAAGTGACTGGCGCCCATGTTTTCAACTTGCATTACACCCACCATGCCTAGTAACCCATACTGTGAAGAAGGATGTCAGCTCTCCCTAACTCTGGAGGTCACCATTAGGCCTCTAGGGGTTGGGGACACTGCTACAGACATGTGTGATTCGTTTCATTACGAATCAAAATTGGGATGACATTTTTGTTTTTTAGAGATCCAGATGTATCTAAATGTACAAATCACAATAGTAACAAGTTTCAATGAATCCAAAATAAATTATAATGAAATGTATTATCTGAATTTGAATTTGAATTCAAATATGAATTTGAATTTGAAATGGAAACATATTGTAATAAATACAGCAAGGTATAAAAGTGAAATAAGATGATAATTCCTACTTAGGCTGCTTTAAAGAATAGAATAGAAAAGAATATAACAGAATAGAATAAAACAAAAAATAATAGAATAGAATAAAATAGAACATAATAAAATAGAATAGAAAATAAAGAAATAGAATAGCATAGAATAGATAAAATAAAACATAACAGAATAGAATGTAAAGGAATGGAATAGCATAGAGTAGAGTAGAATACAACGGAAAAGAAAAGACTAGAATAGAAGAAAATAGAAGAGTCGATTAGAATATAATAGAATAGAATCAAATAAAATAAAATAAAATAGAATGAATATAAGATATATATGAAACTAATTCCGATAATGAATAATTCTAACATAAGGCTTAAAGGGTATGTATAGCCTAGCAATAGACTTCTCTTATTTGTTCCCTTTTGATAAATATACTATTGAAAAAGTTTTGGTATATCTGTTTGCTAAATGTAAAAAATACCTGTTGATCCTGCAAATAATCACTGTCTGAAAAGGAAAAAAAAAATCCTGAACAAAAAACGAATATAGCCACCACGTCTAAGGACTGCAAACATACAATATATGACATTTTTGGTCTTGGGTTTAGATACGCTTTACATTTAAGGTTATTCAGACAAGAAGAGTTTTAGCTGTGATTTATTATTAAGCCAGTAGCTGCACAATGTAAATGTCAGCCAGTCCCTCGAATTAGTTTACAGGAAGCTTGCACTGAGGGAAAAAAGTGATAACTGCTTGACTGTCATGCTGGTCCAATGGCTTCAATACTTGTATGTGTCACTGACACTGAGACTGGCACATGTGTGTAGAGCAGTTCTGACATCATTTGCAGCATGCACGCTCCTGGTCAGTTACTGAAAAGATTGAAGCCAAAGTCAGACAGGCATTATCAGAGAAGATTAGCAATGAAAGTCTACATATTTTTGTAGTCTACATATTTTTGTTCTGTGCATTTTTTCCTCTAAATGTAAGCTTTAATTTTTCACTGGAACAACCTTTTAATCCAGTCTTTGACTACCATGGGCTGGGCTGTAATTTATTTTATCATACCTCTATGTCCAGGAGGAATTCTGGACTCCAGAACCTACTGGTGCTATTTATAAATGTGAAATACATTTTAAATATACAAAATGTTATGTTATGACTATAGTCTTGGATGGAGCCAAAGCAGAATTTAACATCCTGGCCTTTTTCTAACCTTACATTGAAAATTAAGTGTGTAACATTGCATAATAACCAATCTGCAAAAGGTTCTTGACATTTATTCTGAGGTACAGGTTTCTTAAAGTGCTGTGCCAGCCAACACTTTTTTTGTTTTGGATTTCCCTTTATTTTTTGTATGGTTCCTGAAACAGGAAGATAATAAAAATCACTGCTATAAATGCACATTTTAGGTAGCATAATTACCATATACACACGGGCGGACTTTTCTGCATCAAAGGTCCGACGGTCTTTCAGACGGACTTTCCGACGGACTTTTGACGGACTTCCGATGGACTTTCGAACGAACGGACTTGCCTACACACGATCACACCAAAGTCCGACGGATTCGTACGTAATGACGTACGACCAGACTAAAATAAGGAAGTTGATAGCCAGTAGCCAATAGCTGCCCTAGGGTCGGTTTTTGTCCGTCGGACTAGCATACAGACGAGTGGATTTTTCGACCGGACTCGAGTTCATCTGAAAGATTTGAAACATGCTCCAAACCTAAAGTTCGTCTGATTTTCAACCGAAAAAGTCCGCTGCAGGCTCGATGAAGCCCAAACACGGTCGGATTGTCCGACGGATTTATCCCGTCGGACCAATCCGGTCAAAAAGTCCACCCGTGTGTACACAGCATTAGAGTTGAAAATCTCTGAAGTTTAACCAGTTGGACTGCAGCAGGTTGGCTTCCTAGCTGTACGTCGACTGCTTTAAGACCACTAGGGGTGCCCGCAGCACGACGACGGGGCCAATGCTCGTGCCCGGAGGATATCGCAAAGTCCGCTGGGCAGCCGCTATCGCTTCTGAGATAGACAGAACAGAGATCTGTCAATGTAAACAGACAGATCTCCATTGTGTAAGAAAGTGGAGACAGATCTGCTGTTCATACTGATTATGAACAGCGATCAGTCTCCTCCTCCAGGCCGTCCCATCCCCCACAGTTATAAACACTCCCTAGGACACACATTTAACCCCTTTTCCGATCTGTCTGCCGCAATGTTGCAGTCCCGCTAAAAATCGCAGATCGCCGCTATTACTAGTAAAAATAAATAGAAAAAATAATAAAAGTGCCATAAATCTATCCACGATTTTGTAGACGCTATAACTTTTGCGCAAACCAATCAATATACGCTTATTGCGAGCTAAATCTAGCGAGTGGGGTGGGTGCGGAAGTGAAATCATGTTGTTTCTGGTGAGAAACTCACATTTGTTCTAACTTTCTGTCCATGATGAAATATGTGGTAACACATGTGGTCAGAATAGCACCAGTTGCACATCTCCCAATGTACACAGGATGATCTTTTGGCACACAGAGAGTTATGAAGATCAGTGCTCCTTATGACTATTTACAAAACTTGAAACTGTTTGTTTGATACCACCTAGTACTGTATATAAATATTATATATATTACTGTGCGAACATTTTCGGCAAATGTGAAAAAAACGATGTAAAGTAAGAATGCTTTCAAAAATATATATCTTAAATGTTTATTTTTTATCAATTTACAAAATGCAAAGTGAGCGAACAGAAGAAAAATCTAAATCAAATCAAATCAATATTGACTACCCTTTGGTTTTAAACCAGCATCAATTCTTATACCTGCACACTTGCACAAAGTCAGAGATTTTGTAGGATTAGAATTAGGTGTATGATTAACCAATTATACCAAGCAGGTCCTAATTATTAATATTATATATAAGTTAGGACACAATGATTACCTGAAACAGAAAAAGGAGAAAGGAGGCTTTAAACTGGGTGAGGAACAGCCAAACTCTACTTCTAAGGTGAGATTGTGGAAGACAGTTTCATGTCACAGGTCATATACCATGGCAAGACTGAGCTCAGCAACAAGACACAAAATAGTTATGCTGCATCAGCAACATCTCTATCAGGCAAACATTTTAAAGCAGACTGGGGTTTCAAGTTGTGCTATTCAAGCTCTTTTGAAGAATATGCTGTGGCAGCCAAGGAAACTTAATGTAGCAGATGAAAGACACATCATGCTTACTTTCCTTTTACATTAGAAGATTTCCAGCAGTGCCATCAGCACAACACTGGCCGAAACCAATGGGACCTCAGTACACCCATCTATTGTCCAGAGAAGTCTGGCCAGAAGTGGTCCTCAAAAAGCCATACCTCCGACGTGGAAACAAGGCTAAGCAACTCACCTATGCATGAAAACATAGGAACTGGGATGAATAAAAATGGCAGCAGGTGCTCTAGACTGATGAGTCAATATTTGAAATATTTGGCTGTGGCAGAAGGCAGTTTGTTCACTGAAGGGCTGGAGAGCTGTACAATAATGAGTGTCTGCAAGCAACAGTGAAGCATGGTGGAGGTACCTTGCAAGTTTGGGGCTGCATTCCTGCAAATGAAGTTGGAGATTTTGAAAAAATTGTTAGACCCCCGCGCTTATGGTGACAATGAAAAATGAGGAGCTGCAGCCTCTATCAATAAATTCACCCTAAGATAAATCTAGAAGAAATGTGAAAAAGAGGGGATAGGTATGGCACTGCTCTTATTAAGAGGTAACCTACAACCTCTAAATACTTGAGGGGTGTGTGTCACGGGTGCATTTAGTGCAAAAAGTGACAATAAAAATGCAGAAAATAAATATTTGTATATTCACAAAAATCCACAAAAAAATCCTACTGTGTAAACTTCCTAACCGCTTATACATAATATATATTGTTATGTTCAAACAAAAATAAAATAAAATAAACACAATCCTGTGCAAAACCTGCAATTCAAAGTGACATTTTTGTGCAAAAAAATCCAACATATATGACTGGTGTATATTGTTGCTGTGAAACTGGGTTCAGAAATATGCATATACCATCCTTAAACCCTGGTGTATAAAAAAAGTCCAATAAAGTGACAATGTGCTCTTTCAAATTGTTCTGCGCATCTTGGAAAATGGTGCCCCATAAGAAACGCACTCACCGCTATTATTCACCCCATTATTCAACTTCACAGTATGACCACTGTGCAGCCTGTGGATTGGGAGGAAACTTCCTGTCCTGTGTTCTCCAAGTGCCTTTTTGTCTGCGATAAAAGTGGTCTCCTCACTGTTAACCTCTTAGATGTTGCCCACATGTAGAGAGGAAAGAGACTCCATAGTGTGATACAAATATCCAAAACAGATACAATAAAATATTTACAAAAATGTGAGGGGTGTACTGACTTTTGTTAGATACTGTATATATTAAATGCATATACAAGTGTAGCGCTGTGGGTTTAAAAAACTTATAAAAATATAAGAATAAAAGAAAACGTCTATGTCAAAACAGCAGAAGTTACAAACTGTGTTAGCTTGACAAATAAACAAATAAAGTCTCTGATGTTCTTCAGATGTTTTAAAAGCTGAAAAGGACTGATGTTCGTCAAAAGGTATGTATAGTTCCTTATTCACCACGTGGATAACACATGCAAAAGTGTGATGGACCCTCCACATAAGGACAAAATGAAGGCTTACCGGAAGGATTGAACTCATAGGAACGTACGTTCAATGAGTCAATCAAGCTTGTAACCCCAACGGGTAATCAAAAGGAGGAACCTCACGACTGGATGGTAGAAAAGCTTCAATACATGTCCACACTTCTGACGGAACTTAAAGTGAATGGCAAACCTTCCCACGGGTGATCTCAGATGGATAGTCTCTGATTTCTTGACATCGCCGCCACCATGAGGGGTGGTGACGTCAGAGGGGTGGTGACGTCAGACGCAGCGCTGTGAAGCTGACAGGCGGCCATCTTGGTGAGCAGCTGTTGGAGGCGGCGCGGACCAGCAACTTCCAGGAAGTGGACAGGTTACTGCGGGAGAAGGTGGACCCCAACACTCGGCACAAGCTGGGCTGGACCCCCCTCATGGTGGCGGCGATGTCAAGAAATCAGAGACTATCCATCTGAGATGACCCGTGGGAAGGTTTGCCATTCACTTTAAGTTCCATCAGAAGTGTGGACATGTATTGAAGCTTTGCTACCATCCAGTGAGGTTCCTCCTTTTGATTACCCGTTGGGGTTACAAGCTTGATTGACTCATTGAACGTACGTTCCTATGAGTTCAATCCTTCCGGTAAGCCTTCATTTTGTCCTTATGTGGAGGGTCCATCACACTTTTGCATGTGTTATCCACGTGGTGAATAAGGAACTATACATACCTTTTGACGAACATCAGTCCTTTTCAGCTTTTAAAACATCTGAAGAACATCAGAGACTTTATTTGTTTATTTGTCAAGCTAACACAGTTTGTAATTTCTGCTGTTTTGACATAGACGTTTTCTATAGATAGATAGATAGATAGATAGATAGATAGATAGATAGATAGATAGATAGATAGATAGATAGATAGATAGATAGATAGATAGATAGATAGACAGATAGATAGATAGATAGATAGATAGATAGATAGATAGATAGATAGATAGATAGATAGATAGATAGATAGATAGATAGATAGATAGATAGATAGATATGGTTGTATTGGTGGGTACCTAAAAAGTCATCCTTATTATTATTTTTAGTCTGTCTGGTTGCACAACGTTAAACAATAAAGCTTATTTAATACTAGACATGTGCAGAACGAAAAAATGAGTTTTGTTCCGTTTCGTTTTGATTCGTTATTTACATAAATTAATTTAGTTAAATTTGTTTAACCAGTTTAATTCGTTTTCAGAATTTGTTTTGTTTATTCATATTCAAATCGATTCAAATTTTCAGAACTCGAATTTTAATAGTTTCGAATAGTTTTCAAATCTATTTTGAATAGTTTTCGAATTCGAATAGTTTTCAAATGAATTATAATTCAAAAAATAATAGAATAAAATTGAAATTTGAATTTGAATAGAATAGAAAATAATAGAATAGAATCAAATAGAAAATAACAGAATAGTATAGAAAAAAAACCAACAGAATAGAATAGAATAAAATTCCTATAACTATCTTCCTATTCCAATCTATTCTTTTCTATTCTATTCAAATCCGAATTGATTTTATTAGAATTTTGGGAAATTGTTATATTCTTTCTACTCTATTGTTTTTTATGTCTATTCTTTTTCCATTTGTTTATTCTATTCTATTATTTTATTTGCATACTCTATTCTATTCTATTCTTTTCTACTCTATCCTATTCTATTATATTCTTTTCTATTCAAATTCAAATTTATTCTATTCAAATTAGAATTTCAGAAGATATATTCTTTCTATTCTATGCTATTCTGTTCTGTTGTTTTTTTCTATACTATTTTGTTATTTTCTATTCTATTCTATTTTTTTCTTTTCTATTCTATTCAAATTTGAATTGATTCTATGTGCATTTTGGGAAATTATGTTCTTTCTATTTATTCTATTATTTTTTATTCTATTCTATTCTTTTTTTTTTCTATTCTTTTATTTTCTATTTTGTTCTGTTTTACACTATTATATTCTATTCTTTTAATTTCTGTTACCTGTTTTCTATTTTATTCTATTTTTTCTATTATAGTCCTTTATTTTCTATTTTATTTTATTCTCTATGGAAATTGGAAAACTATTCGAATTAGAAAACTTTATGAATTTGAATACTTTTTTAATTCGGAGCGATCCCCGCTGAGCAAGCGGATGTTCACGGGGCGGATCATCATGGATCCGTCCCATGTGAAAGAGCCCTAAGTCTTTTTCTCCAAATACTGCACTTTAACTATACTGTATATTACCAAATATTATTATGTATTTATTTCTGTATTGTTCTATTTTAGAAATATAGTTTCTTCTTGCTTATAACCCTGAAGAAGGAGACCACTTAGTACTCTGAAACGCGTCGGGTGCAAGAAAAAACTGTATTATATAATTTTGTATTGATGGTGAAAAAAATTGTAGACGTGTTAAGACATTCCATGTTATTATATATACTTTTCCATATATATTCTAAATAAATGTTTTTTGAAACTATCATAATACCTCACTAAAAATCCTTTGAAAAATTAACGTGCCTTAAAAGTCCATCACATGGGGCATTCCTTTCCTTTTTCACTGGGAACGCATGGGCGTCCTGTGATTTGCCGCTATTGCGTATCGCAGACAGAATCGTACTAAAAATGCATGCACAGTGTTTTCCATGTATTCCAATGGCTCTAGTTCACACCAGTGCAGTCACTTTCCACTCAAATTCCGGTCAATTTCCGGTGCAGAAAAAAAAGTAGACCTTGCTGCATTTTTCTCTGCACAGAACTGTACTGGAAAATAGTAAATTGTATCAAAAACGCACTGGAACTGCATGTGGTGTGAACTGTAAGCAAAAATTGATCCGGAATGTATGAGTGCATTTTTGTCGTGTAAACTTGCCCCTGAAAATGCATACACGTTTTTTTCCATGTATTCCAATGGCTCTAGTTCACACCAGTGCAGTCAGTTCCAGTCAGTTTCCGGTGCAGAAACTGACTGGAAACTGACTGGAACTGACTGCATTGGTGTGAACTAGAGCCATTGGAATACATCTGGAAGCTGATTGGTTTCTATGCAGGGCTGCACCAGATTTTGCACCCTCTAGTTTTAGTAAATCTCGCTCTGTGTGTTCTGTTGAAAAACAACAGATTTAGTGGCCAGATCACCAGGTGACAATAAAGGAAAGAAAGCCTAAAAAAAAAGAAAAGAATTCAATAATTGGTAAGCTGCAATATAATAATTGATAGCTTTTGGGTTTAATACTGCTTTAAGCCTACAGTGTGCATTTTAACATTTTTGTAAACAATTGGAAAAATGCATAAAGGTTAAAAAAATGTGTTTTTTTTCATAAATGAGTATTTAATTGCATTAATTACAGTTTTGTTATGTATGCCTGGAGTTCAGTTTTAAGTCCACTGTGAGACTTAATAAAGCAGAAGACCTAACATAAATTACCACCTCATCTCATTTTCAATGTGTGCTGCCTTTGAAACTTAAAATTAGTCTTTAAAAAAGGACAATAGCGTGTATTTGGTTAAACAATGTAGCAAGCTAAAGTACTGTCAGCTTAACACGCATTCTTTAGAAATATCACAAATGCCCTTGTGAACTTTACAAGTTCCCTTTTGATTTTGGATGAAATCTAATTCTGCAGTTAATGACCCTTTTATTTTGCTATCTGGTGTGATGGCAGGTTAGCATTCCTACAGGACGCTTCCAAGTAATTCTGGTCAGTACTGACCTTTAGGCTCTGCTTTGAAAATTTGGAAATTCAAGGCTGCAAGCTGTGTGTTGTGATGAATAACACACTGTCAAATAAAAGGGCATCGTGAAAGCATAAGTCAGCTGCTAATGTAGCAGCAGTATGTGTGATTTCTACAAATAACTGAAATTAAAACCCACTCCATGATGATGGTATACCCAATAACCATGACATAAAGGTGGGAAATGCCCCAAAGGCTTTCTAGGTGGAGAAAGAGATTAAAGCAACTGCAGTCTCACCCACTGAAAAAGACCTTTAATGCGTGATAATATCACAAATTTAACAAAAATATAATGTACACAAACTACACGGAGATAAAAGGTTAAGAGACAACGTTGTCACTTAAAAGCACACACTCCTCAAGTTCACTCACACTGTCTGATTTAGGTAACACAAGGCAGATAAATATACAAAAGTACATAAATACAGGGTGGATTTGCAGGAAACCATGGTGGTGTCAGCCTATACCCAGCTGTATACAAACAATGTGGACATCTGCTCACACCATATGCCTTTGGTCCTTAACTATAGCTGCTGATGTGATATTTGTGTGGATGTAGAGTCTCCCTTGCCCTTAGGTGGGCTGGCAACATCAAGGTTGAGCAAAGTACAAGGATTTTTCCAAATATTGGATGTATGCTCAATTGTGTTGCATCCCCTCAACGAAAAGATGGTATTGAGAGGCGGTATAATGAACACCTTGGGGTTATCACAGTACCGTAATTTTTCACAGTTCCCCGGTCCTCTTGGGCTCCAATCACACTGTCCAACTGAACGTCACAAGGCAGAAATCATACAATTGGAGGTCAGACAAGGTGGAATTTCAGGTAACCACGATTGTGTCCACCTGTACCAGGCGATACACAACAGTGTGGACTTCTGCTCACACCATGGGGCTTAGACCTAGTCTGTACCAGCTGATGGAACACTAATGCTGCGTACACAGGATCGCACATTCCGACAACAAAATCCATGTTTTTTTTCCGACGGATGTTGGCTCAAACTTGTCTTGCATACACGGGGTCACAAAATCTTGTCAGAAATATCGAACGTCAAGAATGCGGTGACATGCAACACGTACGATGAGCCGAGAAAAATGAAGTTCAATAGCCAGTGCAGCTCTTCTGCTTGATTCTGAGCATGCGTGGAATTTTGTGCGTCGGAATTGTGTACACACAATCGGAATTTCTGACAACAGATTTTGACGTCAGAAAATTTGAGAACCAGCTCTCAAATTTTGTTTGTCAGAAATCCCGACGGAAAATGTCTGATGGAGCCTACACACTGTCGGAATTTCCGACAACAAGCTCCCATCGAACATTTGTTGTCGGAAATTCCGACCGTTTGTGTACGCAGCATAAGGGTAAGTGTGGAAGTCTCCCTTGCCCCTGGGCAGACTAGCAGTATCAATGGTGAATGAGGCACAGGGACAGGATCGATTAGCAAAATATGTCCTTCTACATAGACAATCCCCTCAGAGTGAAGGTGGCACTGGGGAAAATGTATATAATGGATCCCTTTGTGGGATGTCAAAGTGCCATGCTTACTCACAGTAGCCGCAAACGCTGCAATAGTAGCCTTGAATCCCACTGTGACGGCTGCTGATCAAGAGATCAATGGTGATATCTGACCCAACACTCTCTGGGCCCCTAAGTGATCAGGGCAGTCCGGGTGTGGGAATGGTACTGGCCGAAAAAAGAGGAGATTTTATACTTATACTTTTATACTTTTGTATATTTATCTGCCTTGTGTTACCCAAATCAGACAGTGTGAGTGAACTTGAGGAATGTGTGCTTTTAAGTGAAAATGTTGTCTCTTAAACTTTTATCTCCGTTTAGTTTGTGTCCATTATATTTTTTTAAAATTTGTGATATTATCACGCAATAAAGGTCTTTTACAGTGGTTGAGACTGCAGTTGCTTTATTCTCTTCCTCCACCTAGAACTCCTTTTGGACCTTTCCCACCTTTGTGTCCGTATCACTAGTGTTCAGGGGTTGAGGAGAATAGTACTTTGGGGGGGGGCGCAACTTAGATCTGTGGGGGGCAAATCCATGTGACAAAAAATCTGCAGCCCCCCCAGGAGGTGTTAAGGGATATGTTTTAGCAATTTCTGAAGGTTTCTTTGTCAGTGTTGGCAGGTGTTGGGGGAAGGTCACCTCCCAGAGGTGTGTGTCTTTTTCCCAGTTGTCAGGGAAGTGGGGTAAGCACACATCTCTAGGTGGGGGGTACAAAGAATCCCAGCTGGTGACTAGGAGACACTGAGCGGCGTCTTACCTCACCAGTAACTTCCGTCCCATCGTGGCTACAGGACGGCACTCTTGTCCTCTTAACTTGCTGAGCTTGGTTACCATTCCATGTTGCCAGCACACAGCACAAACACTTCCCCATCCTGTGTTGTTCTCACCCCATGCTCCTCTCCATTCAGAAAAAGGCTCACAGCTTCTCCCCAGGCAATGAGAACAGAGGGGTGTGGTCTGTGTAAGGCAAAGTGGAAGCCCAGTATTGGAGCGTGGCTGTGGGGCCCTAGGGCAGATTGGAGCTGGACTTTGTGGAGGATATGATAATATGACAGGTAGGCTGCAGGGGCCATCTGGAGCTAGGGGCGGGGTTGCGATTGTGACCCCTGCAACCCCTTATGCTACGCCCATGTGTACTACTATCTAGACTAAAGTGAAAAGCTGCCAGGTATCAAATGAAACAAAAAGAGTGACCTTCCTACTCTTTTTCAGCCCTTTACCCTCTATGAATTTTCCTTTCCCTTTTATGTCTCTGCTTTCTTTTTTCTCTACTGCTGCTATTTTCTTCCCTCTTTTGCTCCGCTACCATGCTCTCCTCATTTGCATTGTTTTCTCTCTCCTTCATCCTTCCTTTTGTCTCTCATTTCTCTCTCCTGTGCTCTTGTTTTTCTTGGATCCTCACCCCTATATTTCCTTATCAGGGACAAGTACATGGTAAACTTTAAGACTCTGGTGTTGAGCAAGGAGCTAATGTAGGGATCTGCTCCCCTCTACTGTCTATGTTTGTAAGTGGCTATGCTGCTAATGTCACAGAGTTATGTATAATTATGTTTCAGCACTTCCTGTCTCTGGGAGGCTGGCCAGGAAACCCCAGAAGAAGGAAGTAAAGAGAGGGGGAGAGAGAGAGGGGGGAGAGAGAGTCAGTAACATGTCCTGTCCATGGGAGAGTTGTTGCTGAACCCAGACCAGAATCCAGGGATTATTAGGCAAGTGTTCCTATGTTTAATAGTTTACTACGGTTGTCCATAGCTTCTGGCTGTATATATATACATTAGTCATATGACTAATGTATATATCTAAAGACTGGTGACAGAAGCATCCCTGTCCCCTTGTAATGATCTCATATGCACAGTGCCATATAGTTAGGTCTGTGCTACTGTATGTGTGTAGAGGTCACCTGTGAGTATATTAGTAGGTGAAACCTACTTGAAATAGTGTTTATATGCAGCTCTTTATTTTAATCAGCCCTGTCCCCTCTGGTCTGGAATTCTATAGCTAGTTTTAGCTTAGGGCTCCATAACCAGCATAGGCTGGAGCCAGGTTAAGCATTCAGCAGCCACTTCTTGTAGAAACTAGTGACTAAACCGAGGGGTGTGTATGTCTGTGCCTGCGTGGTGTCGCTGTCTGATGGCGAGCACCGCTATGATGAATGTGCGCTGATTGGGCATGCAGGGTAGCTTGTTGAGGTAGTGGTGGCCATCTTTGTTCTGCCTTAACGGCGACTTGCTGTGGTGCTTTTCGTTTAAGCTATGGATTCCACCTGTTATGGATTAGACTGACTTTAGTTTCATCATTACAGGGGAATATGTAGTCCTTGAATTTGGAGCAGTTTGGCAATCTTGTCATAGCATGAAATTTGGATCTCATAGAGATGTTTTGTACTGTGGCATAGATTGTTATTCCAAGCACATAGTATTATTGGAGGTAGGTTAATTAATCACCTTCTAAGCTTAAATGAAGCCCCCTTTATTTCTTTTTTTGTTTACAAAAGTTTTTATTAGGAAGATTAATAAAAAGGTTACATAACATCGAGTTCAGTATAAAATAGGGTTACAGAATTAAGCATTAGAGTAATGAACATATTCTTAAAGATGTTCGATAAGCAGAGATATTGAACAAACATTAGGGGGTGAGAGTTCCGATAAAAAACGAGTGTGGCAGACTGTTACAAATGTGTAGAGTATAGTCACCAAGTAGACAGAAATGTATTTAGGTGTGTGTGTATTATGGAGTTGGTGAGAGATCTATATATCTCATTGGTATAATGATTCATTGTCAGACCAATACAACCATTTAGCATTAAAGATGTGCATACTATCGTGTAGAGTATGGTGAATTCTTTCAGATAGCTTGAGTAATTCCATCCTAGTCAGAACCTGTGACCAAGGTAAGTTACTAGATTTCCAGTTGAGAGCAATCATCCATTGAATGGAACTGAATAAGGAATGAATCAATCTAATACATGGGGATGGTGTGTCAGGGATATCCGCATATAATAAGCAAATTTGAGGTGAAAGACTAATTTCCTTTTTCGTAATTGAGTTTATTTTCAAAGAGGCAGCATTCCATATTTGATCTAGGTGCTTACAACTCCAGAAGATATGGAGATAAGTGCCGGATTCAGAACAACCTCTGAAACAGCCTGGAGGAGCTGATGGGTAAAAGGAGTGTATAATAGAAGCGGTCAGGTATAGTCTAGAAAGTAGTTTAGTAGGTGTTTCCCTAAATGAGACTGCTAGGTTGCTTTTACGGCAGTTATCAATCATCTTGTTCCATGTTTCTATGGGGAAAGTGCAACCTAACTCAGATTCCCATTGTAGCATTGGTCTGGATTTTTCCGGCATCATATTATTATTGATATGTCTATAAAGCAGAGAGATCAGACCTTTATCTCTTGCGGTATTTATGCAAATATGTTCAAGTAAGGTCGTGGGGGGTTGGTAGTTTAGTGAATAGTGTTTTACATAAAATTGTTTGATTTGTAGAAAATTTGTAAGTTCAGAAGAGGGGAGATTATATTTGGATTGGAGCTCAGAAAAAGTAGAGAACCCCTTGCTTGATATCAACGATTTCAGGGTAATCAAGTTATTGACACGCCAATGAGGGAATGGATTACTTTCGTTGATATTCTGAGATAGTCTAGGGTCACCTAAAAAAGATGCTAGAGGGGGGGTATCTGAGGAAAGTTTGATGGATTTATTAATTTTAGTCCATGTTTGTAGGGTGTGGGCCACTATGATATTCAGTTTAATGATCTTATGGTAAAGGTTAGTAGTGCACCATGGAAGGCCCTGTAGGTGGTAAGGGGAGATTGAGGAAGCTTCAAATTTAAGCCATGGGATGTGCAGGGAGGGTGCAAACCAATGAGCCAGCTGTGTAAGTTTGGAAGCTATAAAGTATTGCCATATATTAGGCATTCCAAGTCCGCCTAGCTTTTGAGGTCTAAACATGAGAGTATAACTGCATCTTGGTTTTTTATTCGACCAAATAAATTTATTAATCTCCCTTTGTAGGGCTTCAATTTTGGTTTTAGGTACATTGATGGGAAGAGCACGGAAGTAATATAGTATTTTGGGGAGGATTGTCATTTTGAAAGCGCAAATCCTACCCAAAAGGGAGATATGATACGAGGACCATGTTTTAAGTAGTGTGCTAATGTGCGAGAGAAGGGGAGAATAATTGGTCATATATAGTGATTTGTAGTTGGGTGTGATGTGAACACCAAGATATCTAAATGACTTGGTGCACCAAATAAATTTAAAGTTTCGTTGTAATTTTATGATCAAATCGGGGGTAAGATTAATAGGCAGGGCCGAACATTTATTCAAGTTAATGCCTAAACCTGAAATGGAGCGAAAAGAATTAAGTTCGGAAATGAGATTTGGAATGGATATGAGTGGGTTTGTGATAAATAATAAGGCATCGTCTGCGTAAAGACTTAATTTAAATTCATTTGAGTTTTTAAGATATCCGCAAATATTAGTGTTGTTTCTTATAGCATGTGCTAGGGGTTCAATGGCTAATGCGAATAGCAATGGGGAGAGGGGGCAGCCCTGTCTAGTGCCTCTACTTAGAGAGAAGAATTCTGAGTTGTGGCCTGGGATTTTAATTCTGGTTTGGGGGAGGTGATAGAGGGCATTAAAACCATGGATAAATTTGTCAGAGATACCAAATTTGGGGAGTAGATGGTTCAAATATGACCAATTTACGCTGTCAAATGCCTTGTGGATATCTAGGCTGAGTAGGCAGACAGAGCGGGAAGAAAGGTTAGCATCTTGGACAATGTTAGTAACCAGTCTAATGTTATCAGTAATCTGTCGGCCCGGGATGAAACCAGTTTGATCTATGTGTATGAGGGATGTGATGACAGATGCTAATCTGTCGGCGAGAAGTCTGCCGAAGATCTTCAAGTCGTTATTGAGGACTGAAATGGGGCGGAAATTTTGAGGTAGGGTATGATCTTTAAGAGGTTTGGGAATAAGAGATAAGTTCGCTAATAGCATATCTTCAGGGAATTGTCCACCATTAAGGATATGATTAAAAAGTTTGGTTAGTCTGGGTACTAATGGGGTGCAAACTTTTTATAATATGATGAAGTGAAACCGTCTGGGCCAGGGGCAGTCGATGTTTTAAGTGATTTGATAATATTGGTAATTTCCTGATCTGTGCAGGGATCGCTAAGGATGGAGGCTTGGTGAGCATTAAGTGTGGGTAGATTTATATTATTCAGCCAGTTAATCGAAGTGTGGTGGGGTTGAGATTGGGGACCGGAAAGAAGATCTTTATAAAATGTAGAGAAAATATCTAATACAGCACGAGGGTGAGTAACCAGGTTACCAGTGCGGTCACGCAGCTTATATATATGAGGAGGTTTGTGTTCCTGATTAAGCTTTTTAGCAAACATGGTGGAAGTAGAATTGCCATGTAATAAAAATTTGGCTTTTGAGAATCTAAGTGACTTCTCAGTATTTGATGAAAGGATAGAGTCTAAAGCTTGACGTTTAGATTGGATTTGAGATGTAATCTCAGGAGAGGGAGAATGACTTAGCTTTATGTATAAGAGGTCTAGATCCTTAGTAAGGGATTTGATTTCTGTAAGTTTAGATTTGTTTTTGGCAGCTGCGATACTGATCAAGTGTCCCCTGAGGACCGCTTTGTGTGCAGACCAGAGTACAGTGGGAGATATATCCTCAGTTGAATTATTGGTAAAGTAGTCCTCAATATGTGTATGGATGTTTTGAATTGTGGATGGATCAGAGAGGAGCGAGTCGTTCAGGCGCCAGTTAAATGGTGTAGGGGTAAGGCCTATGTGAGAGGTATCAAATGCAACCATGTCATGGTCAGACCATGGGCAGGGGTGGATCCGAGCTCTCGAGGAGTTAGCTAAAAGGATGGGGGTGCTAAAAATATAGTCAAGTCTGGCATAACAGTCATGTGGGTGAGAGTAATGGGTATACGCTTTTATGCCAGTATTGTGAGCTCTCCAAGAGTCAATCAGTTGGAATTTACTTAGAGAGCGATTGATTGATTTGGAGAAGGCCTTAGAGGATAGAGTAACCCTGCTTCTGTCTAGAGAGGGATGTGCAGTAAAATTAAAATCTCCTCCCACTATCATATGGGGGGAGCTGAAATGGTCTAGGGTTTCAAAAAATTTATTGAAAAATGTTGTTTGGGCTTCATTGGGGGCGTACAAGGACGCGATTGTTAGTGAACGTTTGTTCATTGTGCCTTTTAGGATAATATAACGGCTATCCACATCTCTATATATGTGTTGAATATCGAAAATAATAGAGTTACGGATAAAAATTGCTACGCCTCTAGATTTATTGGCGTATGTGGTAAAGTAGTGTTGGTTGTATGTTTTATCGAAGTAGAGGGGATGATTTGCTGTGGAGAAATTTGTTTCTTGTATAAGAATGATGTCTGCACCCAGTCTTTTATAGTGTCTAAATGCCTTTTTACGTTTGTGGGGGGAGTTAAACCCTTGAGTATTATGTGAGAAAACTCTAAGACCCATTTTTAAAAGAGAGATACAAGCTAAAAATATTGTTTAAGCAAGTGGGGTATCTGACAGGGTAATGAACCACTAGGACATAGATATTGAAAAGTATATGTCTATGGATGCAGTCAATTTTAAACCTAGAAAAAGGCAGTATGTAATGTATTTCAAGACAATAATTTTTGTTAAGTGAACATCTGTAATATAGTGTAATGTATTTTCTAATCTGTAAACCTACAACAAAGTAAGGATGAAATCTTCCTGAGAACATTTTAAATAGAACAATAAGGGCAAAACTTAGAATTATATAATATGTCATAAAGGAGCCAGAAGACATAAGTCCTCTGACTAATACAAACTTAAGGAGGGACCCTAGGGTCCAAAACTCTCAAACCAGGCCCCGCGCGGATCCCCCCAAAATTGAGGGGGCCACACTGAGCCGGGAACGAGAGTAGGGGGTCAAACCAGCGGCGGCGGATGTGCCAGGCAAATATAATAGATGGAGTAAACAGTAAGCATGGTTATTGTAAAAATCTAAACAAAATCATAAACAAAAAAAATAATTTTTTGAATATTAAGCTCAAATCGAAAGTTGGTGGCTATAAAGCACAATAGTGAAACGTATATCTAAAAAGTTCTCTTTGAAAAAGAGAAAAAAGAGGACCAATTATAAAAGAAAAAAAAAAGGGGGGGGGGGGGGGAGCCCACAGCAGCCCCTCTCAAATATATGAATCTCCAAAACACATTTTGGGCAGGTAAACCCTATCTAATGTTGGGGATGTTCAAAAAAAAAATTTTAACCTGTGGGGAGAATTGGAATTTGATAAAACTAGTTGAGGGAAGGGATGGTGGAGCCCCCCCAAAAAAAAAAAAATAATAATAATATTAGCTGCTTAAAATTAAAGTAGGAGAGTCCTGTGTTTACTAGGTAGTAAACATATAAAGGTGGGTGACGAGAGGGTGAGACCAAGTTGACCTGAACAATGTGTTGCCCTCTTGACAAAACAGAAAAATTAAAATAAAAAAAGGGGAAAAATAACAGTTACTTTAAGCCGGGTCTTGAGAAGGTTGGCGCCATCTTCTTTGTTCTCTTGAGTTACGACGTGAAGAAGGGGTGGACCAGATAGGAGAAGCCCGGGGTGTCACAGGGAGGCGCTTTGGGGGTTCAGGTTCCAGCAGTCCTAGTTTGACGAGTAGTTCCTTTCCTTCTATGATGTTGTAGACTGTGTGAGTGGAGCCATTATGCATTACCGACAGCTTGAAGGGAAAACCCCATCAATACTTAATTCTGGCTGTTTGCAGGATAGAGGTGACTTCTTTCATCCTGCGTCTGCGATCCAGGGTGGCTGGAGAGATATCAGGGTAAATTTGCAATCTGGAGCCATCTAGCTCAATATTTGGGGTGTTTCTGGAAGCCCTCATGATGTCCTCTTTGGTGAGGAAGTCCTTCATACACATTATGATGTCGCGGGGAGGTCTGTCTGGGGGTGGTTTGGGGCGAAGGGCTCTATGGATCCTGTCGCAGGCAAATGCTGACATGGGTCTGTCAGGTAGCAGAGTGTGAAAGACTTTTGATACTGCAGGAAAGAGCTCAGTGACAGACTCTGGAATACCACGGACTCTGATATTGTTCCTGCGATTACGATTGTCCAAATCCTCTACGTGTGCTTGCATGTAGGAAAAGCTATCAGCCAGAGTTTCATAATCTCTTCTAAGGTCACTGTGAGCCAGAGAGAGTTTGTCATGCTTAGACTCTAGTATATCAGTGCGACTTCCAATATTAGCAATTTCCTGAGTCAGAGCATTAGTGGATTTGTGGAGCTCATGCTGTATCTTATTAGCTAGTTTATCATATATAGCTGACAGGCTGGTGTCCAGATCTGCTTTGGATAAGGGAGGATTGTACTCACATTCTTTATAGGATGGTTGCTGTAGTGGTGTGGAGCTGTTAGAGGCCGCACGTGTGCCGGCGCCATTTTGGGACATCTTCCTCTGCTTTAGCTCCAGGCTGAGCAGATAGTTGGTGATAGAGTGACCGGAGCGGCTTTTTCCTTTCTTTTTTTTTGCGGATTGCATGCACCGCTGTGTTCTCCGGGGGTGATGGAGTATTTTGAGCAGTTTTGGCAGATATTAGCCCCGGGAATTGAGCCTGGCAGTTCCGGACCGACGGAGCTCTCAGCACTCGCGTCTATCCAGCATCGCGCCGCGCATGCGCCCCCCCGAAGCCCCCTTTATTTCTATAGTAATATTTGTTAACAGTCTTTCACATGTTTCATGTTGTAGGATAACATCTCTACATGCATAAATTGAATTGTATACTGCTTCACATCACTGGCTTTTCCATATATATGTAAATAGGGATGAGCCGAACACCCCCCTGGTTCGGTTCGCCGCAGAACATGCGAACAGGCAAAAAATTTGTGCGAACACGCGAACACCATTAAAGTCTATGGGACTCGAACCTGAAAAATCTAAACTGATAATTTTAAAGGCTAATATGCAAGTTATTGTCATAAAAAGTGTTTGGGGACCCGGGTCCTGCCCCAGAGGACATGCATCAATGCAAAAAAAAAGTTTTAAAAATTGCATTTTTTTCGGGAGCAGTGATTTTAATAATGCTTAAAGTGAAACAATAAAAGTTAAATATTCCTTTAAATATCGTGCCTGGGGGTGACTATAGTATGCCTGTAAAGTGGCACATTTTCCCCGTGTTTAGAACAGTCCCTGCACAAAATGACATTTCTAAAGGAATAAAAGTCATTTAAAACTGTTTGCGGCTGTAATGTAATGTTGCCCCCCAGCCCATTACCAAGCCCTTTGGGTCTGGTATGGATATTAAGGGGAACCCCGCACCCAAATTAAAAAAAAAAGGGGTGAGGCCCGAGGCCCTATATACTTTGAACAGCAATGGTATACAGGGGGTCCCTGGGTTACAAACAAGATAGGGACTGTAGGTTTGTTCTTAAGTTGAATCTGTTTGTAATTTGGAGCAGGTACATTTTGTACGCGTAGCTCCAGCCAAAAAATCTATTTTTAGGCTTTTTGGATAACATAGGGACGGGCTATCATCACCCCTGTAACATTTGTTTTGCTGTCTGTGCCCCTGTTCAGAAGATTTCATCTCACTTTCTGTCCCAATGACAATTGGATTTAGAAAAATTTGGGTTATTAGGGAAACAAGGATTGGTGAGCATCAGTGGAGACACCTTTTTCCCATATTAACTCTTACAGGGGAGAATTTCCCTTCTTAGGGGTAGATTTCCTCTCACTTCCTGTTGTCTCCCTCCGTTTCTAAGTAGGAGTCATTTGTAAGTCGGATGTTTGAAAATAGGGGACCGCCTGTATATACTATATGGCCTGCCCTATACACTCTGCGGAAAATTGGGCCTTAGGTGTTGGTGGTACCAGAACACTGTAAGCCCTCACAGTTACTCTTGGTGGGCGCTGGAACAGGCCCTGCTGTGAAATATTATATCAAGAATTGTAATTACGTGCTCCTGTTAAACAGGGGCATACAAATTGGGCCTTAGGCAGTGGTGGTGGTGGCACAACACTGTAAAGCCTCACAGATACTTTTGTTGAGCGCAGAAACAGGCCCTGCTGTGAAATATTAGATCAAAAATTGTAATTACGTGCCCCTGTTAAACAGGGGCATAAAAATTGGGCCTTGGGCGATGGTGGTGGTGGTGGCACAACACTGTAAAGCTTCACAGATACTTTTGTTGAGCGCAGGAACAGGCCCTGCTGTGAAATATTAGATCAAAAATTGTAATTACAAGCCCCTGTTAAACAGGGGCATAAAATATGGGCCTTAGGCAGTGGTGGTGGTGCCCTGAACCGAAAATATTCCTAGAAGCTATCATCATGAAGATTGAGGAGGAATAGGATAGTCACTCAGCATAATAGGATAGTCACTCAGCATATGCAGTCTTCAAGGGATCCCACATCCACAGAAAAATGAATCGGTTACATCAGCATCAGCTGCTTGGTAACTGGTGATCCAAGACTGATTCATTTTTATGAATGTGAGCCGATCAACAGAGTCTGTGGACAGGCGCACTCTGTGATCGGTTACAAAGCCTCCAGCAGCACTGAATGTGCGTTTAGAAAGAACGCTGGATGCAGGACAGGCCAGTAGCTCAACTGCATATTAAGCAAGCTCTGGCCAGTGGTCCATCCTCAAGACTCAGTAACCCAGTGGATGTTCTGGTGGAAAGGTCTCCAAGTCTGATCTTGCCCCTAGATATTCCTGCACCATGTAATTCAGAGGCTGGCGATGGTTGCTGGAGCCGATTAGACCTGGGCACTGAGGACTGAAGAATTGTCTGAAGGCATCGCTCAGCCAGCCACCTTCTCCACCACTCTTTCTGTGACTGAACAAAGCCTCAGCAACTTGTTGTCCAGCACCAGGAAATTGTAACCTCCCAGGCTCTGGAAACGCATTGCACAAACCTTTCTGCAAGGCCTCCCGAAGATGTTATATGCTCTGCTCCCTCTGTGAAGGCTGGATAAGTTCTGCAACCTTACCCTTGTAACATGGATCAATAAGGGTTGCCAGCCAATAATGATCCCTCTTCTTCATACCAAGAATCCTAGGGTCTTTTTGCAGGCTTTGCAGGATCAGGGAGGCGATGCAGCATAAGTTTGCAGAGGCATTCGATCCTGAGTCCTATGGGTCACTAAGGATCATATGATCCTCAACCACCTCCTCCCAGCCACGTACAACTCCATGGGTTTCTGTGCACTGCAAACAATCCCTTGAAGACTGCTGCTGATGCTGAGTGTTATCCTCCTCCTCCTCTTCTTCTTCCTATGTGATCGGCGGGCCTGCAGGAATACTAGTATCTGGATAAAGGGGGCCTTGAGAGGTAAGAAAGTCCTCCTCTTTCTCCCACTGTTTTGCCTCAAGTGCCCTGTCCATTATTCCATGAAGTGTGTGCTTCAACAGGAAGACAAGAGGGACATTATCACTGATGCATGCACTGTCACTGCTCACCATCCTCGTGGCCTCCTCAAATGGTGACAGAACAGTGCATGCATCCTTGATCAGTAGCTACTGGCGTGGCGAAAAAAGGCCAAACTCCCCTGACCCTGTCCTGGTGCCATACTCACACAGGTACTCAAATGGTGGCCTCCTCAAATGGTGACAGGACAGTGCATGCATCCTTGATCAGTAGCCATTGGCGTGGCGAAAAAAAGACAAGCTCCCCTGACCCTGTCCTGGTGCCATACTCACACAGGCACTCATTGATGGCCCTCTGCTGCATGTGCAGCCGCTGCAGCATTGCCAGCGTTGAGTTCCACCTGGTGGGCATGTCACAAATGAGGCGGTTCTTGGGCAGGTTGCATTCTCTATGAATGTCAGCCAGCCGAGCACTGGCATTATATGACCACACTTTCCTGGCCTTCCTCAGGAGATCCTCTAAGCCAGAGTACCTGCTCAAGAACCGCTGCACCACCAAATTCAGGACATGAGCCAAACAGGGAACATGGGTCAAGTGTCCCTGTTGGAGGGCAGAGAGGTGGTTGGTGCTATTGTCGCATACAACCATTCCTGGCTGAAGCTGGCATGGCGCCAACCACCTCTGAGCTTGCCCCTGCAGAGCTGACAGAATCTCTGCCCCAGTGTGGCTCCTGTTCCCTAAGCAGACCAACTCAAGCACCGCAAGGCATCTTTTTGCCTGAGTGCTTGCGTAGCCCCTTGAATGCCTACAGAGCACCACTGGTTCAGAGGAGAAATCTGCAGAGGAAGAAGAAGAGGAAGAGGTGGAGGAGAGAGCTGTGGCAGAATCACCACTATCATTTTGCAGGCATGGTGGCAGAACAAGCTCCAACAATACTGAACCCTGTCCTGCATTCTTCCCAGCTGCCAGCATTACCCAGAGCGCCGTGAAAGAAAGGTAACGTCCCTGTCCATGCCTGCTGGACCATTGAGTCAGCAGTAACGTGCACCTTACTGTTGACCGCCCTGTCCAACAAGGCCAAGACATTGCCTTCCACATGCTGGTAGAGAGCTGGTAAAGAGCTGGTAGAGAGCCGGAATGGCCTTCCGTGAAAAGAAATGGCGTTTGGGAACCTGCCACTGAGGTACCGCACATTCCACAAATTCACAAAAGGGAGCAGAGTCTACCAGCTGAAAAGGCAGCAGTTGCAGTGCTAGCAATTTGGCCAAGCTAGCATTCAGACGCCGAGCATGTGGATGGCTGGGACCGAATTTCTTTAGACGGTTTAGCAACTGGGATAGGGAAATTTGCCTGCTAAAATCCGATGTTGGTGTACCACTAGCAGATTGGCCGCAAGTACTTGGGACACCTATTTCTATACCTTCATTCTTCTCAGTGCAGGTTTCTGAGAGGACTGGAGGTATAGTGGGGTTGGAGATCCTAGCTGATGAGGAGCAAGGAAAGGTCCACCTCGTTCTTTCATGTGAGTCTTTTAAGTGCTGTTGCCAACGCACTACATGGGAGGTCGTCATATGTCTGGTCAAGCATGTAGTGCCCAAGCAGCTGCTGTTTTGGCCACGCTTGATACGCTTCAGACATATGTTTCACACAGCAATGGTGCGATCTGCTGCACACGTGTCAAAAAAGGCCCACACCAAAGAACTTTTCAAAATATGTGGGGATTCAGCAGCGCCCTGCACCTGCTTAGCTCTGCGGTGTGATGCAATAGGGTGGCTGCCCTTAAGCTGCCCCCTGGAGGGCATCCTGCCTTGTTGGAGATGTGCCTCTTCCTCTCTTCTATCAGGCACCCAAGTACAGTCAGTGACCTCATCATCCCCTCCCTTCTCATCACTGGAGCAAACTTGGCAGTATGCTGCAGCTCGGGGAACATGACTGCCAGTTTCTTGACCTTCTTGGGCACCCCCTCTCTCTAGGCTCACATTACTCCCTTCCTCAACCAGGGTACCATAATCGGAGCCTTCAAATCGCTGCGCATCCTCCTGCAGCACGTACCTGACACTGTGGTCGAATAGTTCTGGGGACTCCTCCATGCATGATGGTGGGGCTAGGGAAGGAGTGACTGTTGACATGGAGCCAATGGAATAGGCTGCTTTGGCAGCTGCATTGGCAGGCAAACTACTCTGAGCCTGGGTGACAGAGGATGAGGAGGATGAGGAGGGCTTTGTTATCCATTCCACCAATTCTTCTGCATGTTGTGGCTCAATAACACGGCCAGCTGCAGAAAAAAAGGACAAGCGTGCCCCACGGCCACGTGCTGAGGATGCACTGTGTCCACAAACAGCACTGTTGACTGTAGACACAGAGCCTGCTTGCCCTCTTTTTGTGGCCCATGAGCGTCTGCCTCTCCTTGGTGTCCTTCCGGACATGCTGTAAATTTTGTTTAGCAAAACCACACTACACTGTATTGTGTACTGTGTACACCACCCGAAAAGTAGTAGCAAGTGCACTAGGGGTGGACGGTACTGTGTACACCAACAGAAGTTTAACAACAACTATGGGTGCACTGTATGTATTGTGTAGTGTGTACACCACTAGAAAAGTAGCAGCAACTGCACTATGGGTGCACGGTACTGTGTACACCAACAGAACTGTAATAACAACAATGGGTGCAAGGTATATATTGTGTACACCACCAGGAAAGTAGTAGCAACTGCACTAGGGGTGCACGGTACTGTGTACACCAACAGAAGTTTAATAACAACTATGGGTGCACTGTATGTATTGTGTACTGTGTACACCACTAGAAAAGTAGCAGCAACTGCACTAGGGGTGCACGGTACTGTGTACACCAACAGAAGTGTAATAAAAACAATGGGTGTACTGCATGTATTGTGTACTGTGTACACCACCAGAAAAGTAGTAGCAACTGCACTAGGGGTGCACGGTACTGTGTACACCAACAGAAGTGTAATAACAACTATGAGTGCACTGTATGTATTGTGTACTGTGTACACCACCAGAAAAGTAGTAGCAACTGCACTACAGGTGCACGGTACTGTGTACACATACAGGAGTGTAATAACAACTATGGGTGTACTGTATGTATTGTGTACTGTGTACACCACCAGAAAAGTAGTAGCAACTGCACTAGGGGTGCACGGTACTGTGTACACCAACAGAAGTGTAATAACAACTATGGGTGTACTGTATTGTATACACCACCAGAAAAGTAGTAGCAACTGCACTAGGGATGCATGGTACAGTGTACATTAACAGAAGTGTAATAACAACTATGGGTGTACTGTATTGTGTACACCACCAGAAAAGTAGTAGCAACTGCACTAGGAATGCACGGTATAGTGTACATTAACAGAAGTGTAATAACAACTATGGGTGTACTGTATTGTGTACACCACCAGAAAAGTAGTAGCAACTGCACTAAGGGTGAACAGTATTGTGTACACCACCAGATGTATCATAGCAACTATGGGTGCACTGTATGTATTGTGTACTGTGTACACCACCAGAAAAGTAGTAGCAACTGCACTAGAGGTGCACGGTACTGTGTACTGTGCACCAACAGAAGTGTAATAACAACTATGTGTGTACTGTATTGTGTACACCACCAGTAAAGTAGTAGCAACTGCACTAGGGGTGCACGGTACTGTGTACGCCAACAGAAGTGTAATAACAACTATGGGTGTACTGTATTGTGTGCACCACCAGAAAAGTAGTAGCAACTGCACTATGGGTGCACGGTACTGTGTACACCAACAGAAGTGTAATATCAACTATGGGTGTACTGTGTGTACACCACCAGAAAAGTAGTAGCAACTGCACTATGGGTGCACAGTACTGTGTACACCGCCTGAAGTATGTTAGAAAAAGTACACCAGGAACGGCCTGCCGTCAGATATAGCTAAACTGGATACAGTGGATATATAAGACTGTCTGTATATATATACATATATATATATATATATATATATATATATATATATATATATATATATTAAATGCACTGCAGCTAACTGAATAACCTGCCTGCCTGCTCAATCTAAATAACACTCTCTCTCCGTCCATGCCAACAACACACTACATGGGGCCGACGTGCATGCAGCCTTTTATAGTGTGGAGCGTGGACTTAGTCCCCCTGATCCATGATTGGCAAAAGGCACCCTGCCTTTGGCCAATTATGGCTCTCTTAGCTGAGGGCGCTGGGATTGGCCAAAGCATGCAGGTCATGGTGCATGCTTTGGCCAATCATCATACAGCAATGCACTGCACTCCCACAGTGCATTATGGGCCATTACGCGCCGCTCAAATTTGGCGCGAATGGCCCATAATGTTCAGTTTTTGACGAATGGGCCAAGGGTCCAGGCCAAAAGAGGCTTGAGGGGTCCGGTCTGGTGCAGTCTAGGTTCAAGGATTGAGATCGGCGTGCCGTGGTGGGGGACGCTGGACCCTTGGTTGGGCACTTATCCTCTAGTGCCCTGGATAATCCCCCTGCCGGCACCACACTATCTCCCTGCTTGCTGCACCAGGGACCCCCCGACCTGGGGGGTCACCCGGCTGGGGTGCCACATCCTACCACACAGGACCGTGCTTTGGCTCATCCGTGCAACTCTCCTTGCACACCTCTCAGATACCCGCCAGCACTACACTGACGGGCTCACCCAGATTGGAGCCCCCCAGGACCATCTCTTTCATTGGTGGCTTTTTGACGCCCTCTGTTGGGGAATATCTCCCTGGCGGCCCCACCGGGATTGGACACACAAGCCTTGCCGGATGTGGACTGAGAGCAGGCCATACCTTCATGTCCAGTGATGTCATGTCCCCCCCAACACTTCTCTCTCTTTGAGAGTTTTTAATGGATGCAGTACCAGACACATGCCCCCCCCAAGCAATATTATATGACATATCTTTTGTTTGCTGATTCCAATCAGATACCCCTGAGGAAGAGTATATCTCGAAATGTGTCGGGTACTCCCTGCATATGTGTTCCATGTGCACTGGAGTTTTATGATTGTGGATTTCTGCATATTGTATTGCTATTTTTTGTGTATGTCATACATACTGTATTCTGTATATATTTACCCTATGTACTATAGACCTATTCAGATCTATACCATAATAAACACCTAAATTCATTCCAACAAATCCCATATTTCTTATACTCTTATACTCTTTCACTACTCGTGAGTGGGTGTCCCCTTTAAAGTCCCGCAAGAGGATCAAATTTCCATTCAGCTTATAATACCTGTTTGTACATTGGATGTATGTTCTGTTAATAATATTTCCTTTATGAAACATTTCTTAAAGTATTTCTATACTGTAGTGCATCTATATACTTATGGTTAATGTTTGTCACGTACCTGGTGGAGATCAAGCTGTAGAGAGCTCTTGCACCTCCTGTCCAAAACCTCTGATAGAGATGTCAGAAAGTGAAGGACACAGAGTGGCACGAGGGCCAGTTTAGCAGGTGGCACCAGCTGAGGCTTGACAGGAACACGATGGCCGTAGATCACCAGACAGGTACTGGAAACTGGAACACCATGTCGCTGGATCAGCAGGTAGAAGCATTGCCAGGACATAAGCCAGGGGGTCATCAACAGCTGGGCAGAGCATGTACAGGAACGTGAGGCTGAAGCGGAGACAGGCCAGGTTCGGTACACAATCGGGCAGTGAGGTACAGGAGCATGAGACAGGAGCAGAATCAAACACAAGCCAAGGTCACAGGTAGGCAGGCGGAAGTCCAAAGGACGGTACAGAAGAAGCCAGGTGAAACACAAGTAACTGGAACAGATCAAAGCACAGGTTAACAGGAACTGAAGCTGAAAGAGCACTGAGCAATGTGTGTGTGTCATTGCTTGGTTTAAATAAGCTGACTGGCGCCATTGCGTGCACGTGTGTGCGCTTGCGCACACCTGCTCACGCCTGCGCACTTGCGTATACGCCAATACATGCTTCTCCTTGTGCATACCCTGGTATGCCCGCGCCTGCACGCCAATGTGCACTTGTCAACCGGGTGTCTCTTACAGTGTTACATGCTGGTTGCAGGAGTTTCTTTGCTCCCAGCTACATTGTTTGGATTGCTGATTAAGTTCCCAGGAAGGTAATCCTCTCTCACAACTCTGCCCCAAGCTACATCACCAGTCTTGTCTCACAATATCACCCAAACTGTCCTCTACACACCTCTCAAGACCTTCTGGTCCCTAGCTTTCTTGGTCTCCTCTGATGGTCATCTCTAGGACTTCTTCAGAGCCTCTCCCATCCCCTGGAATGCTCTACCTCAATCTGTCCATCTATCTCCTACTCTGTCCACCTTTATGCGATCCCTGAAAACTGGTCTTTTCAAGGAAGCCACTATCTAACAACTGAACTTGTAATTCTTCCATCAGCTCATCCCTCCAGTTATTACCACTACCACTTCCCCACCCTATTAGATTGTAAACTATTATGAGCAGGGCCCTCTTAACCCTCTTGTATTGTAAATATGCTGTCTTTTTTCATATTGTAAAATGTTGAACAAACTGTTGGTGCTATATAAATCCTGTATAATAATAATAACTTTGTAGCACTACCCCCTGAGGAGCCGCTTAATGTATGTTTGGTTCTGCACCCTGCCTCTCAACCTCAAGAACAATCTCAACCCCTCTGGCACACCTGCTTGATAATATTAGTGTGGGACCCAGCAATAGAGAGAAAACACAGTAATGATAAACAATGAAGTATATTTACCGAAGCCCTGGGTTCCGTCACTTCACCAGCTGTGGTAGTAAATAGACACTCACACACAATATCAATGAACCACTCAGAAAGTTTACCAAAGTGGATATTAAACACAATGAACAACGTGATTAAACAGAAACAATAAATGACAGTTGATAACCGTCAGTATAGATATGAAAACGACGGATTCAATA
Source organism: Lithobates clamitans (assembly GCA_037952925.1). NCBI lineage: Eukaryota > Metazoa > Chordata > Amphibia > Anura > Ranidae > Lithobates > Lithobates clamitans. The sequence goes on from JBBGZY010001155.1 coordinate 460,506, forward strand.
ATCACAGTAGGGAGCATTTATAGACAGGTATACAATGGGACGAGTGTTCAATATGCTCCAAAACCTATACTAAACACCTTCCCACTGAGGCCTCAATACACAGACCAAATTCTAATATAATGTTACTTACATTCAATAATACAATGCAATATTTAAACTGTACTCAAGGGCTCCCCCTTGGATGTAAATCAGTGTTCAAACTACAAAATAGAATTGTGATGCTTTGCAGAAGATGATAAAAGTTCATTGACTCCAGATACCTTCAGCTAGCCTGTAGTTTAAACTGCAGTATTTGTAATCCAACAGGGCAAAAGAGAGAAAGCAAACTGTAGAATAAATGGTACCTTGATAACTGTGTAACTGAAGAAATATGGCACTTGTAACTTCCTCCTTATGTGTGAGTGTAATACAGTACTGACCATACAGCACAGGGAACAACAAACCTCAGGGTTCAGCTGCATGTAGCCTGTAAACAAGTAAAATCATCTCTGTGGAACTACAAGTCTCACCAGCAGTCTGTAAAATAACTGGTGCCCTCTCACCACAATAGACTCAGAGGCTGTGAGGCTCCGTCTGGACTCTCCTCCTGATGTCTCAGTCTGAAGAAAAGATGGCACCGCCGCGCTATACTGCTCCTCCGGATGACTGAGATTCAGGAATACTTCCAGATGTCCTGGCACTGCACACCGATCTGCTTGCTAAGCTGGCAGGGCTGTACTCTGAAGTTACTTCAGAGGCTGGCGATCCTGCTCCGCGCCATAGGCCGCAGTGTCTCTGCCCTGGTCACACGCACAGACCTCCTGCTGGCTGTTGAATGGCGTCCAGAGAGACTGAGAGCCAGTCACGTTTATCCTTTTATCTGTTTACCCAGCAGGCTGTTCTGTGACTAGGCATTGTGGGTCTGTGACTTGGCATTGTGGGTCCAGTAGTTTCCAGACTGATTTAACAACATGAGTCACTTCCTCATCAAACTACATATCCCACAATTCATAACTATTTGCTTCTTAAATGAAAGAAAGATCCTGATAAAATTTCAGTGGTCTCTAGAGGGAACCAAACGCTTACTTAGGAAACAATGAACTATTCAACATAATGACTTTAGTAGCAATCCTGTGCTACACACTCCCCCCACTTGAAATCTTTGGTCCCCAAAAACAGTAAAAGTTTGTGACCTGTTACATGCTTTTATACACAAGCGGAGAAATAAATTAATGCACACATGACAACAAACAAGTTGCATTTTCATAAGAAGAGTTCAAACTCAAACAGCTCATATCATGACACAGAGCTGACAGAGGAGCCTCCCACCAATTTTTATAAAAAGGGAGGCTGTTCTGTCCACTTGCCACTGACACCGAAGTGTCCTTTATAGATGTGCCAGGGGGTGAGATGGGGTTGTCCTCCACTAAAACAGCAGTGGATGGACCAGGCGCTTCAGGAGTCCTTTTTGAAGTAAGAAAGATCTCTTCAGAGTTTTCACCCAGGGTGTCATAGGTTAGTCTTTTGGGTGGGTTAATAACCCTCCTCTCTCTCTGTTCTTTAGGTTCTGGTGTTACAGGCACACAGGTATTGTCTTCATTCACGGCCACTTCTTCCTCCTGCACATCCACTTCAGCTTCCTGCGTTTCAGCTTCAATGAATGAAGAAGAATCCTCAGAGTCTGCTTCTAACAAGGAAGAATGGGGGTCTTCCAGATCCTCCGGAGATTTATCCTGAGGCACAAAGTCTGGGCCTCTGGTCAGAGAATCCCACTGTCTGTCACCGTGGGATGAAAAAAATGAGTGGTAGCAGTTTCTGGCGTGTGAGATGGCAACAACCAGTCTATTCCCATCTCTTCATCTTCGCTGCCCTCATCATCTACAGCAAGAGGTACAGGCTGAGATCTAGTAACTGGTCAGGATCTCTGAGAGGTGGTGTATGTGGACGGTGAATCTTGCTGCTATGGTACACAAACTGCCTCCGACAGAGGCAAAAGATGATTGCGATGCCAAGTCTTTAGTGGGCCCGTGCATCCCTCCGGCCGGATCCAGTACACTGGCAGTCCTGGGAGTTGTTTGCAGATAACATAGGGCTGTGACTTCCAGCGATAAGCCAATTTGTGTTTCCCAGGTACACCTAGATTTCTCAGCAGCACTCTATCGCCTGGTTGTAAGTACTGTACTCGCACCCTGAGGTCGAAATTTCTTTTGTTCCTCTGACCTTGGGCATCTGAAACAGCTCGAGCCTTATCATAGGCAGTCTTCAGGCTTCTCCGCAGTCGGTCCACATACTCTCTGTGGGAAGTTGTTGAGGTATGGTCCATGGACGTGCGGAAAGCTAGATCTACTGGCAGCCGGGCCTCCCGCCCAAACATCAAGCGATAGAGAGAGTATCCTGTGGCATCATTTGCAGTGCTGTTATAAGCATGCACAATAGGTGCTATGGGCTTGCTCCAGTGTTACTTTTGCTCTGAATTACAGTTCCGCGCATATTCAGAAGAGTTCTATTAAATCTCTCCGGTTGAGGATCTCCTTGAGGATGGCACAGGGTGGTTCTAGACTTCTTGATGCCCAGCAGGTCTAAAAGTCTCTTAATGAGACTGCTCTCAAAGTCTCTCCCTTGGTCGGAGTGGACACGCTGGGGCAGGCCATAGTGTACAAAGAACTTCTCTACTGAAGTCTTGGCTACCGTGGATGCCTGTTGAACCTTTGTGGGAAATGCCTGGGCATAACGAGTGAAGTGGTCGGTTATCACCAGGATATTTCCCTGCCCACTCAGATCAGGCTCCAAGCACAGGATTTCAATGCACACCAGCTCCAGTGGTCTCTGGCTCTGAAGGTGGCCCATTGGGGCGGCTTGGTGAGGCAAAGTCTTTCTTTGAATACATCTAAGGCAAGAGTGGCAGTAACCCTCGACTTCAGCCCGCATGCGAGGCCAATAGAATCGGTCCCTCACCAGTTGAAAAGTCCTCTCCAACCCTAGATGGCCATGATGGCCATGTAGAACAGTTAACACTGTTCCCTGATGCTTTTCTGGTAGGAATAACTGCCATTTTTCTTCGGGATCATCAGAGGGGCCCCTTCGGCAGACCACCCCTTGTTGCAGCTGCAACTGATCCCACTCTCGGTGCAATAGACGGGCCTCCCTTAGGGGTCAGTAAGGAGCAAGTCAGGACATTGGCTCTCCAAAGCCTTAAATGCCAACTACAGAGGGGATCTTCCATCTGATCCCTTCGCAGGTCCTTCTTGGAAAGCTTTGGCAGACCTTCATCCACGAGTTGGGTGATGTTGCAATAGCATCTTGGCACCCCAGCAGCTGGCACTCCAACTTCCTCAGCCCTGGCTCCACCTCTAGCTTGCTGTTCCGCTCCTTGACAAAGGGCTCTCACCCCATCAGGGGTCAGCTGGGTCCATTCTTTTGGGGAGTCTTGGGAACAGTGGGGCCTTCTTCACAAAGCATCTGCATCCTTGTTCCTGATCTCTGGCTGGTACTTCAGGCTGGAGTTAAACCCTGATAGGGCAGCCAACCATCTGTGGCCCATGGCATCCAACTTGGCGGTAGTGAGTAGGTATGCGAGGGGATTATTGTCGGTCTTAATTACGAACTCTGCTCCATATAGGTAATCTCTCCGTTTATTCAGTACTTCCCACTTCAAGGCCAGGAACTCGAGTTTGTGTGTGGGGTAGTTCTTCTCAGTAGGTGGCAAACTCCCACTCACATAGGCAACAGGCCGTAGCTGTCCATCATGTTCTTGATACAGCACCCCACCTAAGCCTTCTCAGCTGGCATCTACATGTAGTTCGTACGGCTTAGCTGGATCTGCGTAGGCCAAGACTGGAGCAGTCATAAGGCCCCACTTCAGCTATCTCAAAGCCTGTTCACACTGGGCGGTCCACTGTTTCTGAATGGACTCTTTGGGCTTGCTGGGCCCTCCAGCTGGCCTAACAGGCTTAACTAAATCTGGATTATCGTCCTCTACTTCACTTTTAGTAGCTCATTGAGTGTACAAGCTATTTTAGCAAATCCATCGAGGAATCTCCGGTAATATGAGCAGAAGCCCAGAAATGACCTAAGCTCGGTCACATTAGTGAGTCTCGGCTGGGAGGTGATGGTTTCCAGCTTCTGAGAGTCTGTGGCCACTCCATCGGCAGACACGATATGGCAAAGGTAGTTGACTGAAGATTGATAAAACTGGCACTTCTCCATAGAGAGTTTCAAGCCTTCATCATGGAGTCTCATCAGGGCCTTTTCCAGACGCTCTTCATGCTCCTCCAAAGTCTTGCCAAACATGATGATGTCATCTAAATACACCAACACCTCAATTAGGTTCATTTCACCCACAGTCTTCTCCATCAGCCTTTGGAAGGTGGCTGGGGCGCCGGACAGGCCTTGAGACATGCAATCAAATTCAAAGAATCCCACTGGGGTAATGAAAGCGGTCTTCCCCTGTTCTTTAGGGTGCATGGGGATTTGATAGTACCCACTCTTCAAATCTAGCACGCTAAACCATTACATCCCTGACAGGCTCTGTAAGGCGTCTTCTATCCTTGAGGTGGTATATTGATCAGGAATGGTCCTTCGGTTTAGCATCCTGTAGTCGATACACAACTGCAGCGACCCATTCTTCTTCCGCACCACCACTATTGAGGAAGCGTATGGACTCCGAGACTCTCGGATGACACCTGCTCTCTTCAACTCTGCCAGCTGTTCATGCAGGTCTTCCAAGTCCCCTAAAGGAATCCATCTGACTCTCTCTCGGAATGGCTTATCCTCTTGAAGATGGATCTGGTGTTGGGCACTTTTTGCACATCCCACATCAAACTCGCTCTTGGAGAATGCAGCCCGCCATCTTAGGAGCTGGGTCTTGGCCCTTTCCCTCCAGGCAGGTGAGAGAGGAGTATTCTTCGGATAGAACTCCTCCATGGGGATTTCATCTTTCCCTCCACTCACCAAATCACACAGTGAGACCGGGGTGGCTGGGTTTACTTGCCCCAGCAACATCCGAGCTGGCATCTTCACAGGTGTGGCTGTTGTGTTGCGAACACTAACTGAGATCTTCCCGTGACTTCTCTGTAATGCTTTAGTTGGGACCACTCCAGGAATTATCTCCAGCCCCATGTCTTCTTTCTGACCGTCTGCTTCAAGGACAGTGAAAGGGCCTGGTTGCTTCCAATTCAGCTTGACGGATGCTCTCAAACAAACTACCTCACCTGGCTGTAACACTTTCTCACTCCGGTCCAAGCACCAGATCTTTCCCATTCCTTCACCTGGAGCCTTCTGTTCTTACACCAGGCGCTGATAGGCTTGTCTCAATATGGGGTGCACACTTGTAGTTGAAGTGCCCTGCTCTCGGACAAGCAGTGTCCTGACAAGGTCAGTATTAGTCCCGATGATGAGGGAACTTTTACTAGCCCCTGGTGGACAAGGACAGACCACTGCCAAAGTATCAAAAGTCTCACCCCTCCCAGCTACGGAAAAGGGTACCCAGAAAAGGGTACCCTTTTCTTTGTGGCATCTCCAGCAGGTCTCCGAGGTAGACGGGTACATTTTGTTTAAAAGGACTGGTGTGCGGTACCACCTGGATTGGACTTTTTAACCATTCTCTTGCGTAGTAACATTCATTGAACCTTTATGTATGTTCAAGAAGGTACATTCCCAGTCCTCATCTGAGAGCGAGAGGGAAAGGTCTTCTTCCCAACGTGCACAGGCCTTGTTTTCCCTGGGGCTAATATCTGTAAAGAGGAGGTTATGGGTGCAAGCTATGAGGTGTTTTTGAGGAGTGTCTTGGATGCAGAGCCTTTCAAAGGGGGACAGTTGTTTTGAACATTGCGAGTCTTTGTTTAGGGTTTTTATGTATTGAGAGATCAGCAGGTATGTCCAGGGTTAAATGGGAGGTTTAGCCATCTGTTTAGCAAGGCGCAAGGCCGAGAGCAGTTTTTCATTGTGAAAGAACTGGTGAGCTCGGATTTGGTCCAAGGACCAGTTTTCTTTAAGGAAGTGGCAGGACATCCCCATAGGGAAGTCAGGATTTAGTTTTATTGGGGTTAAGGGACCTGGTATGGAGGATATGGCAGTATGGGTGCACAGTTTCCTGAAACAGTACAGTGTTGGTCCTATCAGCAGATGTAGTTTAGATGTGGCTGGACTGTGATTGGTTGTTATCCAAGGTAGGGAAGATAACGGGATTGTAGAACACCCCGCTTCCACTGTGACCCAATCTTTGCAGTGAGAATGTATATTCCAGTCCACAATTCTGGAGAGGTGTATTGCTGTGTAGTAGTTATGCAAGTCTGGAAGTCCTATCCCTCCCAGTCTTTTTGGTCAGGCGAGTTGTGTGAAGCTAATTCTGGGCTTCTGATTATCCCAAAGGAATTTAGTGCAAATAGATCTGTATGTCTTAAAAATGGCTAGAGGGACATGAATCGGGATGGTCTGCATGATATATAACAATCTGGGTAACGCGTTCATCTTAAGGATTGCTGCCCTCCCGAACCATGAGAAGGTGGGTTTGCTCCAATTTTTGAGGTCGATAGACAATTTGTTTAGGAGAGGTAGATGATTCTTTACATATAAGTCAGAAAGTTTGGAGGGGAGCTGGGTACCTAAGTATGTGAGTCAGTCTTCCAATGAAATGGGAAGTTGTCTTTGCACTGGGTCACTAAGGGTTGGGGGAGGGATATGTTCAGGGCAAAAGATTTGCAGAAATTAATCTTAAGATTGGATAAAGACTGGAAACGTTTGAATTCAGACAGGAGTATGGGTAACGTGGTCAAGGGTTTCGTGAGGAATAGCAGTATGTCATCCGCAAAGGCGGCATACTTGTACTCCTTATGAGCTCTACATATGCCCTTGATGTCTGGGTTAAGGCGTAATTTTTGGAGAAAGGGTTCCAGCGTAAGAATAAAAAGAATAGGGGACAGGGGGAAGCCTTGCCTTGTGCCGTTGGGGAAGTCGTTTGACAGAGTATTGTTTGCTCTCACTCTGGCTATGGGGTTGGAGTATAGAGCCATAATAAAGCTTAGCATATGTGGACCTAGGCCCATAGTTTGCAGAACTGTTTCCATGTAGTCCCGAGCAGGTTGATGGCCTTTATGGTAGTGTCCCTGGCTTCTCGCCCAGGGACAATCCCTACTTGGTCCAGCTAGATGAGCGATGGGAGGAGTGGTAAGAGTCTATTTGCCAATATTTTGGAGAAGATTTTTAAGTCTACATTCAGTAGCGAGATCAGTGTTTGTGGGGTCCTTTCCTTCTTTGGGGATTACTGTTATGTGTGCTTCTAACAGTCCATGTGTGAGGGAGTAGACGGGGAAAGGGAGTTGAAGGCATTGAGAAAACGGGGTTTGAAGGGTCTCTGCAAACATTTTATAATAAACTTTTATAATAAACTGCGGTGAGCCCATCTGGACCTGGACTTTTGCCAGGTTTCAGTTGCTTTACTGCCTGTTGCCATTCTGTTGGTGTGATTGGTGAGTCAAGTGTTTTGGCGGTGTCCATTGGGATTTTCCACTTGGCAAATTCAGACAGAAAAGAATGAATCTCACTTTGTCTCTTTTGTGTAGGAAGAGTATTGGGATTGTTTGCGTTAATCTTGTATAGGGAGGAATAATATTGCTCAAATTCCTGTGCAATTTCAGCATTTTTGGTAATAGACTGACCATACTGGGAATGCAGATGATGTATTGTGTTTCTTGCTTTCTTCGTATGTAGTGATTGGGCTAGTAGGTGACCTGACTTGTTTCCGTGTTCATAAAAGAGTTTCTGTAAGAGGATGAATTTTTATTTAAATTACGACCTAGTTCTTCTTGAATATGTGTACGAGTCTCAATGAGTTCCGTGTGAGTGCTTTATGCTAGTGTACGTTTATGAGTTGCTTCAAGTGTTTTGAGTTTGGCGAACAATCTGCGAGCTTGGCCGTTTTCTCTTTTTTGATAGCTGCCGCTAGCGAAATCAGTTTGCCCCTTACTACACAATTATGTGCTTCCCACTGGGTTAACTTTGAGGTATCAGGTGTGTCATTTTCAATGAAGGTCAAGGGTCAAGCAATTGTTGATATCTAATTCCCTAATTTTATCGGTCAGAATATGTAGGTCTAGCCTCCATATATGCGTGTGCTCGTTTTTATCTGGGAAGGAGAACCATTAGGGAAGGAGTATCAGTTATGCGAAATTGAGAAAAAGGTATAATCTTTTTCCTTGGGGTGAAGGGTGCGCCAGGTGTCATGAAGTAAAAGGTCTTGAAGGCACTTTCTGATTTGCTTGATGGCTCTGTAGGGCATGTGGGAGGTACCTGAGGAAGTGTCTACCAGAGGTTCTAATGGCACATTAAAGTCGCCCCCTAGAATCATTGTACCCTCTTGAAAAGTGGAGAGGTGTCGTGCGACCTTACGGAAGAAAGGTACTTGGGCTGAGTTAGGGCTGTATATGTTGGCCAGCGTTATCTGCTTGTTGTTGAAAACTCCTTTAAGAAAGATGAATCTGCCTTGATCATTAACAAAGATGTCCAGTACCTGAATGAAGACATTTTTGGAGAGAAGTATGGAGACCCCCTTTGATTTTGTGTTTTAGTAAGTAACCTGGAAGCTTTGGGGGTAAAAATGGTTCGATAGTTTGGATAAAGACTTAGTGCAGAAGTGTGTCTCCTGTAAGAAGCCCACATCAGCTTTCATAGTTCACACACTGGAGAGCACTTGTGACCATTTTTCCGGCGTGTTTAGACCCTAATGCCGCGCACACACGATCGGAATTTCAGCCTGCAAAAGACCAATGAGAGTTTTTCGTCAGAAAATGCGACCGTGTGTATGCTCCATCGGTCTTTTGCTGGCGGAATTCCAGCCAGCAAAAGATTGAGAGCATGCTCTCAATTTTTCTGGCGGGAAAAGTTCCTATCCGAAAATGTGATCATCTGTGACAATTCCGAAGCACAAAATCCCTACGCATGCTCGGAAACAATTTGACGCATGCTCGGAAGCATTGAACTTCATTTTCTTGGCTCGATGTAGTGTTGTACGTCACCACGTTCTTGACGGTCGTAATTCCAGCGAACTTTTGTGTGACTGTGTGTATGCAAGGCAAACTTGAGCGGAATCCCATCGGAAAAGCCATCATATCTTTTTCCGACGAGAAATCCGCTTGTGTGTACGATTCGTTTTAGAGAGGAGTTAACGATCCGTCTTTTGAGAGGGTTCATTTGGATAGTGGGAGAGTGTCGGGCCATTGTAATAGAAATTTGAAGAGGGTAAGTCTGAATCGGTAAAGGGAGAGGGGTAGGGGGTTCTGGCAAAAGGACAAGAAAAGAAGAGAGAAAGAAAGAGAGAAAAGGAAAAGGGAAAAGAAGAAAGTAAGAGAGAAGGGAAGGGAGGGGGGTTGATCTGTTGGGTGCGGGGGAGAAGGGTGGTGGGGTGTTAGGGGTTGAACTGGTTGTGATGTCGAACCAGTCCCACTTATCGATGAGAGGTGAAACAGGTGAGGTCAATGGTGTCTACCAGAGTCCGCTGTGTGGGAGGTGGTATGCAGCACACTTCAAGGCGAGGCGAGCTCTGTGTCCTTATGAGGTCAGAGAGTTCCTGTGGTCAGCAGGTTTTTAAGTGGTAACTGGGAGTATACAGGGGGAATATTCCCCCCATCTGGTGTCGAGGTGTAATACTGAGAGGCAGGGGCGTTGCTAGGGGGTGGCTTTTGGGGCTATAGCCCCGAATATGGGGCCAATAGCCCCAAGTCTCTGCAGGGGTCCCCAAAGGGGCGGGGAGGCTCTCTGGGGACCCTGGCGCAAGGGGGGAGGCTCTCAGGGGACCCTGGCGCAAGGGGGAGGCTCCCTGGGGACCCTGGCGCAAGGGGGGAGGCTCCCTGGGGACCCTGGCGCAAAGGGGGGGCTCCCTGGGGACCCTGGCGCAAGGGGGGGAGGCTCCCTGGGGACCCTGGCGCAAGGGGGGAGGCTCTCTGGGGACCCTGGTGCAAGGGGGGAGGCTCTCTGGGGACCCTGGCGCAAGAGGGGAGGCTCTCTGGGGACCCTGGCGCAAGGGGGGAGGCTCTCTGGGGACCCTGGCGCAAGGGGGTAGGCTCTCTGGGGACCCTGGCGCAAGGGGGGAGGCTCTCTGGGGACCCTGGCACAAGGGGGGAGGCTCTCTGGGGACCCTGGCGCAAGGGGGGAGGCTCCCTGGGGACCCTGGCGCAAGGGGGGAGGCTCCCTGGGGACCCTGGCGCAAGGGGGGACTCCCTGGGGACCCTGGCGCAAGGGGGGACTCCCTGGGGACCCTGACGCGAGAGGGGACTCCCTGGGGACCCTGACGCAAGGGGGGACTCCCTGGGGACTCTGACGTAAGGTCGGACTCCCTGGGGACCCTGACGTCAGGGGGGACTCCCTGGGGACCCTGATGTCAGGGGGGACTCCCTGGGGACCCTGACGTAAGGGGGAATCTCTGGGGACCCTGACGTAAGGGGGGAACCTCTGGGGACCCTGACGTAAGGGGGGAATCTCTGGGGACCCTGACGTAAGGGGGGAATCTCTGGGGACCCTGACGTAAGGGGGGACTCTGTGGATATATATACACACACACTTATATTACTGTATATACATGTGTATGCCCGCCCAAGCGTATGACTTTCTTTACTGCGCTGCTATGGGCTCTAGCCCGAGATCTTTTGTAGACCTAGCAACGCCCCTGCTGAGAGGTAGTGTCATTCTTAGTATTATTAGCCAAGCGGTGGAGCTGGTGTGAGGCATGGATAGGGGAGTAATTTGAAAGTTTGGTGTTGACGCTTTGTCCACCTGGTATAGGTTATGCCTGTGCATTGGTGCTTGGAGTAAATTGGGTGTGGATTAAGGAATGGCAGTCATGTTCATTTCTTTTGGGGTACTGCTTGGAGTAGAGTGACTTTTCGTGTCCGTGGGGTACCATATGAATGTCTATAGTAATGTGTACTAGTGTAGAGTCTGTCAAAGTGTTAAACGGTATAACTGTGGAGTTGTAAGTAACATGACATTCAATTGTAGGGAAAGGTAAATTCTAGTAACTTTAGTAATCTTATAAACTAGCAGCAATAACGATAACAACAATAATTGTAACCATAACAATAATACCTGCTGTGAACAAAAATGAATCTTTTGGGACTGAGGGGAACATGCCCAGCTCTGACACGATATGGTTGATTTGGTGGTGAGGTCATTCTGTCTCCAAAGGGAGAAAGATTTAGTGTGTGTAGAAATTTTTAGCTTGGACCAGTGTTTGTGCTGTTGGCTTTGTGGGTCTGATATATGTTTGCCAACGTTTTGGAGCCTTTTCCTGCACATCTCTCCCTCAGGTCCCATGATACTTAGAACTACCTGGAGCAGTTGGTGGGAACGCTTCTCAGATTGTATATAACTGAAAGACAAAGTTACAGGTTACAAGAGCATCAAATGAAGCAGTGGCTCAAACAAGGATTGTCCGATATGAAGGTGCTAGGTTTGGCACAAATAAATGGGGGATAAAGGTACATAGAATCTGGCTTCTAGGTAGTGGAGACGGTACAGGGGGGATTGCAATAGGGAGGGTGTGAATTAGATGTCAGATCAAATCAGCGAGTGTTTGCTCTCTGGACCATGCGCCTCGTTGGTAGGTTTGGCATTTTGTTCTGGAGCCAGTTAGAAGAGAGGGGATGATCTTTCCACTCAGGCAGTATATGTGAGCATAGCCTTCAAGTGTCCTTGGGTTTTCAAACTGGGCGTTTTGGACGAGTTCCGTAGGGGTTGGTAGAAAGTCTCTCCTACGGGCAACAGGGGGTATTTCATTGTGTATGAGACTGAAAGGATCATATGGGATGCACATGCTTCAGTTCAGATTTTTCTATTAGGATTCCTTCCGTAGGCATTGCTGTTGCAGTCTACAGGACGGGGGCATGGAGACTTTCGTAGAAGGCGAGGTGTTAGTCAATCTCATTTTCCTTGAGCTTGCTGTGACATTGTATCCTTTTGTGGATGATATGGTATATGTGTGGAGTCACTAAAAAACAGGCAGATGAGTGCTACTCAGGATCTTCAAAGTCTATGTAAGCAAGGATGGGGCATCATGCTTCTAAAGAAGGTGTAGTGGTCAAATCAGTTGCAAACCCTCTGGGCCTGTGAGGGTCTAATCCAGGTGGGGAAGGAAGGTGGAGCTATTATGTCCTTGTGTTGGTTATTTCCTATTAAGGGTTATTGTGGAAAGGTTTGAGGGCCCCATGCAGGTAATGTCTGCGATCAAGCTCTCTAGATTGTTTGTAAATTGGCAATTTGGCAGCTTTGCTGCAGGGAAACAGGTATTCTAGAGTGGATAGAACTGTTCGAAGGTCGGCAGCAATGCCGAGCACAGTCAGGTATATGGTGGTTTGCTGCAGAGAACGGGGTTCTGTGTCATGTGTAAATCGGAACAAAAGAAATCATTTACCTGATCAGTTGATGCATGCTCTCCGATGTGCTGGGGAGGCAGTAGGGCTGCCATTCCTTGGCGTATCTGAGGCCCTCCGGGGAAAGTGAGGTGGAGGAGGAGGATGATGAGGGCGGCGGCGTCTGATGCTGAAGTTGCCGGCTTTGTCAATGCCATCAATTGAACTGGCTCTGTTGAGTGGAGTCTGAAGTCGCTGTACCAATCTGGAAGATCTACTCGTGGTATGTCCAGGGTAGAGCAAAAGTGATCTAGGTCTTCAGGTACCCTGAGATTTACCGTGCGACCTTGGCGTGAGACTGACAGGCAGAAAGGGAACTTCCAGCGGTATTGTATGGATCTTGCCCGCAGGGTATCTAGTAAAGGTCGCAGTTCTCTTCTTCGCTGCAAGGTGATGTTGGATAGGTCTTGGTAGATCTTTATTTTGGTTCCCCTGAAGCATAGCTGATTTCTACTTCTGGCCTTTCAAAGAATTTCTTCTTTGAGAGGGAAATCCAGGAGACAGCATATCGAGTCTCTGGGAGGGTCAGTATCTCTTCCCCTTGGGCGAAGAGCTCTGTAGTCTTTTCTGCCAGGATCTGGGAAAGATACCTTTTGAAGCGCTCTGTATACCCTTTCAAATGCAATTGGTGTCTCTGGTGGTCTTTCCAGGAGGTCATCATTAAATATATTAGCAATGGCTTGAGGTAGGTGGCTTGGTTCTATGGCTTCCGGGATCCCTCTTACCCTGAATGTGCGGCATCTCCCTCTATTATAGAGGTCTTCCTTGTGGCGGTTGATTTCTCTCAGGTGCGAGGCATGTGATTCTGTCATTTGCTGCACATGGCACAGGGAGGCATCATGGTGGGCCTGCGTGATTTCAACCTCTTCTACCCTCATGGCGATCACCTGTATGTCTTCTTTTAGGTCTGAGATCGCAGCGGAGAGGGTGCTCTTTATATCAGAGGCAACACTGCGATGGGGGTGTTCGTGCCACTGTGTCTAATCTAGCGTGCTGCGGGCTTCTGCTGGGGGATCACGACTCACGTGAATGCGCTGCTTGCGAGGCTTGTGCAGGAGCCTCTATGCTGCCTCCAGAAGATGTCAGGGATTTGACGGCTTAATTGTGTGTCCTGCTCTCGCGGAGAGCGGGACCTTGTTGCTGACATGCTCCGTGATGATCGGTCCATGTTTTGGTGGTGAGGGGTCAAATGTATTGCTGACTAGCAGAAGTTGCAGGACCTCTCAGAACGGGAGCTCACAGCTACACGTCCATCTTGGTGCGATGCCTGGCCATGCCCCCTGTAATAGCAGTGATTTCTAGCAGTTTCATGTAAAGTTTGTCCAGTCTATACTTATCTCCTGAACCATGACTTTGTCAATCCTATAGCATGTTCACAGTCTCTGACAATCTCCTGCAGCTTGTCAGCAGTCTATGACAGTTTTCTTTAGTACTATGTTAGGTGATGTTAAGGGTCATCGTGGAAGATTTCCCCTGTAAGAGTTGTTCCTTCCAGTGGTGGAGTGGTGACACGGGGGTGCCCCTTTAATGGTGAGAGGAGTCTTTGGCTGGGGCTTCCTGGAAGAGACAGTTTGGCGCCATCAAAGAGATAACACCCTAGGGATTTTTTTAGAGAACCTGGAGACCTATTATGAGAGATCATGTACAAACTGAGGATATGGGCACCACAGTGTGCTGTTTGCTCTATTAGTACAATGTTATGAAGTCAGGTGCAAGTTTATTTGCCATTGTATGGAAGTTACTTCATTAAGAATTTGGCCTGTTTTGCTTGTGTTTTACAATTAGAAGCCTCTGAGTGATGTTCTGCTCGTTGTGATATGCCAAGTACAGCCAACACCTGAAGTGAAGCGCTATGTGCGTTACTGGTACAAGCCTGGCCAGATCTGGAGTAGAGAAAAAGCAGTCGCCTGCCCGCAGTGAGAGAAAACCTCTAATGTATCATATGGTAGATGCCCTGGGTCCCCCTGTGTCATGGGCCTCGATTGGTTGGTGGACTTCTGGAGCTTCGATCTCAACCACATGAAAAACATAGGCCTATGTGCGAGTAATCCATATGTGAAGGGTTAATGTATACAGTGACCAGAAAGATGTGGAGGAGAGGTACATGCACATGAATGGAATGTGAGCTTGGGCTGAACACAGGCATGACATGAGACTCTGTATTTATAGGTGGATTCCACCTGCGCATGTTGGCCATGTGGAAAGAAGCTGGGGCCCTGCCTTACACCTCTATATCAAAAAAGTGGACCACCACTTCCCTACACAAGCCCTACACATAGACACTGAACAGTGGAGACTCTTTCAAATTAGGTATGCCCTCCCTTCCTGTACAGGAGGTGTGTGCAGACCCAAGCAGCCGCAAATTGTAGGTATTATTTTATTTATAGAATTAAAAAAATACCAGTGGAGAGTGTCTACATGGTGGTACAAGTAGAGGCTCATCTAATAATATAATAAAGGAGCATCACATCTCATATTGAGTAGAAAGATGCTGTGCGAGATATATGTTGGACATTATTGGCACTCCAAAGAAGGTATGTCTTTTTGCTGATGATACAAAGGTGTGCAGTAGGGTTGATATCCCTGGAGGTGTCTGTAACATACAAAACAAGATTTGGCATTCCTGGAAGATTTGTCAAAGGAGTGGAAATTGCAGTTCAATGTTTCTAAATGTAACATAATGTGCTTAGGGAAAAATAATCCCTTGGGAGAGTACAATATTGGGGGTACAGTGTTAGCCAGCACTACAGAGGAAAAAGATTTGGGGGTACTTATTTCAGGTGATTGCAAAATGAACAAACAGTGTGACCAGGCAGTGGGAAAAGCAAATAGAATTATAGCATGCATCATAAGTAGAAGGAAGGTGGTGTTGATCCCCCTATATAGATATTTAGCGAAAATTCATTTAGAATACTATGTCCAGTCCTGGAGACCTCACTTATAAAAAGATTGATTGATAAGATAGAACGAGTTCAGAGACGGGTAACAAAAATTGTGAAAAGTCTAAGGGATAAAACATCAAGAGCGACTTCAGGAACTTTATATGTACAGTCTGGAGGAAAGAAGGGAAAGGGAAGACATGATTGAAATCTTCAAATACATCAAGAGGGTGAATAAGGTTCAAGATGGCAATATGAAAACAAGATCAAGAACACAGGGACATAACCTCAAACTAACTGAAGAAAACAAATCTTAGAAAGTATTATTTTATTGAAAGGGTAGTTGATTCTTGGAATATACTTCCAGCAGAGGCAGTGAGTCAGTCAGTATATGGTTGCAAATTTGCATGGGACAAACATAGATCTATACTCAGACAAAAAAGTTAACGAAAAAAAAAATGCAAAGAATATATATAAAAAAAAAAAACGGGCAGACTCAATGGACCGTTTGGTCTTTTTTTTGCCATAACTTTTCTATGTTTCTTTGAACACAACATTATGTTAAAGCAGAAGAAAGTTTTTATTAACAAAATCAAGAGTATAAAACAGTTAAATAAATTAGTATCAAAATACAAATTGTTATGCCCTCTAGATCAAAAAGAACTCCCCTCACAATAGTAGATCAATTCAATGTGTGAAAAATGGCTCTAAAATAAAATTGACAAGATTGTTTTGAAGGGAGTAGTTTCTAATAGTGATTAGTGGAGCATCTAACACTGGTGGATTGGCAGAATAAAGAAATATAGCTGACTGTTATTTACCAAAAGCACTCACCCTGCTCCTCTGACACTTAATGGAATTCTGCTTTAAATATAGTTCAAGCAGTTAATTTGAATATGCTGTAAACTAGCACTGAAGTATTGAAAGCTGGTAGCAAGCAGTTTAAGAACTCTTTGAACATGTCTATTTCAATTGCTCGCTCAGCAAAGTTTCTTATAGAAAATGAGAGCTGTCCAATTTTCAACTCCAGAAAAAAAGCATTTGAAATGATCACACACTGCAAAGTTCCAATATAATCAAAAGGATTTTCATTACTAGTGATACACAAGAAGGTTTTAATTTGCAGGTTTCCAGAGGCTGTAAACTCCTTTCGCAAAGGCCTGCCTGAAAGTATATTTGTGATTCAGCTTGGCTAAGTGCCAAGTAGTCTCCAAACGTGATGAAACCCAGCCACCGCTGATAAAAACAAATTCTGAAGTATTTTTACTCATTGTGATTTCTTTTACTTTTCTATGTAATGTTTCAGTAATACTGATCATTTCTGACCCGTGAAAAAACTTACCAGCCTTCACATCCATCCGCAACATTTTCACCTATATTTTTGGTGTCAGTCTAGAGCAAAGGTCTCCAAACTATGGCCATTGGGCCACATCCGGCTAGCTGATGTAAGGGGGGAATCTGATGGAGACCCTGATATCATTGGGAACTCTGATATGGAATCTGATGTAAGGGGGACCCTAATGGGGATTTTTTTTCGGTCTGCAAATATTTGTAAAATATCCAAAAATAAAATATCAAATGGCTCAAAAGGGTCAGCTAAAATCATGTAATTTTCACCCTCTAAATGTCATAAGTGACACAGTATTTAGCACACACATTTTGTTATATGTGTTGTACATTTGTTACAACCAAAGATGAATGTATCCCATGGAAACATTTTTTTATTTAACACACCTAAACAGGTAACAGACTCCAAACCTTATCATGACATCAAGGCTGGGTTCACGCTTATGCGAATTTGATGCAGGTTTCTCCGCATCCAATTCGCATGACAGGAGACTCTGACCGGTTCTCAATGGAGCCGGTTCACATGCCTCCGATGGGGCTGCAGTGCGCACTGGAAAAGGTTCCTGTGCGTCTTTGGCTCCATTTAAGGTACGAATTCAGGCAAAAATTCTGACCTGATTCACCCCTGAAATGGAAAACAGAGATGCACTGGACCCCCCACTGTGAGCCGTGGCCACAGCTAGAGTGAACCCGGCCTTAGACCCAATTCTTACCCTAAACCACTAAATTTAATCCTTAACCAAAACTCAGACACCTTGAGCCTTTGTCACTTTGCTCATTCAGGGTAAAGTGACAAAATCTTTTATAATCCCCCTCCACACACACACAAACACACACACACTTATACTCACTTTTACATTGCTCCCATTCCACTCTCTGGGTGTTAAACCTTATGTAAGCTCAGAGTTGGATGGTGTTGAGTTTAAATTCTTTTTATTCAATTTAAGAAAGAATTACAAAACTTAAAATATCACCATAAAAAAGCCAATACAGTATTTCTCCAATAGACTAACATCTCAAGCACAACACAACATAAGTACACTAACAAATATTTATAAAATGTGTATCTCCTAGGACCCTATCATAACAATATGTATTGCGATTCTTCCCTATCGTGGAGGCAAGAGACAATGTGACACATCCAGATGAAAAAACTCTGACTGATCTTCCCCCTAAGGAAAATCTAGATGTTTTAATCCTTGCTCCCCATATCTCCTACCCCCCTGTCAGAGTCGAATGGTGTTGATTCTTACACATGGTTGATGATATTTTCCCCTCCCTGATGTGACAGTGTCTGAGCCTGCCAATTGGCTGCTCAGGCCCAAGAAGTGCATGCTTGGAGGAGGTCAAATGCTCTGGGATTTTTGTGACAGCTCAAGCAGACCGGTAGGGGGGGGGGGGTGGCACACTGAAGGTGAGTATAGAGCATGATGTTGGGCTATTAAGAGACTATATCACTTTGCCCTGAATGGGAAAAGTGACAGAGTCTCTTCAACCTTTAATGAAACCTTAAAGGGTAACCAGACAGCTTACTGACCTTAGATGTGGTGGCTGTATTACTTTTCTTTTTTTTTCCAAGCTAAGAACATTGTTAGCAGTCCAGAAAATACCTCTGGTTCTTTCCAAACATGCAGTGTCCTTGCCACTTGATGTAAGCTGCACCGAACAATATCTTCAATCCTAGTAATCTTCTGTAAAATTCTAATCACCCTGCCCCCAAATAACGGAAATTAAGAGATAAGGCCACTTTTGTTGTCCATATCAAGAGAGTAGCCTTGGGTGACAGCCATGGCTCCCTCCGTAGATCCATGGGCAGAAATTATGTTATTTGCAGAATTACCGAGTGAAAATAAGGGGGAAGAAGCTAGACTAATAGAGCCACCACACCCAGGACTAGTAAAGCTGGTAATATATTTCATGTTTGGTTTTAGATTTAAATGCATTTTGTGCTAATGGGATAATTAAGAATACATTTTCATAGCAATAAACACTATCATGACAGAACTGGCAGTGAAGCTACCATCACACATGGATTACATAGCCCAAAAAAAAAAAAAAAATCTTTTTTCTTGGTGCCTTGCTTTTTATTATTATTATTATTATTATTATTATTATTATTATTATTATACAGGATTTGTATAGCGCCAACAGTTTGAGCAGCACTTTACAACATGAGGGCAGAGAGTACACTTACAATACAAATCAATACAGAAGGGATCAGAGGGCCCTGCTCGAGCTTACAATCTTTTTAGACCTGTTCCTGGGGTTATCTGGGGTGCTGTTTCCAAAAATTGGCTAGACTACATCAGCTCTAGTTTCTTAGATATGGTCAAATTTACATAATTTAGTCCGTTTTTGAAAAGTTTTTGCTGATCATCTTGTTCTTCTGTTACCTAGTTTGTGTTTTCGCATATACGTTAGCAGATACAGTGAGAGTGTTTACGTACATCCAGCGATACATTTTTCACAGGAAACATTCTTTTTTTAACCACTTGCCGACCGTGCTATAGCTAAATGAAACATAAAAATCATACAATACAGCGCTCGCAAATATATAATCTGTGATCTCAAAATATAAAAGAACTATGTTGCAGCTGCAGAGTGAAAGTACTGTACTTTTAGTATTATATAACCAAGTGAACTGCGCTAGCAACTGTGAATGAAACTAAACATATACAAAAACTCAAAGAATATATATGAAGTGATACATTGATAGTGCATAGAAAGGGTATTGTAGAAAACTGGGCATACACCCTGCAAACCTAGCCCAACAATAGATGGGAATACGCTGGGCTATACTACCAGAACCACAAACCCTACATATGCATGTGAAAAATCAATTTGTGTGCATAATACATGTAAAATAACAGGAATGAGCAAAAAACGATCCCCTCAGGGAATTGTGGATTGATGCAGACATAAAATGTCAATCATAGGAAGAAAACTGGCTGATGGTAAAACCCCCTTCATAGGAAGACAATGAGCAGGCTTCCAGCTCTCACATCCTTAGAAACAAACAGGGCTGATAGTGTAACGAAGCAGAGATTGCTTGAAGGAAACCATAAAACACACGTTCCACCGGAGGAGAAAAAGAAAAGCATATAGCATAAAACCCTATGTCACCAAGGGTCACCTGCGCAAAAAATGCGCTACTCACGAGACCGGTGGACAAAACAGGCATTCAGATGTTATGGTCGGTTCGCCGCTCTCCGGCGTGCGTTCCACCGCCAGGAAGTGATGTCACTGGTATCAGATCAGACGGACGTGGACAGGATGTTGCGTCGACGCGTTTCGCCCCTCCCCCAGGGCGAAATGATGATGATGAGTCTTTGATAACGCCCTGGGGGAGGGGCGAAACGCGTCGACGCAACATCCTGTCCACGTCCGTCTGATCTGATACCAGTGACATCACTTCCTGGCGGTGGAACGCACGCCGGAGAGGGGCGAACCGACCATAACATCTGAATGCCTGTTTTGTCCACCGGTCTCGTGAGTAGCGCATTTTTTGCGCAGGTGACCCTTGGTGACATAGGGTTTTATGCTATATGCTTTTCTTTTTCTCCTCCGGTGGAACGTGTGTTTTATGGTTTCCTTCAAGCAATCTCTGCTTCGTTACACTATCAGCCCTGTTTGTTTCTAAGGATGTGAGAGCTGGAAGCCTGCTCATTGTCTTCCTATGAAGGGGGTTTTACCATCAGCCAGTTTTCTTCCTATGATTGACATTTTATGTCTGCATCAATCCACAATTCCCTGAGGGGATCGTTTTTTGCTCATTCCTGTTATTTTACATGTATTATGCACACAAATTGATTTTTCACATGCATATGTAGGGTTTGTGGTTCTGGTAGTATAGCCCAGCGTATTCCCATCTATTGTTGGGCTAGGTTTGCAGGGTGTATGCCCAGTTTTCTACAATACCCTTTCTATGCACTATCAATGTATCACTTCATATATATTCTTTGAGTTTTTGTATATGTTTAGTTTCATTCACAGTTGCTAGCGCAGTTCACTTGGTTATATTATATAGCTAAATGAAGGCTACAGCTCGGCCGGCTAGTTTTGGGAGGACCATGGATCAGTACCCATTAGTGCCACCTATCAGTGCCCATTAGTGTCGCCTATCAGTGCCGCCTCATCAGTGCAGCCTATTAGTGCCCATCAATGCCCATCAGTGCCACCTCATCAGTGCAGCCTATCAGCACCCATAAGTGCAGCCTCATCAACGCACATCCATGACAGAGAAAAATAACATGTTTGCAAAATGTTCTATGAAATTTTTTTTGGTCTTTATTCAGCTATTTAGCAAAAAAAATAAAAAAACCCAGTTGTGATTAAATACCACCAAAAGAAAGCTCTATTTGTGTGAAAAAAATGATATAAATTTAATTTGGGTACAAAGTTGCATGACTGTGCAATTGTCATTCAAAGTGAGACAGCTTTGAAAGCTTAAAAATGGCCCGGGCAGGAAGGGGGTTAAAGTGGCCAATAGGTATGTGGTTAACTTACTCTTAAAATGCCCTGTGTAATGCTGACAAGGTTTATATCATCTGCATATGGTTGACATTGTAAGGTTCAGTTTTGTACAGCATTTTCTTTAGTCCCCAATAATTTTTTTCAGGGTTAATTAATCCACGACAGGACATCTGAAAGCCTCAGTCCACTGTTAACTCTAATAATTTATTATATTTGTACGTGTACTTTTACTACTTGTATCTGTAAGTGTCATCATCAGTAATACAGACAGAGAGGCCTGCAGTCGTGGAACAGTGTCTCTATTGTTCTTTGATCAGTCAAAAAAAATATGCTAAAAAAAAGGACCACCAAGTGTGCTTTGCAAACTGAAATGTCCACCATGTGCAGGCTCTAACAGGGCTGTAACTATAAATTAAAGGGGATCATATTAGAGTTTTCTAGGTCATCCTCCCCAAGTTCAATCCAGTTAATGAACTTTTTCTGTTGTTTTGTATTGGGGATAACAACTTATACTGTACTTCAAATAATTCACTGTGGCTACTGGTGACCGTAATATTAGTTAAATAATAAATAGTGCTGCGCTGCTTGAATAGGTGCAAAACATTTGCTGTAAATAATGTGCAAATCAGGTAATCAATATGTGCAAATAATCACTATATATGTAGTGGCAAATGTAATTGTTATACTTGCATGCATATATTGCTACTACACGTTCCTGTATGTTTCTTCTTTGTTTGATTAATAAACAAATATTAAACAAAAAAATGTAGTGCCAAATAAGCAATAATAAATGTGCAACAATGCAAATAAATTAATAAACTCCTGTGGGTACAATTGATACCAATTCTTACTCAATAATACACATCTAATTAATCTATAATCATACATGTGTTGAAAAATTACAGAAAGATAAAATACAATAGTCTAATCTTTTGTGTATCTCCAAATTATATGGTTAGTACATCATACAGTTCATGTGTCTTTGAAACAGTCTCTGATAATAATGTATATCCCATCACCCTCAGTGTAAAATGAAAACTTCTGTGTCTTCTTTAAAATGCTGCTGTGACACCACTGTGCTCTCTGGACTCTCAACTATTTTCTACTTGGCTTTAGGCATAAAGATATATTTCCAATGTGGTGGTCCTCCTATCCCCTCTTTCCACTAGGGGCCCTCTAGTTGTTCTCCCATGACTTCCGGGTCTCTTTGATGGGTAGGGTCTCCTCTATGGTACTCCTGTTTATCGATTCATAGCCTAGCCCAGGGTATGCAAGAATGTGGAAAAGACTTCCTATAGTGTATTATCGTTTTATATAAAGGTTTATTAAACCAAAATAGCTTTACTCACATTTAAAAAGCTTTAAAATAGCATTAACAGCCACGAGTGTGGTACTTGTGTATTTGCTTAGGTCACTTCCGGTATGCCTCTGCTCCTACCCTACGCGTTACGTCACCGACACATGGCTTCCCCAGGGGATTGTTTTGCACATATTCAAGCAGTGCAGCACAATTTATTACTTAACTTATACACTTTATTTAGCTTGGGGTAAGCTACCAGGTGCCAGCAGCAGCTTGCTCTCATTGATTAGCAGAGCCTTGATCAGTAGTGATAGCGTGGGAGTCCACCACATATACTTAATATTAGACCTCTTTACACTAGTGGTCAGTAAAGACTTTACAGGTTTCTCAAAATATACAGTATCTCATCTTATATTGATGTTCTCCTGATACAAGTCCCCTATATTTTGTAGTCATTGGTGTTGTAGGATCCGTAAAATAAAGCTAAATTGTATTGATGGTGAGTGGAAATACCCCAAATAGACATTCGTATTGCATTGGTGCTCATGAAAAATTCACTTTGCCTCCCACCCCTAAAAGGGCACAAATTGTATGTGATCAGTGTAATGTTTGTGTTCCATTAAAAAAGAAGGGGAAGGGGGGCACCATAAAGCACTCTCCACAATAATAATTTTCTTTAAATTGCTGGCCAGTGGACATGCCCCTCCATTTAAGAGGCTATTTTACAATGTTGCTCAGGGGACATGCCCCCCAAGCATCATCCCCTTTGCATTGACGATCAGTGGAAATGCCCCCTAATTAGAGTTCATTTTACACTGAAAGGGACTACTCCAGTAAATACCCCTTTAGATTGCTAATTAGTGGAAATCTTCAAAAGCCTACTTTATGTTGGTAATCATTGACAGAAGTTAGATAAGATTAGATACTTTATTAATATAGTATTGGAGTTACTGCCGTTGGACAGTAGAAAAAATATCGCAAAACATGCATGTGTTAGGCTCACTAAACACCAATAGTGGAGGATTAGGGTAATTTTTTCTCAGGCCAAGCATTTTTATTCCAAATGCTGTAAAGCCTGGCCACAGCCATCTTATTTAAAGTATTGCAATAAATTATGTGTCTTTTGGACAAACTATGACAATTTGTTTCTTTGAGTGGTTTGCAGATATGTTAGTGGAGTTTTAGTGAAATATTACTCTGATGTAGTAACACATTTGTTTATATTGTTTTATACAGTTTCATAGATCCAGACATTGACATTTGAATTGTATGTACTTTTTGAATATAAGTGACTCTTTGCGGAATGCGATTTTCAAATTGTACCGCGTAAGAATTGTTACACCATTGTTTGCCCCATAATTTAGTCTCATCTACTCTTTATTTAGATTTCTTATTGAAAACTACAACCTGATGACAGAAAGCTATGGACATGTATAAATGAATGGTTATCTTTACGTCTAGTGTGCTCATGATGTCAGATTACTGCCCCATTATCACAGTCCCACTATAAGTCACTGATCACCGCCACTACTACTATAAAAAAAAAAGAAAGAAAAATTCTAGCATATATATTATAGTTTGGTGATGCTATGACTTTCACCCAAACCAATCAATTAACACTTATCAGGATTTTTTTTTTCACCAGATGTACCAGAATACATTTTGGCCTAAATTTATGAAGAATTTTTTTTTGTGCTGGATATGTTTTATAGCAGTAAAAAATATTATTAAATTTTGGTCTTTTTTCATTGACATAATAAAAAAATAAAAAGCCCAGTGGTGATCAAATACCACCTAAAGAAAGCTCTATTTGTGTGAAATAAATGACATACACTTCATTTGGGTACAATGTTGCATAACCGCACAATTATCAGTTAAAGTAGCGCAATGCCAAATAGCAAAAAATGGCCTGGTCATCAAGGGGCTAAAACCTTCCAGCGCTCAAGTGCTTAACTTTGTTAACCTTCACACTGAGGCTATCGCCAGATGGGTCCCCTGGTTGCCAACCATCTGGAGTCTGCTGAGCACACAGGACTGGTGAACGGCCGCTTGTTAGTTTCACACTACTGCTGCTAGCAGAGGAGGGACTAACTTTCACTTAAGTAAACTATACCACTGCATACAGAATCCTTAAAGGAATGGTACTTAAATGCACTGCCATAAAGACTGGGCCCCACCACATAGCTGACAGAAAGTTGAGGGCAATGAGTCAATTACTTACTGACTACTGTCAATGTGATCACCCAGAGTTTTTTTTTTTTTGACAGAGACACCCTTTGCAGGTTAAGTGCTCTTTTAGGTTCACAGATTGCTACCAGACAGGTTAACTGTCTCACTATTGTGTTATCATTCTTGATATTACTTACTGCGGATATTATTCTTTGCTTGATGTACTTATGTGGCATGACGTCACCAGCTGCAGAAATAGTGAATATCTCCTAAATGGTGCATGTTTAAGAGATATTCCTTGTACCTACAGGTAAGATTTACTATAAGCTTACCTGTAGGTACAAGTCATTAAGTGGTGTTTACTACCACTTTACTTGTGATAATATACTGTGCTTTCAGTCAACCAGTTTGGCGTCAATTCCTGGTGCCTAGTTGTGTGCAGGATATTTATATCTGTGCATGCATTAGGTGTTTTCAACATTCCTCTACCCAACCAGGTGTATCAGAAAGAGTTGTTTGCAGAGTCGTGGCATAGGAGCAGAGAACCTGATACATCCAGCGGCTCCACCAGGGGTAAGTGCTACATTTGCACCAGAAATACCTCTATTTCTGATGTAGGTAAAGCATTTACAAATATTTGAGCACCATTTCAGAGCAACCAATGATACTCAACAGTCAACACACCTTTTACACTGGTAAGATATTTACAAATGTTTTGTGTGTACAATTACCACATGTATGATAAGCTTGTATCTCACCACTACTAATTGTGTGCACCTGCAGTTAGTTGTGGCACACAGCGGTTATGTGGCACTCCTATGATAACATTTATTGCACTTAGGCCTCACACAAGACAAGTTTGTTAGTTATTCCTTCTTCCCCTAGAGTGTGGGCCAGGCCATAGTTATGACTACAATGCCATCTGCTTAATCACCACTGATCTTTTTTCGTTTGTATAATTTAATATTAGTTATGAATTAAAGGTGAGGGTTTAAAATTCATAAAAATATTCTCTGATGTCTTTATAAGCCATTTGATAGCTATAGTTAGGTGGCCAACTGCAATATATCCTCAGTAACTGTTTTCAGATAGTGGCATAAAATGAAATACATACCTGAAACCACATAATAAATCCCCTTAATAATGCAGGCTATTAGTCTGCTTCATTTAATTGCAAGTGGTGATCTGATTTTGCTATACTAAGCAATATATTCTGCTAACTAATACTTGGATTGAAGTGCAAACAAAATTCCTCAGCTTTATGAAAGTTAATTAGCATCTTTAAATGCAGACACATCTATTGATCTGTGATAGGTGACAGCAATATAGTTGTGAACATTAACACATGCTTAAACTTTATTTATACTGTCACCTAATATATACTTATATACTGTACAGCAAAATGTAACGTAGTGCAACTCACTAAGTGTTCACATATAATAGTTTGGCTACATTTTGCTAAAAACAGAAGATCTGTAAGTGCGTGCTATGGATTATATTCATTATTGCTCCTCAAATAATTAAATAAACCTGCGCTGTGACAAGAAAATGGTTACTTCCCTCTAAAAATGCTAGTTGCCAAAGGGCCCCTATGTAGGAACAATTTTTGGCCCGCATAAAAGTACTTCCCAAGTACAAACATAGATAGATAGATAGATAGATAGATAGATAGATAGATAGATAGATAGATAGATAGATAGATAGATAGATAGATAGATAGATAGATAGATAGATAGATAGATAGATAGATAGATAGATAGATTGCTCTCTATGAAGTGGCGGATCCATTGGCACCCGCCAACATCTGATGCACTCCTGTTCACTAAAAACAGACTGGTGGGGATCTGTTCTCCATCGGTCTAGTGGATCGGATCAGAAGACAGTCGGATCTGAAGCTGAAACGGACAGGCAGTCAGTTTCCATCCGAATGCCACAGTCCGTCAGGCTGTGAATGAGAGAGCTGCTCCCTGACCAACACCACTTGGATGTATTATAAACCATGTGCATGGTGAGGACATCATGGACAATATGGAGGATATAATATAGAGGTATAAATTAGAGAAGACAAATATGCTTTATTACTGTAGGGGGAGGTGCTTGTACTAGGGGAAGGCATGGATTGATGCCCCTGCTTGGCAGAAACACAGGATCTATGCCTTCTGTACTGACAGAATGGCAAGCTGCCTTGCTTACATAGGCATCTGCCGATCACCCCCCCTTTTTGTCTAATTACAGTGGGAGCGGGCCACCGGCGACGTGCACACGTGCCCCTGAACTGAAAGTGCAGGATCACGTACTTTCCTATACCACTGCGGTGGAACGCATGCCAGACACTGAGCAGGGGCTGAGCAGCTGTGGGGTTCACCACCTGATGGTTTTCTACCGTTATCCTTAGTGCCGGGACAAGGCACTATAAAATGTGAGCAGCCAGTGTGGCATTGTTTTTATATTATTGCTTCTATTAAAAGCTATTACGCTATAGTCCCGCTTTATGTTTATTTCATACTGGTATACCCACGGTGGAAAGGAGAATCGTAAAGGTTTCCAGTTACAGCTTCAGTGACAGATCAACAAAACCCACAGATATAAACAAAAAAGCCTGTTACAACCTTTCTTTTTAATTAAAGAGGTCATGTCCATCTGGTGAGTAGGCAATTCACTCACATCTCCATCGGGTGTTATTCACAAGATTTGCCTTGGTGATGTGTTACGGATAAGATTCACAGCACAAAAGATCACTAATGGACTTTGAAAAATTGATTTATGAATGTATCACCATTATTATGAATTGATATTTATTTAGCACGGTGCACTTTAACTGTTTTGATTAGTAGTTCTCTACAATTTTCTGATTGAGATATATATATATATATATATATATATATATATATATATATATATATATATATATATATATATATTTTAAATTCTTAGCGCAAGGTTCCTAACACAATTAAAGACATGGATTACTGGAACCATGTCCTGTGGTCTGATGAGACCAAGATAAACTTATTTGGTTCAGATGGTGTCAAGGGTGTGTGAGGAGTACAAAGACAAGTGTGTCTTGCCTACAGTCAAGCATTGTGGTGCCAGTGACATGGTCTGGGGCTGCATGAATGTTTTTATTTGAATATTTGAACTGCATCCTTGTCCAGAAAATAAAGTATTTACATATTATTAAAGGAACTCTAAGAATATGTAAGAATATGTATATAAACATTCACTTTCATTTTATAACATCAGTATTGTAATAAAAATACAAACAATATATATTTTTGACAATCCAATAAAAGCTTATTTGAAAAATGTCCTTTCATTATGTGAGTTCTGCCTGTCTGCTGCTATTTTTGCTGTGGCTGTGGGAAAGCATACAGTTTACCTGCAGAAGTGGGAACCTAGCCTAAAGTTGGGTTTCAGTGAGTTTTGAACAGGTTACCTGTTGTGTGTTTACATTAGAGGGCTGGAAGGCTGCCACAATTCTAATCTCCACAGAAAGTAAAAGGGAAAGTGAGATTCAGATTTCATTGCTTTTGTTGTGAACCTAAAGTGATTGTAAAGTCTCATTTTTTTATTCTATAAAAATAACAAACGTGTTATACTTACCTGCTCTGTTGCAGTGGATTTGCACAGAGCAGCCCGGATCCTCCTCTTCTCGGGTCCCCAGAATGCATTAAGATTTTAAAAAAAACTTTCTGACTTTACAACCCCTTTAACGGGTTCCCGACCGGCGCACGCCGATGTACGTCGGCAGAATGGCAGGGCTGAGCAAATGGGCGTACCTGTGTGTCCATTTAAATTCCCCGCCGTGCCATTGCGTGCGCGCCGCCGCCACGGACTCGATCGCCGTGGGGATACCCTCGATCGCCTCACGGAGAGGACGAACGGGGAGATGCTGATGTAAACAGCATCTCCCCGTTCTGCCTAGTGACAAGTGTCACTGGATCTCTGCTCCCTGTCATCGGAGCAGAGATCAGTGATGTCACACACACAGCCCATCCCCCTACAGTTAGTAATCACTCCCTAGGACACACTTAACCCCTCCCCACCCCCTAGTGGTTAACCCCTTCACTGCCAG
The DNA here is from genome assembly GCA_037952925.1 of Lithobates clamitans. Classification (NCBI taxonomy): domain Eukaryota; kingdom Metazoa; phylum Chordata; class Amphibia; order Anura; family Ranidae; genus Lithobates; species Lithobates clamitans. The sequence goes on from JBBGZY010001155.1 coordinate 489,126, forward strand.
TGTCATTTACACAGGAATCAGTGCATTTTTAATCGCACTGATCGCTGTATAAATGACAATGGTCCCAAAAATGTGTCAAAAATGTCTGACATGTCCGCCATAACGTCGCAGTCACAATAAAAATCACTGATCGCTGCCATTACTAGAAAAAAAAAAAATTTATAAAAATGCCATAAGACTATCCCCTATTTAGTAAACACTATAACGTTTGGGCAAACCAATTAATAAACGCTTATTGCGATTTTTTTTTACCAAAAATATGTAGAAGAATACGATCGGCCTAAACTGAAGAAAAAAAATGTTTTTTTATATATTTTTGGGGGATATTTATTATAGCAAAATGTAAAAAATAATGTGTTTTTTTCAAAATTGTCGCTCTTATTTTGTTTATAGCGCAAAAAATAAAAATCGCAGAGGCGATCAAATACCACCAAAAGAAAGCTCTATTTGTAGGAAAAAAAGGACGTCAATTTTGTTCGGGAGCCATGTCGCACGCAATTGTCAGTTAAAGCGACGCAGTGCCGAATCGCAAAAAACGCTCTGGTCAGGAAGGGGGTAAAATCTTCAGGGGCTGAAGCAGTTAAGGGCCCTTTCACACTTAGGAGTTTTTCAAGTGTTTTTGCATTAAAAAAAGCGCATAAAAGGCTCTGCTTCACTTTAAAATCAATGAATGTGTTCACACTGGGGCGGTGCACTTCCATTGCGGTGAGAAAATTCCTGCTTGCTGCATCTTTGGAGCATGTTTGGAGAGTTAAAAAAAACTGCATCAAAAATGCACCTTCCTATTAAAAGTAATGAAAAATACTGTACAAAACGTGGCAAAAACGCACCTGCGATGCATTTTTGGTGCATTTTTTTAGCCACAAACATGGTAAAATTGCGGTAAAATCACATTTTTTGCAGTGGATCAGTGTGAAAGTGCTCACGCACTATTCACACTTGTGTGACTTGTAATGCAACTTTGGACATCAATAAAATTTTCCGACAACAAAATCCATTGTCGGAAATTCCGATCGTGTGTACACAAATCCGACGGACAAAGTGCCACGCATGCTCAGAATAAATAAAGAGATGAAAGCTATTGGCCACTGCCCCGTTTAGAGTCCCGACGTACGTGTTTTACCTCACCGCGTTCAGAACGATCGGATTTTCCGACAACTTTGTGTGACCGTGTGTATGCAAGACAAGTTTGAACCAACATCCGTCGGAACAAATCCTAGGATTTTGTTGTAGGAATGTCCGAACAAAGTCCGACCGTGTGTACGCCCTATAAGGCAACGCTGGATAAACTGGTGAAATTTGCAAAGACTTTGTACCCCAGGGCACACATCAAAACTATTTTACAGGCAAAATTGGTGGCCTGAGGAGTCAATATAATAGTGAGCATATTCCGGTCCAGGAGTATAAGAGATCAGGAACAGCAGCAGATGACATATATGTCCCCAGGCTGTGGTCATACCACAGCCTGCATCTTTTACCAGACCAGGCTAAACTCAGGTCATCACACTCTTGTCTTCCTTAGATGCTTCCTTCCAGGCTGTGGCTCTGGTGTTGGAGTTATGGCAAGAAGTAGAGGAGGACGATGGTTGACCACCTGGCTGCCACTTACCCCCCGCCACCTCCTGGCTAAGGCTTTCCTATGTATGAAAAAGGGACATAGTTTTAGTTTTTGTTCATCAATCACACACAGTTTTGAGCTTATGACTGTTGCAAATTGAATGTTAAATATAAAAGACTATCATTCTGAGCTCAGCATTTTTCATTTTTGTCCCAATCCTTGTTGGCCACTACTGTCTATTGATATGTAAACCACTTTGTTAAATCAGCAATTAGTGATCAATAATAACATCTCGTTAACATCATTAATTTTATGACAAGAAATATTTTGAACAATGCTCTACCTGACTTAAGCTGGGCTCCTCCACATCTTCCTGGGTGGAAGGCCCAGGTTGGACATCGGAAGCCTCAGCTGAGGTGGAAGGAAGTCTGACAGAAAATGCAGTCTGTCATAGTACCACAGCCTGGGTACATAAACATCATCTGCTGCTCCTGATCTCGCTCCCTATGATAAGTACTCCTCATGCCACCAATTTTGGCCTTCAAATAGGTGATGTCTGCCGTGGGGATCATCTGCTTCACAAATTCAAGCAGTTTCTCCAGCGCTGCCTTCCTCTTTCTTAGCTTATTAAAAAACGGGTGGTTCACCTGCCACAAACAGGGCAGCTCCCTGAACATGTCAATGAATATTGCTAGAAATTCCCTATCATTGAATGGATCATTTTCTCTGCAAGACACAACACAAGACAAACCCTAAAGTCAGGCTAAACTCTTCTAATCTTGTCCCAATATAGGCCTCAATCTAGAAGCAGTATGGGCCACTGTTGCACCAAGTTCAAATTGTACCTTTGTTATTACGTTCGGCTCTTCCGCTACTCCTTCCTCCGCTCACAGATCGTACATACGACGCAGGCGTGTTACGCTTTATATACACTGCACATGCGTGAAACTCCGCCCGCCCCTGACGTTCTTTCTAGTCTATTCCCCGTCCCTTGTCTTTCGGCGCAGTGGGAGAGCACATGGTGGAGACAGAGCAAGTGCAAGCAAACAGCAGCAGCAACGACGAAAGGCTGGTGCCACGAACATCCCGATCCCGGAGGAGATTTAAGGCCTCAAATATGTCCTTTATAGAGATGGTGGAGATGGCGGACATCCTGAAGAGGGCCGACTATGCCGAACCTAGCAGTGGTTCTAACCCTAAAGTATATAAAAACAACAAAAGCAAATGTAGCAGTGCCCTCAAGGGGTTGCTGCGTGTTTCAACATCCTGTCAGACTTCCACGTAGCAGACAGGCGAGCCCGATGTAGCAGGGGAAGGCCTCCCTTACGTATCTGGTTCCCGGCCCCTGGTAGTATGGACAGGAGGCACGGGAGCACAGAATGGTATGAGAGCCTGGCGGTTAGCTGCAGAAGGATCCCGGTAAAGGTGGTTATGGAGATCTCCAGTAACTGAAGCACAGGTAGCAGATACAGAGCAGGAGTGGAGCAGGCAGGTCGGGTCACAGGCAGAGGTCGGCAACAGGCAGGCAGTGTAGTACAAAGGAGCAGGCAGATTCGTAGTCAGGACAGTCCGGGATCAGTGGCAGGCAGCAAGCAAGGAGGAATCAAAGACAGGCCGGTGGTCAGGAGATCAGGTTCAACAGGAAACAGGAAGCAGGGAGCTGAAGATCGGACAGCACCGAGCCCCCTGTGCAGACGGCCTAAATAGGCAGGTTGGCGCCAAACACTGGACGCGCGTGCACGCCGATGCGCGCCAACGCACCGCGATGCCCACCAACAGCGCGTCTGCCCAAGGGAGCTCTCTGACACATCCACACACTTCACCCTGCTTGTCAGGGATTCATTTTGGCACACTTTCCCAGACAATGAGCAGTCTCTTGCTTGTTTTTGTTGTTTTTTTTTAGGGAATTAAACTTGGATGGGGAAAAGGGACATGGGATGCCCGGATAATGGATACTTCTCAATTAAATCAATGTTGTATGAGTCTAGATTTGACAGTCTCTTCCTCTACACATCTCCTCCAGCACACTACTTGAGATCACTTGCTTAATTTCACTGTCCATATCTAGGTTCCTGTCCCGATTAGCACATGGCTAGGCCTCAGTCTGAATAAATCCTAACATTTTCCTAATAGCCCATTACAGGCAGGGGTCTACAGTCCCCTTTCAGGTAGCAACCATTTTAGTAGAGAAGAATAAATGTGCTAACTGACACTTGGTGGACTACTGATCCCAGCGCGTCCGTTGCAAATCCTGCCAACCCTTGTGGCTGCAACAACCTGACTCCAAAACAACACCACAGTCTCTCCATCTGGCTCCACATTCAAATCCCTTTCCTGGCAAGACACATGCATCCTGGGACTTTACCACCCACTGACTGTAGGTGGCTGCTCTGGTCTGGCTAGTGGAGGGTCTGCTTTCAAAGAGTTTGTTGCAAGGGATAGGGGTCAATACTGTGGGCTGAGTACTTTCTCCTGCCTCTGACTGGGTCTGTGTGGGATGGGAACCTCCTGTCTCCCACTTCCCCTCTTTGGAACTCTCTTCAGGGGGTGACCACTCAAATAGTCCCTCCAAAGACCCAAACTTTTCCAGTCAATGACCCAACCCTCGCTTACCTCATCCAGCCAGGACTCACCTGGAGGTATACCTCCTCCTAGCATGGGATCCTTCCAGAGAGGCACAGCAAGGGACTGAGAGCAGGCCAGCTCTTCAGGGATGTCATCTGGCTCCTGCACACTAGCACGTGCAGTCAGCAGGCCTCTGGCCAGGCCAAAGGTCATGGCAGTGTCCTCTTCGTCACATATGTCCAGTAGCTTCTCGGAGAAGTCGCCAGACCACAACACCTCTCCACCTTTGGTTGGTGATCTCTGGCCCTCTCCGGCCCTCCGAGTCTCCTGCAGCTGCGGCATACAAAGTCCTGAAAGCAGGTTGACATTGTAGTACCTTGACTCCTGCTGAACAGGTCCCAGCCTGGTTAGTGGCTCCCCATAATGGCTCCCCGAGCAGTCACTCCCGATGTTGGGATCCGACACTTGGGACAGAGTAGACACAGCCGCTCTACTCCTTCAATCACCCCCAAGGCGAGCCCTCCGCGAATCTCCAGCCAAACACCAGTGTCCACCAGCGCCCACTCCTGCATGTCAGGTAACCACTGCAACATTGGCATCATCCAATTACCCTCTGCCATCTTCAACTGCCTCTTGGTGCCTTCTGCTGCTAGCTGGAACTTGTTAGCTTCCTCCAGGGCGTGGCTCCGCCCACCAACTCCCCGTCTGCTCGGCGCCTGAGGAACTGATAAGCAGGCTTCATTCTCCATGTGCTGCATTAACCCCTTGTGGCTCAAGCTGGAATTAGCAGGCATGCTAGAAGGTTTGGCCCAGACATGTTGCCTGGCGAGAACTGCGCCACAGTAACTAGAGACTGATAGCAGGTGTATAGTCCAGTGGTTGCCTATGGCAACAATAAAGTCAACTATCAATGCCTCCCTGTAAAGGACTGACTTAATATAGTCCCGCCCGCAGGCATCCCCAAACTGCTTCCTATCACCCGGGGTAACAGTAGACATTCTCACACGCACTTTACTGTTGTTCAGCAGGAGTTTGGTGTAAAATTCAAGTTTTCTGTAATCCAGTGGGAAATGCCCATGCCATGCAGAGCGCTGGACATATTTGTAATCCGTGGGCACAATCACCCGCTGTGGTTGCCACGGGTGACGGCCCTTTTTTATTTTCAGTCACTGAATTGTAGAATAGGATACAAGTGTCCGCCCCAGCATGTGTTGGGGTGACTGGGTAGCAGGAAAAGCAGTACTGGCAATCCTGGACGGTTGCTATTGACAACGGCACTTGTAAAAGCTGAATTGCAGGCAATCACACAGTCTTTTTCCCTGTTTGAATCCTCTATGCAACGGGACAAGCAAAGTCTCCCCTCTACTGCATTGCTAGGGGTGATGGCCAGCAGGTTAACCGTGAAGGTGGATCTCGGTCGGACCTCCAAATGTAGTGGTGCCCCAGTGGGGTCTCTGCATGTTTTAACATCCACACATTTCATCCTGCTGGTCAGACATCCATTTTGGCACACTTTCCCAAACAATGAACAGTCTCTTGCTTGCTTTTGTTGTTTTTATTAGGGGATTAAACTTGGATGGGGAAAAGGGACATGGGATGCCCAGATAATAAATACTTCTCAATTAAATCAATGTTGGTTGAGTCTAGATTTGACAGTCTCTTCCTCTGCACCTCTCCTGCAGCACACTACTTAAGATTGCTTGCTTCACTATCCAAATCTAGATTCCTGTCTCCATTAGCACATGGCTAGGCCTCACTCTGAATAGGTCCTAACATTTTCCTAATAGCCCATGTAAAGGTCCACTTGTCACTTTAAACCTTTGTTCAGCACTGATTGACAGGTGGAACCTTTATGCCTTCCTCTTGTTTCCCTGGGGCAGTGGTTCTCAACTCCAGTCCTCGGGACCCACCAACAGGCCAGATTTTAAGTATTACCTTGGGGGAGATGCAGACTAGAATACCGCAATCACTGAGCAGCAAGTGATATCACCTGTGATGTATTTCAGCTATCTTGCAAACCTGGCTTGTTGGTGGGTCCTGAGGACCGGAGTTGAGAACCACTGCCCTGGGGAATGTTTTCATCATCAAGAACCATAGGCGTGCGCACAGGGTGTGCCGGGTGTGCCCAGGCACACCCTAATCACCCTGTGCACATTAGTGTTATCGCTGTGTGTAGCAGCAGAAATAGGGGAAAAATCTCCCTCTTACCGGCTCTGCCATAAGAGAAGTGTTTATGCTCTTCTCTTTCACTGTGCCGGCAGGGAGATCAATGTGCCGGGGTCATATATAAGTAGACACCTGCACACGCATGTGTGTTTGAGCTTAAGGGTGCACACCCTAATGCAATAGGCTGCGCACACCTATGTCAAGAACATATTTGGGGGCACACCATACAATGCGTTTAAATTCAAGATGGTGCTGCTATAAGACCTACAAACAGTACAAAATATTTTACAGCGCACACATACAAGAATGACATTTCCTGCAGGGCTAGTTAAAAACACCTGAACATATTCAAAAAATACGGGGGTTTGGTCACACTATATGGTCATATATTGCTAAGCCCACTTACAGTACCTGACCGCGAGATTGTGTTTCCAGCGCGATAACATCGCGCTGGTTCTCGGCGCCAGGGTACTGTGAATGTCGCGCTGGCTCGCTCATCGGGAAAGGAAAACTTTTTTTTCTTCCTTCCGTGATGAGTGACAGGCAGTGCTGACAGCTGTCTGGTATGAATCCTGAGGCGGGAACACCGCGCCAAATTTTAAATGAAAAAACCGGCGTGGGTTCCCCCCTCGGGGGCATACCAGGCCCTTGGGTCTGGCATGGATTGTAAGGGGAACCCCCTATGCCGAAAAATCGGCGTGGGGGTCCCCCCCAAATCCATACCAGACCCTTATCCGAGCACGCAGCCCGGCCGGCCAGGAAAGGGGGTGGGGACGAGCGAGCGCCCCCCCCCTCCTGAGCCGTACCAGGCCGCATGCCCTCAACATGGGGGGGTGGGTGCCTTGGGGGAGGGGGGGCGCCCTGCGCCCCCCCAACCCAAAGCACCTTGTCCCCATGTTGATGAGGACAAGGGCCTCTTCCCGACAACCCTGGCCGTTGGTTGTCGGGGTCTGCGGGCGGGGGGCTTATCGGAATCCGGGAGCCCCCCTTAATAAGGGGGCCCCCAGATACCGGCCCCCCACCCTGTGTGAATGAGTTTGGGGTACATGGTACCCCTACCCATTCACCTAGGGGAAAGTGTCAATAGAAAAAAAACACACTACACAGGTTTTAAGAGTCATTTATTAGTCAGCTCCGGGGGGGTCTTCTTCCGACTTCGGGGGTCTCCTTCCGACTTCTCCCGGTGTTCGGCCTCTTCTCCCGGGCCCCGCCGCTATCTTCTTCCAGCTCTATTGCCAGCGAGGGGCCCGGTCTGCTGCCGCTGTCTCGCCGCCGCTGTCCGGCCTCTTCTCCCGGTGTTCGGCCTCTTCTCCCGGGCCCCGCCGCTATCTTCTTCCAGCTCTATTGCCAGCGAGGGGCCCGGTCTGCTGCCGCTGTCTCGCCGCCGCTGTCCCGGTGTTCGGCCTCTTCTCCCGGGCCCCGCCGCTATCTTCTTCCAGCTCTATTGCCAGCGAGGGGCCCGGTCTGCTGCCGCTGTCTTGTCGCCGCTGTCTCGCCGCCGCTGTCTCGCCGCCGCTGTCTCTCCGCTTCTTCTCTTCTTTTCTTCTTCCCCGATGTTGACACGACGCTCTCTCCGGCTCGAATGCTGTGTGCGAGCTGCGGAGCCATTTATATAGGCGGTAACCCCACCCCCTTACGACGTCATGGTCCCAGCATGCGCGGGGACTCTGGCGTCATAAGGGGGCGTGGCCCCAGAGTCCCTGCGCATGCTGGGACCATGACGTCGTAAGGGGGTGGGGTTACCGCCTATATAAATGGCTCCGCAGCTCGCACACAGCATTCGAGCCGGAGAGAGCATCGTGTCAACATCGGGGAAGAAGAAAAGAAGAGAAGAAGCGGAGAGACAGCGGCGGCGAGACAGCGGCGACAAGACAGCGGCAGCAGACCGGGCCCCTCGCTGGCAATAGAGCTGGAAGAAGATAGCGGCGGGGCCCGGGAGAAGAGGCCGAACACCGGGACAGCGGCGGCGAGACAGCGGCAGCAGACCGGGCCCCTCGCTGGCAATAGAGCTGGAAGAAGATAGCGGCGGGGCCCGGGAGAAGAGGCCGAACACCGGGAGAAGTCGGAAGGAGACCCCCGAAGTCGGAAGAAGACCCCCGGAGCTGACTAATAAATGACTCTTAAAACCTGTGTAGTGTGTTTTTTTTCTATTGACACTTTCCCCTAGGTGAATGGGTAGGGGTACCATGTACCCCAAACTCATTCACACAGGGTGGGGGGCCGGTATCTGGGGGCCCCCTTATTAAGGGGGGCTCCCGGATTCCGATAAGCCCCCCGCCCGCAGACCCCGACAACCAACGTCCAGGGTTGTCGGGAAGAGGCCCTTGTCCTCATCAACATGGGGACAAGGTGCTTTGGGGTGGGGGGGGCGCAGGGCGCCCCCCTCCCCCAAGGCACCCACCCCCCCATGTTGAGGGCATGCGGCCTGGTACGGCTCAGGAGGGGGGGGGCGCTCGCTCGTCCCCACCCCCTTTCCTGGCCGGCCGGGCTGCGTGCTCGGATAAGGGTCTGGTATGGATTTGGGGGGGACCCCCATGCCGATTTTTCGGCATAGGGGGTTCCCCTTACAATCCATGCCAGACCCAAGGGCCTGGTATGCCCCCGAGGGGGGAACCCACGCCGGTTTTTTCATTTAAAATTTGGCGCGGTGTTCCCGCCTCAGGATTCATACCAGACAGCTGTCAGCACTGCCTGTCACTCATCGCGGAAGGAAGACAAAGTTTTCCTTTCCCGATGAGTGAGCCATCTCGGTGCTGGCTCCTGCGACGGGGCTCGTAGGTGTCAAATCTCGCCGAGAAATGCGGCGAGATTGACACAATATCGCGGTCACCTACTGTACTGCGACAAAGTACCTCGAATTAGTGGGTCCTACTCTAGTAATAGAATGGAAGATCCTTTGTCTCAACCATGGGAGCTAAACTCCTCTATGTGGGAGAACTGAAAGGGATACATCCTATGCACTAGTGGCCACTAAATACGAGGTAATGAGTAGGGGGAGGGGTGCTCCAGCCCAAAAAACCTGGTCAGGGCCTATTACAATATACAAGAACATATTTGGGGGGCACACCATACAATGCGTAAATTCAAGATGGTGCTGCTATAAGACCTACAAACAGTACAATCATTACCTCGTATTTAGTGGCCACCAGTACATAGGATGTATCCCTTTCAGTTCTCCCACATAGATGAGTTTAGCTCCCATGGTTGAGACAAAGGATCTTCCATACTATTACTAGAGTAGGACCCACTAATTCGGGGTACTTTGTCGCAGTAAGTGGGCTTAGCACTATATGACCATATAGTGTGACCAAACCCCCGTATTTTTTGAATATGTTCAGGTGTTTTTAACTAGCCCTGCAGGAAATGTCATTCTTGTATGTGTGCGCTGTAAAATATTTTGTACTGTTTTCATCATCAGACACTTGTGGGAAGGCGATTGTTTATTGAAGTTTTCTAAAGTTTAAAGTTGCACCACTTGGCAAGCAGAGCAAGGTATGCAGTAAAGGTGCATTGTCTATAAAAGTATATATATTTTTAGGCATAAATTGAGTCCATGCTGTAGACTATCCAAATCTTTGAACATATAGGCATGTTTCCTTAGATGTTTAATGTTAATTTAGACATGTGTGTAGATAACGGAACCTCACTTTGTAATTCCACATTTGTAATTCTGTTGTAACCCCCTTTTTGGTGATCTCTGTAAACGAATGTATTGTATGTCATTTTACAGTTTTCACGGTGCTTAAAATGCTTAAGGTGCTTAAGGCGTTAAAAGGATTAACCTCTGTGGTGTTCAACCCTACTGCACACCTTTGAGGCAAAAGAATAAAAGTACTGCACCCGTCAGAAGCTCTCCTCTCATTATTTACTCAAAGCAAATGGGGCCGCTACAGTGAAAACTTGTCGCTGCGGTGAAGACTCGACGCTGCATCTGTCATCACCGGCTGCGTCGCTGTCCTCATCAAACTGCGAGTAAAGGCTTCCCAACACCTCGCAAGGACACGTGTGGATGCCATCTTAGCAACAGAGAATATGTCAAAAAGTAAACGCGTCACATGGATCTATAAATATAGCTGGCTGCTTTATAAGCGGAAATCACCTTTAATTCGTATACGAACCAAATATTTTACTAATGATTAAGTTATTATATTCGTAAGATGAGTGTTAATTACATAAAGGGTATATTGTCTGGTTAAAAAATAGGAGCAGTATATTCGTTTAACATTTTGTCGTATGGTATGCATTGTTTGCTAATCTTTATAGGTTACAAGTGTAAATGCCTATTTTCTTTCATAGCCCCTTGGTAGCAAGTTTGAGCCACCTCTTATTCAAATTAGGTTTCAGGCACACACCCACTAAAGAAACAGACAAACCCACCAAGTCACAACAAGTGCGGTTCAGCTCCAGAGCGTGAAGCTTAAAAGAAAAGGGCCAAGAAATGCACAAAGAAACAGTTAAGAAAAATGAAATAGCATTCAACAAGGTGAACAACTCTAGGAAGGAGCTAGCAAAAGAAATTAGGACAAAGTTAAAAGAACTTCTACCTAGCCGAAGACCTTTATACAAGAATGAAGGAGATTAAAGCCAAAAAAGCGCTAGTACACCAACAGTATGAGTCCATTTGCCATAATCATTCCACTACCTCATACGTTGTTAAAAGAATAGATGCATGCACAATGTTAACAGCTGAAATCTGCAACTTCACCAGCAAACGGCTAGAGAATGTAGAGGAAACTTTTAATGATCAACTTGAGAGGGAAAGAGTGAGGATGGTACTTAATATAGAAGAGCATGAGTAAGTCTTTGGAAACACAGAAACAGAAACTGTCCTCTCAGAGTCATTACCAGACTCTAGCTCAAGCTTGAGAGCCACTTCCAGATCTTCTAGCAAATGCACAGATGCAGTAGCCGACCTTGCAGCCAAGATTGAACAGGCAAAGGCGACGCAACAGATGCGTGAGCAACAAGCTAAGCTGAGCAAAATGGAGGCAGAAATTAATTTTAAGTTAGATGAGGAAAAGACAAGACTGCAACAGCTACAAGCAACACCTACAAGCAGAAAATGAAGTCAAGGTAGCTGCAGCAGAGTGAAAGCTTACAACGCCTATGATAGTTTTGAATATTGTGAACAGGAGAGAAAAAAAAAAATTAACCACAAACCTCATTGAATCTGAAAGCTGTGCCATTTCAACCTTCAAATTCACCACTTGAGGTGTCAAGACCACAAGAAGAAGGTAGTCCAATTCCAGGACTTGCAAGTCTGCTCATCTCCAACCGTCTCCCTATACCTGAACCAACTGTATTTACAGGTGATCCTTTAAAGTTCATAGATTGGAAGATATCCTTTATGACGCTGATTGATCAAAAACCACTCCCTGTGTGCGAAAAAATGCTGTACTTGAAGAGGTATCTTGGTGGTGAAGCTCATAAGGCAGTGGAAGGTTTCTTCTATCGAAATTCAGAAGATGCTTATCTAGATGCCTGGGGAATCCTACAGGACAGGTATGGAGGTCCATTCATAGTGCAAAGCGCTTTCAGAGAAAGGCTGACTAAATGGCCAAAGATATCAGCAAAGGACACTGTAGCATTAAGAGAGTTGGCAGATTTCTTTCAAGGTTGTGTGGAGGCCATTCCGCATGTTAAAGGCCTAGCTATTCTAAATGATTGTGAAGAAAACCACAAGCTTCTCAAGGAACTGCCTGAATGGGTCATGCCCAGATGGATTTGCATCATTGTGGACAAATTAGACAAGTCTCAAGAACACCCAACCTTTGCTCATATCACAGAGTTCCTGCAGAGGGAAGCCAAGATAGCATGCAACCCCATTGCCTCCCCCTTCCTCCTCAGTACCAAGACTACAGATGAGAGAATTCCCAAAAGGGCCAAGGCACTCCACACAAGCTCCAAATGAAGCCCTTCACCTCCAGTTTTCCAGAGATCTCAGCTTTAAGACCAAAACCACCTTGCCTAGTCTGCAAAGACAAAACACACAGCGTCGCTAAATGATTTTGCAGCAAAGACCATTGATGAAAGGAAGGCCTTCAATTATGAAAACCACCTCTGCTTTGGTTGCTTAAGAAAGAGCCACACTACAAAAGACTGCAAAGGAAGGCACACGTGTAGCATATGTAGTCGAAGTCTTCCAACCTGTTTGCACATACAGAGAAACACTGAGCCTGTCAAAACACGAAATGATTATTCAGTAGCTACGGGAGATAAGGTAAACAACAACGTTCCCAAAGTTATGATAAAATAAAATAGCGTTTCACCAGGCCTGCAGAAACCACCACTCAGCGCCAAACACCCCAAAGAGCCCAAGATGTAGATAGAATTAAGAAGAATAATTAAAAATGGTTACCATAAATAAACATCAGTAAACACTTACAAACTGAAAATCAATGATTGAACTCTGCTGTGTCTGTTTAAGCAGAGAAACAATCTAATAAGCAGCAGCTGTCTCATACCAAAAGAACAAGGTAAAAAATACACATAAAAACAGTGTTATAAAATAATCCACATTTAGACTAAATTATTCCACTAGACAGCGCTAGTGTTGAGCAATTGAAACTTGTGGCCAACAACACATATGGACAATTTTAAAACAGAAAAGAGTCCTTTAACAGAAATCCCTTGTAAAGGGAAGTGATGAAAGTCCAGGGTGTAATACAGAAAATCTGCGGGTAATCTTAAGAGAGAATCCTCCACAAGCACCTTCCACCGATCACTTGTAAAATCCACCCGGTGACAAGCACTCACCCCCTAGGGGGTTAAACTCACCAGAAAAGGGGAGTAATAGAGCCTTCAGCGATAGTGTGTTGTCATCATCACAGTAAACAGGGTCACAGGCTAGCAGGGCTCATAATGAATCAAGGAACAAAAAAGAGATGCACATAGCGTAATCCTATTTAATGATTCAAAACCCTTTGTATACAGACACAAACCCCCCTTCAATAAATATACGTACATCAGATAAAATATAAAACAAGCAATCAAACAGGCAGGTAGTGTGTAACTTCACCCAGAGCCGTCAGCGCCGCTACTCAGGAAGACAACGATACTTCCTGGTTGTGCAGGTGATCCAGGTGGAGCGCACACGTCACTTCCGGCGTCGTATTGGCCACGCCCTGACGCGTTTCGTCATATCCTTTGACTTCAACAGAGGGCGTGGTCATACGACGTAATGGCCAGTTTATATACACCCCTCACATGCCGCTCAGCCAATCAGAACGAAACTGCGGGGACAGCGAATGCACGCCACCGGCATCAGCTTCACTGACAGCTTAGTGTAAGCGGCATGCAGGGACACAACCAGCACTGCACTAATCCAATAAAATAGACCATGATTGTGGAGTAAGCACAGATAACCTTGATCAGAATATATTGCTCAAATGGCGTCCATATATGTATCTCAACATTATGGATCACTAATCATAGGCAGCAAGTGTTCACTCCAAAACCGCATTAAATATATAACTTTGATACATGGCACAATCATTGACATAAAATTGAATACCAATTAATATGCACATTAAGAATATAGATGTAGAGGAGAGACCTTAATCAGTTAAATACCTGATCTTCCTATATTTTATGCGCACATATTACAAATTTCTATTAAATAGGCATAAAGCGGGACCATATACGCAATCAAAAGCCCCAACCTACACAGATCATGCTAGCCTTAATATTACACCAAAACTAGCGAACATTTAAATTAATATTTATCAAATAAAAATCAGAATAAAAGAAAAAAAAAAAAATTAATATAAATATAAAAATAGAGAGGCAACAAATCGCACAAAACTAAAAATCGCATATAAATTCAGAGATGAATAGTTATCAAAATAAATTAAATCTAAATCTAATTTTTTAGGCGCCAACCTCAAATTAGAAATTCCAATCAAAAAACATAGAGATAAGTCATAAACGGAGTGACTAGGAAATCGCATAAAAATGAAATTAAACTTAATCCCAATCTCCATGTGAGAATCAGATACTTGTCCACTCTGCATAACCGCATGGAGACAAAACTTATATAATAAGGAGAAGCAGGAGAGAGGCCAAGCTAAATGAGTCGGTCGAAAAAATCGCATAATGTATAGATCGAAAAAATCGCATACTAAAATAGAAAGGGATAAACACCAATCTCCCAATAAAGATCAGATGATCATATGAGCTATATAGAGGTAGATCATATAACATAAAGATATAGGCCACTATAACCTCACTAACGCAAAATCCAACTGCTAATAGAACTAAAAAGTCAACCGTAAATCACACACATTAGTAGTCGCTTATAAAGCAGTTGATATCCAGGTCCACATTAAGTCCCCGTGGCGCCAAAGTGTCAGACATGAAGATCCACTGGGTCTCTCTTCTTGACAGATCACGGATCAGATTGGACCCTCTCCACTTTGGCTTCAGATGATCTATACCCCAAAACTTGAGGCCTGAGGGATCTTGGTTATGTTTAAGTTTAAAGTGGAGTGATACATTGTGGTCTTTAAAGCCAATCTTTATGTTCGCTATATGTTCTGCAATCCTAACCCTCAGAAGTCTTTTTGTGCGTCCTATATACATAAGACCGCAGGGGCATTGCATAGCGTATACCACGTAAGCCGTATTGCACGTAATAAATTCATCAATACTGAATTCTCTACCGTTGGAAGGGGATGTGAAACTTTCAAGAGCTCTCATTGGTCTACCCACTTCCCTACATGCCCGACATCTCCTACAGCTATAGAATCCTTTTTTATTCCAGAAGGTTAAAGGCCTGGGAGGGGGGTCAAGCACCTTTCGCACTATCTTATCAGCAAAGCTGTGAGCCCTTCTGTAAATGAATTTCGGTCTACATGGTAGAGATGGACCTAGAGTTTTATCCATACATAACACATGCCAATGGGCATTAAAAATATCTTCCACCTCCCTATATTGGGAGTGGAACCCTGATAGGAAGCTCCATTCATGACCTTCGTTATTTTGGACCTTAGGCCGATCCATCAGAAAGGAGTCTCTAGGCCGTATGGCCAATTCATGAATGGTGGAGTCCAAAGCCTCCCCCGCATAACCTTTTTCCACAAACTTTTTTCTAACAACTTGGGCCTGTCTTAAAAAGTCTGCATCATTGGAACAGTTTCTTTTTACCCTAGTCAGCTGACCCTTGGGTATGTTTTTCAACCACTTAGGGTGATGTCCACTATTGATAGGCAGATAGCTGTTGGAATCTGTAGGTTTAAAATACACTCTAGTGCCCAATCCATCCCCTTGCCTAAAGATGTTTAGATCTAAGAAGTGTATATCATCTTGACTAAACTCACTGGTTAGTCTGATGTTGTTGTTATTGGAATTAAGCTCATGGAGGAATTCATGTAAACTGTCACTAGACCCTTCCCAAATAAAAAACAAATCGTCTATATATCTTTTGTATAGTAACAGTTGAGTACGGGTAGTGGAGAATATCTTTTTGTCTTCCCATTCCCCCATAAACAAATTTGCTATGCTCGGGGCAAATTTTGCCCCCATCGCAACACCTTTACGCTGGGAGAAAAAATGCCCATTGAACCAGAAGAAGTTATGGCTAAGACAAAAGTCTAATGCATTTCTGATGAACATTTTCTGATTATGTGGCAGGTCATCTCGCTGACTTAAAGCCCAATTAAGGGCTAAAAGAGCATCGTCATGCTGTATGACAGAATAGAGAGATGCCACGTCAGCCGTTACAAGGTATAACTCTTGTTTGCCGGTTAGATCCACCTGTTGCAGAATCTGCAAGAGACTCTTAGTGTCTCTTAAATACGCCTTAGTGCGCATAACACTCGCCTGAAGGAAGTGGTCAAGGTATTGTCCCATCCGAGATGTGATGGAACCAATACCATTGACTATGGGTCTCCCTGGAGGTTGGTTCAGATCCTTGTGGATTTTGGGCAAGGTATAAATCGTGGGGATTCTGCTATCACTTGGTACAAGGTACCTTCTTTCTTTACTAGATAGAACACCCATCGAAAAACCCATTTCAACCAAGTTCCTAAGATCCTTCTCATACTGTCCTGAGGGGTCTTTAGATAATCTCACATATGTTTGATCATCACTTAGCATCTCAGTGAGCTGATTCACATAAAAGTCCTTATTCAAAATAACTACCCCCCCCCCCTTGTCTGCTGGCCTGATAACAATCTCCTTCCTTTTCTCAAGCAAGGAGATCCCATCCATAATATGCTGTGGATTAACATTCTTTTTTGGTACCAACTGTTCTAGATCACGCAAAACTAGTCCCTTAAAGACCTCAATATACTGGTTAGCGCTATTCGGGGGGTTGAACAGGGACCTATTCTTAAGCCCACTGTCCACTGGACCTAACTCATTAATTGTAGACGGCCGTGGTGCTTTGTTAAGAAAATATTTTTTAATATTAACTTTCCTTATGTACTTATGAACATCGATAAATACATCGAACTTGCTAACTGGTCTTTTCAGACCACACTTTAGACCTAAATGCAAAATATTCGTTTCTTTGTGTGATAAGGTCACATTGCTCAAGTTAAAAATGCCTCCTATTCCTGCTCTCTCCTTCTTTTTCTGGGACCTTCTCCCTGCCCTACAGCCCCTTGTTCTTCTCTCCATTGATTGGGGTAATAGGGGTACTCGTCCTCCCGCCATGGGCGCTCCCTCCGTGGAGGTGCATGATGATCCTGCCTCCCCCAACCCTGGCCTGGAGGTCTCCCCCTTCGGTTGGAGTTCCCCCGGCCTCGTCTCTGCCAGCCCCTCCCTCTCCCTAAAAAAGGACGGGGTGAGGATTCAGCAGCTCTTTCTCCATTATCTCTCAAAGGATCAAATCTATTATAAACAGGGACTTGATAATTATTACCACTAGGTAAGTGATTACGTGGCTGATAGGACTCACTTGTCCTATCTTCCCTTCCAGCGTAAGTAGCCTCCCCCCTAGCGGGAGTGGCAGAGGTACCAGTAGGGTAACTGGATCTCTCCGACCTCTTATTACCCCCAGCCTGAGTACCAGTGTTGGACGGTTTAGTTGTGCGATAATTTGATCCTTCCCCAGATACCACATTAGTATTATTAGATCCGCTAGCAGGTATCTTAGCCTGTTGCCAGACATACACAGAGTTGGACCTAAAATCATTAAGGTCCCTATGAAACTTCTTTGATTTTTTCTTCTGTGTATCTCTGTCAATCTTTTCTAGCTTCTTTTTTATACGAGTATTAAACTCTAATACTTGTTGGGTATCCTTCACATGTTCAAGCTGCATACGAAACTCATTAATTTTACCCTCCAAGATGGACATTTTCTTACGTTTACGAGCCAGAACCAGATCTTGCAATTTAAAACCCATATTGGTAAAAAACTCATACCATTCTTGCATAGATTCCGGGTCATCTAGTCCATCCTGGGGAGCTACCTCCCATCTCAAACTTCTAACTATAATTTTCTCTTTAATATACTGCTCGAATGTGCAGATGTCCCACCAAGTGCGGACCTGTTTTTCTAGCACATTTCCTAAAGCAGTCAGTATCCCATTAATATTAGATTGTGCAGTAGCCTGCTCATTGATTGCAAAAATGGCATTGATATCAATCGTTCTACTGCTTAGGAACTGAAGGGCATCCATGGCTGCCAAGGAATACAACTGAAAGATAAGATAAAATAAAATAGCGTTTCACCAGGCCTGCAGAAACCACCACTCAGCGCCAAACACCCCAAAGAGCCCAAGATGTAGATAGAATTAAGAAGAATAATTAAAAATGGTTACCATAAATAAACATCAGTAAACACTTACAAACTGAAAATCAATGATTGAACTCTGCTGTGTCTGTTTAAGCAGAGAAACAATCTAATAAGCAGCAGCTGTCTCATACCAAAAGAACAAGGTAAAAAATACACATAAAAACAGTGTTATAAAATAATCCACATTTAGACTAAATTATTCCACTAGACAGCGCTAGTGTTGAGCAATTGAAACTTGTGGCCAACAACACATATGGACAATTTTAAAACAGACAAGAGTCCTTTAACAGAAATCCCTTGTAAAGGGAAGTGATGAAAGTCCAGGGTGTAATACAGAAAATCTGCGGGTAATCTTAAGAGAGAATCCTCCACAAGCACCTTCCACCGATCACTTGTAAAATCCACCCGGTGACAAGCACTCACCCCCTAGGGGGTTAAACTCACCAGAAAAGGGGAGTAATAGAGCCTTCAGCGATAGTGTGTTGTCATCATCACAGTAAAGGGGGTGTATATAAACTGGCCATTACGTCGTATGACCACGCCCTCTGTTGAAGTCAAAGGATATGACGAAACGCGTCAGGGCGTGGCCAATACGACGCCGGAAGTGACGTGTGCGCTCCACCTGGATCACCTGCACAACCAGGAAGTATCGTTGTCTTCCTGAGTAGCGGCGCTGACGGCTCTGGGTGAAGTTACACACTACCTGCCTGTTTGATTGCTTGTTTTATATTTTATCTGATGTACGTATATTTATTGAAGGGGGGTTTGTGTCTGTATACAAAGGGTTTTGAATCATTAAATAGGATTACGCTATGTGCATCTCTTTTTTGTTCCTTGATTCATTATGAGCCCTGCTAGCCTGTGACCCTGTTTACTGTGATGATGACAACACACTATCGCTGAAGGCTCTATTACTCCCCTTTTCTGGTGAGTTTAACCCCCTAGGGGGTGAGTGCTTGTCACCGGGTGGATTTTACAAGTGATCGGTGGAAGGTGCTTGTGGAGGATTCTCTCTTAAGATTACCCGCAGATTTTCTGTATTACACCCTGGACTTTCATCACTTCCCTTTACAAGGGATTTCTGTTAAAGGACTCTTTTCTGTTTTAAAATTGTCCATATGTGTTGTTGGCCACAAGTTTCAATTGCTCAACACTAGCGCTGTCTAGTGGAATAATTTAGTCTAAATGTGGATTATTTTATAACACTGTTTTTATGTGTATTTGTTCCCAAAGTTATGTCCCATACATTGACAAGGCAAACTCTTGCCTCCTCCTGCATTGTTCCAGTTCTGTTGTCAGCTGTGGCGGAGCCTCAGAGAGAAATCCTCACTTATGCCTTACTTGACACGCAGAGTGATTCAACCTTTATTTTGGCAGACTTGGTATCTAAGCTAAGTGCGAGCACCAAGCCGTTACAGCTAAAGCTCAGCACCATGACAGCCATTGATACAGTTATATCAAGCCAAATTTCTCATGGTCTGTGAGTGTGTGGTTTCAACTCTAAAGCTCTAGTCCAACTCCGTCAAGCCTATATGAGAGATTTCATTCCAGTAGATAAGCCTCACATCCCCACCAAGGAGACTGTACTTTAGTGGCCACACCTCAAGCATTTGGCAAACAAGTTACAGCCACTTCAAGACTGCAAAGTCAGACTGCTGATCGGTTACGATTGGCCATCAGCACTGGCTCCCTTGGAGGTCGTTACTGGCTCTGAAGATGAACCCTTTGTTCAAAAAACTATGTGTAGCGCTGGTAGATTTTTAAATCTACCGCTTATAGGTAAATTTAGTGGGTTACTTGTTCATAAATAGTCAGATTTAGCCTCTGTTCCAGTTTGGCTGTGTTGCATGTAGTTTCACATTGTGCCTGTGGGTGTCGTTGTCGCCATGGGTCGGTGTTGGAAAGGCAACACGTTAAAGTGTATAAGTGCTCCTCTGTCCCAGAGATAACTCGGTGGAGGTGGTCCTCCAAGTTGCATTCTGGGAGAGGGTATTTATGGGACATACGCCATGTTTTAGGGTCTTTCGTTCCACCTGCTGGCCCTCCTGGCCGACAGGTATGTGTTAGGAGTACTATCTCGTGGTCCTCCGACCGGGAGGACCACGTTGCTGCAGCGTGTGGGTTGGCCCAGAAGCCTGTTTGGGGCCTACCACAGCGGCGAAGGAATGGTCCTGTGCTGTCTGTCCTGCAGGAAGAATCTGGACAACTGAGAAGATCCCAGGTGAGGACCCGTCATGGAAGTATCATGCAGAGTGCTGGTCTGGAGAAGGGCCTGGTGACTCAGTTGGAGAACGCATCCTAAAGTTAACCTACCGCATAGTACTGCCGGGTCAGCTTAAAGGTTCTAGTGCTGTGTTTGCTATTCATTGTTAACCATTACATCCTGTGGCAGAGGATCGTATGGGTTTCTATTACATTCAAGTCTGTGGCAGAGACTTTTTTTCGTGCAGCGTATCGGCTGCTAGGTTAGTGAGAGAAACCTATCCGGGCGTGCAAAGATTCAACTCTAAAAAGGAGAGTACATTCATCTACAAGATTCCAATTCCTAATAATACACTAAGAAAAGGTATTTGAACTTCCCTGCAACTCTTCTTCTACCTCTTTCCTGCTACTTCCTTCAGTTACTCTTTATTAAAACCTTGGAAAAGATACTCAAGTGTCCAGTGCCTACATTGTCTGGTATTAAGCTCGACGAGACCCTAGACCTGGTTCTGGTGAAATTGAGGTAACGAAGGTGACGGTAACAGCCCGCTTTAAACCAGCAGCTCCACCGTGAGTTATTGCTACATATGCTTGGCTGGAGCATCACAGGATCAGCAAATCCACATCTTGATAGACAGAGCTTCGTACACAGAGTCCCAGTAAAAGAAATGCCAATGTCCCCGGTCACTGATGTGTTAAAGGCTCCAGCAATAGATTTCTCTGAAAGAAATTATGAAGATAAGTATGTGTCTCAAGATGACGTTCGTTTTGTGCAGTTTCTCTCTGAAACCATAATGAAAAGGAAAGATGGACACTATGAGATGCCGTTATCCTTCAAAGACAACAGTCAACCGGCACTACCAAACAATAAGAGATTGGCCATTATTTGACTTCAACATCTAAAGAAAAGGTTAAAGGCCAATAAACAGTACTACGAACACTACACTGCATTCATGGAAGAAACGATCAGAAAAGGTGATGCAAAACCAGCCCTTTCATTATTAAAGAAGAAACAGTGTGGTACATCCCACATCACGGGGTTTATCACCCCAAGAAGCCAGACAAGTTAAAAGTTGTCTTTAATTGTTCAGCAAAGTTTCAAGGCATCTCCCTAAATGACACCTTATTGACAGGTCCCGTCAATTAAAAGGGACGTCCCGTATTGTGTAGCTCCGTCAGAAAGAGCAACAACTAGTGAACCTCTCAAACTTAACCTAGTCTCAACATCAGAAGGACAAGTACTTGGCATTCAGTGGTCAATTGAAAATGACACCTTCAGCTTCAGCATTGACATAAAGGATTGACCCTCAACTCGTCGTGGTATCCTGTCAGTCGTAGCCTCTCTTTATGATCCTCTAGGCTTCATAGCTCCCTTCATATTGAATGGCAAATGCATTTTTCAGGACCTTTGTCACAGGGGCATCAGTTGGGATAAAGCACTTCCTGAGAGCTTAAGCCCACGGTGGGAGGCCTGGAAGAGTAGTCTGCAGCCTTTAAGGGAAATCAAGATATCCAGATGCTACCATGTGACTAACTTTGGTAACAGAGTGAAGGTGGAACTGCACCACTTTTCTGATGCCAGCAATGTAGGATATGGTGTCTGTTCATACCTTAGGTACAAAAATGACAGAAGTCAAGTTCATTGCAGCTTCGTGATGGCTAAAGCAAGAGTCACACCGACAAAGATTGTGAGTATCCCAAGGCTTAAACTCTCAGCAGTCACCACAGCAAGATTGAGTGTCATGTTGAAGGCAGAACTTTAAATAGAAACTTTCCTAGCTGATAAATAGTGTGCGTTGATCTTCAATTCTTCTTCTGCAAGTCATGCAAGTGTAGTCTGGGAGAGTCAAATTAGAACCATTCATAATGTTGTAAGTGCTAAAATGGTCCAATGTTCAAGTAGACTAGATGATGCTTCCCTTAGAACACTGTTTTATGAAGCCATGGCCATTGTCAACAGTTGTCCTTTAGCTGTCGACGACCCCAAGGCACCAGAACCTCTAACTCCAAACCACCCCATCCTGATGAAATCCAAGGTTGCATTACCTCCATCTGGGAAACTTATAAGGGAAGATGTATACACCGCTAAATGGTGGCGTAGAGTATACAGTATTTAGCAGAACAGTTCTGGAGTCAGCGGAAAAGGGAATACCTCATGAGTTTTTCCACAAGACAGAAATGGCACACACCTCGACGTAACCTTTAAGTAAACAACATAGTTATAATCAAGGAAGATATGTCTCCAAGATGCAAGATGCAGAAGATTGCAAGATAAGGACTATGTATCAAAACCCTTAATTATTGAACGTCCTATTCAAAAGCTGGTAGGTCTCATAGAAAGCAAATGAGTTATCAGTTTTAGTGATACACTAGCATACCACCGCAATACAGTAGCCAGTTACAGAGGTACCTATAAGCTAAATTGTGTAAGACTCACATTTTATAACGGCCATGGTTATGTTCTGAAAATAATGTATGACTCTAATGCCGCATACACATGAGCGGACTTTACGGCAGACTTTGCTCGGCGGACTTTTCGACGGACTTTACGACGAACTTTCTGAATGAACGGACTTGCCTACACACAATCCACCAAAGTCCGTCGAATTCGTACGTGATGACGTACGACCGGACTAAAACAAGGAAGTTCATAGCCAGTAGCCAATAGCTGCCCCAGCGTGGCTTTTTGTCTGTCGAACTAGCATACAGACGAGCGGACTTTTCGACCGGACTCGATTTCGACGGATTAATTTAAAACATGTTTCAAATCTAAATCCGTCCAACTTTTGAGAAAACAAAGTCCGCTGGAGCCCACACACGGTCAAATTGTCCTACCAAATCCCATCCGCCGGGCAAAGTCTGCCGTAAAGTCCGCTTGTGTGTACGCGACATTAGTCATATTCGTCATAACATAATTTGATGGGAGTGTAACTGTCCGCTTGTCACTTTAAACCCTTGTTTAGCACTGACTGACCATTGGAACCTTTATGCCTTCCTCTTGTTTCCCTTCCTCTTTTATCATCACACACTTCCATCTTCCTCTAGTTTTGGAGAAAGGGGGGTTCTCATTGATTCAGGATTCAGAGGCAAGCAAGCCAACTTCGTGGAAAGGCGATTGTTTATTGAAGTTTTCTAAAGTTTGCACCCCTTGGCAAGCGGAGCAAGGTATGCAGTAAAGGTGCATTGTCTACAAAAGTATATATGTTTTTAGGCATAAATTGAGTCCATGCTGTTAAAAGATATACTGTAGAGCAGGAATATGCAATTAGCGGACCTCCAGCTGTTGCAAAACTACAAGTCCCATCATGCTTCTGCCTCTGGGTGTCATGCTTGTGGCTCTCAGAGTCTTGCTATGCCTCATGGGACTTGTAGTTCTGCAACAGCTGGAGGTCCGCTAATTGCATATCCATGCTGTAGAGTGTAGACTATCCAAATCTTTGAACATATAGTCATGTTTCCTTAGATGTTTATTGTTAATTTAGATATGTGTGTAGATAACTGAACCCCACTTTGTAATTCCACATTTGTAATTCTGTTGTAACCCCCTTTTTGGTGATATCACTTTACAGTTTTCACAGTGCTTAACCTGTTGCCGCCTGCCCACCGTCATATGACGGTGGAGCGGTGCGGCTCTTGTTCTGGGCCGCCGTCATATGACGGCGGCTGATTTACACAGGGCATGGGCGCGATCGCGGGTGCGCAGCCCTGCTCTGTCGGTGTCACTGTGTCCCCGGGACATAGCGCATCACCGACAGGAGTGAACAGCCATGTGATCGGCCATGATTACATCACGGCCGATCACACAAAGGGGTATTCCCCGCTGTAGACAGCGCATGCCAGGAACACTGCTCATCACCGACAAGGGTAAACAGCCAATGGCTGGCGGCTGTTTACCACGTGATCGGCTGTGATCCATTCACAGCTGATCACTAAATGTAAATGTAAATAAAGACCGGTTACTAGCTCTTATCGGCTCTTCTCTCCTCACACCGTTTCCAGTGTGAGGAGAGAAGAACCAAGAGCAGTGAGTGACCGATCTATGTGTGTATTGTAGTGTACTGCACCAACACCACAAAGAGAACCTGTGACATCGCCCCCCCCCATTACAGCTGTCACCCAACAGTCACCACATCAGTGCTTATAAAAGTGCACCTGTCACTCATCAGTGCCCACAAAGTGCACCTGTCACTCATCAGTGCCCACAAAGTGCACCTTTCACCCATCAGTGCCCACAAAGTGCACCTGTCACCCATCAGTGCCCACAAAGTGCACCTTTCACCCATCAGTGCCCACAAAGTGCATCTGTCACCCATCAGTGCCCACAAAGTGCACCTGTCACCCATCAGTGCCCACAAAGTGCACCTGTCACCTTCATCGACACCTGTCACCCATAAGTGATGATCGCCAGTAACCGTCATCAGTGACCCATCCGTGACCCTCATCTGTCACCTATCAGTCCCATAAAGTGCACAAGTCACCATCAGAGACTGCCATCAGTGACTGTAACCATCACCTGTCACCCACCAGTGACCGTCACACACCACCTGTCACCCACCAGTGACCGTCACACGTCACCTGCTACCCACCAGTGACCGTCACACGTCACCTGCTACCCACCAGTGACCGTCACATGTCACCTGTCACCCATCAGTGACCGTCACCTGTCACCGATCACCTGTCGCCCATCAGTGACTGTTACCTGTCACCCATCAGTAACCGTCATTTATCACCCGTCGTACAGCCCATCAGAAAAAATGTCCAAAACATTCTATACAAATGAGGAGATGTTCCAGATCCTCTCCATGACTGATGAGAGCAGCGGGGAGTTCTCATCGGATTCAAATGCCAATTCCGATTGTGAATCAAATTCAGCATTTGAACCAATCGATAGTAGTGGATCGGCAAACGAATCAGAGGAAGAATGGATCCCTCCTAAAAGAGCACGGTGCTCTGGAAACCAGGCAGCCACCAGCCATATACCCCAGGATCAAATTCCCAGGCCCAGTACCAGCGCTGCTGCCAGCGATAGACCCCAAAACCAAAGGCCCAGTACCAGAGCTGCCACCAGCGAAAGGCCACAATAAATGCCCAGTACCAGCACTTCCGCAGCATCACGCCCAAATGCCAGCACAGGAACTCCAACTACCAGCACTGTAGTGCCACGTCCCCCAAGAGCCAAGGCTGCTACATATCTCCCAGATGGTCTTGCCAATCCAACATGGCTGCATTCCGACTCAGGATCAGCAAGAATTCCCCCTTACACCGCACAGCCAGGTGTGCAGGCCAATACCCAAAATTTTTCGGCAATTGATTGTTTTCATTTATTTTTGCCCAACACTTTGCTGAAACTCATCGTGGACAAGACCAATTTATATGCCCAGCAGCATATTGCCAACAACCCCCAATCTTCATACGCCCGTCCATTTGAGTGGAATGATTTGACTCTGGAGGAGTTCAAAATGTTTATGGGCCTCACCATAAACATGGGGCTTACTAAAAAAATGAAGGACATGCCTATTGGTCCACCCACCCCATTCACCACATGCCCATTTATTCTTCTGTAATGTCCAGGTCCTGATACAAGATGATAATGCTCTTTCTTCATTTCAGTGACAACACCCAGTGCCCTCCCCGCAATCATCCAAATTACGATAAATTATATAAAATTCGCCCACTCATTAATTTCTTTTCCTAAGGATTTGCAGAACTTTATGTCCCCGATAAGCATATATGTGTAGATGAGTCCCTGGTACCCTTTTCAGGCCGGCTAGGAATAAAACAATACATTCCTAGCAAAAGGGCCAAATACGGAGTGAAATTTTATAAGCTTTGCAAGAGAGTCACGGGATATCTGTATGCGTTCCGCATATACAAAGGAAGAGATTCCCAGCTCCAGCCCCCTGAGTACCCCGCCTACATGGGCACAACTGGTAAAATTGTATGGGACCTGGCATACCCACTGCTGAAGAAAAGTTACCACATATACCTGGATAACTTCTACACAAGCCTGCCCCTTTTCTAACACCTATACCTCGCACAAACCCTGGCCTGTGGAACCTCCAGAAAGAATAGGAAGGGCTTCCCACAAGCCATAGTAAATAAGAAATTGCAAAGGGGAGAAAGAGCAACTTTGAGATGCAATGAAGTGCTGGCCTTGAGGTGGAAGGATACCAGGAATGTGTACATGATGTCCACCATCCATGACGACACTACAGTTGAAGTTCAGAGAAGACGAGGTCACATTGTAAAGCCAAAATCTGTACAAGATTACAATCTGTACATGGGGGGGTGGATTTCAACGACCAAATGCTTCAGCCCTATTTAGCAATAAGGAGGTCCCATTTCTGGTACAAGATAGTAGCACTCTATTTAATTAATTTGGCCATTTATAATGCCTACATAATTTACATCAAATCCACCGAAAGTCCTGTCCACTTCCTGAAATTCATAGAAGTTGTCACGTCCCTCATCTACCATCAAGGACCCCTCCAGAAAACCTTCGCTCTGATGCTGTTAGCCGACTTCATGAACGCCACTTCCCGGACCACATTCCACCATCTGAAGCAGGCCGAAGACGCCAAAAAAGATGTTGCAACAATATTTTCGAAGAGATACCAGCTACCATTGTCCCCAGTGTCCCTCCGAACCCGGCCTTTGCATTGGTGAATGCTTCAGACTATATCACACATCCCTAATATATTAGCTCATATTCTTAACCATTTCCCCATTTTCATCATCTGTGCTGACCATTTCCCATGCTTCCTCAAATAACCATGCCACTGCCTTCTAAGTGAATTGACCCTGGCCTGTTTTTTTACTATGCCTCTGCCAACTGTTTGGACTGCTTACATGTGAACTGACCCCGGCCTGTTTTACCAACTACGCTTCTGCTCACCACTTGGACTGCTTGCATGTCATCTGACCTTGGCCTGTTTTACGGACTATGCTTTTGCCTACCGCTTTGACTGATCTGTTGCCCTGCTACTGTAGGACACAGGGGTCTCACATGTGAGGGGCTCCAGAAATGTTTTTCCGGATGGAGAAAACAATTATTTTTTGTTGTCTCTGGGTTTCATAATTTTCAGGTTAGGATCTGGAGTCCGGAGGCTTCATAGAGATTTGGGTGGGTCGAAGCCTCTACCCCTGTGCCCCGTGCACAGGTCTTACCTGATTGCGGCCCTCAGCCTGCTGCTGACTTACTGCCGCCATCCCCCTGCCATCCCCCTGCCTGCAGCATAAACTGACCACACCTCTGTCTGCTACCTGGACTATGGAAATAATTAGCTGTAGCAAGAGGCAGTATGTTTATGAAGGACTGGAGAGCGGTACAATAATGAGTGCAAGGAGGTAACTGTGTACCAGGACCAATATTATGGCTGTGCTGGCTGTCTCTGCTTGGACAATTTCTATGGACAAATGCTTTGGCTGTGCTGACGATATCCTTGTGCTGACTATAGACAATATTCCTGCCTGCTGCCTGGATAATTACTATTGTTGCTAAGCACATCCCTGCCTGTTATCTGCTGCCTGCTGCCTGGACCAATTCTCTCCTCTGGGGACACTACTAAAACCACAGGTAATACTTTTTTTTTTACCCTTTCCTCAATAGAATGTATTTTGGAGAGTATTTTTTGGTATGTAAATGCTATGTGTTAGAAATATAAGGGCCTTCAAAAATAATAGGTTGTCAGGAAATTAGATGTGTAATTTATGCTTGTAGAACGCCTACTTCAATGGTGGGCCTTCAATGGTGGGCCTCTGTATGTGGTCAGGCTGTGTATAAGTCTGACACATGTGGTATTGCTATACTCAGGAGGAGTAGCAGAATGTATTTTGGGGTGTCATTTTTGCTATGTACATGCTATGTGTTGAAAATATCTTAAAAATGGACAAATTTGTGGGAAAAAAATGCGTTTTCATTTTTTTTCCACATTTTCCAAAAACTTCTGGAAAAAAATGAACAGTTTAAAAGACTCATTATGCCTCAGATTATACGTTGGGGTGTCTGCTTTCCAAATTGGGGTCATTTTGTGGGTATTTGTACTTTCCTGGCTTGTTAGTGTCTCAAGAAATGAGAAGTCTTCAGTACATCAGGTGTGATCAATTTTCAGTGATTTGCACCATAGCTTGTAAACTCTATAACTTTCACAAAAACCAAATAATATACACTAATTAGGGTTATTTTTACCAAAGATATGTAGTCTTATAAATTTTGGCCAAAATTTATGAAGAAATATTACTAATTTTGGAAAATTTTATGACAGAAACAAAGAAAAAGGCATTTTTTCACCAAATTTTCAGTCTTTTTTTATTTATAGCACAAAAAATAAAAAACCCACTAGTGATTTAAATACCACCAAAAGAAAGCTCTATTTGTGTGAAAAAAAGGAGGCAAATTTCATTTGGGTACAGTGTTGCATGACTGAGTAATTATCATTCAAAGTGTGATGCAGCGTACACACGACCTGACTTTCCGGCAGACTAGGTCTGACGGTCTTCCCGACAGACTGCCGGCGGACTTCCGACGGACTTTCTGAATGGACGGACTTACCTACACACGACCGGACTTTCCGACAGACTAGGTCCGCTGGTCTTCCTGACGGACTTTCAACTGAGTTAAGGCGGACTTTCCGAATGAATGGACTTGCCCACACACGGACAAGTCTGTTCATTTTGAACGTGACTCGGGTATGATGGGACTAGAAAAGGAAGTCAATATCGCCGCTTTTATCGGCGAGTTTGACCCCTTGCTGGCCCTGTTGCGGGGTATACCAGGCCCTTAGGTCTGGTATGGATTGTATGGGGAACCCCCTACGCCAAAAAAACGGTGTGGGGATCACCCCAAAATCCATACCAGACCCTTATCCGAGCACACAGCCCGGCCGGTCAGGAAAGGGGGTGGGGATGAGCGAGCTCCCCCCCTCCTGAACCGTACCAGGCCGCATGCCCTCAACATGGGGGGGTGGGTGCTTTGGGGGAGGGGGGCACCCTGTGGCCCCCCCACCCCAAAGCACCGTGTCCCCATGTTGACGAGGACAAAGACCTCTTCCCGACAACCCTGGCCGTTGGTTGCCAGGATCTGCGGGCAGAGGGCTTATCGGAATCCGGGAGCTTCCTTTAATAAGGGGGCCCCCAGATCCCGGCCCCCCCACCCTATGTGAATGAGTATGGGGCATGCTAGGACTGTGACGTCATAAGGGGGCGTCACCCGGTGACCCCACTCCATGCCTATATAAGTCATTACGCACCGTCCACACAGCATTACAGCGGGAGAGAGCGTCATGTTAACATCGGAAGAAGAGAAGAGGGAAGAAGACGACGCAGAAGAACGGGCCACCGCTAGCAAAAGAGTGGCAGAAGATAGCGGAGGAGCCCGGCAGAAGAACCGGACACTGGGAGAAGAGGCTGAACACCGGGAGAAGAGGCCAGAGAGAGTGGAGAAGTCGGAAGAAGACCCCCAAAGTCAGAAGAAGACCCCCGAAGTCAGAAGAAGACCCCAGGAGCTGCCTAATAAATTACTTTAAAAACCTGTTTACTGTGTTTTTTTATTGACGCTTTTTTCCCTAGGTGAATGGGTAGGGGTACGATATGGGGGCTCCCTTATTAAAGGGGGCTCCCAGATTCCAATAAGCCCCCTGCCCGCAGACCCTAACAACCAACGGCCAGGGTTGTCGGGAAGAGGCCCTTGTCCTCATCAACATGGGGACAAGGTGCTTTGGGGTGGGGGGGCCGCAGGGCACCCCCCTCCCCAAGGGACCAACCTCCCATGTTGAGGGCATACACCCTGGTACGGTTCAGGAGGGGGGCCGCTTGCTTGTCCCCACCCCCTTTCCTGACCAGCCGGGCTGCGTGCTTGGATAGGGGTCTGGTATTCATTTTGGGGGGACCACACGCCGTTTTTTCAGTGTTGGGGGTTACCCTTTAAATCCATACCAGACCTAAGGGACATTGTCGCCTCCCCCCGCGCTCGCTGCAATAGGAAAATTTGTTTTTCCTATTGCAACTAGCGCGAGATGTAGCACCCTGTCGCCAAGAACCAGTGCGATATGATCGCGCTGGAAACATTCTCGCGGGCAGGTGCTGTAGCTGCCCTAGCGACGTATTTGGTCCGTCAGGCCAGCATACAGAGGAACGGGCTTTCCGATAGGAACTGAGTCCGCCAGTGTTCCGGCGGGAAGATCTGGAGCAAGTTTCAAATCTAAAGTTCGTCGGATTTCCGACTGAAACGGTCGATCGGAAGTCCGATGCAGCCCACACATGGTCAGATTATCCACCGGATTCGGTCCGTCGGACCAGTCCGGTCGAAAAGTCTGCCCGTGTGTATGCTGCATAAGAGCGCTGAAAGCTGAAAATTGGTCTGGGCAGGAAGGAGGTGAAAGTGCCCTGTAGGCAAGTGGTTAAAATGCTTAAGGTGCTTAAGGAGTTAAAAGGATTACCCTCTGTGGTGTTCAACCCTACTGCACACCTTTGAGGCAAAAGAATAAAAGTACTGCATCCATCAGAAGCTCTCCTCTCGTTATTTACTCAGTCAATGGGGCTGCTACAGCCCATTAAAGGCAGGGGTCTGCAGTCCCCTTTGAGGTAGCAAACGTTTTAGTAGAGAAGAATAAATGTGAAAACTGACACTTGGTGGACTAGTGATCCCAGCATGTTCAATTCAAATCCTGCCAGCCCTCATGGCTGCAAAGACCTGACTCCAAAACAACACCACAGTCTCTCCCTCTGTCTCCACATCCAAATTCTGCATGTCTCTCCCAGAGCTTCACACTGTGCTTCTTACTCACTGACCCTGGCATGGATCCCTCCTGAATGACTTTCCTGGCAGTGCTCCCAACAGTCGTCTTCCTGCTCCTGTTCTAGGACACCTCTCAATGACCGTGTAGAGAGAGGCTCCCTTCTAGCTCCCGAGCTCCAGGCTTCAGTTCACCCCCCCCCCCCCCCAGAAAGGGGGTTCCCTCAGACCATGACAGTCTAACACTCCACCATTCAGTTCTTCCACCTGACAACTCCTCCCACAGCAGGCTGACCATGGGTATATATAGGAGGCCTGCCCCCTGCCAATCCTAGTTGGGGATTGGTCAGGGTTCCACATACACCCCATGTCACTCCAGCTCTCTGCCCTGCCTCTTTTCAAGAACCTTTTAAAAACCAGAGGAGGCTCCCAAGAGCTGAATGTCAGTCACCTGCTGCTACACATGTCAGTCACCTGCTGCTACACTAAACCACTCCCCTGCCCCCAGATCAAAACAAACAGGCCTAGCTCACAGCATAGGCCTGCCTAAACTTACCTGCACTGACAGTACAAAACAAACCCACTACTCTAGCACCTACCCACCTAAGGTAGAGCTACGCAAAATAAATTAATTTTGGCTGTACACAGTAACATTATATATGAAACGTACAACTTTTCTTTTTTTTAAATAAAAATGTTTTAGAAAAGAAATATTCCAAGTAGGATAGGAAATAACTGTACCCAACTTAGAAAAGTAAAACCACTATTTGAAATTTGGAAAACTGTTAAGATGCTAAAACCACATACAGAACAGGAACTAATTAGCTACTTCAATCAAACCAACCAGTATCTAATGAGCCAAATAGCCAGTGATCTTTCTGTACAGTAGAGTGTCAAATTGAAGTTCTCCCACAGCGTCTTTCTTCAGTTTTAAGATAGGATCATTTCTGGTTCACAGAACAAATTACAAAAAAAATCTAAAACAAAAAAGAGAACAGAATACAGTGTTTACATTACTCCATTACCACTAAATTTGCCATTTTGTCTCTTATGGCTTATACCATATAATAATCATAATATGAGCTGCAAAATATATTTTACCATTTATTATGAGACAGATGGAAACAATTTATCAACATGCATGCGTTTGTCTTTACTGATATACAATATATTATATTATTTTGTTGTAATGTGACCTTCATAAATGTATCTCAAAAGAAAAACACCATTCCAGTCTAGCCAAGCCTATATCTGATTGCAGGCCATTCCTGGTGTACGTTTTCAAATATACTTTCAGGCAGGCAGGCAGGTGATTCAGTGATCTGCAGTGCATTAAATATATATACACAGTCTCCTACATATATATTCACTGCATTCTAGTCTAGCCAAGCCTATATATGACTGCAGGCCATTCCTGGTGTACTTTTTCTAGTAAACTTCAGGCGGTGTTTTGCTAATAAAATTTTACAGCATGTCTGGAAGGCCACCAAGGAGAGGCAGACGCTCACAGGTCACTAAAAGAGGGCAAGCAGGCTCTGTGCCTACAGCCAACAGTGCTGGTCATGGACACAGTGCATCCTCAGCACGTGACCTTGGGGCACACTTGTCCTTTTTTTGACAGCTGGCCGTGTTGATCCACATTGCATGCAGCTGCCAAAGTGACCTATTCCATCGGCTCAATGTCATCAGTCACTCCTTCCCTAGCCCCACCATCATGCACGGAGGAGTCCCCCGAACTATTCGACCACAGTGTCGGGTACATGCTGCATGCTGCAGGAGGATGCGCAGCGTTTTGAAGGCTCCGATGATGGTACCCAGGTTGAGGAAGGCAGTAATGTGAACCCAGAGACAGGGGGTGCCCAAGAAGGACAAGGAACCGACAGTCATGTTCGCCCAGCTGCAGCATACTGCCAGGTTTGGTCCAGTGACGAGGAGGGAGGGGATGATGAGGTCACTGACTCTACGTGGGTGCCTGATAGAAGAGAGGAGGGGGAGGCACATCTCCAACGAGGCAGGATGCCCTCCAGGGGCCAGCTTAAGGGAAACCACAAAATTGCATCACACCGCAGAGCTCTGCATGTGCAGGGCGCTGCTGACTCCCCACGTATTTTGAAAAGTTCTTTGGTGTGGGCCTTTTTTGATACTTGTGCAGCAGATCGCACTGTTTCTGTCTGTTACATATGTCTGAAGTGTATCAAGCATGGCCAAAATAGCAGCCGCTTGGGCACCACATGCTTGACCAGACATATGTCGACCTCCCATGCAGTCCATTGGCAACAGTACTTAAAAGACCCACACCAAAAAACAAGGCGGACCTCTCCTTGCTCCTCATCAGCTGGTATCTTCAACCCCACTATACCTTCAGTCCTTTCAGAAACCTGCACAGAGAGAAATGAAGGTGTAGAATTAGGTGTGCCACGTACTTGTGAGCAATCTGCTATCACTACACCAACATCCGATTGTAGCAGGCAAATTTCCCTAACCCAGTTGCTAAACCATCGAAAGAAATTCGGTCCCAGCCATCTACATGCTCAGCGGCTGAATGCTAGCTTGGCTAAATTGCTAGCACTCCAACTGCTGCCTTTTCAGCTGGTAGACTCTGTCCCTTTCGTGAATTTGTGGAATGTGCGGTACCTCAGTGGCAGGTTCCCAAACGCCATTTCTTTTCACGGAAGGCCATTCTGGCTCTCTACTGGCATGTGGAAGGCAATGTCTTGGCCTTGTTGGACAGGGTGGTCAGCGGTAAGGTGCATATTACTGCTGACTCATGGTCCAGCAAGCATGGACAGGGACGTTACCTTTCTTTCACGGTGCATTAGGTAACTCTGCTGCCAGCTGGGAAGGATGCAGGACAGGGTGCAGTATTGTTGGAGCTTGTACCGCCACTACGCCTCCAAAATGCTAGTAGTGGTGATTCTGCCACACCTCTCACTTCACTCCCTCCTCTTCTTTTTCCCTCTCTGGCCTCTTCCTCTGCAGATTTGTCCTCGGAACCAGCGGTGCTCCGTAGGTGTTCTAGGGGCTACGCAAGCACTCAAACAAAAAGATGTCATGCAGTGCTTGAGTTGGTCTGCTTAGGGGACAGGAGCCACACTGGGGCAGAGATTCTGTCAGCTCTGCAGGGGGAGACTCAAAGGTGGTTGACGCCACGCCAGCTTCAGCCAGGAATGGTGGTTTGTGACAATGGCACCAACCTCCTCTCCGCCCTCTGACACGGACACTTGACCCATGTTCCCTGTTTGGCTTACATCCCTAATTTGGTGGTGCAGCAATTCTTGTGCAGGTACCCGGGCTTGCAGGATCTCCTGTGGCAGGCCAGGAAAGTCTGTGTGCATTTCCGCCGGTCATATAATGCCAGTGCTCGGCTGGCTGACCTTCAAAAGGAATGCAACCTGCCCAAGAACCGCCTCATTTGTGACATGCCCACCAGGTGGAACTCAACGTTAGTAATGCTGCAGCGGCTGCACATGCAGCAGAGGGCCATCAATGAGTACCTGTGTGAGTATGGCACCAGGACAGTGTCAGGGGAGCTTGGCTTTTTTTCGCCAAGCCAGTGACTACTGATCAAGGATGCATGCACTGTCCTGTCACCATTTGAGGAGGCCACGAGGATGGTGAGCAGTGACAGTGCATGCATCAGTGATGCTGTTCCTCTTGTCTTCTTGTTGGAGCACACGCTTCGTGGAATAATGGACAGGGCACTTGAGGCAGAACAGAGGGAGGAAGAGGAGGACTTCCTTAGCTCTCAAGGCCCCCTTTTTCCTGACAGGATTCCTGCGGGCCCGCCGATCACACAGGAAGAGGAGGAGGAGGAGGATGAGGATTGTGTCAGCATGGAGGTGGAGCCTAGCACTCAGCATCAGCTGCAGTCTTCAAGGGATCGTTTTCAGTCCCCAGAAACCCATGGACTTGTACGTGGCTGGGAGGAGGTGGCTGTGGATCATGTCATCCTTAGTGACCCAGAGGATTCCGGATCAAATGCAAACCTTCGCTGCATGGCTTCCCTGATCCTGCAAAGCCTGCGAAAGGACCCTCGGATTCGTGGTATCCAGGAGAGGAATCATTACTGGCTGGCAACCCTTCTTGATTGACGTTACAAGGGTAAGGTTGCGGAACTTATCCAGCCTTCGCAGAGAGAGCAGAGGATGAAACATTTTTGGGAGGCCTTGTAGAAAGATTTGTGCAATGTGTTTCCAGAGCCTGGGAGGTTACAATTTCCTGGTCATCCTGGACAACATGTTGCTGAGGCTTCGATCAGTCACAGAAGGAGCGGTGGAGAAGGTAGCCGTCTGACCGATGCATTCAGACAATTCTTTAGTCCGCAGCCCCAAGGTCTGATCAGTTCCAGCAACCATCGCCAGCGTCTGATTTACGTGGTGCAGGAATACCTAGGGGCAAGATCAGACTTGGAGACCTTTCCAACTGAAAATCCACTGGGTTACTGGGTCTTGAGGATGGATCAATGGCCAGAGCTTGCACAATATGCAGTTGAGCTACTGGCCTGTCCTGCATCCAGCGTTCTTTGTGAACGCACATTCAGTGCTGCTGGAGGCTTTGTAACCGATCACAGAGTGTGCCTGTTCCTGCGCCCACCAAGAGTAACTGTGACGGCTTACAGTGTTGTGGCACCACCACCAAAGGCCCAATTTTTCTGCCCCTGTTTAACAGGGGCATGTAATTACAATTCTTGATATATTATTTCACAGCAGGGCCCGTCCCAGCGCCCACCAAGAGTAACTGTGAGGGCTTACAGTGTTCTGGTACCACCAACACCTAAGGAACAATTTTCTGCAGAGTATATAGGGCAGGCCATATAGTATATACAGGAGGTCTCCTACTTTCAAACATCCGACTTACAAACAACTCCTACTTACAAACGGAGGAAGACAACAGGAAGTGAGAGGAAATCTACCCCTCGGAAGGGAAATTCTCTCCTGTAAGAGTTAATATGGGAAAAAGGTGTCTCCACTGATGCTTTATCACCAATCCTTGTTTCCCTAATAACCCCAAATTTTCAAAATCCAATTTTCATTGTAACAGAAAGTGAAGTGAAATCTTCTGAACAGCGACACAGACAGCAAAACAAATGTTACAGGGGTGATAACCCTTCCTATGTTATTCAAAAAGCTTAAAAATTGATTTTTTGGCTGGAGCTACACTTACTAAATGTATCTGTTACAAATTACAAACAGATTCAACTTAAAGAGGAGCTCCACCTAAAAAAAAAAAATATTAAAAGCCAGCAAAAAAGTGTAATACCGCGCTATATCAAAAACAGTATGAAGAGAGCTGCTGCTAAAAGTAAGATACACCAAATAATAAAGAAAGGAAAAAAACAGTAGCAGCGCTAAGATTGAATATAAAAAATATTTACAGAAATATAAAATTCCAGTTAGAGATATTATATAATTACTACCACCATTGAACATTAACAGATAATTCGCTCCATATAAATTAATTAGGTAAAAAGCTGGTTTGTGAAAAATTAATAAATTAATAAATAAATATATATTGTCTCCCAAATATTAAATAAAATAAAATTAATAGTGATATACAACACAAAAAATTGTGAAATTAAAAAAATACTCAAAAAATGGTAATAAAGTGTGTGAGTTCATGAATAAATTGAAATGATTCCGTGACAGACCACCACCGCATCCAAAAAGTGACCACCATGAGAAATGCACGCTTACCAAACAGCAAGCAAGATAAGCTTGTGACCTCAAACCCGATCCGGGCCTCTATCCCAAAAAACAGGCAATTGGCTCTGAATCCGGTGGTGGTGTTAAGGACATAGCAGGTGTTTCCAGGGAAGTTAAATATTCACTAAATGACATGGATAATTACCAGACTCTCCTGAGCCAGAGACCTCCGACAGGCAGTCATAAAAAACCAGGATAGAAAAAACTCGCCATAGTGTTATATCATCAAGGGGTTTAATGAAAGATAAAAAATAGGTTGCACTTACAATGAATTAAAAAACAAACAGCATAGGAAGCCGGCCGGCTATGCAGAACGCCCATCCAATAGAGACGCTAGTACGCGGTGACGTCAGCGCGTCAACTCCTACCCCACTGAAGCTGCTGACTTTTAATAAATGGACACTTACCTGTCCCAGATTCCAGCTAAACAATTGATCGGCTCTCGGCAGCTGCCACCGCCATCCTCGGTGAGGGAATCAGGAAGTGAAGCCTTGCGACTTCACTTCCCGGTTCCCTACTGCGCATGCGCGAGTCGCGCTGCGCGTCCTAACTGGTCCCCGCTATCTCCTGGGACCTGTGTGTTTCCCAGGAGACAGCAGGGGGGAGGGAAAGGGGCGTGACTCCCGCGGGAGTCTATTCCTGGAAGTGGGTGCAAATACCTGTATTATACAGGTATCTGCACCCCCTCCCCCCCTGAAAGGTGCCAAGGGTTCTGAAAAGCGGAGGTTCCATTTTTGTGTGAACCTCCGCTTCAGGAACAAATCTACAGTCCCTGTCTTGTTTGGACCGCCTGTATACTGCTGTTCAGAGTATAAAGGGCCTGGGAGCCCCAAGCCTTTTCTTTTTTTAATTTGGGTGCGAGGTTCCCCTTAATATCCATACAAGACCCAAAGGGCCTGGTAATGGGCTGGGGGGGTACCCATGCCGTTTTTCTCAATAATTTTCATCCATATTGCCGGGACCCGACATTACATTACAGCCGCAAGCAGTTTTAAATGACTTTTATTCCTTTAGAAATGTAATTTTATTCAGGGACTGTTGTTCTAAACATGGGAAACACGCGCCACTTTACAGGCATACTATAGTCACCCCCCCCCAGGTACAATATTTAAAGGAATATTTCACTTTTTTTTTTCACTTTAAGCATTGATAAAATCACTGCTTCTGAAAAAACGGCCGTTTTTAAAACTTTTTTTTTGCATTGATACATGTCCCCTGAGGCAGGACCCGGGTCCCCAAACACTTTTTAGGACAATAACTTGCAAATTAGCATTTAAAATTTGCACTTTTGATTTTTCACATTTGGGTCTCATTGACTTTAATGGTGTTCGAATGTTCGCGCGAACTTTCGGTCTGTTCACATGTTCTGCCGCGAACTGAACCGAGGGGGGGGGGTGTTCGGCTCATCCCTACTTACAAACCATTTTTTACGAGATATCCCCTGTATCAGCATGTGCCGCGGTCATCGGCACATGCGCACTGAAGCAACGGCACGTTCGTGTCGTTGCTTCAGCTGACCTGTCGTTACTGGCGGCTCCTGCGCGCATGCGTGGGAGTGACATCATCACGGCTCCGGCCAATCACAGCACCAGAGCCCGCGATATCCGAAAATAACTTCG
Organism: Lithobates clamitans; assembly: GCA_037952925.1. Classification (NCBI taxonomy): domain Eukaryota; kingdom Metazoa; phylum Chordata; class Amphibia; order Anura; family Ranidae; genus Lithobates; species Lithobates clamitans. The sequence goes on from JBBGZY010001155.1 coordinate 527,410, forward strand.
GGAGACATGTTGCCAGACAGAGCAGTGTGCCGGGACCGCTGCAGGGGCTTTGATCTACGGTGAGTATTTCATAATGAGCTAGTATGCTATGCATACTATACTATGCTTTGCATATGTATGCTAGTATGCTATGCATACTAGCTCATTATGCCTTTTGTTTTGCAGGTTCTTTTTTTGTGGGTTTACAACCACTTTAACCTGTTGCCGCCCGCCCACTGTCATATGATGGCGGGGCGGCGGCCGATTCACACATGCCCACGATCATGGCGCACAGACCTGCACTGTCGGTGGCGGTATATCCCCAAGACAGAGCATCACTGTCAGGGGTGAACAGCCATTGGGCATGGCTGTTCACCATGTGATCGGCCGTGATTAGGTCACGGCTGATCACAAATGGGTATTCCCCGCTTTAGACCGCGCATGCTGTTTCCTCTGTGAGGAGGGAAGAGCCAGGAGCAGTGAGTTACCGATCTATGTGTGTATTGTAGTGTACTGCACCAACACCACAAAAGAGAACCTGTCACATCGCCCCCCCCCCCCCCCCATTACAGCTGTCACCCAACAGTGCTTATAAAAGTGCACCTGTCACCCATCAGTGCCCACAAAGTGCACCTGTCACCCATCAGTGCCCACAAAGTGTACCTGTCACCCATCAGTGCCCACAAAGTGTACCTGTCACCCATCAGTGCCCACAAAGTGCACCTGTCACCGTCAGAGACTGACGTCAGTGATGCACCTGTCACCCATCAGTGACCGTCATCAGTGACCGCCATCAGTGACCGTCATCAGTGACCCATCCGTGACCCTGTCACCTATCAGTCCCATCAAGTGCACCAGTCACCATCAGAGACTGCCATCAGTGACTGTCACCCGTCACCTGCTACCCACCAGTGACCGTCACCTGCTACCCACCAGTGACTGTCACCCACCAGTGACCGTCACCCGTCACCCACCAGTGGCTATCACCCGTCACCTGTCAACCAATAGTGACCGTCACCCGTCACCTGTCATCCATCACCTGTCGCCCATCAGTGACTGTCATTTGTCACCCGTCGCACAGCCCATCAGAAAAAATGTCCAAAAGATTCTATACAAGTGAGGAGGCATTCCAGATCCTCTCCATGACTGATGAGAGCAGCGGGGAGTTCTCATCAGATTTATATGCCAATTCCGATTAATCAAATTCAGCATTTGAACCAATCAATAGTATTGGATCAGCAAATGAATCAGAGGAAGAATGGATCCCTCCTAAAAGAGCACAGTGCTCTGGAAACCAGGTAGCCACCAGCAATATACCCCAGGATCAAATTCCCAGGCCCAGTACCAGCGGACCGCTACACATCTTCCAGCTGGTCTTGCCAATCCAACATGGCTGCCTTCCGACTCAGGATCAGCAAGAATTCCCCCTTTCATCGCACAGCCAGGTGTGCAGGCCAATACCCAAAATTTTTCTAAAATTTATTGTTTTTATTTATTTTTGCTGCAACTCATCATGGACCAGACCAATTTATATGCAGCAGCATATTGCCAACAACCCTCAATCATCATACGCCCGTCCATTTGAGTGGGAAGATTTGACTCTGGAGGAGTTCAAAGTGTTTATGGGCCTCACCATAAACATGGGGCTTACAAAAAAAATGAAGGACATGCCTATTGGTCCACCCACCCCATTCACCACATGCCCATTTATCCTTCTGTAATGTCCAGGTCCCGATACGAGATGATAATGCGCTTTCTTCATTTCAGTGACAACACCCAGTGCCCTCCCCGCAATCACCCAAATTACGATAAATTATATAAAATTCACCAACTCATTAATTTATTTTCCTAACGATTTGCAGAACTCTATGTCCCCAATAAGCATATATGTGTAGATGACTCCCTGGTACCCTTTTCAGGCCGGCTAGGAATAAAACAATATATTCCTAGCAAAAGGGCCAAATACGGAGTGAAATTTTTTAAGCTTTGAGAGAGAGTCACGGGATATCTGTATGCGTTCTGCATATACGAAGGAAGAGATTCCCAGCTCCAGACCCCTGAGTACCCGGCCTATATGGGCACAACTGGTAAAATTGTATGGGACCTGGCATACCCACTGCTGAAGAAAGGTTACCACATATACCTGGATAACTTCTACACCAGCCTGCCCCTTTTCAAACACCTATACCTCGCAGAAACACTGGCCTGTGGAACCTCCAGAAAGAATAGGAAGGGATTCCCACAAGCCATAGTGAATAAGAAATTGCGAAGGGGAGAAAGAGCAACTTTGAGATGCAACGAAGTGCTGGCCTTGAGATGGAGGGATACCAGGAATGTGTACATGATGTCCACCATCCATGATGACACTACAGTTGAAGTTCAGAGAAGATGAGGTCCCATTGTAAAGTCAACATGTGTACAAGATTACAATCTGTACATGGGGGGGTGGATTTCAACGACCAAATGCTTCAGCCCTACTTATCAATAAAAAAAAGGAGGTCCCGTTTCTGGTACAAAAAAGTAGCACTCTATTTAATTCATTTGGCCATTTATAATGCCTACATAATTCACACCAAATCCACAGAAAGCCCTGCCCACTTCCTAAAATTCGTAGAAGAAGTTGTCATGTCCCTCATCTACCATCAAAGACCCCCCCCCAGAAAACCTTCGCTCTGATGCTTTTAGCTGACTTCATGAACGCCACTTCCCGGACCACATTCCACCATCTGAAGCAGGCCCAAGACACCAAAGAAGAAGTCGAGTATGCAGCAAAAAAAGATTTTGAAGCGATACCAGCTACCATTGTCCCCAGTGTCCCTCTGAACCCGGCCTTTGCATTGGTGAATGCTTCAGACTATATCACACATTCCTAATATATTAGCCCGTATTCTTAACCATTTCCCCATTTTCATCATCTGTGCTGACATTTCCCATACTTCCTCAAATAACTATGCCACTGCCTTTCACATGAACTGACCCTGGCCTGTTTTTTGACTATACCTCTGCCAACCATTTGAACTGACCCTGGCCTGTTTTATCAACTTTGCTTCTGCCCACCGCTTGGACTGCTTGCACGTGAGCTTATCCTGGCCTGTTTTATGGACTATGCTTTTGCTTACCGCTTGGACTGATCTGTTGCCCTGCTACTGTAGTACACAGGGGTCTCACATGTGAGGGGCTCCAGAAATGTTTTTTCCAGATAGAGAAAACATCTTTTTTTTTTTGTCTCCGGGTTTTGTAATTTCTGGATTAGGGTCTGGAGTCCGGAGGCTTCAGAGAGATTTGGGAGGGTCAAAGCCTCTACCCCTGTGCCCAGGTCTTACCTGAATGTGGCCCTCAGCCTGCTGCTGACTTACCGCCGCCATCCCCCTGCCTGCAGCATAAACTGACTACACCTCTGCCTGCTACCTGGACTATGGAAATAATTAGCTGTAGCAAGAGGCAGTATGTTTATGAAGGGCTGGAGAGCGGTACAATAATGAGTGCAGGCAGGTAACGGTGTACCAGGACCAATATTATGGCTGTGCTGGCTGCTGTGCCTGGACAATTTCTATGGACAAATGCTTTGGCTGTGCTGACGATATCCTTGTGCTGACTATAGACAATAACCTTGCCTGCTGCCTGGATAATTACTATTGTTGCTAAGCACATCCCTGCCTGCTGCCTGGACCAATTCTCTCCTCTGGGGACACTACTAAAATCACAGGTAATATTTTTTTTTTACCCTTTCCTAAATAGAATTTATTTTGGAGTGTAATTTTTGGTATGTAAATACTATGTGTTAGAAATATAAGGGCCTTCAAAAATAATAGGTTGTTATGAAATTAGATGTGTAATTTATGCTTGTAGAACGCCTGAAGGTGCTACTTCAATGGTGGGCCTCTGTATGTGGTCAGGCTGTGTAAAAGTCTCACACATGTGGTATCATGTGGTATACTCAGGAGGAGTAGCAGAATGTATTTTGGGGTGTAATTTTTGCTAAGTACGTGCAATGTGTTGGAAATATCTTAGAAATGAATAACTTTGTGGAAAAAAATGCGTTTTCATTTTTTTCCACATTTTCCTAAAACTTCTGGAAAAAAATTAACCATTCAAAAGACACATTATGCCTCATAGATTATACGTTGGGGTGTCTGCTTTTGAAAAAGAGGTCATTTTGTGGGCGTTTCCATTGTCCTGGTGCTTCGGGGCCTTCAAAAGTGTAATAGGTGGTTGAGAAATGAGATGTTTAATTTATGCTTGTAGAACGCCTGAAGGTGCTACTTCACTGGTGGGCCTTTGTATGTGGCCAGGCTGTGTAAAAGTCTCACACATGTGGTATCACCATACTTAGGAGGAGAAGCAGAATGTATTTTGGGGTGTCATTTTTGCTATGTACATGCTATGTGTTGGAAATATCCTAAAAATTGACAACTTTGTGGGAAAAAATGCGTTTTCATTTTTTTTCCACATTTTCCAAAAACTTCTGAAAAAAAATTAACAGTTCAAAAGACTCATCATGCCTCATAGATTATACGTTGGGGTGTCTGCTCTCCAAAATGGGGTCATTTTGTGGGTATTTGTACTTTCCTGGCTTGTTAGTGTCTCAAGAAATGAGATAGGTCTTCAGTACATCAGGTGTGATCAATTTTTAATGATTGGCACCATAGCTTGTAGACTCTATAACTTTCACAAAGACCAAATAATATACACTATGCTTGGATTGTGAGATCAAAATGAACTTCTTTGCCTTAAAGCATTGTAGTCATCCTGCCTTAAGTAGGAGTGTTTCACTAAGTTTAGACTTCATGACTGTAGTCAGTCAAATCTAATTTGCAATCTGTCTTGTTCAGTTTCCCCAAAGTTCAGCCTGGTTTTCAGTTCTTCCTCCTGTCAGTAGGAGGCACTAGCATCCCTGGCATTAGTGTGAGATCACAGAGTGGGCTTGGGTTATGAATATTCCTATTTTTTACAGCCAATTACTAGGAGTATTGTTTGCCAATGGAGTATCATAGGAAAAGGTATAAATATTTGGGGTGAGCTGATGCAAACTCTCTTCCCCAATGCTGTGGCCTGAGGAGGGCGCATGTGTTTAGAGCTGCTTCTTTAGGCCTGAGGGCATAAAGAGGCCTGTATGCAAGATGGAGGCCCAAGGAGGATGGTTGGCTCCTCTAGAAAAGAAGGGACAGGATGGAGTCCCAGTTGGTGCTGGTTGACTTCCTTCCCTAAGGAGGTCTATATCTTGGTTACCAGGTGTGTTTACCCTGAACACAAGCTTGGATGGAACCTTGGCTGTTTAGGAGCTTGGATGAACGCCCAAACATTCAGAAGGAGCTGAATGTCACATACAATAGAGGTATTGCTATTATACATGACAGCTTCTCTCTATTAATGGTTGTTAAGAATGTCAGGGGGCGCAGGGACCATTTTACAATCAGTAAGGTCACCAAACCTATTCATATACGTAGCCGGGAATTCCTGGCTTTATAAGCAAAGGGGCAGGGTGGTGGTGATATGATGACAACACTAACCATATATGGCCATGACCATTATCTAAAGACGGCCATGTCCAAATTTGATCACTGATGTCACCACATCCCCGCCTCCTTGTATATAAACCTAATGCAGGTCTGGAGAGCTGTCATGAGAGGCGTGAGTGGATGGGTTGGTGCCTCTATGGGTTTATAATACAACAATTATTGTGACTGATGCTGGATTTACAACGCTGTTTTTTTCTTCTTTTTTTTTCTTTTTTTCTCAATAGAAGACTTATCAAAAAGGTCTGTGTGTTTATTTACAACTGACTTTAGTGAATGAGTAATGGTATTATGTACCTGGCACTCTTTCCCATGGGGTGGGGGGGGGTGGGTGGAGCAGATGTCTAGAGACACCTTTGTCATAGAGGAAGCTTCCAGATTCTGATAAGTCCCCTTGCAGCCCCACAAACACCAGACTAGGGTTGTAGGGAAGAGGCCCTTGACCTTATCAACAAGGGCTCCCATCCATGTTGAGGGCATGTGGGCTGATATGGTTAAGGAGATAGGGAGGTGGGGTAGCTGATTCCCATCCCCCATAATTTCCTGACTTGCAAGACTGCAAGCTCGGAGTAAAGCCTAGTACACCCATGCAGTTTTTTTTCCGTTCAACATAGCGGGCTGAATGAAAAAAACCTGAAGAGCTTTGGAGGAGATCCTGTACTAACAATCCAATGTTAGTACAGTGATCTCCCCTGCTGAGCTATTGTGTTTTCACAGAGGGACTGCCCCCTGCCAGAACACACCGGTCAGTCCCCTTTTCAATTTTTCCCTGCAATCTTCTTTCATTTTGTAAATAATGCAATGGAGAACCCTCGCCCCAAAATACATTATTACAGAATAAAGGAAGTTCTTGTAAAGAAATTTTAAAGTTTTATTTTTTCTTTGTAAATGTCTCTTTTGTATACTGCTTTGTTTAACAGTAGAGATGTGCCGCTTTGCAGGCTGGTTTAGGTTTAATGTTTCACTTTCAACATTACTAAATGAATTGTTCCCTGTATAACTGTATTTTTGACCTTTTTTTCTTGCATTGATATGTGTCCCCTGTCCCCCTTTTTGCCAATCCTTTGGCTATTAGCCTTAAAAATTGAAAAATATATTTGACTAATTTGGCTCCAGTTGTTTTCAGTGAGGTTTGAGTTAAAACATCTGGAAATCCACGAACCAATCCCAGATGTGCTCGTTCATCCCCATTGGAACATATGCCCAATATTCTGCAACTCTGATGCCTTGTACACACGATCGGACTTTCTGACAACAAAACCATGGAATTTTGTTCGAAGGGTGTTGGCTCAAACTTGTCTTGCATACACACAGTCACATGAATGTTGGCCAACAATTATGAACGTAGTGACGTACTAGACGTATTATGTGGGTTTTCAGCTTTTTAGCTCTACCCTTTGGGCTCCTTCTGCTAATTTCATGTTAGTAGAAGTTTGGTGAGCGTTGATTCGCACTTTTCTTTTCACGTTTTTCATTTCATGATTTTCAGTTTGCGCTTTTCATTTCCTGCTTTTCAGTTCGTTTCTGAGCGGCCATTCATCAACCAGATTGTTGCGGAATCGGAGGAGATAACGTGTTATTTATTATTGGCCTTGGAGTTATGGCTTTGACATTTTTTTTGGTTGAATAATGATTTGATTTGGTATATTTTCTATATTTTTGGATGCATAGAATGCACTTTTTGGTTAAGTTCTATTGGCAGGTAGCATGTCTATTTTTTCGTTTCTGAGCGGCCATTCATCAACCAGATTGTTGCGGAATCAGAGGAGATAACGTGTTATTTATTATTGGCCTTGGAGTTATGGCTTTGACATTTTTTTTTGGTTGAATAATGATTTGATTTGGTATATTTTCTATATTTTTGGATGCATAGAATGCACTTTTTGGTTAAGTTCTATTGGCAGATAGCATGTCTATTTTTTTTTTTTTTTAATGCACAATAAAGAAATTGTGGAGAATAATACTTGGCTATGTGTTTTACTTCAAATGACAGTTTGAGAGTAGGCAGTTACATTTTAAAAAATACAATGTAAAATTGACAAGGGACACCAACATAGTTGTATCTTTGATCTTATAAACTACAGGATTATGGTGATGTGGTAACTTGCACAAATAAAAAAAAACATAATAATATTATTCTTGATATCATTAGAAAAAAAAAGCTTTTGAAAATTTGTTTGCTATAGCTCCATCAGTATCACCAGCAAAGCAACTTCATTATTATCCCATTAAAGAAGAAGAGAATTGTGCGCTGCATTTCGAGATTTCATAATTTGCCTTGTCATGAATGTTAATTCTCCATTACGAATGCTAGTTTACAAGACCGACTGCTTTTGCTTCCGAGCATGCATTATTGTACTTTGGACTTTTGTTCAAAGTACTTGTGTATACACGATCGGAAAATCCGACAACACATATTTGTTGGCAGAAAATTTGAAGACATGCTAGCCAACATTTGTTGGTGGAAAGTCCAACAACAAATGTCCGATGGAGAATACACACGGTCGGAGTTTCCGTCAACAGCCTGACATCCAACATTTCCCATTGGAAAATCTGATCGTGTGTATAGGGGTTGGGGATTCCAGCTCCAATTAACAAACAAACGTCGCAAACCCCACTAAGATGAACAGCATTGCCCGTTATGTTCTGCAGTTCCTCAGTTGTGAGGGAGGGGCAGATGTAAGGAACCATAGAAAGTGGCAGGGGACACTGGCATCCTACACCCAGAAGTGTGTTGCATATAAAGATCTTTCGAGCAAACTTGGTTAGCCACAGTGTGGAGATTCTACGAAAAAGTGCCAGAGCAGGTAAGTATACAGTGACTTGTTTTATATAAGCAATTGTAGTTCAGCAACAGGATCACTTCTTAGCTTTAGTAAATTGTCAAACTTACAAAGTCTCTAAGAAAGCATAATGCCAGATAAACTGGGTAAAGTCTCTGGTTTAACTTGAAACAGGTTGTTATTTGCAAAATAAATAAGTGGGAACCAGGTATCACCTGGCCATATGGCTTTTAGTATTCTCATGTAAGATGTGACTTGTAGGGTCTGAAGCATAATTGATGCTGTGATGGCTGGGGAAATACCACAGCTTGCCCCAAACAAGTTTAAAGACTTGGCTATGTCACCTGCTTGGATTGTGGGATCAAAATGTACTTCTTTGCCTTAAAGCATTGTAGTCATCCTGCCTTAAGTAGGAGTGTTTAACTAAGTTTAGACTTCATGACTGTAGTCAGTCAAATCTAATTTGAAATCTGTCTTGTTCAGTTTCCCCAAAGTTCAGCATGGATTCAGTTCTTTCTCCTGTCAGTAGGAGGCACTAGCATCCCTGGCATTAGTGTGAGATCACAGAGTGGGCTTGGGTTATGAATATTCCTATTTTTTACAGCCAATTACTAGGAGTATTGTTTGCCAATGGAGTATTATAGGAAAAGGTATAAATATTTGGGGTGAGCTGATGCAAACTCTCTTCCCCCGGGCTGTGGCCTGAGGAGGGTGCATGTGTTTAGAGCTGCTTCTTTAGGCCTGAGGGCCTAAAGAGGCCTGTATGCAAGATGGAGGCCCAAGGAGGATGGTTGGCTCCTCTAGAAAAGAAGAGACAGGATGGAGTCCCAGTTGGTGCTGGTTGACTTCTTTCCACAAGGAGAAACGTGGAAGCTGCTGCTGATGTCTATTAAAGGATTCTAAACACAGGAGTGTCGATCTCGACCTAAAAGTCCCTTCCTGTGCAGGGATGTGTAAAGACTTGGAGTTCTGCTTTAGCATGCGGCATCTAAATCTCTTACCCTCTCTCCCATGGACTGTGAGTAAATAAGCCTACTCTTTTTTTCATTGGCACCCAATTCTTTACAGACCCATACTTGCCATGGATCCATCCCTGAGTTGAAATGTCACCCATTCAGGGGCGCATTCACGGAGTCTGACAGAGCGGTAATGCACTGCTAGAGCTTCGCTCCATGACAGAGGAAAAGCCACGGTAAAGTATAAACCCACCGGTAAAAAACCCACCCTCTTCTCCAGCTTACTCCTGGGACCCCACAGAGCTCTATTTGGGACACATAAAATGGTGTTGGGAGGCAATCCCACCAAGTTTAAAAACTCCTCCATTAAGGAGACACAGACGCGGGCCGCAGCTAAAATGGCACCGGCACCTGCCTCACACAGCACCTCAGCACGTTCTCACATGCAGAAACAAAAACATATGCAACCAAACTCTCCAGGTGAGTCGGACACAAAACTATATCCCTCACAAGGCTCTACGCTGGAAATCTCTGCTCCCCAACACTTTTAAAGCAATTTGGACATATGCTGCAAAAAGCACTGAAACAAACATCAGAGGGCATTACAGTCTTACAAAGGAAATAAGAGAACTGGGTAACCGTACAGCAGCATTAGAACTCAGAGTTGATGAGATTGAAATATCAGCACAAGACTTTGTTGCAGAAATGGAAAATCTTAAAGAAGAAAATGTAATACTACAATCCAAACTGGAAGACTATGAAAACAGAGCCAGATGTTCCATCCTCCGCATTGGAGGAATCCCATAAACTGTAATAGATTTGCAATCAACCATAACGGCTCTATTCCAAGAACTCCAACTGGCTTTACCAATAGAATGCTTGGAAATGGACAGAGTTCATCGGGCCCTCACGCCCAAAAAAACAGATGGCCCTCCACGTGATATAATAGCAAAATTTCATTACTATCGCATGAAAGAGCAACTATTGGCAGCAGCTCAGGGAAAAAAAAAACACCTTATCCTTCCAGGGTCATAATTATCAACTATTTACTGACTTAACAAACGGCGTTCAATAAACCCTCGAATTACAGTGCTGCAAAACCATCATATCACTTACCAATGGGGATTCCCGTTTTCCATAAGGTTTACATACCATGGTTCTAAATATACCTGTAAATCTTCAGAAGAATTACAGCAGGCACTTCAAGACCTTCATCTAGTGGAAGACTCGCATGCTACCAACCCTTCTCACAGAAGGTCAACCTCATCTTCTTCACACAATCCTTCCCAATCCTCAGAGAAAAAAGGGAGCCAACATACCCATAAAAGAAGTCGTTTAGCCTCCCTTCCTATGGATCAAGAAGATTCAATGGGCTGACATTGTATGCTACCACTGGTTACTCCTGATTTCTTCACTTCTTCGCCCGCTCATTTAGAGTTCAGGCGATGATAGACTGTTACATAGTTACACAAAGCTTGATCTTCGGATCATTCCGTATGATCTAATTTTGAAACTCATTCTGGAAAACTCCCTAGTAATAATACTTGATTACTTTTCATTCTTGCAAGAATTTTTTCTCCTCTTACTTTATAGCCTAAACACAATACTAAATAGAATGTTCTCTTTAAATACAACATGTAGAGTCACACCCTATTGTCTAATAGTCCTTAGTATACAGGTTACTAATCACTTACCTCTCTATCTATATTCGTACCCACACCAAACCTTCTCTGATATTGACCATATATTTCTAACTATTGGTATGATACATGAGATTCTCACATCAAACATAATCCCAATCCTTTGGTCATATCATAGCGTGGTCTATACTACAATAGCCTCCACTATACCTAAAGCACATGACCCATCTTGGTACATGGTAAAAAAGCAGGAGTAGTATGGCGCTGCCCTTATGGAGACAAAATTTTTTTATTTTTTTTTTCTTTCTTTGTAGTGAATGTATTGCCTAGTATCCTTATAGAATTGCTTCTAAAACCTGTATATGTTCAAAAATTGAATAAAACTGACTGGTGGTGAATATTTCTATTCAAAATGAAAATACAACAACTGGTGCTCCAATTGTTCAACAAAGGTGCATTGTGCCCTTTAAGTTAAGTAATAAAGTAGTTGTGGATATAGATGTAATATCATCTAGGAGGAAAGTGTTAAAAAAAAAAAAAAGGAAAACAGGAATAGTATGGCGCTGCCCTTATGGAGACAAAAAAAAAAAAAAATAACTCTCTTTAAAATGACTTTATAATTCCTAAAGTGTGTGTGCCAAAAATGAATAAATATGTGACTGGTGCCAAGTCCTTACTGTTAAAGGTACAATTGCAACATAAGGTGCTTCAATTATTCAACAACAGTGCATAGTGCAGCATCACTAAAGTGACCAGTGTTAAATCATACAAATCCATAGAACATTGTGCAAAATATCCATCATAAATAGTGACTCTTGTGCTGTGACCAGTATTGGTTGGATAGGAAAAGTTCAGTTTATGAAAAAAACAAGTTCTTTTTGGAGTATTTTGTAGTGTTCAATCTTTGAGGGTCAAATATCTGTAGGAAAGCTTCTTATCCAGGTGCTGGTTTCTTTAATTAGTGCCTTGTCTGCATGCTCTGACAATGCTTACACTCACCGGATTCTCCTTTCCCCTGCAGGGGTATGCGCGGTCACAGTGTCTGCCACTGTGCAGCAATCAAGGATATCCCCCAAACTTTACTTGCGTATTGTGGTATAGTAATTACATGTAAAGGAAAGAAGGTATGCCCATCGCGTAAAACCATCGGAGAACTTTTATTAAAACTTAATAGACAAATGTACTCACATTTCAAATGAACAAATCAAGCAAGCATGCCAAAAGTTAGCGAATTCCCTTTGTTCGAGGTGCTGCAAGACGTTCGTAACCCGCCCTACGCACGTTTCGTCGTCAGACTTCTACTGGGGCGTTCATCTTGCTGTACCTCCTGAGTTTAAATAGTGTGGCCAGTAATAAGTGCAATTGGATCGGCGGCCATTTTTGCTAGGATTTTGAAGACCGAAGCCTAATAGGACTGTGCATTAGGTTGTTAGCAGCCATTTTCTTCCACAGTCCATGCACAAACCTAATGGCTACAGATATTTGACCCTCAAAGATTGAACACTACAAAATACTCCAAAAAGAACTTGTTTTTTTCATAAACAGAACTTTTCCTATCCAACCAATACTGGTCACAGCACAAGAGTCACTAGACTAGGCAATACATTCACTACAAAGAAAGAAAAAAAAAAAAATTTGTCTCCATAAGGGCAGCGCCATACTACTCCTGCTTTTTTACCATTTTTTTAATACTTTCCACTTAGGTGGTATTGTATGTGTAGAGGCAGCAGCCATATCCATAACTAAAACATTCAATTCATTGCGCAGATTTACCCCATACACCTACCATCTTGGTACATCCCCAACATCTTACTTAAAAACCCATCTCATAGCATAATAATGGAACAAACCCTAAAAGAGTATCTGATACACAACACCTGCCCTGAAATCTCTCCACTAACTCTCTGGGAAGCATATAAGCCAATGCTACGTGGGGTATTTCAGCGACAATCTGCTATGTTTAAGTAAGAAAAAAGAAATTTTGAATGAAAATTTGAGCTAGAATACAACAAGGCTCGTCTGGAATATGATCTATTCCTCACAGAAAATGTAGATAAATCCTTGCACCATTCCAGACATGCCTTCTATATGAAGGCTAATAAACCTGACACTTATTTGGCATGTGCTCTGAATTCTCTAAATGAACAAACCAAACCAATCTGACTCAAATTGGCAAAGGACAATTACACCTGTAATCCCGTTAAAATAGTCCATAAATTCAGATCCCATTTAGCCTCTTTATACTCTGCAACAAATGAATTTAACCCTGCGGATGCAGATGCCTTTTATTCCCAATTAATCAATAATATGAGGATTGGCAGTGTATGCAAGAAAACTTGGTCCGTCCAATCCAGTATGAAGCAAAAGAAAACCTGGTGCACAAGGCACAGTATAACCCCTCAGGATTTTTAAATGACAGACCAAGTATGAAGTAAAACATTTTTATTTCATAATCACAATTGATAAAATTACAATGTCAAAAGAGTTAACATGTAGAAGTAGTAACAAACAGGGGCGTTGCTAGGTCTACAAAAGATCTGGGGCTAGAGCCCATAGCAGCATAGTAAAGAAAGTCAAAAGCTTGGGTGTGCATACACATGTATATACAGTAATATATGTGTGTGTGTATATATCCCCAGAGAGCCTCCCCCTTGCATCAGGGTCCCCAGAGAGCCTACCCCTTGCATCAGGGTCCCCAGAGAGCCTCCCCCTTGTATCAGGGTCCCCAGAGAGCCTCCCCTCCCCTTGCGGACCCCTGCAGAGACTCGGGGCTATGGGCCCCAGATTCGGGGCTATAGCCTCAAAAGCCACCCCCTAGCGACGCCACTGGTAACAAATATACAGTATCTCACAAAAGTGGGTACACCCCTCCCATTTTTGTAAATATTTTATTATATCTTTTCATGTGACAACACTGAATAAATGACACTTTGCTACAATGTAAAGTAGTAAGTGTACAGCTTGTATAACAGTGTAAATTTGCTGTCCCCTCCCTCAAAATAACTCAACACATAGCCACAGCCAGCAACCCAGGGCATAGAAATGACTGTCAGCGCCGTGGCACGGCAAAGCAAGGGAGACAGGGCAAAAGGTCCACTGCAAGAACACCCAGCTGATAAGGGTGGAAGATCCAACCACAGCTAGCTGGCCGTAATTGTATATATGTATCACAATTGGTCGATATATATGTCTCCAAAATTGAACAAGAGACAAAACAAGCAAAAGGCAACAGTCAGGGCACTAGAGAGCACTGTGTAAATTGTAATATAAATACAGGCAGATAATGCTGGTGATAGTGATAAACAGTAATGAACTAGTCAGTATACTAGTCAGTCAGTATAGAAGTAAGGAAGATAAGTAGATGAAAACCTGATAGTACTAAGTGTGCTCATAACCTGTGAAAAGTTTGCCTGTATGGAAGTGCACCCTGCAGCATGACACAATGTGACTACCCAGGTTGGAGGAGTGATTATATAAGAGCAGGTAAGAACAGCTGACGAAGATTGCTAATAAGCAACCAGAATCAGCTAAGGAACGGCCGCAGTTGGCTGCTTCTGTCGGCAGATATCCCAACCCCCCACACACATCTGTGAATTTTTGTGTATTTATTACATGTTTTCTATGCTACATTATAGACTTTACTCTCCTGAGGAAGCGGTGAATACCGCGAAACTGGTCGAGAATCCAAGTCATATATGTAACCCCTGTTATTACTGGATGCAAATCGTATGGTTGTATATATTGCCTTTGTTTTGAACTACAACTGTATGTGTCATTGTAATATTTTTTAAAATTGTTTCTTATTAAAATATAGTTTTTATCATACTACCTTTCTCCTCTTTACCCTTTCTTGTATTAATACCCAACTATCTTCAGTACCGTAATAGTCCCCCATTGCTTTTCCTAGTGTGTGGGGGGTTGGGATATCTGCCGACAGAAGCAGCCAACTGCGGCCGTTCCCTACTCCCTGCCTCCCTTTGTATTAGATATTTGGGATGATGGTACTTTTTATCTGGTAACCTAACTGTTTGAATGTAGGCGCTCTTCCCTACAGAATCAGCTAAGGCCAGAATCAACACACGCTGTGCCAGTGACTGGCCACAGCGTTGTGTTATGGTGTTCTCTGACGTGCCGACCCATGTCGTGACATCACCAGCACACGTACATCCCATGTGCTTGCGCCTCACGATGAGACGCAAACAGGAAGGAGTCTTACCCTCAGAACTTGCTGCGGGTAAGGAGGTCCCCGACAGCGGGCAAAAACATGGCCACACCCAGGGGGCCTCCCGCACGCCGTGCAGTGGATGTATGCCCACACCCACCAACCACCCCCGCCAAAAGGCCAACTACCCTAGGGGAGTCAGATGTTCAGGGGTCTATCCAAAGGCCACATGGAAACTCGAGAGAGAATGACACCTGGTGATCAGTAGCAGAAAGCCAGCACATCTGTACAACCAAAGTCCCATAGTAGAGACTGTAATTCAAGCAATCTATTGATAAAACAAAACAAAAACAGACAGAATCACATATATATATATATATATATATATATATATATATATATATATATATAAACCTATATTGTAATGGTCAAAAATAAAAATTATTGATCATACCTAAAGGAAATGATAATTTAGGGGCCTCAAAACCCTTGCTTTTATAGGTCTAACTCACATATGCCTGACTGAAAGGCTTCCAGATACGGTTTGAAGTGAAATGCCTCATTCAGGCATGGAGGTGCGATTGCATTAAGGTGGAAAATCCACCTCAGTTCACTCTGTAAGAGTTGCTTGTTTAGATCGCCCCCTCTTGGGTTGTTTGGAATATGGTCCAGTGCAAAAAATCGCACCTTTGGAGTATGACCAGGATGCACTGTGCGACTATGTCTTCCAAGGGGAAGGCCAGGGTTCTTCTTTTTGATGCTGGCGATTAGGGGTGAGCTTTGAGTTTGAGTCAAACCCATGTTCGATTCGAACATCGCATGTTCGACCGTTCGTCGAATTTCGAACGTTAAGGGCCGTTTGCGCCAAATTCACTGCAGCATCGCAGTGCATTGCTGGTTGATGATTGGCCAAGCATGGACTATGACCCGCATGCTTTGGCCAATCACAGCGCATTAAGAACGGAGAGCCATAATTGGCCAAAGCCAGGGTGGCTTTGGCCAATTATAGCTCAGGGGGTTTAGTACACGCCCCACACTATATAAGGCCGCCTGCGTGGCAGCCTTGTGTAGCGTGTTGCGGCGGCGGCGGAGACATAGACAGAGAGTCAGTTGTATATATGCATCCTAGGTGTTGTGTGTGTGTATATATATATATATATATATATATATATATATATATATACACACTGTATTCAGTTTAGCTAGATCCGTTCCTGTTATTCTCTTCCTACAGGCAGGCAGGTGTTTTTACAGTATTTACAGCTACCTGAAGAAAATTGCTGGTGTTCTTCTGATCCTATTAGTCCTATTAGCTACAGTATTTACAGTTAGTGTAGTGCGTCCTCTGCACAGTGTGCACCTAAAGCTACCTGAAGAAAATTGGTAATGTTCTTCTGATCCTATTAGTACCGGAGGCAGCTGCAGTATTTACAGTTAGTGTAGTGCGTCCTCTGCACAGTGTGCACCTAAAGCTACCTGAAGACAATTGCTGTTGTTCTGATCCTATTAATACCACAGGCAGGCAGCTACAGTATTTACAGTTAGTGCACTGTGTCCTCTGCACAGTGTGAACCGAAAGCTACCTGAAGAAAATTGGTGGTGTTCTTCTGATCCTATTAGTACCACAGGCAGGCAGCTGCAGTATTTACAGTTAGTGTACTGCGTCCTCTGCACAGTGTGCACCTAAAGCTACCTGAAGACAATTGCTGTTGTTCTACTTCTATTAGTACCACAGGCAGGCAGCTACAGTATTTACAGTGTACTGTGTCCTCTGCACAGTGTGCACCTAAAGCTACCTGAAGAAAATTGGTGGGGTTCTGATCCTATTAGTACCACAGGCAGGCAGCTGCAGTATTTACAGTTAGTGTACTGCGTCCTCTGCACAGTGTGCACCTAAAGCTACCCTAAGACAATTGCTGTTGTTCTGCTCCTATTAATACCACAGGCAGGCAGCTACAGTATTTACAGTAAGTGTACTGTGTCCTCTGCACAGTGGGCACCTAAAGCTACCTGAAGGAAATTGGTGGTGTTCTTCTGATCCTATTAGTACCACAGGCAGGCTGTTGATTCTGCTAGCTGCAGTATCAGTATATATATACATCCCAGCTTTGTGCAGCTACATCTTACTGCAGGCCATTAGTATGTCTGGAAGGCCAACAAGGAGAGGCAAACAGTCACAAGCCAATAAAAGAGGGCAAGCAGGCTCTGTGTCTAGAGGCTACAGTGCTGGTCGTAGAGACGGTGCATCTTCATCAGCACATGGCCGTGGGAGACGCAATATGCGGAAGACTTGGTAGAGTGGATGACCAAGCTGTCCTCATCCTCCTCATCCTCTCTTACCCAGGCTCAGGGTACTTAGTCTGGCAAAGCAGCTGCCAGCGCGACCTCTTCCCTAGGCTCAATGGCATCAGTCACTCCTTCCCTAGCCCCACCATGTCCTCCTGAGGAGTCCCCTGAACTGTTTGACCAGAGTGTTGGGTACATGCTCCAGGAGGATGCCCAGCATTTTGAAGGCTCCGATGATGGTACCCAGCTAGAGGAAGGCAGTAATGTGAGCCCAGAGAGAGGGGTGCCCAAGAAGGACAGCAATCTGGCAGTCATGTTCCCCCAGCTGCAGCATACTGCCAGCTTTGCTCCAGTGATGAGGAGGGAGGGGATGATGAGGTCACTGACTCCAGGTGGGTGCCTGATAGGAGAGAGGAGGAGGCACATCTCCAATGAGGCAGGATGCGCTCCAGGGGCCAGCTTAAGGGCAGCACACTGATTTCATCACACTGCAGAGCTCCGCATGTGCAGGGCGCTGCTGTCTCTGCGCGTTATTCCAAAAGTTCTTTGGTGTGGGCCTTTTCTGAGATGAGTGCATCAGATCCCACCACTGCTATTTGCAACATATGTCTCAAGCGTATCTCGCTTTGCCAAAATACCACCCGCTTGGGCACCACATGCTTGACCAGACATATGTCGACCTGCCAGGCAGTTCATTGGCAGGCATACCTTAAAGACCCACACCAAAGAATAAAGCGGACCTCTCCTTGCTCCTCATCAGCTGGGATCTCCAATCCCACTATACCTTCAGTCCTCTCTGAAACCTGCACTGAGAGGAATGAAGGTGTAGAATTAGGTGTGTCACAGCCAAGTAATTGCGGGCAATCTGCTATCAGTACACCGACGTCAGATTGTACCAGGCAGATTTCCCTGCCAAAGCTGCTGCACCGCCAAAAGAAGTTAGCTCCCAGCCATCCACATGCCCAGCGGTTGAATGCTAGCTTGGCTAAATTGCTAGCACTTCAACTGCTGCCTTTTTAGTTGGTAGAATCTGCCCCCTTCCGTGAGTTTGTGGAATGTGTGGTTCCTCAGTGGCAGGTTCCCAAACGCCACTTTTTCTCACGGAAGGCAATTCCGGCTCTCTACCGGCATGTGGAAGGCAATGTCTTGGCCTTGCTGGACAGGGCGGTCAGCGGTAAGGTGCATATTATCGCTGACTCATGGTCCAGCTGGCATGAACAGGGAAGTTACCTATTTTTCACCGCACACTGGGTGACTCTTCTGGCAGCTGGGAAGAATGCAGGACAGGGTGCAGTAGTGTTGGAGGTTGTTCCGCCACCACGCCTCCAAAATTCTACTAGTGGTGATTCTGCCATAACTCTCTCCTCCACCCCCTCCTCTTCTTCTTCCTCCATGGCCTCTTCCTGTGCTGATTTGTCCTCAGAACCAGCAGTGCTCCGTAGGCGTTCAAGGGGCTACGCAAGCACGTAGGCCAAGAGATGCCATGCGGTGCTTGAGCTGGTGTGCTTGGGGGACAGGAGCCACACTGGGGCAGAGATTCTGTCAGCTCTGCAGGGGCAGGTTCAGAGGTGGTTGATGCCACGTCAGCTTAAGGCAGGTATAGTGGTTTGCGACAATGGCACCAACCTCCTCTCCGCCCTCCGACAGGGACAACTGACCCATGTGCCCTGTTTGGCTCACATCCTTAACTTGGTGGTGCAGCGATTCTTGGGCAGGTACCCAGATTACAGGATGTCCTGAGGCAGGCCAGGAAAGTCTGTGTGCATTTCCGCAGGTCATATAATGCCAGTGCTCAGCTGGCTGACCTCCAAAAGGAATTTAACCTGCCCAAGAACCGCTTAATCTGTGACATGCCCACCAGGTGGAACTCAACGTTGGCCATGCTGCAGCGGCTGCACACGCAGCAGAGGGCCATCAATGAGTATATATGCAACTATGGCACCAGGACAGGGTCAGGGGACCTCTGGTTTTTTTCCCCATGCCAGTGCGGATCAGATCAGGGATGCATGCACTGTCCTGTCACCAATTGAGGAGGCCACGAGGATGGTGAGCAGTGACAGTGCATGCATCACTGACACTGTCCCTCTTGTCCACCTGTTGGAGCACACGCTGCATGGGATAATGGACAGAGCACTTGAGACAGAACAGAGGGAGGAAGAGGAGGACTTCCTTACCTCTCAAGGCCCCCTTTATCCAGATAGTGTTCCTGTGTGCCCGCCGATCACACAGAAAGAGGACGAGGAGGAGGAGGGTTGTGTCAGCATGGAGGTGGATCATTTACAGTCTGAAGAAACCCATGGACTAGTACATGGCTGGGAGGAGGTGGCTGCAGATCATGTCGTCCTTAGTGACCCAGAGGACTCTGGACCAAATGCCTCAGCAAACCTACACTGCATGGCCTCCCTGATCCTGCAAAGCCTGCGGAAGGATCCTCGTATTCGTGGTATCAAGGGAAGGGATGATTACTGGCTGGCAACCCTCCTTGATCCATATTACAAGGGTAAGGTTGCGGAGCTTATATTGCCATCGCAGAGGGAGCAGAGGTTGAAACATCTTCGGGAGGCATTGCAGAAAGGTTTGTGCAACGCGTTTCCAGAGCCTGGAAGGTTACAATTTCCTGCTCCTCCTGGACAACATGTTGCTGAGGCTTCGGTCAGTCACAGAAGGAGCGGTGGAGAAGGTGGCCGTCTGACCGATGCGTTCAGACAATTTTTTAGTCTGCAGCCCCAAGGTCTGATCAGTTCCAGCAACCATCGCCAGCATCTGATTCACATGGTGCAGGATTACCTAGGGGCAAGATCAGACTTGGACACGTTTCCCAATAAAAATCCTCTGGGTTACTTGGTCTTGAGGTTGGATCACTGGCCAGATCTTGCACAGTAAGCAATTGAGCTACTGGCCTGTCCTGCATCCAGCGTTCTTTTGGAACGCACATTCAGTGCTGCTGGAGGCTTTGTAACCGATCACAGGGTGCGCCTGTCCACCAAATCGGTCGATCAGCTGACCTTCATAAAAATTAATTGGATCACCAGCTACCAAGCACCTGATGCTGATGTAACCAATTGATTATTTTTTTTAATGTGAGATCCCTTCAAGACTGCCCATGCTGGTGCTGAGTGACTATCCTGTTATGCTGAGTCACAATCCTCTTCCTCCTCAATTTTCATTCTTATAGCTTGTAAGAACATTTTTGGTTCTGGGCACCACCACCAGTGGCCAAGGCCCAATTTTTACTGCCCCTGTATAACATGTAATTACAATTTTTGATGCAATACTTTGCAGCAGGGCTCATTTCTACGCTCCAACTGTAGTATCTGTGAGGGTTTGCAGTGTTGTGGCACCAGCACCAGTGCCCAAGGCCCAAATTTTCAGCCCCTATTTAACAGGGGCGTATAATTACAATTTTTGATGCAATACTTTGCAGCAGGGCTCATTCCTACGCTCCAAATATAGCATCTGTTACAGTGTTGTGGCACCAGTGCCTAAGGCCCAATTTTTCTGCCCCTGTTCAACAGGGACATGTAATTACAATTCTTGATCTAATATTTCACAGCAGGGCCCATTCCTGCGCCCCCCAAGAGTAACTGTGAGGGCTTACAGTTTTGTGGCAACACCACCACCACCAAAGGCCCAATTTTTCTACCACTGTTCAACAATGGCATGTAACTACAATTCTTGATCTAATATATCACAGCACGGCCTGTTCCTGCGCCCACCAAGAGTAACTGTGAGGGCTTACAGTGTTGTGGCAACACCTAAGGCCCCAATTTCTGCAGATTTCTGCAAAGCAGGCTCCTACTTTCAAACATCCAACTTACAAACGACTCCTCTTTGCAAACGGAAGGAGAAAACAGGAAGTGAGATGAAATCTACCCCTAGGAAGGGAAATTCTTTCCTGTAAGAGTTAATATGGTAAAAACATGTCTCCTCTTCACTGATGCTTTATCACCAATCTTTGTTTCACTAAAAACCCCAAATTTTCTA
Organism: Lithobates clamitans; assembly: GCA_037952925.1. Lineage (NCBI taxonomy): Eukaryota > Metazoa > Chordata > Amphibia > Anura > Ranidae > Lithobates > Lithobates clamitans. Next base: position 548,716 of record JBBGZY010001155.1, read on the forward strand.
AAAACATTTGTCATTGGGACAGAAAGAGGTGAAATCTTCTGAAGAGGTGCATAGATAGCAAAACAAATGTTACAGGGGTGATAACCCTTCCCTATGTTTTCCAAAAAGCTTAAAAATAGATTTTTTGGCTGGAGCTACACTTTAAAAATGTACCAGTTCAAAATTACAAACAGATTCTACTTAACAACAAACCTACAGTCCCTGTCTTGTTTGCAACGCCTGTATACTGCTGTTCAGAGTATATAGGGCCTGGGGGCCCCACGTCTTTACTTTTTTAAATTTGGGTGCAGGGTTCCCCTTAATATCCATATAAGACCCAAAGGGCCTGGTAATGGACTGGGGGGTGGGGGGTACCCATGCCGTTTGTCTCACTGATTTTCATCCATATTGCCGGGACCCGACATTACATTAAAGCCGCAAGCAATTTTAAATTAATTTTATTCCTTTAAAAATGTCATTTTGTGCAGAGAATGTTCTAAGCACGGGAAACACGCGCCACTTTACAGGCATACTATAGACACCCCCCAGGTACGATATTTAAAGGAATATTTCACTTTTTTTTTCACTTTAACCACTTAACAACCAGCCCATAGCCGAACGAAGGCTACAGGGCGGTTGCTTAACTCTGGGAGGGCGTAGAGTGACGTCCTCCCAGAATTCCGCTGACAGCTTCCGTTTCAGATCTCTTTTCAGCCAACTACGCATCTACCCTAAAACATGTAACAAACTTAATGAAACAATGGTCACACCTTCCAATATCTTGGCTAGGTAGAATTAATAAACAGAACAAGGGTGAACACACCGCTTCAGGCAGAAATGGACACACCTGGTCCAAGGTGCTGATCCCAGCTCATCACCATAGGCAGTATCAAAAAAAGAAGAAAAGATTGATCGCACACTTGAATCCAAAAGATGCTGTAGAGATTTCTTTATTCTCATGAACCAGACAAAATTGCAATAATGATTGGTTGACACGTTTCACACGAAAAGAACCGTGCTTGTTCACAACAATTGAAATGCTCACAATACAAGCTATTTAAAGGCGTATATCAAATCAAACACCTAACACAAAACACCTGTAGTTAAAGAGCAATCAACACAAAACTTCACCGACATAAAAACATTTCTTAAATGCTAAAACATCTGATCACAAAATAGTCAAAACAAAAAATAGACAATGTAAACATGTAAACAAGAAATGTATTAAAAACAAAAATAGAAAAATGAGCGAAAAAACATGTATATATACCAATATAAATCACATATATCCAGGGCTTTTTCTCTCAGAGAATAGGTGCAGGAACCCACCTTCCCCCCGTCAACTCCCTGCCCCCGACCCCACCCCCGCCCACAAACCACACCACTCCTGCCCCCAATCTCGCCATTCCTTGAGGAAGAGAAGTAAAGTCATGTCAAATAAAGGGTGTGGTCAAGGTTCAGAACTGAGTTTCGCACACAATTCAGGGTTCAGGAAGATGTAACACAGAGTACTGGACTCAGGAGTGCATAACACACAGGAGTACATATTGTGCAGTGCTGAGGAGTGTGTATCACCCTCTCCTCCCCGTTCATAGCTCACCCTGTGTCAACATGTCACCTCTGCACCCCCATCCACAGACTATCTCGCCTCTGCACCCGCATCCACAGACTATCTCTCTGCCCCACCACATGTCACCTCTGCGTCCCCATCCACAGACTATCTCACCTCTGCATCCCCATCCACGGACGATCTCACCTCTGCACCCCCATCCACAGACTATCTCACCTCTGCACCCACATCCACAGACTATCTCTCTGCCCCACCACATGTCACCTCTGCACCCCCATCCACACACTATCTCACCTCTGCATCCCCATCCACAGACTATCTCACCTCTGCATCCGCATCCACAGACTATCTCTCTGCCCCACCACATGTCACCTCTGCATCCCTATCCACAGACTATAACACCTCTGCATCCCCATCCACAGACTATATCACCTCTGCACCTCATCCACAGACTATCTCACCTCTGCACCCCATCTACAGACTATCTCTCTGCCCCACCGCATGTCACCTCTGCACCCCTCATCCACAGACTATCTCACCTCTGCACTCCCATCCACAGACTATCTCACCTCTGCATCCGCATCCACAGACTATTATTCTGCCCCTCCACATGTCACCTCTGCACCCCTATCTACAGCCCCCCTTAATCTATAGCTCCCCCCACAGCTCTCACTGTGCCCAATCTAAATCCCCCCCATCTTCCTCCCCAGCTCTGACAGCTGCAGAACAACCTCAGTGTTTCCACAGCTGTCTCTCTGCACAGCCACCCCTCCATCCTTCCCCTTCGCAGATCTCTCACCTCTTAATAGTTTATAGCACACAGGTTATCTTCATGGCAATAGAACAGTGCAGCTGGCTCCATTCTGTTAGGTAGAACATTCTACTGTGCAGTCTCTGTGCTGCGTCTCCTGTCAGATCATCAGTGTACACAGAGCCGAGGAGGACTTTCACAGTGTTTCACTCGGTCACAGATCTGACAGGCAGCAGGAGGGACAGAAGATACCTCTGGAGGATCCAGAAGACAAAACTTGCTGCGTCTGGACCCAGGGCACCTATTAACAGGTGCCAGGAAGGTGCCCTGGGCGCCGTAAGCACACAGATGGTGGAGGAAGTAATATAGAAAACTTCCTCTACCGGCTTCAGTGTTGAGTGACAGCCTGGAAAGAAGAGGGCTGCGATAGGTGGCGAAACTCCGTTCCGCCCTGTTCCGGCTGAAAAAAAGCCCTGCATATATCACTGTATAACAAATTAAGTCTAATTGTGTGATTTAATTGTGTGATTTAATACTTATTTTTAAAGACTTCTTAAAAACTGTTTAAGGATAAGAGGAAACAATAAGATGCTAAACCATATACATGATGGAAAGAATGCACATACACATGAAAATCAACCATGTCCACATATATATAAATCATGTGAAGGCAAAATATTGTGTATATAAATGCATATACATCGCAAATATTCCACAAAGAACCACCAAAATCACTCGCTTTTCAAAGGGAAGAAAAAAAAAATGAAAAGCCATTTTCATTTCCTCTATCTCCCCCAGCAAAAGTCCGATGAGAGCTTTTGGTCGGAAAATGCGACTGTGTGTATGCTCCATCGGACTTTTGCTGCCGGAATTCTAGCCAGCAAAAGATTGAGAGCATGTTCTCAATTTTTCTGTCGGAAAAAGTTCCGATCTGAAATTCTGATCATCTGTACCAATTCCAATGCGCAAAATTCTTACGCATGCTCGGAAACAATTCGACGCATGCTCGGAAGCACTGAACTTCATTTTCTCGGCTTGTCGTAGTGTTGTACGTCACCGCGTTCTTGACGGTCTAAAGTTCTGCGAACTTTTGTGTGACCATGTGTATGCAAGCCAAGCTTGAGCGAAATTCCGTCGGAAAAACCATCCAAGATTTTTCCAACAGAAATTCCGCTCGTGTGTACGTGGCATAATTCTAAAAATAGGAATGACCTCCTAAAACACAAACATATTGGTAAAAACAGAGAGAGACCCACCATCAGTACTTCGTTCAGTGAGGAATTTAATGACATTAAGACAATTGTTCACAGATATTTACTGATCCTTTCTGAGGATCGGATTTGTGCCAATTTACTGAAAGATGGTATCAATTTTGTTTCCAGACGTGCTGCCACTTTGGGAAACTATATCTCACCAAGTGCCTTTGAATCAAATAAAATCAAGTCACACACTTGGTTGCATTGCAAGGGCAATTATAGTTATGGTGCGACTCTGTGTTCCTGCTGTCTACATATTACTAAGGGGAATGTTGTATGTTCATACTCTAATGGTGAACAACATAAATTAACATCTTTTTATAACTGCAACACCCGTTATGTAATATATATATCATTACATGTACCATCTGTAATGTACAGTACATTGGTCGCACCACAAGACGCCTCAGAGATAGGTTTCAGGAACATATATATAGCATAGAGAAGAAATTCTCCACCAATGTAGCCAAACCTTTTAATCGATTTCATGAAGGCAATACTTCGGCTGTTGGTGTGCAAATCATAGAGAAGGTTCATACACCCAAGCGGGGTGGCGATGTCTTTAGACTTCTCTGTAAAAGGGAAGTTTTTTGGATTTTTTATTTTAAGACTCGCATTCCATTTGGAATGAACTTTAAGTGGGACATTATTCATTACTATGATTAGTTCCTCTCCATCATGGAGGGGGTGTAGGGGTGTTTTTTTGTTTTTTGTTTTTCCTTTTAAAAGCGAGTGATTTTGGTTGCTTTTCATTTTTTTCCCTTTGAAAAGCGAGTGATTTTGGTTGCTTTTCATTTTTTTTATTCCCTTTGAAAAGTGAGTTATTTTGGTTGCTTTCTAGGGTGGTTCTGTGTGGAATATTTGCGATGTATATGAATTTATATACATAGGCTTAAATTTAAACACCACTTACAATCCCCACACAACCCTCTCCTCTGCTTCCTTAAAAACCCTGCTTTTTACCCAGCATGGGTCTCCCCCAAGTCAATCAAAGTATGCGCTTCATTTATTTTATTTTCAAGATTTAGGGATGGAGGTAACCTTGACTCTTTGGTCATAGACCTCATTTAAAGTCCCACAGTCTTCTTTTTATTTATACAAGTATGGGCTTCACTGGAAATTCTGTGATTACACAAATTTTGTCACATCTTCAAACATTATCCCTTTCCAAGATCTGCGCAAGACTTTCGGATTACTTCAATTGGAAATATTTTGATACCTCCAAATCAAAAACTTCTTCACACCTTAATCAAATACAGACACACCTCTGAATCAAGTTACAAGCTTTGAAGCCACATGTAAAAGATATCCAAAGGACTAATCTCTTCTCTTTATTCTCAGTTACTAATAAAACCCAATTCAAACAAACCATCCTACACTCAGAAATAGGAGGAGGACCTTGGACAAACTCTTATGCCGCGTACACACGATCGCACATTCTGAAAACAAAATCCATGTGAGGGATGTTGGCTCAAACTTGTCTTGCATATCCATGGTCACACAAATCTTGTCGGAAATTCCAAACGTCAAGAACGCAGTGATGTACAACACGTACGATGGCACTAGAAAAGGGAAGTTCAATACCAAGTGCACCCCCCTTTGGGTTCCTTCTGCTAATCTCGTGTTTATCTTGTGTTAGTAGAAGTTTGGTGAGAGACCATTCGCGATTTTCAGCCTTGTGCCTTTCCGATCGTTACTGCTCTTCAGTTTGTGCTTGTGGGTTTGTATCTGGTTTTCAGTGCTTGGCCCCCAAAGCACACGCGAGGTCCGTATAAAATATATGGAGTACTTTGCGGGTAGGGGGGCCATTGATATGCCAGAAAATGTTTAATAAACATTTTTTCCAAAAATTTTTTTAGTTAAACTGAAATCATATTTCCTTTGATTTACTGCTTGTGTTTCTTTTTTTTTTTTTTTTTTGCAAATATAATTTTTATTGATGTTTTATAAAAGAGAGAAGGGGCAAAGCCCCGAACATACCAGAGCGGTATATAACAGTTCAAGGGGGTCGCAGCCTCCCGACAGTATAGCATTACATAAGATAACATATATATAGAAAGACTTAGGAGATCCAATCCGTTAACATGTGATTGCTACTAAAAGGTATATTTTCCTGTAAAGACATGTAGAAGTCTTCTAAGTAGGTTTTCTAGCTGAATTCCAAGTCTTTCTTAGATATTCATTTATTTTAATCAAAAGGTAGCTACCCAAAAGGAAGGCAGAAAAGTAGAGAAGTTAGTAGTAGATAAGAAAGAGGGAAAAAATAGATAGGAGTGAGAGGGTAGAGAAGGGGAGGTGTGGAAGGAAATAGGGGAAAGTATTGAGGGATATTGGGGGATGGAATGGGGGGGGGGAGTATCGGCGGAAACCTATATTTAAATAGATCTTTTATGTCGGAGATGTTATGTGATTCTTTAATGGTCTGGATTACCGAAAAGTGCTTTCCCTTCCTCAGAATATTTAAACATATTCCACAATGTCCAAGTTTTTGTATAACTTGCTTGTCTGTTTTGAGCTGTCAATATGAGGTCTTCCATCTTGTTAATATCTTCTACTTTCTGTAGCCACATTGAGGTGGTCGGTGGGGTTTGCTGTTTCCAGAGCATGGGGATGCAGGCTTTGGCTGCATTTATTAAGTGACGTAGAATGGACTTTTTATATGTTTTAAGTGGTATGGAGGATATATGGAGTAGGAAAAATGCTGGGTCATTTGGAATCTGAAAGTCCGTGAACTTTTGGGAGATAGAACGGACCTTGGACCAGAAATCTGTCAATTTAGAACAGGACCAGAACATGTGAAGTATCAATCCCACCTCTTTGTGACACCTCCAGCAAATATTTGACGTATTGGGAAACATCAAGTGCAGGCGACTGGGTGTTAAATACCACCTAGTCAGGATCTTAGTGGTTTGATTCCTGCAGTTTAGTACATATTGAGGATTTAAGGGAGAGAGCAATCATGTTCTGCTTCTGTACTGTCGTAAAAGATCGTTGAAGGTCAGTTTCCCATTTAGTAATGCATGGCAAGTTAGACAGTTGTGGGGGTGTGTTTAACAAGGTATACATCTTAGATAGGACTTGTGGTAATGGTTCTGTGTCTACGCAAATTTCTTCAAACCTAGTCAAAGGTCTAGAATAAGATTTAGGGTTTGGAATGGTCTGAAGAAAATGGTGTATTTGTACCGCACTCCAAAAAGGCAGATTAAACGGACCCGTCGAGTCTACTAATTCTGAAATGGAGGGCCATTTGTCTTGGATCACAAAATTTGAAGCACTAGTACAATTAGAGCTCTTTAATGATTGGAATTGTCCAGGTGTGAGTCCCGAGGGAAATTTGGGGTTCCCCAGAATCGGGGTCAGGGGAGATTCTTTAGTCGTTAAAGAAGCCTGTAACGTGGCATGTAGTCCTTGCTTAATAGTGTTGCCTATGAGGGGGTGAGATCTCAACTCCAACGGAAGGAGGTCCCAACACCACATTGCTGTCCGTAAAGGTATTTTGGTTTGGTGTTGCTCTATTTGTGCCCATAATTTAGTTTCCTTATGTCTATTCCAATCGACCACTCTGCCCAAGTGAGCTGCCAGATAAAATTTCTTTATATCCGGAAGTGCAACACCTCCATAATGTTTTGGTAGGAATAACTGTGATCTCAGGATGCGCGTTTTTTTATGTGCCCAGATAAATTGCATAAAGAGATTTTGCACTTGTTTAAAGTATTTGGTGGGTATCTTAATGGGTAAGGTTTGGAATAAATATAAAAATTTGGGTAATATACTCATCTTGATTAAGTTACACCTCCCAAACCACGAATGTAACCCAGTATCCCAGTCATCCATTAATTTTTTGATTTTGTCTAATAAGGGGGGGAAATTGTTGGTAAATAGTAGGGACAGATCTGACGGTATTTTCGTACCTAGGTAGGTCAAGGCTGAGTTAGTCCATCTAAATCCAAAGCTCGACTGCAAGTTTGAGAGGGCATTGGTTGGTATTGAGATTCCCATCGCTTCGGATTTGGTAAAGTTAATTTTTAAGTTTGACATTTTTCCATAAGTTTCAAATTCCTTTAAGAGGTTGGGTAGGGACACCCCCGGGTTGGTCAGGGAGAAGAGTAAGTCATCTGCGTAGGCAGAAATCTTATGTTGCATGGGTTCCGCCAAAACTCCTTGTATGTCGGGATTTAATCTTATCCTGGAGAGGAAGGGTTCCAGGGAGAGGGCAAAAAGAAGAGGAGAGAGGGGGCACCCCTGTCTTGTCCCATTCGTTATTGGAAAGGGATCCGACAGGACTCCATTCGCCTTCACCTGCGCTGTGGGATTGGAATATATACCGGCTATTCGGCTGAGCATCACCCCCCCCCCCAAACCTATATGTCTGAGCACTGCGAACATGTATTGCCAACTCACCCTATCAAACGCTTTTTCCGCGTCAGTATTAAGGAAAACACAAGGTATTCCTCTGGATCTGGTAATATGGATTAGATTTAGCACCTTTATAGTGCCATCTCTAGCTTCCCTAGATGGAATAAATCCAACTTGGTCTAGGTGGATAAGCTGTTGGAGGTGTTGCGCCAGCCGAGTCGCCAAAATTTTAGTGAGCAGCTTGAGGTCGAGGTTTAAGAGTGAGATGGGTCTGTAGCTACCGCAAGCCGCTGGATCCTTCCCCTCCTTATGAATTACCGAAATATGGGCCCCCAGGGTGTCTCTAGCAAAAGCTTTACCCTCTCCTATTTTGTTAAACAACGTGACCATACGGGGTCCTAGTGTAGGGAGAAGTGTTTTGTAGTATTGCAATGTGTAGCCATAGGGGCCTGGGGCTTTACCTGGTTTCATCGTTATAATGGCTGTTTGTAATTCCGTCAAAGTTATAGGAGATTCTAGGTCATCTCTAATCTCCTGAGGGAGAGATGTCATTTGGGAAGACGTGATATAGTTTTCTATTTCATTTATGGAAGAGGTTGCCTGTGGTAGGTTGTATAATCTAGAGTAAAACTGTCTGAACTCTTCAGTGATTTGTGTGGGGAAGGTTGCTCTTGTGCCTTTAGAGGTGGAGATATGCGGGATGTAAGTCGCTGATTTTTGTTGTCTGACCATTTTGGCTAAGAGTTTCCCACACTTGTTCCCCGATTCATACGTCTCTTTACGACATATCTGTATGGCTGCTTTCGCCTTGTATTGTAAGAGGTCTGTTATTTTCCGTCGAACGATCGTTAATTCTGTCTCAGAGGTCACTACAGGGGCATGTTTATGTCTGGCTTCTAGGGTGGCTAGTTCGAGTAGCAATTGGGATAGCTGTCTGTTTCTCTCTCTTTTGATACGGGCCCCGTGAGATATGAGAATTCCCCTAAGTACCACTTTGTGAGCTTCCCATAATATTCCCGGGTCACAGTCTGGTTGGTCATTTTCTTGAAAGTATAAATTAACTGCCTTCGTTACTTCTGTCAGTATTTCCGGGTTTTGTAGCAGACTTTCATTTAGACGCCAAAAGCAGTGTTTCGGAGAGAAAGTCTCCGATAAGCGATAGTTCAAGAACACCGGTGCATGGTCCGACCATGTCCTGTTTCCTATAAAAGTTTGTTCCACAGCATGTAGCTGCGTATGGGGGATCAGAAAGTAATCAATCCTAGTGTATAACTGGTGTACATTTGAAAAAAAAAAAAAGGGGGGGGTAAAAAAGCGTCCCTGCCACCAGATGATGGTGACCTCTGGAGATAGTCTTTCAGGCTAGGTTATTTTAACTTCAATGTAGGGAGCAGATCGTTTGCAGAGATGTAAGGGAAACTTCTATAATGCTGAAGTCGGGTGTAGCAAGATGGCCGCCTTGTAAGATGATGGGATCCGGGCTGCCGCTGCCATCTACAGCAGTCATAGGGATGAAACCCACCTCAGTCCTCTGCTGGAACACCACTCTATCTGGTAAAGGGGTTCTGGTGGTGGGATGGGGTCCTAATTGAAAGGATTGCAGTCCTTGAGTATCTGCTGAGGTGTACCAAGATGGCCGCACTTGCTAGATATTGGAGACACTAGGGCTTGGATCACAGTTCAGGCAGGCAGTGTCACACAGCTCCCTGGCCGTAGCAGGGCCTTGGATGAGTAACAGGCAGATGCTGAAAGGAGATCCACGCCTCCGAAGCCGGGTCGGACCAGCCGCGATGCACCTCCACGGGGCAGCTGGCTCAGGAAACACCGGGGATTCACAGGCTTCACAAGGCCACACTAGGCCCCCACGGGATCCACAATTCAGGCTGCAATCAAGTCAGGAGAAGCCCCGGGACCTATGGGACATACCCAGAGGCTCACAAGGTTAGTCAGCGGAGTGGATGGCAGCAGATGGCGTGGGGGATGCAGGCGGCCTCGTAGGCCACAAGATGGCGGCGGGCCGCTGTTGCGGCGAGCAAGTCCCTGGGGATCTACAGGCGGCCTTCTGATGGTTCACTCCCAGTCCACCCCCTCTGGAGAAGCTGCCCTAGATGGATGATGGTGAAGCCGCCGCTCGCGGCACTTTAGTGTGGAGGATGAATGTGTTATAATAGGCCGCAAGATGGCGGCGGGTCCTAGCTGTGTGTAGCCGGCCACGGGCCAGATAGTGACACCAGTGGCCAGCCGGGGTCCGCAATATAGGCTGTGATTGTGGCAGGGGGTGCCCAGGGATCAATGGGGCTGATGTGGAGGCTCACCAAGTCGATCAGTGCAGAGGATGGCAATAGATAGTTTCTGGATATGCGGAGCTCCACAGCAACACGTCTTTCTCGGCTCACTTCCGGACACGCCCCCCCTTGTGTTTCTTTTAGCTGTCTCCTAGGTTCTCCAATGGGCTTTTTTTGGGACATTTTCTTCAATAGTGCAAACATAATTTATTTGATACATGAGGTGACAATCTCTTCTTCAGCGAACTATTATTATGTTGTGGATCTGTTACACACACACACACCTTGTTTTTGTTGTTAATGTATGTAATGCATTACTGATAAAAATATTCATAATTTTCAGCACCATGAATTCATTTTGGTGAGTCATGAAAATGGCCTGATTGTGACAAATTATAAAGCACTGCAGGAGTTATTTACTAAAGGAAAATCCACTGCAAAAGTGCACATGAAACTGCACTTGAAACGGTACTGAAAGTGCACTTGTAGTGCAAAGTGGATTTGCCTTTAGTAAATAACCCCCATTTTAGTGTAAACACCAACTTAGTCCAAAAAATGATATTGAGCATTGAAAGAAGAAGCCACACATTGTTGAGTAGAAAACTTTTTACTCTGTGCACATTCACATGTGCGTTAGAAAAGGTTTTTTGAACAAACCAACATATTTTAGTAATAACATTGTTGTTTTTGACAGTACAAATAGCCTTTTTTGTGTTAAAACAGGCATGTTTAAAAACATAAAGCAATACACAACTCAGGAACTTACAAAGTTCAACTTTGACAAAGTGAAGGCAATATCAGACATTAGTATGTCCAAACTGTGTTAATATTGCCTTCATCAGATGGGGTGATGTCAGCCCCGTGAAAGCCAAATTTTGAAGTTGCACACAAATTGAGAGTCAAAATGGAGATTTCCCTCCTGATCTCATGCCTAATGTCAACATGTGCTAGCTCCCATCATGGGGTATCAATGGACGTGTTTTGGGGGTGCAACCCCTTCCTGTCACCTACTTGAGTTGCGAGGAAGGGGTTGCACCCCCAAAACGCGTACAATATCCCGTGATGGCAGATAGCACATGTTGACACACTGTGTGCATCTTCAAAAATTGGCCTTCAATATACTTAAAACATTTTTCAAAAATTTATAAAATATCAACAAATTAAAGAATTTTGGTGTGTTTTAAATTCCGCCTAAAATATCAAAGATGTGTTTGGGTCTTTTTTCCACATCATTGATGTCTTCCTTGATCTTCTGTAAATCCCGATTGCACACCATGATCTCCCCGATGAGGACGTGTGCACTTGCACTTGTGAAATGAGATTCTTCTTCCACAACATCCACATCACCAAAAATAAAAAAAACACACCATGTATTATAAATATGCAGGCATAGATCCATTACCTGAATCTGTGGTCTCAGACACTCACCTGTTGTGGTCACTATTTTGCCCACTTCATAAACCTCTCCTTCCTCCACATCTTCTGGTTGTGGTGTGGGGATTTCCCCTTCTTTATTTAGTGGGGGGTCCCTGGTGTCCTCAGATGTCCAAAATCTTTTCTCCCCTATGTGAATCAAAAATAGGTATACTTAGCACACAGATATTTGAGGCGAGAAATATGAAACATTGCTTGGAATTGTGGTACAATTGTCTTTTTTGGCAGAGTTCCAAGCTGAAGACAATATTTTTTTCCCTTTATAAAGCTGGAATACTTACCTTTTTTTGTACAATTTTCACACATGGAGACACCCTTAGTATTCACTGGAGCACCTGTGTGGCACACCCTAAAAAGTTTGTCCTGGTGTCCCACACTAGTGCTCCTGCGTCCAGATGTGTAAACAGCTGCTGAGTGTCCTCTCCTTACACTGAATAAAGTTTGCATTTCATTCTAGTACAAATACATATAGACAACAATGTCATAAACTTCTTTTAATACAAATAGGCCTGAACAAATGTAGTTAACATGGATCTGCCAAAAACATCGTATTAGTGGGCAAACGAACGATGTTTACTACGAACGATTACTGTGCCCACGAACCTGAAACTTGCCATTTTAAACTGTACAACAGTAAAGAAAAGCACATGGAGCAGCACGAATGTAATAAGAATAATAGGAACACACGAAAAATACTTACTTCTTTGAAGTACACTCCTGATCTTTCTGTACTGATCCTGCTCCCTCAATTTCAGGTCTGACCAGCGTTTCCTCAGTTGATCCTTGGATCGCCATACCCCAAAATTCCTATGCAGACTTTTCACAACTTTAGTCATGATCTTGGCCTTTCTCACATTTGGGTTTGGGTAAGGTCCTTGCTTCCCATCATAGTCGGCCCTCTTCAAGATGTCCACCATCTTTATATAGGACATATTTGAGGCCTTAAATCTCCTCCGGGTTCGGGACGTTCGTGGCTCCGCCTTTTGTCGTTGCTGCTGCTGCTGTCGGCATGCACTTGCTCTTTCTCCGCCATGTGCTCTCCCACTGTGCAGAAAGACAAGGGGTGGGGAATAGACTAAAAAGAACGTCAGGGTCGGGCAGAGTTTCACGCATGCGCAGTGTATATAAAGCGTAACACGCATGCGTCGTATGTACGATCTGTGAGTGAAGGAAGGTGTAGCGGAAGCGCCTATAGTTCTAACAAAGGTACAATTTTAACTTGGTGTATCAGTGGCCTATACTGCTTCTAGATTGAGGCCTATATTGGGACAAGATTAGGAGAGTTTAGCCTGACTTTAGGGTTTGTCTTGTGTTGTGTCTTACAGGTAAAATGGATCTATTCAATGATGAGGACTCTACCCCCATATTCCTTGATATGTACAGGGAGCTGCCCTGTCTGTGGCAGGTAAACCACCCCTTTTATAACAATAAACCAAAGAGGAAGGCAGCACTGGATCAATTGCTATAATTTGTGAAGCCAGTGATCCCCACGGCAGACATCTCCTATTTGAAGGCCTTAATTGGTGGCATGAGGAGCACTTATAATAGGGAGCACAAGAAAGTCCAGGATTCCCAGAGATCAGGAGCTGCAGCAGATGACATTTATGTACCCGGGCTGTGGTAATATGACAGACTGCATTTTCTGGCAGGCCAGACTGCACCCAGGCCAGCACTCTCCAATCTTCCTTCAAGGCTTTCTTCCACCTCAGTTGAGGCTTCCGATGTACAACATGGGCCTTCCAGCTAGGAAGAAGTGGAAGAGCCCAGCTTGAGCCAGGTATAGCATTGTTCAACATATTTCTAGTCAAATCATTAATGATGTTAACTAGATGTTATTATTGATCAGTAATTTCTGATTTTACAAAGTGTTTTACATATCAATATACAGTAGTGGCCACAAATGATTGTGGCAAGAATGAAAAATGCTGGGGTCTGAATGATAGTTTTTTCTATTTGCTAATATTCAATTTGCAACAGTCATGAACTGAAAATTGTGATTGATAAACCAAAAACTAAAACTATATCCCCTTTTCATACACAGGAAAGTCTCAGCCAGGAGGAGGCCGTGAAATGTGGCAGCCAGGAGGTGGCCGGGCCCAGTAGCCTGCCCAAATCCCAGGTCCCTCCCCTCCGCCTTCCAAAAAAAACTCCCAGGAAGAGGAATAACCTGGAGGAGGCAGCACTTGGGCTTTTTCGGAAGGCTACTGCAGCCCTCAGAACCCCCCCCCAATATTCAAGAGGACTATGCCTACATGGCAGCCTGCAAAATAGAGGTAATGGAGGAGGGCCAACGCCTCTTATGTGAGGAAGTTATCTTACAAGCCCTAAATAAGGGATTGAGGGGTGAACTCACTAGCCAAAGCCACGTTTGTGAGTTTAACCATGGTCTTTCTCCTCCTCCTCCACCTCCTGCCATAACTACAACACAAGAGACACAGCCTGGAAGCAAGCATGGAAGGAAGACAAGAAAGTGATAGCCTGGGTTCAGTCTGGTCTGACAAAATACGCAGGCTGTTGTATGACCACAGCCTGGGGACATATATGTCATCTGCTGCTGTTCCTGATCTCTTGTATTCCTGGACCGGATTGTGCTTACTATTGTAAGGACTCCTCAGGCCAACAATTTTTACTGTAAAATAATTGATGTCTGCCCTGGGGTACAAGGGCTTTGCAAATTTCACCAGTTTCTCCAGCGTTGCCTTCCACTTTATTTTGTTATGACCCATAATAAATGGCTATTTCTTTTCAGAAATACTTGCCTATGTGTTTTACTTCAAAAAGGACAGTTTGTTTGTGAGTAGGCAGCTACATTTCAAAAATACAATGTCATATTAACAAGGGACACCAACACCAACCTCCTTGAGGTTAAAAAATACAAGACAATAATGGTGTTATGGTAACTTGACACAAAAGGAAATAAAACATTATGGAGATCACCATAAAAAAAAATTATTCATGAGTTCACGAGAAGTAATAAAGAAATCAGGTTCACTCAAACTTCATTATTCTAGCATTATAAAGAAGAAGAGAATGCGCTGCATTAAAAGATTTAAAAATTTGCAGTGTGAGGAATGTGCTTTCTCCATTACGAATGCTAGTTTTACCAAATCAAGTGCTTCCGTCTCGTAATTGATTCAGAGCATGCGTGGAACTTTGTGCGTCGGAATTGTGTACACACAATTGGAATTTACGAGAACGGATTTTGTTGTCGGAAAATTTGAGATCCAGATCTCAAATTTTGTGTGTCGGAAATTCCGATGGAAAATGTCCGATGGAGCCTACACACGGTTGGAATTTCCGACAACAAGCTCCCATCAAACATTCCGTCGGAAAATCCGACCGTGTGTATAAGGCATTACTGATACAGAATGGTCAGATATTTGGCTGGCAACTAAAACATTCTCTCCTAACATTTTAGCAATTGAAACCAATTATAAAGTTTTGACCCGTTGGTACCCTCTAGAATAGCTAAATACATTCCAACTTACTCAGCTCTTTGCTTTCGAGGCTGTCCTCCGGACCTGGGCATACATATGCATGTTTGGTGGGCCTGCCCTTTAACCCAAACCTTCTGGAAAGAAATATTTACAATTGCCACCAGAATGTTCAAGATATCAATAGAACCTGACCCTACTATGGCACTACCTAACCTAAAACCTGTATATTTGACTCATATAAAGTTTAGGCTCTTTGTCCAACTCCTTACAGCCACTAAACAGACTCTGGCAAAAGCATGGAAATCCCCTTCTTTGGTGGTAGCTGAGACAAAGCATAGAATGAATAATTTCATGATTCATGCAAAAATGGCAGCTATAGAACATAACCAAATCCCCAAATTCAAAAACATGTGGCACCCATGGGTTCAATTTTCCTTGCCATCATCCTTAGATGACTTTGTCCTCTTGCCATGGTAGTTGGTTATAAAGGGTGGATATAGGACCTTATTTTACCACACCCTGGCTCTCGGATCAACCTTGTGAACTCCTTCCCCTCTCTACTCCTCTCTTTCCCTTTTTCTACACCTCTTCTTTTCTGATCTTCTCTCTCCCGTTCCTCTTATGATTTTTGAAGCTCTTTGTTCTTTCAATACAAGTTTCTCATTCACAGAATCTTCACAATTATAAATGTTTAATTGGTTAATTATCCTTTTTCGAATTGTACCCTCTTAAAATCTCCCCACCAATACTCCAGGTTATATACTGTAATATATTACATGTTTTGTACCTTCATGTAAATAACAAGCTTCATTCCATCTGTCATCACTTATTCATTAACATGTATGTAATGCCTATTAATGTGAACTAAATAAAATCTTTTGACAAGGAAATGTCACCCATTCCTCCAGGGGTCTGTGGGGTGCTACATTATATTTATACCCAAAAATTTAATTTCATTGCAGTGTACCAATCCTTGGGATGCAACAGCTGATTAAGATTTTAATGTTATGCATTTGTATTGTATCCAACAGGGGACACCTGAAATGGCATCTCACAAGAAAAGCCCTGTAGATGTATGTCTGTGAAGTTAAACTGTATCAAGAACAAACATTGAATATATTGCAGCTTGCCAGTTTTTTTCTCAGACTTTATTCTTATTTGCTTTTACCTGATGACCCTGTAACACACTTCCTCTCCTAGGGTGACAATGATCACTAATTGTATTGTATCCATGGAGGAGCAACATTGTCACCCTAGGACAGGAGGTGTGTTAGGTATGACTACAGAACAGTGGCGGCTGGTGCTCCATTTTTGTGGGTGGAGGGGCAGCAAACAAAGCTCCCACCACAGTCCCAGTACTACTCACCCCCTGGATGCAGCTGCTCTGAGTCTGAAGCCCGCGGCTGATACCGACTTCATCACAGTTACTTCATTCTTCGGGCATCCCGTCCCGGCCCTGGGCTGGCTATGGGCTCCCTTATAAGACTGGCAGTGGAGCCTCTCAACCCCAGGGACCCTATATGCACCTTGGCAGAGGACAGTGGGCAGGTCAGGGGTAAGCGGGGACCCATGACACTGCAGGCTGAAGCCCTCTGAATGTCAGTGCGCTCCCTCTGCTCACTCTGGGGGAGTCCCTGCCTGATCCACACACGGACCCTTTCACACAGCCACCCTTTCCCGGACCCGAGCCTCAGGGAAAGGATGGCTCTGGGAAATGAACGAGATATAAGGCTGCTGGTCTCCCTGCTCAGCCCCATGTGCTTCCCCCTGCATCTTCTCCTCTTCGGTGGCCAATACGGTTCTCCTCTCATTGAATCGGGTCTTACAGCCTGCTTCCTGATTGGCTTGGGAGGAGAAGCAGGAAGACAATAGCAAATATTAATTCGCTATTGTCACACAACTGGGTGGGCTCAGGGCCCAAGGCCACCCTTTTTTGAAGCCTATTAGAGCCTGAGGCTCTAATCATTTGCTTAAAAAAATAAATAACCTAAGGAAATCCATGCGTCCGGCATCCTGCATGTAGATTAGGTGCCTGGCGCATGGATTAATGAGCGCCGCCCCTGCGCCCATAATGGATGGGCCGCCACTGCTACAGAATTTGTCTCCTTCTCTACATAATATGGGGGTTGTTGGGTGATCCTAATATGCTTTCTATAACATTTATTAATAATTATTAAAAGATAATCATTATCTTCACATGCTCTTATATGAATGTGAGCAGCACTGTAAACACAGTTGTATGTACATTAGACACTATTGTTAATGGTATTAAAAATAATGGTGTTTTTGGGACTTTGAGTGAAGCACAAGATACGTGGTAGGAGAAATTATGTAAATTGTTTAATTCATAACATGTGATACATGGTTAAACTTGAGTATTTGTACAGTATCTATATACAAGAGGATAACATGCAAAAAAGAAGAATTCATATATGTATACGTGCACACATCTGAAATTGCATAGTATCCCAAGTAACTAGTATAAAAAGCCAAATGCTTACTGGGTAATAGATAAAAATGGGTTATAGGATACAGATTAATCACAGTTGAGGTTAAGCAAGGTGTTGGGGACATGACATTGATAGGCTCGACACGTTTTGTGGCCAGTTGTCAGTCATCAGGAGTAGGGATGAGCCGAACACCCCCCTGTTCGGTTCGCACCAGAACATGCGAACAGGAAAAAAATTCGTTCGAACACGCGAACACCGTTAAAGTCTATGGGACACGAACATGAATAATCAAAAGTGCTAATTTTAAAGGCTAATATGCAAGTTATTGTCAATAAAAGTGTTTGGGGACCTGAGTCCTGCCCCAGGGGACATGAATCAATGCAAAAAAAAGTTTTAAAAACGGACGTTTTTTCAGGAGCAGTGATTTTAATAATGCTTAAAGTCAAACAATAAAAGTGTAATATCCCTTTAAATTTCATACCTGGGGGGTGTCTATAGTATGCCTGTAAAGGGGCGCATGTTTCCCGTGTTTAGAACAGTCTGACAGCAAAATGACATTTTGAAGGAAAAAACACATTTAAAACTACCGCGGCTATTGCATTGCCAACAATACACATAGAAGTTCATTGATAAAAACGGCATGGGAATTCCCCACAGGGCAACCCCTGTCAAAAACTGTCTCTTGTCATTTTTAACATTTTTGACAGTTTTTTAGTGAAATGGTAGGGGTAAGTACCCCCTTACCATTTCACACAGGGGGGGGGCCGGGATCTGGGGGTCCCCTTGTTAAAGGGGGCTTCCAGATTCCGATAAGCCCCCGCCCGCAGACCCCCACAACCACCGGCCAGGGTTGTGGGGATGAGGCCCTTGTCTTCATCAACATGGGGACAAGGTGTTTTGGGGGGCTACCCTCCCAATGTTGAGGGCATGTGGCCTGGTACGGTTCAGGAGGGGGGGGGCGCACTCTCGTCCCCCCCTATTTTCCTGCGGCCTGCCAGGTTGCGTGCTCGGATAAGGGTCTGGTATGGATTTTTGGGGGGACCCCATGCCGTTTTTTTTTTTTTTTTGGCGCGGGGTTCCCCTTAAAATCCATACCAGACCTGAAGGGTCTGGTATGGAATTTAGGGGGAACCCCACGTCAATTTTTTTTTAAAATTTTGGCTGGGGTTCCCCTTAATAGCCATACCAGACCTGAAGGGCCTTGTATGGAATTTAGGGGGACCCCCACATCATTTTTTTTTTTTTTTATTTTGGTTCGGGGTTGCCCTGTGGGGAATTCCCATTCCGTTTTTATCAATGAACTTCTATGTGTATTGTCGGCAATGCAATAGCCGCGGGTAGTTTTAAATGAGTTTTTTCCTTCCAAATGTCATTTTGCTGTCAGACTGTTCTAAACACAGGAAACATGCGCCCCTTTACAGGCATACTATAGACACCCCCCAGGTACGAAATTTAAAGGGATATTACACTTTTATTGTTTGACTTTAAGCATTATTAAAATCACTGCTCCTGAAAAAACGTCCGTTTTTAAAACTTTTTTTTGCATTGATCCATGTCCCCTGGGGCAGGACCCGGGTCCCCAAACACTTTTTATGACAATAACTTGCATATAAGCCTTTAAAATTAGCACTTTTGATTTCTCCCATAGACTTTTAAAGGGTGTTCCGCGGCATTCGAATTTGCCGCGAACACCCCAAATTGTTCGCTGTTCGGCAAACTTGCGAACAGCCAATGTTCGAGTAGAACATGAGTTCGACTCGAACTCGAAGCTCATCCCTAATCAGGAGCAAACGCATAGCATATCTGAAAAAAAAAATTAAAAAGGTGCCAAATATGATCTAATGTTTTGTCCAGATAGTGAGAAAGAAGGTCACTATTTTCAATTTAAGGATGGAGGTGCATGTAATCATGCACGTCATTTAAAGTCCCATTACCCTCTTGATTTCTATTGTTATTGGTAGCAGGGGAGTAATCACATTATATATATATATATATATATATATATATATATATATATATATATATATGTTTTCACTTTCTATAACATTTTTTAAGATGACACAGGATAGCACAGAATTTCTGGCAGGACCAACAGGTATATTTTTGCACAACAAACACTGTCATATCCAACAGACCGAAATGAAGAAAACGAAAGATGTTCATTATTAGAAATTACTTACGCTAGACATTGGATGCTGCCATGGATGCTGCAGCCTTACTGGCCCATGACCACACTTCACTCGTGTGAAATTATCTTAATCTCATTTTAATATCTTTTCTAAAGCAGAACCAAAGCCGTTTTTCCAATGTAGCTTTTAAAGTCCTCAAATAAGGAAACCTAGATTAGAAAAAAAAAGTCTACACAAAGCCTTCACTACAAATATAGTTGCTCATATATGGGGTCAATCATTACATTTTATGATTTTGCTGCAAAAACACGCACAGGCTGTATATGTATTCACAGCTGATGTTTCTTCTGAAAAAAATAATATGGTGACACCTCTATGTATATCGTTTTTCTGGAAATCTTACTATTCAATCTTAAAGAAGATGTTTTTTATTTTCCAATTCTGACTTCTATGGGACAAATAATATGTAGTATTTTATCCCAAATGTCTAAGTGCTTTCTAAACCTAGTTATAAGGTCAGACCTCCCCCACCTTCCTTCTTGCCATGGCATATCTGACAACAGCTTTGAAGGAGACAGGTAATTTATAGATGCAGCTTGTCTCGGCTATGAACAATTTCCGAGACAAGCAACAACAAAAGGAATGCAGAGGGAGAGGGACATGTCAGGCTCTGCATTCCTCTTGCCGTTGCTTGTCTCTGGAAAGTGTTTAATAGTATAACAATTATAATGATAGATCTTTAAATTATCATAAATATGTTTACTTGTGAAAGATCTATATTTAACCCCCTTATTTAGTTTAATTGATTGGGGTTGATTAACTAACACCAAATAGACTGTGCACTTTGTTAAGTGCAATTGCATTCAGCAAGAGCAGTTGCTTCAGAACTTAGTAAATGAGCAGAAACTCTGCTGACTTCCATCATCCAATTATGTGCAAGCAAAAATGCAGGAGGTTTTTTTTTTTCATTTTCCTGGCACATGATTGGGTATTCTTTGCAGAGTGGAGCTTTACCTCATTTACTAAATTCTGGAGCAATTGCACTTTGCAAAGTACACAGTCTATTTGGCTTTAGTAAATCAACCCCATCATGTCTAGAGTCCACTCGTCTCTAATACTCAGTAATACAAAATACAAGCAGAAGAACCATGATGCTCCTTTAAGTTGGCAAACAACGCCAAGTCTTTGGCATGCTCACTGCTTCTGATGTGTATTTTGTAACTAGAAAACTTCACAGTCCGTTTTCCAAAAGTAGCCTTGCCAATCACAGCATGCATGTCTAGCGTATAATTAAAAACTTGTGTGCAAGGACTCCCTGAGTGGGATGCAGTGAGAAGCTTTAACAATGGATAGCAATTAATTTATTCTGGATAACAGGCAGCGCTGGCAGAGCACTGATTGGCATTTTAATATCTCATCATTTGTAGACTTGACAAGACCTCATTAGGAGCTGTTAGGAAAATTACAAGGTCAGAACTGCTAAAATCTGATCAGTCAGCATGTCATACTGAACGCAAAAACTGCTGTAGGCTCATTCACAGTTTGGCAGTATGTTTGTGAGTATGAAGATGGAAGTTTCCTGATACATTCAAAACATTTGTACCTTCATTGCAAATGTGATATTGTATAACTAATTATGTTTTTTTAACCCCATTCTCTGTTTGATTTGCTTCCACAGTCAAGTACAGGCTCTTGAGTTATTCAAACAGAGCGATACCTTTAACAGTCACAGTGGCAGTCGAGTCTTCAGTTTTGTCTTGTAATTTCACCATGCGGGGTCATTTGCAACTCTTCTCTTACTTGTGGTGGGAAGCAGTATTGCACAAGACTGAAATGTGCCCCTTAAGGGTGAACAAAGAAAATGTTGTTGAGCAGATAATCATAAATCGATCATAAATAAAAGCAGAAGCACCTTAAGTGTTTTTTCTCAAACCTCAAGATAACATGATGGCCTAACTAGTGTAAGATCTACTGCAGGAGCAGTCAAGGTACTTGCATAGGACCTCTTCTTAAAGCGGAGTTCCACTCAAAAGTTTAACCTCTGCTTTAAGCATTCCACTTTAAGCCCCCTTACATGCCACATTTGGCATGTCACTTATTTTTTTTGGGGGGGGGGGTACCTAGTTTTGACAGGTACCCAGCTCCCACTTCCTGTTCTCGTCGTCTCGCCACCTAGGCGACTCCTCCTCTCCCACTAGGTGGCCTCTCCCTCTCTGCAATCTTCTGGGACACGTCACAGGTCCCAGAAGATTGCCTGGCCACTAAGAGAGCGCAGTGTGAATCGCACCCAGCTGTGAAGCTGCAAGTTGTCACAGCTGGGTGCCCACAATTGCAATGCCAGCGCTGCAGAGAGGAGGGGGAGAGGAGCGAGGCTTTGGGCGGCCTCATCGCTGGACCGTGGGACAGGTGAGTGTCTGTTTAAAAGTCAACAGCTACACTTTTTGTAGCTGCTGACTTTTAATAAACTTGCAAATGAGTTGAACTCCACTTTAAGTACATATTTCTATTTTCCTTAAAGTAGCCCTCATCATTTTATTTGTTTCAAACATTGATCACACAAAATAAACATTCCTCAGCAAACGATTTGTTAAAATTACCCCAGCACTTAGGCTCTGTTCACACTGCAGCGACTTGGGATCTGACTTGGGAGACCCCAAGTTGCGTGACATGTGAAATCTCATGTTAGTCAATGAGAGCTGTCTAAATTAGCACTACTGCAGTCGCTCCGACTTTAAAAAAGGTTCTTGTACTACTTCAAGGTGACTTCTATCCGACTTGTGCCCATGGACTTTAATGGAAGTCGCCTCCAAGTCGGATCCTCATCTATATTGATGTGATTTGGATCTGACATTACAGGAAGATTAACCAGGCATTCCCTGAAAGTTGCTTCAAAGTTGCTTCAAAATTGTTTGCAAGTCGCTTTAAAGTCCCATCAAGTCATCAGAAAATAGCCAGAAAGTCACCTTACAGTTTACAATTTTCAGTGCTGCTGGCTCCTGCTGTCCTGGTGCTGCTTCCCTGAACTTCTGATCTTCACAGGAAAGAGTGAAAGTGATTCTAAAGCAAAAGTGTTTTTTTTTTTTGTTTGTTTTTTTATAAACTTACCTGCTCTGTGCAAACATATATCTTCTTTGGTGGTAACCTGTCGGCACTGTCCTCTTTTTCTCCGTAGCAAGTCGTGTGCTATTGGGGCACCCATGTGGGCTTGCACCCCTGCTGGGCTTACTTGCCCACTGATCTCAGTGAAGCTTGTGAATCCAGGAAGAGAGGAGAGTGGGGCTGGTGATCATTACACCAAATTAACCACTTCAGCCCAAGCCTATGTTTTACACTTGTTGTTTACAAGTTAAAATCATTTTTTTTTTTGCTAGAAAATTAGTTAGAACCCCCAAACATTATTTATATTTTTTTCTAACACCCTAGAGAATAAAATGGCGGTTGTTGCAATACCGTATTTGTGCAGCGGTCTTACAAGCGCACTTTTTTTGGAAAAAAATACACTTTTTTAAATTAAAAAATAAGACAACAGTAAATAGCCCAATTTTTTTTTTAGATTGTGAAAGATAATGTTACGCTGAGTAAATTGATGCCCAACATGTCATGCTATAAAATTGCGCCCGCTCCTGAAATGGCGACAAACTTTTACCCTTAAAAATCTCCATAGGCGCTGTTTAAAAATTTCTACAGGCTACCAGTTTTGAGTTGAAGAGGAGGGCTAGTGCTAGAATTATTGCTCTCACTCAAACAATCATAGCAATATCTCACATGTGTGGTTTGAACACCGCTTTCATATGCGGGCGCTTCTCCTGTATGCGTTCGCTTCTGCACACAAGCTCGTAGAGACGGCGCACTTTAAAAAAAAATTCTTATTTATTTTACGTTGAATTTTTTATTTTGACACTTTTTTTAAAAGAAAAACAATTTGGGTCACGTTTATTCCTATTACAAGGAATGTTTTATCCCTTGTAATAGAAAAAAAAAGCATGACAGGACCTCTTAAATATGAGATCTGGGGTCAAAAAGACCTCAGATCTCATATTTACACTAAAATGCAATAAAAAAAAAAAATAAAAAAGTCACCTGCCGAGCAGGGGCCATCTTCCCCTCAGTCGGCGGCCAGGCATCCATGGAAGAGGACACGATCATCTCCAGACGACCGGAGCATGGCGGGAAGGGGGTGGGCACCTCTTCTGCTGCCGATAAAAGTGATCTTGTGGCGAATACGCCGTGGAGACCACTTTTATCATAAGGAGCAATGCACAGCGTTCCTGAAAATACTGGGGTTATGGCAGCTAACTGCTGCCATAACCTCGGTATTTAGTGTCAAAGTACTGACGTTCAGGTACGTCATTTTGCGTGAAGTGGTTAAACTGAGTACTGACATACAGGTACATCGTTTTGCGTGAAGTGGTTAAACTGATACACAGGCAAGGATCTAAAGATAAAGAAGCTGCATACTCAGTAAGTGCTGAAATTATGTGCTGTAATGCTTAAAAAACTGAGAGTTTAATGTAGAACTATAGGTATTTTTTTCATTTTGGATAGAGTAGAGGGGGGTTATAACCCCTGTCATTTTTTTGCCATCTGTATCCCATTGGGGAGATTTCCATTAATTTCCTGTTCCATAGCCAAACAGGAAGTGAGAAAAAGAATTTCTTGGGGACCTGCAGGTCACCAGAACTAGTGTCTCCATTGGAAGATTACCCCTCTATTACTTTTCTGGGGACAACTCAAAATTTGGGATTTTCTTTTAATTTCATTTTCAATGATATCGCTAAACAGGGCAAAAAGAGATTAATCTCCTTAATGGGGATACAGACAGCGATTAAAAATGTCAGGGGTTCTAATCCCTCTCTACTCTATCCAAAACTTTAAAAAAAAGCTTTGCCTTGAGCTATACTTTAATATCACTTTCAGAAACAACTTAAGAGTAGGTAAGTGGGCAGCTGTGTGGAATTCCTTCTATGAATGAATAGTACAATGAATCTGGGGACAGACATTATACGCTATGCTCCTGTCCTCAGACTGGCTGTCAACCAGAAGGTGGGCGTTCACAATACACGTCTCCGTATTGAAAAAGGTTGCATTGATCAGGAAGAGGTCTACTTAGGTACCTTCTAAAAGACATTTTCAAAAAGAAAACCTGTAATAAGAAAATATGTGGGCTTTCATTGTTAAAGCAGAACTCCAGCCAAAAATAACACTATAAAAATAAATAGCGTATCCAAAATAAAATATAAAAAACTCCTTTTTTTTCTCTTCAGTTCAGAGACTTCTTCCCTCTACTTTTTTAATACGCAACTTTACATGCATGTATTAATGCAATGCACCACAGACAAAAGTTAAAAATTGGGCCTTGCTGTAATTTAATTAATCTTAATTTTGAAAATGGTATTGCATTATGGAGGATTTAATATAGCGCTGGCAATTTGTGCGTAGAACTTTACAATATAAACTTATAATACAATTCAATTGGATTAAGTGGCCCCATTTGCGGAGTTTACAATCTAAAAGGGACAGGTAGGTGGTACAAAAGGTATGAGCTGTGGGGATGAGCTGATGGAGGTGGTTGTCATACAGAATTTAGACAGAAGGTTCACCGAATAAATGAGTTTTCACCTAAAGGTGGACAGGGTATGAGATAAAAGGACAGATTGGGGAAGGGAGTTCCAGAGGATGGGAGAGGTTCCAGAGAAGTCCAGAAGACAAGCATGGGAGGAGGTGACAAGGGAGCTAGAGAGATGGAGGTCTCCGGAGGAGGGGAGTAGATGATTTGGGTGTTATGTTGAGATTAGGTTAGTGATCTTTTTTCTTGTTTAATACTTTCTGCTTTCACTTAAATGATACCACCAAGGATATCTGCAAACATTTCCTGTCCAGGGGCAAAAATGCTAACTCAGTTCAACTGTAGCAATGTCACCCAGTCCTGCACACTCTTGGGATGGACTACAGCCATTTCAAAGCACAGTGTGTTCTCGCATTCCACTGAAGTCACCACAACTAATCTGCGATATTCAGTCCATGCTGGGACGTGCACACATTCACAGGTAGTTCATGCAAAGAGTCTGCATGATGTACACAGTGCAGGGCAAGAAAACATCAACAAAAAAAGAAAATCAGACTTTTAGTTTAGTTCTCTAAAAACGAAATATTCTTTTGAGAGTATGGTTCTACTTTGAGCTCTTTTGAATATCTCATTGCTATATAAGGAAATACATAAAGTGAATTAAGGTTGTCTTAGACCATTCTGAAGACATAACTCATGTCAGCAGCTGCAGTAATTCTTCCTGGCACACCGTGTATCTTCTCCACCCACATGCTTTGGGCAGAACATTCGATATTCCTTATAAAGTAAAATATTTATTCTTTTATCTTCACCAGCCAAAGTGTTTCTTTATATCTTTACCTGTTCAAACCCTTGAAAAGTCTAAGAAGTAAAATCAGCTGGACCTTTATCAGTGCATACCAGAAGACTTTGTATGAGGCTCAGTTTTGCCTCATCCAGGCTGCAAAATTATTCCTCAACATGTTATCCAAAAATGAAGTTGTATAGACTGTAGGGCAGTACAAAAGAAAGATGTTTGTGAGTTTTATATAAATTGGGAGTAATAGGAAGAAAGTGTATTAGGGATTTATTATTTCTGGATTTAGTTATTACCCTTCTATTTAGTAACACCAAGTGGTCATTATACACTTTTACCCTGTATAGTAAGTAATAGTTAAAGAGGAACTTCAGTGCTCTTTGCCCTTGCCTCCATTCTCCCTCTAGCACCACCATCTTTGTACATCTGGTGCCTGTGTAGATGTGCCAGAGGGCTCTGCTTGCCCTTTAGATCCTGGCAAAGCCCTTTGGCACATCTGTGCAAGCGTGGCAAAATTTCTGTGAATGTGCAGACACAACGCTGTTTGGGACTTCACTATCCATGCGTCTCTCCACATGCATGGGAGAGGCCACAAATGCGTAGATGTGCCACTGGGCTCTACCTGAAACCAAAGCCGAAGGAGTCAGAGGGAATGGAGGCAAATGTTATTGTCATTTAGAAGTAATACATTGCAGCAGTAGAAAAAACATATCAAAATGTGAGAGAGGGAGAGAAATTAATGCAGGAGAACATATATGTTTATGGTGAAGGTCCACTTTAAAGTGTATGCAAAATCTAATAATGAACTTATATTTCCTCCTTTTTGGTCTGTTAATTATACCATTAAAAATGTCAGGGTATTTGTACTAAAATATGAAATATTAAACGGTGTTATATTTATGGAAATAAACAAGAATCTTTAATTTAGGAGATTCCTATGTATTTCCACAAATCAGCAATATAACTCGAATTTATTTATCCGCGCTAACTTGAAGACAATATTGTGCAAAAATATATATATTTATTTACTAAGAATCAGTGCAAAATAATATCAAAGCATAATTGGTGATAAACACAGAATATAAATCCAAATATCAATAATATGGGTAATATAGATGGTGAGACGATAACCACAAGCTCTAGTTTTAAAACACCAATGTCTTAAAACATATCAACTGCTTTGTAAATAGCTTTTCAGTGTCTCCGCAGATTAAGAAAACAAACAAGTGATGACATTGACTTCTCTCAAACAAACAAACCTTGCAAGCTCAAACTTTAAAAGCACACGGACAAAATGTTATACCGGGCACAGAGCTTGGTGATTAATTTTTTCTTTTTAGGTAAAGATTTATTTCTAATGCATTTTCTGTTTAAGCCTATCTCGTAACCAAGCCATTCACTAAAACTGAAGTTAGTTTTGTAAGATTTATATATATATTTATATATATTTTTATCTTTAACCGCTTAGAGACTGGAAGATTTGGCTGCTTAATGACCAGGCCATTTTTTGCATACGGCACTGCGTCATTTTACCTGACAATTGCGTGGTCGTGCGACAATGTACCCAAACAAAATTGATGTATTTTTTTTCCACAAATAGAGCTTTCTTTGGTGGTATTTGATCACCTCTGTGTTTTTTATTTTTTGCTCTATAAACAAAAAAAGTATGATTTTGAAAAAAAAACCCAATATTTTTTACTTTTTGCTATAATAAATATCCCAAAAATGTTTTTTAAAAACAAATTTCTTCATCAGTTTAGGCTGATATATATTCTTCTACAAACTTTTGGTAAAAAAAAATCACAATAAGCATATATTGATTGGTTTGAGCAAAAGTTATAACGTCTACAAACTATGGGAAAGATTGATGGCATTTTTATGGCATTTTTATATATATATTATTTACTAGTAATGGCAGTGATCTGCGATTTTTAGCGGGGCTGTGAAATTCAGTGCAATCAGAGCTATAAAAATGCACTGATTACTGTGTAAATGTCACTGGCAGGGAAGGGGTTAACACTAGAGGGCGATCAAGGGGTTAAATGTGTTCCCTAGTTAGTGTTGGGGACTGTATGAGGATAGGACTGACTTGGGGAGGAGACATATCGTTGTTCCTACTTACTAGAAACAAACAATATGTCTCATCTCCCCTGACAGAACAGGGATTTGTGTGTTTACACACACAAATCCCCTTTCTAGCTCTCATTCCCGCAATCGCGGATGGCCGGCGGCGATCGTGCCTGCTGGCCATGCGCATCGGGTCCCCCCCTGTGCCGCAGGCACGTGTGCAGCCTCCGGTGGCTCTTAAAGGGGAAGACATACGCGTACGGTGATTCACGGGAACGTGCCACTTTGCCGACATATATCGGCTTCATATCTCGTACTGCAGGCAGAAATCTCTCAAATCCAATCAATACTACCAAGATTGAATGGCCCAGTTATATGTTTAAACAATCTATTGCATACAGAAAAATAAGATTTATACTTTACCAAAACTTTTGAGCTCTTTTGAGAGATCTCAGCTGTATTTCAATGGACACCCTTCTCTTCCAGCTTCCAACCTTAGCCCTCCGTTCTCTCTCTCTTCTCCCTCTTCTGCTATGTGTATCTGCCCTTTATTCCCCCCAAAAGTGGGTGGGTATGTCAATACTATGTAATGAATTATGTTAAATATATGTCAATTTCCCTATAACTACCGACAGAGGGCAGTATTTTCCTTACACACAGTGATCAACAGGGGGCAGCGTAAGATTAAAAATTATTTTAGAATGTTATTTAACATGTCAAAAATCAATCTCCAAATGACCTTTGACTTCATCCTAGAAAAAGAACATCAATTTGATAAGGATGGTCTGCCTCCTGACAGATATGTCAGACTTGTGTCTCTTCCTGAGATATATGGCCTTAGTAAGTCTGAGCAAAGCAATTAATTTACTCTAATTACCTGGAGGATGAGATCATTTGTGAATGGACATACAATAGCCATTATATACGTAGTTTCACACTTAGAATTCCTATTCAATTAAAAATATTCATATTGTTACAAAATGTCATCCTTCACTTAATAATATTTAATATTTTTCAATTGATATAAACAAACATAATACAATGAATAAAGGTGGTACATTATAAAAATACATAAACTCAATTGAGTGAGATTATTCAATTAAGTATGCATATACTTGCCCTATTATAATGTAATAATAATATAATAGGAATTATCGCTAGTATAATTAATTGCAATGAATAATACAAGGCACTTCTTAAAAATAGCTTTTGAATATGTCCCATTTTCTCAGTCATGAAAGGAGGAAAAAAATATACGTGTTTCTGTTCATTGTTCATTTGAAACATGAGACATTGGTCTCATTATAAATTAAACATTGGCCCCCTTGGCCTTATCTCGTCTGGCTATTTAATTTACGATCTGGGATAATGTGCAAGGGGCCCTTAAAGTCTCTAAAAAAAATCTTTGTCCACAAGCATGATTTTATTATTAACTTCTAAAAAAATTGAACAAGATGGCTCCTAAGCTGCTCATGAAACCACATGTAAAAATAATATGTTTAAACCATTAGAAATTAATTATTTTAGTTCTTTTAACTTCAATAGTTCTGACAAAAGAATTCTGCAAAAAATTCTGGTTGATACTGCTAGAAATCCAGTGAGCTTTTAAATTCCTGTGCAAATCTCAAGCAGTGCTATCAGCCCTGTCACGTTCTCATCTGTGGACTACAGAACACCCCCTTATGTTATGGAGGTGAGAACATGGGAAGGTTTTCTGTAGTCCTAATACAATTTCTTTACTACTCCTAAAAGATTTGCTATAGTGAATTAGCTCAGTGACGTGACTGAGGACATGAAGTGTGTTCTTGACAGCATCCCTAGGTGAAAATAAAGGAAAAATCCTGAAAAAAGACTGATAAGCTTTAGGCTTGGTCCACGCTGATGCATAGTGAGTGTGCGTGTAGGGCAGCCCATTAATTAAAATGGGATGCCCTACTTGCGAGAAATGCAGAAAAAAAGTCCCCGACTATTTTTCAAAAACACACTGCACTGAACCACAGTGCTGCATCACCATACGGTTTGTGTGAGGGTGCTATTAGCAATTAATGGCACCCCCGTGTATTTTCAATAGTGCGGTGCATTTCTACCACGTGTCGGACTCGGGATAGCACACAATTTTGTGCATGTTTCTGACATGCATAGATGTGAGGCTTAATATTCTACATTTTTGTACTTGCATTGAGATACATTTTAACTTCACAGACACATAGGGGTTGATATACTAAAACTGGAGAGTGCAAAATCTGTTGCAGCTAGCATAGCCAATCAGCTTCTAACTTCAGCTTGTTCAGTTAAGCTTTGAAAATAAAACCTGGAAGCTGATTGGTTTCTATGCAGCACTGCACCAGATTCTCTGTGCTCCAATTTTAGTAAATCACCCTCATATTGTATCTCCAAGGCTTTTTCGGCAGCTAGGCATTTCAGATGTCCCCTGCTAGTAAAAAATGTATAAAAATAAAACATTGCTTATAAAACAGTTACATGCAAATGTTTTAGAGTCTTGTTTATACAATATTTAATGCACTAAATAATGAATCTCATGTACAAATTTACAAAATAAATAAATATGTAATAAAATATAAAATATACTAAGGAACATAAAACAAGGTGACTAATTTAGGCAAAATAAAGGAAAGCCTCTTCTTTCTTCTGTATAAGACGAATAAATGACAGTCCAACAGTACTAGTTTAATGTGGATGTTGCATAAAAGATGGCATTCTAAAAGTATAACCGGCATTGCACGGTCAGGTGTGTAAAGTAAGGGCAGTATAGGACCTCGTTCACAAAGGCATACTTAAACCTACACCAATGTGAGGGTCGTGTTTTGCCTGAGCTGATTTTACAGGTATTCCAAGCATCCATGTGCAGGCACTCCCAATCAAATCAATTAGGATGCAGCGGCTGCACGTATACAGCTGCTGCTTCCTATATGATAATGATGGCGAACCTTGGAACCCCAGATGTTTTGAAACTACATTTCCCATGATACTTCACTAAACTGCAGAGTGCATGAGCATCATGGGAAATGTAGTTCCAAAACATCTGGGGTGCCAAGGTTCGCCATCACTGCTATATGACATCCATGGAGGTGTAGATCTGTGTTTTCAAACTTACATGGGTTGGGTTACTGAGGTTGGGTTCACACATGCTGTGGCTGCATGGGGTCTGGTGCATCTCTGTTCACCGATTCAGGTGCGAATCAGGTCCAAATTTTTTCCTGAATTCACACCTGAACCGGACCCAAACACCCAAAAAGGGCCCTTTTTTTTTGCCCCGGAGCTGTGACCGGCTCTCCATTGAGAGCCGGTCACACTCTCCTGTCAAGAAAATTGGGTGCGAAGAAACCCAGCCTGAAACTAGAGAGTGCAAAATCTGGTGCAGCTCTGCATAGTAACGAATCAGCTTCCAGTTTTTTTTTGTCAAACCTTAATTGAAAAAGCTGAAGTTAGAAGCTGATTGGTTACCATGCACAACTGCACCAGATTTTGCACTCTCCAGGTTCAGTAAATTAACCCCAAAGTCTGCATTCGGAGACCCCCTGCACAGACACAGATGTCAAAATAGCAGCAGCAGCTGTGTCCATGCAGCTACTGCACCCCAAATAACTTGAATGGGACTGCCTGCACGTGGATACATGGAACACCTGTGTATTCCATGCAGTAAAAAACACAGCCTGTACACAGGTGTACGCCTAAGTATGTCTGTGTGAATGAGGCCTAAATATAAACTGCAAGTAAGTACAGTGCTATTGTCATAGTTGAAAATCAGCATTTCTCAGTTCCAAACTGATAAGGAAACCCATATTCCTGTAAAAAAAAAATTTTCTTCAGTGGCACAGAAGTCTGAGTTTTCACTGTTGATAGGTCTAAAAAGGTAAGTGTTCAGTTTTAAAGGTTTATTTAGTGGTGCTGCTGTGTGATTTTGCTGGAAAAACAGCAGTGTTGTCAAACTATTAAAGGAATAACAGAAAAAAAGTGGATTTGCTGTCAGGATCAACAGGCAGTAAAATTATGTTTTATTGGAACTTGATGTGTTAAAGTGGTAGTAAACTCTGCCCAATTTATTTATTTATTTTATAAATGGTCCCCATGCAGTGTTATGCGATAATGTGCTAGTATGCACTGCATACTAACACATTATCATATACTTACCTGTCAAACAGAGCCCCCCATTGGTGCACTCAGAACCAATCCTGCAGGCTATGAGTCCTTCCATCTTCGCCCAGTCTTCCTCCTAAGTTCCATCTCTTCAGCCTCTTGAATGGCTGGGCTGCGATGATGTTACTACTGCGCGTGCACATGGGGGTCACATCACCACAGCACACTATTGCACAGAGCTGGTAAGTATAATGCCCCATACACACGGTCGGACTTTGTTCGGACATTCCAACAACAAAATCCTAGGATTTTTTCCGTCGGATGTTGGCTCAAACTTGTCTTGCATACACACGGTCACACAAAGTTGTCGGAAAATCCGATCGTTCTAAACGCGGTGACGTAAAACACGTACGTTGGGACTATAAACGGGGCAGTGGCCAATAGCTTTCATCTCTTTATTTATTCTGAGCATGCGTGGCACTTTGTCCGTCGGATTTGTGTACACACGATCGGAATTTCCGACAACGGATTTTGTTGTCGGAAAATTTTATCTCCTGCTGTCCAACTTTGTGTGTCGGAAAATCCGATGGAAAATGTCCGATGGAGCCCACACACGGTCGGAATTTCCGACAACACGCTCCGATCGGACATTTTCCATCGGAAAATCCGACCGTGTGTACGGGGCATAACAAGTTCGTTATTTTAGTTAAAAACAAAATCAAACCTTTATGATCACTTTAACCACTTCAACCCTGGAAGGATTTAGCCCCTTAGTGACCAGGCCATTTTTTGCGATACGACACTCCGTTACTTGAGCTAACAATTGCGCGGGCGTGCGACACGGTACCCAAAGAAAATTGATGTTCTTTTTTTTCCCACAAATAGAGCTTTCTTTTGGTGGTATTTGATCACCTCTGCGGTTTTTATTTTTTGCGCTATAGACAAAAAAAGACAGACAATTTTGAAAAAAAAAATATTTTTTAATTTTTGCTATAATACATAATTAATAAAAAAATAATTTTTTCATCAATTTAGGCCAATATGTATACTTCTACATATTTTTGGTTAAAAAAATCACTATAAGTGTATATTGGTTTTCACAAAAGTTATAAATAAAATAGGGGATATATTTATGGCATTTTTATTATTATTATTATTATTTTTACTAGTAATGGTGGTGATTAGCGATTTTTAGCGGGACTGGACAGATCAGACACTTTTGATAAGGATGGGCCGAACGGACCCCTGTTGGGTTTTGCACCAGAACTTTCGAACACAGCAAACGTTTGGACCCGAATAACGAACCCCATTAGTCAATGGGACCTGAACGTCAAAAATCAAAAGTTCCCATTTTGAAGGCTTATATGCAAGTAATTGGGCATACAATGGCTATAGGGGTTTGGGTCCTGCCCTGGGGGACATGTATCAATAAGAAAAAAGTTTGTGAAAAACGTAATTTTTAAATGAGCACTGATTTTTTGATTTTTAATGTGAAAGCCTAAAACACACATTTCGAGTAAACACACTTCATCGGGAACAGATGAATCAGTTGGTCTGTAAAGGATGTAAAAAAATGCATCTGTTCCTGATGAAGTGTGTTTACATGAAACGCATTGACAGAATGCAAACTGTTTTAATCCATCATCATTGCATATAATTACTATCCTTGTTACAATTGTCATTTTCTGACACATAGTATATACTCCTTCATTGGCAACTGGAATGTGCTGCTATTTTGTTTTTAAGGTTATAATTGCATGAACTGTTTAGAATATGTAATTTTACAATTTATTCTATGTATTTATGAACTATCAAAACAAGAGAGAGAAAGTCTTGCGAGCCACAATAACCCTATGCCCTACTGCAGAAATAAAACAATATAAAAACCAATATAAATGATACAAAAAATATATAAAATATATATATACCCAGCTGCAAACGCAGGTCACGTATTCATAGCCGTGCATTAAGTGTAGATAAAAGAAATGCGCTGCGCTCAGGTATGAACCTATGTATGCATTCACCTTATCAGCATAAAGGTGCCTAGTGCCTGTGCTTCGAATCCCAAACCAATCCTTATAACCAGAAAATAGTGCTACTATATATCACATCCAAGAGCACGCTGTGCCAAATATTAAATAGTTCTATATAATTAAATACACTGTGTAATGGTAAGTGATCTTATTCATGCACAAAAAATAAATTAATTAATTATTCACATACTAATCAATAAAATAAAATGTGCCTAAAAATTGTATTAAAGTGCCATGCAAAAGTGCAATGTGCCAATAAAACCTTCTTATAATCAATATGGTAAGTGAAAAAACATGCACTATAAATATGCACTACAAATATGGTAACTATTATATACAGACTGCAATAAATCATACAAGTGATGAGTGGTAAAAAAAGCGTATATAAATAATATGTAATCCTTAAGGTAATAATAGTCCTGTAAACGTGAAAAAATCTTCCAAAACCGTGTCACACAGCGATGCGTAGTGGAAAAGGATTCCAAAGGTGAACTACAGTGCATAAAGGTGCTTCACATGAAAACCAAATCGTAGAACCACAGTGCCCAGATGTGCCTTGGTGACCCCCAAAGTAGCTGCGCTCACCTCAGAGCGTGTGACACAGGGTTTAGCTGTGTCCAAACACGCTTTGGAGCCACCCCTGGGCTCAGTATTAGGACACCAGATGATCTCCCACCAGGTTCTTTAAGACTTGATTTGTATCTGTTACAGTTGTTTGCAAAAATCAGAAAAAGGTAATACTTCAAATTCTGATCTCCCAACTTGCAAAGAAAGGAAAGGGAAGGGGGGTGTTTTTTTGAGCAGTTTGAAGAACTTAATCCGTTAACTTGTAATGTTGACAGAGCATATTGGAGTAATTCATTCCATAAGAATTTGTCTGGGTGGAAGCATTGTAACAGGCTAGACTGTGGGGTATACCTGGCCCATTTGGTCCACAAGGAACGGCTCAGCTGGTGTCTATGCAATGTCTCTATGGATACTGGTTCAAAAGACGTCTGCTCAGATGAAAAGATGCAGAGTGTATGACCAGATGCAAAAGATGCATATTTGGCACAGCGTGCTCTTGGATGTGATATATAGTAGCACTATTTTCTGGTTATACGGATTGGTTTGGGATTCGAAGCACAGGCACTAGGCACCTTTATGCTGATAAGGTGAATGCATACATAGGTTCATACCTGAGCGCAGCGCATTTCTTTTATCTATATTTATGAACTATATTTTACTTCAATTCACATAATTGGTGGCTTCAATGTATTTCATACTGAGTTCAATCTTATACCCTCTTTGTGACAATAAACTCATTGGCCTACCACGTATGTATTAATTGTTATATTCGCCACCTGCCTCATATAAAGTCCCAATTCCCCTTTTAAATTTCATTGATTTAGAGATGGAGGCCCATATTACCATATGTACGCCTCATTTAAAGTCCCAATTCCTAAATCCCCCCCTCTTTTGCGTAACCCTATAGAGGTACTCTTGATGAAAGCAAGAATTGACCTTGCTGTAAAAAATTGCAATGATATGTACTTGTCAAACAGGTGCAGAAAAATTACTATTTGGGTGTAGGGGGCGCCTTCCCACCGTAACCCTATAGAGGTGCTCTTGATGAAGGCAAAAAAAAACTGCAATGATATGCACCTGTCAAACAGGTGCTGAAAAAGTGGTCTTTGGGTGTTAATTGTGCCCATGAAACCTATACCAAAAACATTATTTCAAATGAAATGATTGAACGTTCGCAAAGCTAACCAGCCTCGAAGTCCTGCAGAGATTCCACATCCCAAAAAGACTTAATCAGTGACATCAGCATCAGGGGCTTCATAGCTGGTAATCCAGGACTGATTCATTTTTATAAAAGTCAAACGGTCCATGGAGTCTGTGGACAAACGCATTCTATGATCAGTAACAAAACCTCCTGCAGCACTGAATGCCCGTTCTGAAAGCACGCTGGATGCAGGGCAGCCCAACAACTCAATAGCATACTGGGAAAGTTCTGGCCAGTGGTCTATTCTCATGACCCAGTAAGTCAGTGGATCATCAGCTGGAAAGCTCTCCATCTCTGTTTTGGCCCCAAGGGAATAGGGAATAAGCCCTATGAACACTTAGGGGGTACCTGATGTTCATAGGACAATTCTGCAGAGGAGGGCATGGAGGTGGCGGAGGAGGAGGAGGAGGAGGGGGTAGAGCTCACAGGTCTGGCATCATCACCATCAGCTGTATGGAGATGTAAGGGCACAACATGCTGCAGCTCCAAGCCCTGTCCTACATCCTTTCCAGTTGCAAGCAGCGTTACCCAGTGTGCTGTGAACAAAATATATCATCCCTGTCCATGCTTGCTGGACCATGTGTCAGCAGTAAGGTGGATTTTACGGCTGACTGCCTTGCTCAACGATGCCAGAACATTCCCATCCACGTGATGGTGGACAGATGGAATGGCCTTATGTGAAAAGTAGTAGCGACTGGGGACCTGCCATTGTGGTACAGCACATTGTGCGAATTCACGGAAGGGGGCAGAATCCACCAGGCTGAAAGGCAGAAGTTGGAGAGCCAACAGCTTTCACAAGCTTGCATTTAGACGGGCTTGTGGGTGGCAGGGACTGTATTTTTTTTTTCTGCTGCAGCAGATGGGGCAGAGAAATTTGCTGGCTACAGTCTTCAGCTGGTGGTGTGCTGCTGGCAGATGTGCTGCTCGGACCTGGGACACCCTGTGCTATACGATCATCACTGTCAGTAGAGGCTGCTGAGAGGTAATGACTCAGTATAGCAGGGTCAGGCTGAAGTGGGTAAGGTGAAGGGACAGATTTGTGCCTCTTTTGTGTGGCTTTTAGGTGCTCTTGCCAACGGGCTGAGTGGTTGGACGTTTAATGCCTTGTTAAGCATGTGGTACCCAAATGGTTGGTGCTTTTGCAACGTTTGATGTGCCTGAGACACAGTTTGCAGATAGCAACAGTGTGATCTGCTGCAGATGTGCTGACAAAGGCCCAGACAGCTGAGCTTTGGAGAGTGGGTCCGGAGATAACAGCTGAAGAATGTGATGGAATAGGGTGGCTGCTCTCTAATCTTTCTTGATGTTGGCCTCTTTGGGGTTGTGCCGCCTCACCTTCAGTTTCCTCCTCTGCTCTATCTGGCACCCAAGTCGCATCAGTGACCTCATCATCATCATCTCCACCTCCTCCATCCTCATCATTACAATTAGAGACAACTTGGCAATACGCTGAGGCTTGGGGAACATGAATGCCAATTTGTCTGCCAGAGTTCCTCCCTCTCTCTAGGCTCATGTTCCTGTCATCCTCAACCTCAGAACCAACATCTGAATCCAGTAATGGCTGGGCATCATCAAGTAGCAAGTGGCTGACGCTGTGGTCAAATAACTCAGCTGACTCCTCAATGGCTGATGTTGGGGCTATGGCAGAAATAGATGTGGACAAGGAGGCAGGTTTATCCACTCTGGCAACTGCAGGGGACTGCACACTTGTCTCTGTTTGCGTGACAGAGGATGAGGAGGATGAGGGAGGTTTAGTAAGCCAGTCCACCACCTCCTCTGCATACTGTGGCTGGAAAGCACGGGCAAACTCACTAAACAGAGGAAATGATTTCCTGCCTGAGAACTGATCACGTTCACCTTTGCCTGTGGACACATTTGTTGCTGGCCCCCTTACAGTGCCAAGGGAACCTCTGCCTCTCCTTGTTGTCCTCCCAGACATTATTGGGAGGGAGGGGGCAGTTATTATAAGCAAATGTAAAGAAGAAGTTGAAATCTGTACGTAGGGGGGCGCATGCGCGCGAGCGATGGAGATGGCTACTTAATCCACTCGCTCCGTGCCGACGGAACTTAAGACCGGCCGAACGCTGCACAGACTCAGAGGGGATGCACTCCACATACCTCCCCGGAATCCGGAATTCCTTAAGCAGCGATTGGTAATGTACCGATCTGCTAAAAATAAGCCTAAGAGCCGGCAGCCCCAAAGACTTCCCTCAGGCCCTAATAAAGGGAGATCCAAGATGGCGTCAGAGCCTCCGGAGTCGGACGACTCCACCCAGCTTTCAGCTGAGTATCCAGCGTCCCCGGTGGATAGCTTACACCAATTCCCCACGGATCTGCGGAGTTCATACCCCACAGACCCAGAAAACATGCTAGAAAAGTTCCGCAGTATAGTGAGGGATGAAATAACTGTAGCTTCTTGTAAGCTCTCCTCAGACCTGGTGAGAGGCCTTAAAGAGATAGGTCACCGCACCAATCAATTAGAGCAACGCATGGACCTTACTACTACAGTGCTGGAAGGGCATGAGGAGGAGGTGGATAAAATGTCGGCCGAGATAGAGACCCTAAAGGATAAACTTGAGGACGCTGAGAATAGAGCCCGCAGGGACAACTTGCGCATACGTGGTATCCCAGAGAATATCACGGATCTACAGGGCACAGCCACTGCCTTCTTTAAAGAATTGGCCCCTGAGATCCCAGTGGAGAGGCTCGAATTTGATCGTATTCACAGGTCCTTGGCGCCCAAACCCTCAGAGGGCCCCCCGCGAGATGTCATCATAAAGTTTCATTATTACCGCACCAAAGTGAAATTATTGCAAGCTGCGAGAAACCAACAAAGTCTCTCCTTCCAAGGCAATTCTCTCCAGTTATTTGCTGATTTATCTCCGGCCACCATAGCCAGGCGGCGAGGACTTAAACCTTATCTTCAAGTTCTCCAGTCTCAGGAGATTAAATATAGATGGGGGTTCCCCTTTAAGTTGTCTTTTTCCCACTTGGGCTGCCAGTTCCATGCTACCTCCTCATCAGACTTGAAACGGCATTTCCAGGACCTCCAGCTGGATCTCCCTATGTCCCAGATGGAAGCAACGGCCTCCTCTTTCAGGCCAGGATCATCCAGGCCACCGCGACCATCTTCACAGCGCTCTCAGCCAGGTTCCCAGGCATTGAGGAACTTACAGGCTCAACGCTTTAAAAAGTCCAACAATGGTTGAAGATACTTGGCTTATATTTGTGCTACTCAGGAATTCTCTTATTGCCAGCCCATAGGCCTCAGCCGAGGCAAAAAATCTACCTGTTAGCCTATCACCCTACCCATTTGGGAACATTTGGATTGCCCCCCCTTGTTTTATTGGCACCTTGATCTGTATCCAGTCCCTCGCCCAAGAGGAATTATTAATCACCCTACATTAGGCCGCCCCAATTGAGAGATGGCGGTGGAGGGTGTTCGTGGTTTTTCCTAGGACGCATCCTGGGTTTGGGTTACTGGCAGATCCGTTTGAACCCCCTCCACACCAAAGATAGTCTGAAGTTTTCTAACTGACTTTTTATGTTATGTTATTTTTTTTTCACTTTTTGTGAATGTTTTTTTTGTTATATAAAGTGTGGGGGAAGGGGGTCGTGTATGTATGTTAAAAAAACGATCAAGGGGTTAATATGGCGCACAATGGAGGTAGCCGAGTACATATAACTAAAAATGGTGGGGGGAAGGGGGTGGGTTGGGGGTTCCTGAGAGGGGGAACTTGATGGTGGTAGTTAATGTTTCACAACAAGTTCGGGTATTAGTCCATGTAAGGATAAAATGATGCTGAATAAATGGAAGGCAGCCAGTCTATAAAAGCTAGAAGAAGCTCTGGAACAAATAAAAAAGAAAGAAGGACGGCGCCCTCTAAGTGCAGCATGTATGTTAAAAATATTTAATACAATAGATAAAAACACTCACATTTGAGTTGCTAAAAACCAGCATGTAAAGTAGTTTCATCCGCGTGCTCTCGGGGGATGTGGGTGTCACGGGCCAGTTCAGGGGTTCCTGGGATGTGAGTCCTGTAACCTGGGTACACCGCCCGCCTCACCCCGCTCCCGGAAGTGAAGGCGCAGGTCAGCACGGCGCTCCACGGAGGATCCATGACCGATATCCTGGCCGCCCGGAGGCTCTGAGGACCCTCGGCACCACAGGAAAAGCTACCAGGACCCAGGTTACAGGACTCACATCCCAGGAACCCCTGAACTGGCCCGTGACACCCACATCCCCCGAGAGCACGCGGATGAAACTACTTTACATGCTGGTTTTTAGCAACTCAAATGTGAGTGTTTTTATCTATTGTATTAAATATTTTTAACATACATGCTGCACTTAGAGGGCGCTGTCCAACTTTCTTTTTTTTTTTTTTTTTTGTGTATGTATGTTAGTAGGGGATATAATATAAGTCTACCAATCGGGTGATGGCTGTGGTTTCCGCGCAGTGGCTCCCCAGTTCTGTATGTGGGCTGGAGGGGGCTGCTGGTGTAGCAGACGGACAGGAATCCCTGAATTGTCTTTAAATGTTTTGTTTTGAGGGTTGTTTGGTTTTTTCATTGTTCATGCTGGATTTAGCTTATTGTTTTACCAGTCACTTCTTAGTTTCTGTGCACAATATATCTTAAATGTTTATAATATTGCAAACTAGGCCGGTGGTTCCGTTGGATCACTGCTCCCCCCCATGTATCGGCACTTGGCTGAGATAGCAATCTCGGCCAATGTCCCGCCCACTTGTGGGATATACAACCCACGAAAAGTTGCATCTACAATCTTATGGTTTGCTCTCATCCGAGCTCTCCAAAATGTAATTATTTTTTTTCTCTGTTTTGCTCTCTCTCTCTCCCCTGCTCTTTTCTCCCCTCTTTCTTTTCTTTTTCTTTAGTCCACGGGGTGTTTGGTTGGAGTAATGCTATGAACCTCCCTCTGCACAAATGACCCTTAATTGGTTGTCCCTGAATGTTCAGGGCATGAACTCCCCCCAGAAACGAGTCAAGATTTTTAAATACCCCAAACAACAAAAAATTGACATCGCGTGTCTCCAGGAAACCCATTTAGCTTCCTCCTCATACCCCAAATATTTTGCAGCAGATTATCCCCACGTCTTTTTGGCCAATGCCCCTACTAAAAAGAGGGGTGTCATGATCGCCCTACGCAAATCCATCCTATTTACTTGCAGTAAACAAATAGCAGATCCAAACGGCAGGTATCTAATCCTTCAAGGAACTATCCAAGATTCCGAGGTTACGATTATGACGTATTATGCCCCGAATAAAAACCTGGGCCCCTTTCTGACCCATGTCTGCGCCCTGTTAAGGCCACACCTGAAAGGGACATTACTTCTAGCAGGAGATTCTAATGTCTCACTGAATCCCTCCCTTGATAATTACCCTTCGGATCATAAATCCCCCTCCCCAGTAGCTAAACAATTTTCACATTCACTACAAAATAGCGACTTAGTTGATATTTGGAGGGAATTTCATCCCTTGGGCAGAGACTATACACACTATTCCCACCCTCATCATTCACAGTCTAGGATAGACCACATGTTCGTTTCCTGCGCAAACACCTTCCCCCAATAAGATCAACCTCTATATTGGCGGCCCCATGGTCGGATCATGACCATGTTCTTACGGTCTATGATTCTTTACTCAGTAAACCACAATTATCCCCCTGGGTGATTAACGACTCTCTGTTGTCCTACAAAGAAATCCTAGCAGACATCCATAAGGCCTCGGTAGAATATTTCGACCTCAATTCAGGCTCTGTGTCTTCTACTGTCATACTGTGGGAAGCGTATAAGGCAGTGTTACGGGGCCAAGTTATTCGCCTAGCGTCCAAGCGCAAGAGAGAGAGGGCACGGGCACGTCATGAGTTGGAGACGAAATGGGAGGCTTTGATAGCGACATTCAAACAATTCCCCACCCCTGCTAATCGTAAACTTTTAGACAAGGCACGTACAGAGCTTGATTTATGCTTGACTGATGAGGCGGAACGCACTTTGCGCTGGGCTCAACAAAAGTGGTATGTTAAGGCTAACAAACCAAGTGCAATGTTGGCTAACAGATTGCGAACCTTTGCACCTAAGTTTGCTCCTATTACATTACGTATCCGTCATAATGTTCTTACTGGCAATCCCCAACGAGTTCTGGAAGAATTCCGGTACCGCCTTACTAAGCTGTACTCTGCACCCGAGCGTTCTTCCCCTCAAGGCCTTGACGCCTTTCTAAAAAACCTATCACTACCTTCTCTGTCTGAAACCCACACATCTCTGATGGATCGAGACATACAAATCTCGGAAGTCCTTCAATGTATTAAGGAACTGAAGGTGGGTAAGAGCCCAGATGGCTTTACTGCACTTTATTACAGGAAATTAGCAGATGTCATTGCCCCTTACCTAACTAATATGTATAACTCAGTTAAGAATGGCCGCTCATTTACATCTAATATGCTGACTGCCAACGTAGTAATGATCCCTAAACCTGACAGGGATCATTCATCGTGGGCTAACTTCCAGCCAATTTCGCTAATCAACATTGATATGAAAATTTTAACCAAAATCCTTGCCAACCGCCTCAACTCCTTCCTACCACTTTTAATAAAAAAAGATCAAGTGGGTTTTGTCCCAAGACGACAGGCTGGAGACGCTATAAGAGCCTCCTTCAAATACAGCATATTGTCCATAACAGGTCCCTAGAAACAATGTTTTTGTCATTAGACATCAACAAAGCTTTTGACACGCTGTCATGGCCCTATTTGACACAGGTACTTAAATGTTATGGATTTGGTACCTCCTTTATGCGGTGGGTGTCTGCAATTTATGACTCTCCCCAGGCCAAGGTGATATATTACGGGTTTGAATCAACTATCTTCCCTATAACTAGGGGTACCCGCCAAGGCTGCCCACTCTCCCCACTTTTATTTATCCTGGCACTGGAACCCTTAGCGGAGGCCATCCGATCTCACCCCAACATAGTGGGGGTGGAGGTGGCAGGCACTCCACATAAGTTGTCACTATTTGCGGATGACATCCTGCTGACCATCACCAAACCATTAATTTCTTTCCCGAATTTGCTTTCACTCTTAGACACTTTTGCTACCTTTTCGGGCCTATCAGTTAACTCTACTAAGTCTAGAGCAATGTCTATCAACTTATCCCCCTCTGTGTTGGGGACTCTGCAATCCACATTCCCCTTCCAATGGTTGGAAGCGCTACCCTATCTTGGGATCCAGCTCTCTCCAAAATACACTGATCTATACCAAGTCAATTACCCATCACTGTTTCGTAAACTAACGGCCATGCTTGACTCTTGGTCCACCCTTCCATTACCCTGGTTCTGGAGGATTGCGACCATTCGTATGACATATCTTCCGAAGCTACTATACTACTTTCGGGTCTTACCGGTCCAGGTCCCTTCATATGTCCTTTGAGTACATCAACGCAAAATCATGCAATTTATTTGGGGCTCCATAAAACCTAGGATCAACCAGCAGGTGTTATATGCTCACAAGATCAATGGTGGCCTTTCAGTACCCAACCTGCACGCCTATTATACGGCTGCGGCTATTGCCCCATTATCTCATCTTCAGGAAAAGCAGTAATTGCCAGTATGGGCCACTATTGATCTGGTGGATACATATCCGATACCATTAGCCTCCCTTCCTTGGCTCCCTCCAGCCCACCACCCAACCACTATCGGCCCGTGCCTAGACCACTCTCTTCGCTTATGGGACTCCGTTAAATATTTGGCGGGCTTGATCTCTTTGCACCTTCCCTTGTTGCGCCTTTTTCATTGTCCACTATTTCCTCCAGGCCAAGATAATGTATTGCAATTTTCGTGGTGGATTGAGAATGATTTTTTTGATGTCCACTCTATGCTTACTCCCACTAAGATAATCCCATTTG
Organism: Lithobates clamitans; assembly: GCA_037952925.1. Lineage (NCBI taxonomy): Eukaryota > Metazoa > Chordata > Amphibia > Anura > Ranidae > Lithobates > Lithobates clamitans. The sequence goes on from JBBGZY010001155.1 coordinate 592,607, forward strand.
CTGCCCTGCGCTCCTCTCACAATATCCCCCTTAGGGAGCACTACAGCCATGTACAAATCTCCCATTTCCTCCACACCCTCATAAAATCACAACCCACCCCCTACATGTTAACTCCCTTCCAAAGTCTTTGCAGATCGCGACCCCAGTCCTCGGGCTTGATTTCCTTAATATATGCGGCTATAATACGCTCCAAAAGACCACTCCTACGACCTTACCACCTTCAGTGGGAGGCAGAATTAGGGAAGAGATTGCACCCCGAGGACTGGCAGGTCATGACTATCACACTGTCCAAATGCTCCAAAAACATACTTTTTTTGGAAAACGCTTATAAGGTTTTGTATAGATGGTATTGCACTCCAGCCAGATTGGCCAGTTTTATCCCAACTTACTCTCCTTTATGCTTCCGCGGGTGTTCCCAGGAGGGTACAATGGCACACATTTGGTGGAAGTGCCCCAGGGTCTGTAGATTATGGGTCAGAGTTTATACATTGCTTCACAACCTCATCCATACCAATATAAAAAGGGATCCTTTTGAAGCAATCGGGGAAACCGATTGTGGAGCTGCTGAGACCAGAACGCCAATTGGCGTCCCACATTTTTTTTTTTTTTTAAATTGCTTTTATTTTTGTATCAGTATAAAAAAAGAATTACAAACTTTACATAACAGGGTACTTTTAAGGTGCATTTGTCGCAAGCAGTAAGACATAATTCAAACAATATATTAAAACACAATACTTCACGTGTCTACTGTGCTCTATAGTGATTTCAAGTGTTGACATGTGGATAAGTGACAATATTTTATAATGTGCTACATTTATCCCCTTTTTTCCCTTCCCCTTTGCCCCCCTAGTTTTCCCGCCCCCCCTTTATCTACTGATCCCCTTACCGCCCCCTTCCCTTATCTTATAATCAACACATAAGTTAGGGTAAAAAAAAAACACTAGGATTCGCGGCATATTATATCTGTTTAGGCCCCAATGGGGCCTGTTCCAGCACTCTGGCTTTTACGGCCCGGGCTAAATATTCGCCCCTGTGTTCGTCAGAGGTTCAAAGATAGTTAATTCAGAATAAATAACGGGTATTCAGTTCCTGCAACCAGGGCTTCCATATACCAATACATTTTCTGTAGTTCCCTTTTTTAATGTATACTGTCCTTTCTGTCCAGACCAGGGAATCCATTGTTTTAAGCCATTCCTCCATAGATGGGGTTTTTTTCGAGAGCCAGGATTGTGCTATCAGCTTTCTCGCCTGGTATAGGCATCTAACTATGGCAGTGGTTGTACTGGTATGACCCGTAATATCTCCCACCAGTCCCAGCACGCATACCCTGGGGTCTAGCTCCAAGCTAACTTTAAATCTGCGGTTAATTGTCCTGACCACTTCCGTCCAGTATCTTACCAATTTTGGACATCTCCAAACCATATGTATGAGATCCCCTGTCCTGCAACACCTAGGGCATCTGTCGTCTGGCCTACTCCCAAATCTATATAATCTTCTAGGGGTGTAGTAAGCTCTATGTATAAGGAGTAGGTGTGAGGCTTTCTGTGAGGGAGAGACAGACACCATCTGCCCCGATTTCAGTATTTTTTTCCACTGGGCGTCCGACAACTTCCCCACATCCGCCTCCCAACCCACTCTGGGCCCAACAGCCACACTTTGAGCCAATACCTTGTCCACTAGCTGTGTATACACAGCTCCAATCAACCCCTTAGTGTTTGTTCCTTTAACAACTTTATTGAGGAGAGGTGTTTTACTTCGCTCCATAGGGGAGGACTTAAATTGAGTACTCAGCGCATGCCTTATCTGCAGGTATTTATAGAATGTATTGTATGGGATTCCAAATTCCGTTCTAAGTTCCATAAAGGATTTCAGGTTAATGTCAGTATATAACTGCACCAATCTATGGATTCCATGGCTTTCCCAAACAGGGTTCTTTTCTATAGCCCTTAATTCCCCCAGGGATTCGTTAGACCATATTGGCGAATATTCAGTAATGCCCCTGTACCCCATAATCAGCTTAACTGTCTGCCAGGTTTTGCTTACTAATTTAAATGTTGGTAAGTTTCTCTGGAGAGAGCCGGCCTCAAGTGCATCTACCAAGCGCCTATGTGGGCTGCCTTCCAGCATTATTTTATTGCTAGCACTTGATTCGCTCAGGGATTCACAGCCCCCTAGGTGCTGCATTTGGGCAGCTAGAAAATATCCATACGGATGGGGAATTGCTAAACCTCCCTCCCAAATAGGACGCTGTAGTGCCTGCAGTTTAATCCTGGCCTGGCCTTTCTTCCAGAGGAGGTCCCTAAATAAAGAGTCTATTTTTATAAACCATTTTCTCCCGATCCATACCGGGGAGTTATGGAGAATGTAGAGGATTTGTGGTAACCAGATTATTCTGATCAAGTTTGAACGCCCTGCCAGCGACAGGGGAAGCCGACACCAGATATCGCATTTTTTTTTAATCTTCGTGAGTAGAGGGACCAAGTTATCCCGAATGTAATCATTGGGGTCGCTAGCCATTTCTATTCCCAGGTACTTTATCCTATCAGTTACTTTTAGCCCAGGGAGGCCATCAGAGAGGGGGTTATTAATTGGGTCTAACTGTAGTAATGAAGATTTGTCCCAGTTAACTACTAGGCCCGATACTTTCCCAAATCCTTCTACCAATTGCATAATTTTTTCCAGAGATGGACCCGTATCACCCAGGAATACCAGGACATCGTCCGCGTAGAGTGCGATTCTTTCTTCGCTACCCTTCCTCCTAAAACCCCGTATGTCCGGTGCCCTCCTTATAACCTCCGTCAGCGGTTCCATCGCCAGGGCGAACAGGAGGGGGGACAGCGGGCACCCCTGCCTTGTGCCCCTCTCCAATGTCAGACTGTCTGTATACTCGTTGTTAATCTTTAGCTTGGCTGATGGGTGACTATACAAGATTTTTACCCACTTAACAAAAATCGGGCCAAACCCAAATTTATCCATTATTCCCCAGAGGTAGCCCCACTCCAAGCTATCAAAAGCTTTAGCGAAATCGAGAGACATAACTGCTCTGGGATTCCCGTCTACAACTGGGGTCTGCAAGTTTAAATATGCTCTCCTAATATTAACACTGGTAGACCTATGGGAAATAAATCCCGTCTGGTCTGGATGAATCATTTTGTCAATGCATTTGCTTAGTCTGGTTGCCAATATCTTTGCTAGGATTTTGATGTCCGAACAAAGCAAGGAGATTGGTCTGTATGAGGCTACCTCTAGTTGATCCTTCCCTTCCTTTTGAATAAGTATAATATTAGACTCTGACATTGAGGAGGAGAGGCCTCCGTCCACGAACGCCTCCTCTAGTGTCCTCAGAAGAGTGGGGAGCAAAATCTCCCCATAATATTTGTAAATTTCCAGGGGGAGTCCGTCTGGGCCTGGGGTTTTATGATTTGGCATAGCAGCCACCGCGCTTCTTAGTTCCTCTAGGGTTATAGGGGCCTCTAAATTCATTTTATCTATTGTGGTTTAAGTTGGTAACGTAATTCCCTCCAGTAGTCTGTCCAGTGCACCATTTCTGCGGGCTGTTTCGTTTTGTACAGGGTACCATAAAAGTCGAGGAATATCTCCCTTACCCTCACAGGATCCGTCACGATTTCCCCCTTTGGGGATCTAATCGCGGAGATTGTTGAGGACGGGGAGTTGGTACTAGCCACTACAGCGAGCATACGGCCCACTCTTTCCCCCTCCTCAAAAAATCTCCGCCTCTGGAAAAGCCTTTTATTTTCAGCCTTTCTCATTGTTACCGCTTTGTATTCCTGCTGTTTCTTAACCCATAACTCCCTTAGCTCTATAGTGTGGCACAGAACATACTGCCTTTCCAGGTCTATAACCTCCTTTCTGATGCGGTCTTCCTGCATTTTTGTTTTTCGCTTTGCCCTTGCTATTTGCTGGATTAGGAGCCTTCTAAGAAAGGCCTTTAGAGCGTCCCAGACCACCCCCCCTGCCGCTGTGCCCAAGTTGCTCAATATGAACTCCTTTAGGCCAGTAGAAATTTCTTCCACGTTCCCTATTACCTCCAACCATACTGGATTTACTGACCAAGGCCTATGTATCTGTCTATCCCCGGTGCATAACAGCAGTTTTAAGGGTGAATGGTCTGATAATCCCCTTGGGCCGTAATCTATTTTATGTACTATGGGAAGCGCTTCCTTATTGCCTATGGCTTGGTCTATTCGAGATAGTGTGCAGTGCGTCCCTGAGTAGCAAGAATATTGTCTAGCGTTTGGGTTGCGGATTCTCCATAAGTCGCACCACCCCACTTCTTCTAAAAACTGCTTAAGCCTCCCCTCTGTTGCCCTCCCTGTCCGAGTACTAGATGAAAGTCTATCCTGCCGACTATCAAGGACTGTGTTAAAGTCACCAACCAGGATCAATGGGATCCCTGTCTTGTTCTCCATATATTCTAACAGATAGTATAGAATTTCCAACTTGCTAGGAGGAGGAATATATATATTTGCAATAACAAATTCTCTACCGTCTAATAGGCAGTGTAAAAAAATATAGCAGCCCAGCGTGTCGATCCGCGCACTCCTGCAGGTAAACAACACCCCTTTTTTAATCAATATGTTTACTCCTCTCGAATAGGAGGAGTAGACAGCATGAAATTGCGATTGAAATTTCCTACCCCCCAATTTTGTCCTAGTTTCGGTTGCTAGATGCGTCTCCTGCAAGCAGAGCAGATCAACACCCTGGGCCTCCAACTCAGATAATACAGCAGATCTCTTATCGGGATCGCCCAATCCCCTGACGTTCCATGAACCAATTCCAATCACACTAAGCATCAATAAAAAAAAACAAAAAAAAAGTTTTTAGCAGGAGAATAAAAAACAACCATGTCGTGAGGTATACAGCATATGCCACTTTCTAAATCCCACCCCAGGGCACCGAGCTTCTTAACATTTATTATGGCTCTACTCTGATTCCTAGGCCTACCATCAGTGCTGGAACAATATTTTAGGGGCATGTAGAGAAAAGGGAGAAGGGAGAAACCCCTCCCCCCCTGACCCCCCAAGCTCCCACTACACTCATTCTTTCCGCGTGCGTAAATGAATAACACAAACCCTTATTTAAATTATTACCCTCCCTCCCCCCCTGGTTCAGTTTATTAATGTGTTTAAGTCCCACATGGGGACTAATTAACTCTTTATCTAGTGACTTTCCCTTAACCCCATTCTCCTCTTTTGCAGCTATCCTGATTTCCTAGGATTATAAGTTCTCTTTGTGGTCTTCCAGCCATGCTGAGGCCTTATCAGCTGCATCAAAAAAGTAAACTGACCCCGAAACTTCTACCCTCAATCGCGCTGGATATAGTAGGGCATATGGAATTTTATGGGACCGCAAAGCACGCTTCACCTCCAGAAAGCCTGCCCTTTTTTTTTGCAATTCCAGGGAGAAGTCGGGGTACAGTGAAATCCTGCTGCCATTGTGGGAGATATCTCCTTTCTCTCTTGATTTTTGCATTAGCGCCACCTTGTCCTTGTAGCAGAGCAGCTTAAGGATCATAGGTCTAGGGCGTCCCCCCGATGCGGTAGGCCTAGTGGGGATTCGATGCGCCCTCTCGATGGCAAAGTAAGGTGAGAATATATCAGACCCAAAGAAGCCTTTAAGCAGATTTTCCATGTATACTTCAGGACGGGGACCTTCACTTCCCTCGGGGAGACCCAGGACCCTAACATTGCATCTGCGCATTCTATTCTCCATTTCGTCCATTTTATTTCTATACATTTCAAACTGCGTTTGATAATCTTAAATTCCCGTTGTATCGGAAACACTGTATCCTCAAGTTGGCTCCGTCTTTCTTCTATAAGGGCAGTCCTTTCTAGTACCTTCTGAAGCTCCTGGCTCATAGAGCGTAGTTCTACCTTGAGGCCCCCCAGTTGGTCACACAGGTCATTCAAAGACCCCTTACATGAGTTCACTGCAGCTAGTACCTCCTTTAATGTGGGTTATGGTTTAGTTGCTATGGTAGGACCAGCTGAGGCACCGCTGATTGGTACAGTTACTTTCTCCAGGGGGGCTATCTCTGGCCTTTTTTTATTTAATGTGGTTTTAGTACCAACCGATAATACAGCTGGAGCTGCTGACATTCTGCCCACGCTTTTCCGATCCCCAGGTGGTCCTGTCTGTGTCTTCTCATGAGGGAGCTGATTGCCTTTAACGGGGGTATAAGCAGGGGTATACGCAAACTTTTCCAATTTTGCTGCAGCTGTCACCTCTGGGGGGGCTGACGCTGCCGGGGCCCCCTTATCCTTAACAGAGCGGGCTGCCTGTGTTGTTGTATTTTCGTTTGACTGTTGGGGCTCCTCTCCCTTCTTCCTGGTCATCATTGGAGATACTAAAAAAAGCGTGGTTCCAGCAGTGACTTGCCCCTTATCTACTGTGCGATGTGCCCAAAGGCTACTACAATCGCCCCCCTGCAGCACGCCCTCTGGGGTAACCGTGACAATCTTGGGGCCCCGGGTGGGACTTAATTGGACTTCTCTTTACTTTCTTTCTTTCTTTCTTTTCCCTTCTTGCCTTCCCTCTTCAACCGCCGCTTTCCTTACTTCTTCACACTCTTTGCTGCACTCTGCGCTCCTCTTCCCTCACTCCCCCTGCCTCTCCTTCTTTTACATTTTCCGAAACTCATTTACCAGCTACTGTAAAAGGTGTATAGCATGGAGTATGGCAGAGTATAATCTTTACAAGGTACAAGGTACTATAAAAATCCTCCTCTACAACCCCCAGGCTTTTTAAGCTAAGCCCGCAAAGCACTCGTACCTGTCCTGAAGTGCTTCGAGACAGCTCTCTCCACGTGCGTCTGATGACTGTTGCCGTTGGCTGGTGTCTGCTACTGTAGCTGTGGCTGTGGCTGAAGCGGGGGGAGGGAGGTCAGAGTCAATACTGGAGCTGAAGCAGGGCGCTTTGGCTGAGACTCCCAGTTTCCTGGCTCAGATCACAGGCGGCTCTCTCAGCTCTCGCGAAAGCCTCGGGCGTTGCTAAGCGACCAGTCCCGCTACCACGAGGGGGGGGCCCGCAGCGCCGGTACACGACAGCGCGGTGCAGCGGTGAGGGTGAGGTGCAGCTGGCCAGTCACAGCGCCCGTCGAAGGCAGGGAGCGAACATCAGAGGCTGGGAGGCAGGTCGAGTAGCCAATAGACTGGCAGCAGGCTAGATAGCAGGCTGGGCTGGGTTACGGGGAACAGGGCTGAGCAGCATGTAGGCCGGAGCTAGGAGAGAGCTCGCACACACACCTGCTCACAACGGCATCCGGTCATGCCCCCTGGCATCCCACATTTTTACTGCAACTAAATTAACCATAGCAAAGGCCAGGAAATCCCCGGCTCTCAGCTTCAAGGCAGTTAAAAATCACATAAATGATATTATGGTTAATGAAAAACTGACGGCAGTGGCATCAGACACGCATGATAAATTTCTTCGGGTTTGGCAACCATGGGTAACATATTCCCATCCCTCCCGGTTTGATTCAACTTTGCTCTTCCTTTGATGCGGCTCCGTCCTCCCCACCCCGTGGACTACCCGTTTCCCCCCTTTTTTTTCTTTTCTTTTTCTTTCTTCATTTTCTGATACTTCTCCCACTTTCTATATTCTATACTTTTGCTTTGTCTTCATTCGAGTTCTACCTTCAGTAATTTCTCTCTTCTTACTCCCTCCTTCTTGAGTTTTTTTTAGCCCACAGGCCTTGTCCTACCGGGCTCGGACACATGCTGTGAATTATCTCGTGAACACTTGTTATTTTTTTTTATTTTTTATTTTTTGTTTATTCTCGCATTAATGAGATATTCTATACAGTACATTTCTCATTTTATATTCAGTTGGTACTATATACATTACCATTATGTTTGAACTGTGGTAGACCCTGGCACTTCGGGTGCCAGTGTATGCAGATACCATATATAGCCAAATGTAATTTGATGTCCTGTCACAGACTCTAATTTTCTAGATCATTATTAATGTTAGCTTACCATTTTCTGGACTATGTGCACTAAATGTGTCTTTCATTATCTCTTTGTACTGACATGTTGATTTATATGTTCAATAAAAACCTTTGTACATGAAATCTGTACGTAGATGCAGTTTAATCAATGTAAAGAGGTGTTTGGTGCACTTTAATTTTAGTACTCACACTACACAGAGACACTCCACGGATACACTATAATATACTGCAATATAATGCGCCAAATGTACAGTGACGCACAGAACTATATGGCGTTAAACTGGCAGTAACGCACACAAAAATAAATGGCCTTAAATTGGCAGTAACGCAAAAAACTATATGACGTTAAACTGGCAGTAACGCACACAGAACTATATGGCGTTAAACTGGCAGTAACGGACAAAATTATATGGTGTTAAACTGGCAGTAACGCACACAGAACTATATGGCATTAAACTGGCAGTAACGCACACAAAACGATATGGCGTTAAACTGGCAGTAACACACACAAAACTATATGGCGTTAAACTGGCAGTAATGCACACAGAACTATAAGGCGTTAAACTGGCAGTACCGCACACAGAACTATATGGAGTTAAACTGGCAGTAACGCACATAGAAGTAAATGGCGTTAAACTGGCAGTAATGCACACAGAACTATAAGGAGTTAAACTGGCAGTACCGCACACAGAACTATATGGCGTTAAACTGGCAGTAACACACAAAACTATATGACGTTAAACTGGCAGTAACGCACACAAAACTATATGGCGTTAAACTGGCAGTAACGCACGCAGAAGTAAATGGTGTTAAACTGGCAGTAAGGTGCAAAACTATATGGCGTTAAAATGGAAATAATGCACACAAAATGATATGGCGTTAAACTGCAGTAACGCACGCAAAACTGTATGGCATTAAACCGGCAGTAACGCACACAGAAGCAAATGGCGTTAAACTGGCAGTAATGCACATAGAACTATATGGTGTTAAACTGGCAGTAATACACACAAAAGTAAATGGCGTTAAACTGTCAGTAACACACAGAACTATATGGCATTAAACTGGCAGTAAGGCACACAGAAGTAAATAGCGTTAAACTGGCAGTAATGCACTAAACTATATGGCGTTGAACTGGCAGTAACGCACAAATAACTGTATGGTGTTACACTGGCAGTAAGGCACACAGAAGTAAATAGCGTTAAACTGGCAGTAACGCGCTAAACTATATGGCGTTAAACTGGCAGTAACGCACAAATGACTGTATGGCATTAAGCTGGCAGTAACGCACACAAAACTATATGGCGTTAAACTGGCAGTAACACACATAGAACTATATGGCGTTAAACTTGCAGTAACGCACACAGAAGTAAATGGTGTTAAACTGGCAGTAATGCAAACAGAAGTAAATGGCGTTAAATTGTCAGTAACACAATCAAATAGTTCAACCGTCACTACCCTGGCACTATCTGAACTGTCCCTACTTTAGCTATACACTAATGTCAAGATTATTGACACGGTCTCACTACACTACACTGAAACTATCTGAGCTGTCCCTACTCTGCACTAATGTATGTATGAATGACACCATCTCACTACACTACAGTGAAACTATCTGAGCTGTCCCTACTCTAGCTGCACACTATGCAAAGCTGAATGATGGTCATTCTCACAAAATGATATGGCGTTAAACTGTCAGTAACGCACACAGAAGTAAATGGCATTAAACTGACAGTAACGCACACAAAAGTAAATGGCGTTAAACTGTCAGTAACACACACAGAACTATATGGCATTAAACTGGCAGTAATGCACAAAACTATATGGAGTTAAACTTGCAGTAACGCACACAGAACTATATGGCGTTAAAATGTCAGTAACGCACACAAAACTATATGGCGTTTAACTGGCAGTAACGCACATAGAACTATATGGTGTTAAACTTGCAGTAACGCACACAAAAGTAAATGGCGTTAAACTGGCAGTAACGATCGCAGAAGTAAATGGCGTTAAACTGGTAGTAACGCAATCAAATAGACGGTGTTCAACCGTCACTACCATGACACTATCTGAGCTGTCCCTACTCTACAATAATGTATGTATGAATGACACTGTCTCACTGCACTACAGTGAAAGTATCTGAGCTGTCCCTACTCTAGCTGCACACTATGCAAAGCTAAATGATGGTCCTCTTCAATACACTCACACTATCCCTAGATAATACTAAACTAATATTCTACACTAACAATTGAAGAAAAATAGCACAGTATAGCACACTAACTAATAGCACTGAACAGAGCCCTGTTCTATCCCTCTCCACGCCAAAATCACACTGAAAATGGCTGCCATTGAAAGACTACCTTTATACTGTAGGAATGAGCCATGATTGGATAAAGTCATGATGACAGTGTCCAATCATAACTCTGACAGTGCTCTGTGCCCTGATTGGCTGAAGCTTTCACTGCTTCAGTCAATCAGGGCTTGCAATGCACTGTTCAGCGCCGCAATGCATTGTGGTCAGTTCAGGGGGCCGAACAAACGGTCAAATGACCTGTTTGTTTGGCTATTCGCCAAACGTCCGAACAGAGAAAGTTTGGCCCGAAGTTATACTCGGGCCAAACCGTTCGCCCATCCATACTTTTGACACCTTTTTGGGGCCAGTGACATTATTACAGTGTTCAGAGCTAAAAATATGCACTCATCAATGTATAAATGACACTGGCAGGGAATGGGTTAACATTAGGGGGCGATCAAGGGGTTAGCTGTGTCCTAGGGAGGTGTTTCTAACTGTTAGGGGAGTGGACTGAGTGGGAGTAGAGAGATCACTGATCCTGATCACTAGGAACAGAGGATCTCTCTGTACTCCCCTGTCAGAACGGGGATCTGTCAGAGACTCTTTACCGAGATCGGTGTAGCGTGTGTCAGACTGACACACTGCACCACTGATCGCCGCGATGCGCGCCCCCATGGGCGCGCGGTGGCTGTTATCCTGCTAGACGTCATATGATGTCTGGTCAGGATATTGAAACCACTTTGCCGCCGTCATTTTGCTATATGGCGGGCGGCAAGTGGATAAATAAATAAAAGCTGACCATTGTAAGCACCCCTGGCAGTGATACATTCTGGTGGAGAATGTTCTAGCCAGATCACCAAATGAAAATAGAAGAAATAAAGCATAAAAAATTAAAATGAATGCAGCCATCACATCTAAGAAAAGGTAAGCTGCAATATAATAAATGTTTGCTTTTGGGTTTAATACTGCTTTAAAGTTCATTACTTTGATCTGAAGATTAATGAAACAGAGGAAATACAAAAGTAGCAATATTACCTTGTATCTCTCTATTTTGTGCCTGAATAGTATTGATAAATACTCAGTTAGACTGTTATTTTTTGACAGCTGCAGCTACTAGAGCCGCTGTATGTACACAGCAACTCCTCATTACATTCTTTATGAGCTGAGAATTGCTTGCAATTGGGAAGGGGCACACGACAGAGCGGCAGAAGGACTGGACATGCTATACACACCTGTGTACTATTATAACATAATACAGTACAGGACACAGGCGTAATCATAGACCACTGGATTATATGCATGTAATTCAGTCGTCTACGACTTTGCCTGTGTCCTGTACTCCAAGAAACCAATTTTACAGGTAAGTTAAAAACCCTTTTTGTACATCCAGTACAGGACACAGGCAGAGTTGTAGACAACTGGGTTGTATCCATACAACCCATTTGTCTATTACTATGCATGTGTTCTGTACTGTGCTCCAATAAAAGGAATTTATAGAAAAGTAAAAAATCCCTTTGTTCTAGCTATGCTCTTGTGGTGTCATTATACGTATACCTTCTTAGAAGGATTTTTATTTTTTAACATCAATTTTTTGGAGGGGTATACATCCCTTAGAATTATCTTGACTTGCATTTGTGATATATTCATAGACTATTGGGTGAATTGTTTGCTCAATCTGTGGGATAAGGCTCCACTGTCCTGCTCTGGGACCCTTCTGAGGTGTGCTGCAGCAACTTTCATTTATCTGATCTGTCTACCCATGTAAGTTGATATGTTGTGGCCAAAAGCCTCTATTGCTGTTCCATATATATATTAGGCCTATATACTCTATTGTTATTTATATATTATTTTTGTAAGTTCCACCCAACTACCTCTGAAGAAGATTGTGTACAATTGAAACGCGTTGGAAATAATCGTTGGCGACTCAATACTTACCTTTGTATGGTGTATGTTATTGCTTGCTCCTGGTTTGACCAATCAGTGGCAGGCAATTCATTGTTATATATATATATATATATACATATATGTTGTATGTTACTGTGACTCCCGACGGGAGATTAGCAGATTAGCAGTTAGTGCTGCACAATCATAGATAAGATCATTTTATGTAAAGATGGAATTTTTATCTTGTCTGTATAAATAAAATGTGTCGTCTTTTTAACAAAAGTGGTTGCAATAACTCTTTGGCTGCCATAAAGTTTCACGGGAGATGCTTTGTTGTATACCTGCTTAGAAGGGGAGCAACACCCTCATTTACTTGTGCAATGATAATTTGTGATAAAGTATCAGCCCCGCAGTTTTTTTTATTTTTAAAGATTAATTTTTGATAGCTGAATTTCCTAGTCTGATTTCTTGATTTCCCAGCCTGATATCTTTATTTTCCAGTCTGATATCTTTATTTTCCAGACTGATTTCTTGATTTCCAAGTCTGGATATCTTGATTTTCCAGTCTGATATATTGATTTCACAGTCTGATATCTTTATTTCCCAGCCTGGTATCTCGATTTCCCAGCCTCATTTCTTGATTTCACAGTCTGATATCTTGATTTCCCAGCCTGATTTTTTGACTTCCCAGTCTGATATCTTGATTTCCCACCCTGATTTTTTGACTTCCCAGTCTGATATCTTGATTTCACAGTCTGGTATCTTGATTTCCCAGCCTGATTTTTTGACTTCCCAGTCTGATATCTTGATTTCACAGTCTGAAATCTTGATTTCCCAGCCCAATTTCTTGCTGTGGCCTTTACAGGGATGCCTTTACAAATATACAGTGAGGCAAAAAAAGTATTTAGTCAGCCACCAATTGTGCAAATTCTCCCACTTAAAAAGATGAGAAAGGCCTGTAATTGTCATCATAGGTATACCTCAACTATGTGAGACAAAATATGGAAACAAATCCAGACAATCACATTGTCTGATTTTTGAAAGAATTTATTTGCAAATTATGGTGGAAAATAAGTATTTGGTCACCTACAAACAAGCAAGATTTCTGGCTCTCCCAGACCTGTATCTTCTTCTTTAAGAGGCTCCTCTGTCCTCCACTCATTACCTGTATTAATGGCACCTGTTTGAACTTGTTATCAGTATAAAAGACACCTGTCCACAACCTCAAACAGTCACACTCCAAACTCCACTATGGTGAAGACCAAAGAGCTGTCAAAGGACACCAGAAACAAAATTGTAGACCTGCACCAGGCTGGGAAGACTAAATCTACAATGGGCAAGCAGCTTGGTGTGAAAAAATCAACTGTGGAAGCAATAATTAGAAAATGGAAGACATACAAGACCACTGATAATCTCCCTCGATCTGGGGCTCCACGCAAGATCTCACCCCGTGGGGTCAAAATGATCACAAGAACAGTGAGCAAAAATCCCAGAACCACACCGGGGGACCTAGTGAATGACCCGCAGAGAGCTTAGAAATATGTGTTTATTTGTATAAATATGCTTTTGTAGGGCATTTCTAAATGCATATAAATGTATGTAATGACTTAAATGATATAATTTACCTGTGTTTAGGTGCATTCTGTACAATGAATTCTGTGGCTAAGGTCCCTTTCACATCAGTTTTTCAGGCTGACCTGATCAGAAGCTCAATGTAGCTCTATGGACAGGGGGATGTAAATGGACTTGTGTCTGTTTACACCCGCCTACCTCAGAGTCTACCAAGCTCTGGAAAAAAAGAAAATAGAAAAGGACTGCATCCTTTTAGGCTTTTCTGAATCTAAACATGATGGGTTGCAGATAGCCTGATGGTAATGGGCATTGAAATCTGTTTATCTCCCCATAGAGCTAGCATGGTACACAAACTGAACAGGCACAGATGACATCCATCTTGTTCATCTCTGATTTAGCAGGGAGTCTGCTCACGGATCCCCTGCTGATCATAGCGAACACCCATCTGTCTGAAAGAGCTCTAACTAAAACTAGCCATGCAGATTAAAATGTTTCTCTTTCAGTCCCACTGCCTGACTGAGAGAAATCAACTGATTCCACAATCAGTGTGCATGAAGGAATCTCAACTGCTGGTTATTGAAATTAGCAGCCAGCAGGACCTGCAACTCCTGAATACCTAAACAGTGACTTCATCTGATTAGACGCAGTCACTTTTCAGTCAACCAGTTCCTTCAACAACCGTTAACTTAAAAATCTAATTTTGTTGCACCTATTGGCACTGACAGGGCCACCCCAGCTAAAATTTTGGTTGATTCAGCAGGAATTACATTACACATTTTTTTCTCTTTGGATGCTTCCCAGAGGTCACCAAGGGAGAGTGAATATGAGCTACCATAATGGGGGGCTCAAATCTGCCCTGCAAGCAGGGGGGAACTAGTTCATTAATGCTCTGGGTGAATTGAATATTAACCAACATTATGAGTAAAGGTCTCTATTCCACTTAACTGATTCAGCTTATTTTCTATTCTTTGCCCATTTAAGTTAATTATATGCTTGTCATGCCCTATCATAGATGAGAGAAAATGGGTAACAGCCACCGTCTGTGAGGGCTGCCCAAGAATGATAAAGAACTAAGAGATACTTTACAGGGGGTCCCCGGGTTACAAACAAGTTAGGGACTGTAGGTTTGTTCTTAAGTTGAATCTGTTTGTAAGTCGGAACAGGTACATTTTTTAAGTGTAGCTCCAGCCAAAAAAACAATTTTTAAGCTTTTTGGATAGCATAGGAAAGGGTTATCACCCCTGTATCATTTGTTTTGCTGTGTGTGCCCCTGTTCAGAAGATTTCACCTCACTTTCTGTCCCAATGACAATTGGATTTTGAAAATTTTGGGTTGTTGTGGAAACAAGCCTTGGCGATAAAGCATCAGTGGAGGTACCTTTTCCCCATAATAACTCTTACAGGAGTGAATTTCCCTTCCTAGGGGTAGATTTCCTCTCACTTCCTGTTGTCTCCCTCCGTTTGTAAGTAGGAGTCATTTGTAAGTCGGATGTTTGTAACTAGGGGACCCCCTGTACAATAAACTACATGCTAGTATTAGTAAATGAATGCTGATTCAAAAGCAAGCAACATAATAACCTTTGGTAATTTTCCTTACCAATGATAGCTGCGTGTTAAAAAAATATGAATCCCTTCAATGCCACATTTTTATTATCTTCTATTATAATAATCTTCTAATAAATATCTTTACGGGTAAATGTCACTAATGCTAAATGGTTCCTATTTATGGTTTGTACAGAAGTCCAGCAGAAATGGCTTTTGCCCTCCCTGTTATATTCTCCCTGAGTTGTTGTGCACCTTCTGAATAATTCACTGTGCTCTCGCATTTTAAGGGGAGCTGTCACTTTCCTAAATTTCAAAGATTCTAATCTCAAGGACGTAAAGTCACAATGCCCTACTACAAGTGACGACTCCAAGGTCTCACCTGTTACATTGTGTAAAGTACTGTGCCAGTGGCGGTGGCGTGCCCTGCCAAAATCCTTACTGACATGTGATCTTACAGTCTTGTTAACCCTAACCTCACAGGGCTTTCTGCAAATAATGCCTTAGGCATGGTGTGCAGGCTGAACAGTTAATGCCTGAGGCATGCTGTGTAATGGTTTAATGCACGGCTGCTGCCATCAAGGAAGAATACACTTTGTGTTTTCTTGTAACATTATGTACAATTTCCTTTTTAGTCACAACTATTGGTATTAAATTGGACCTACAACCTTGGCTATGAAAACATAATAGTATAAGTACAATAAAGGTGTTTACAAATCATCATTTATATGTTTTTTTATATGTAAATGTGTTTGTTGTTTTCTGATGGATATAAAGCTTAAAAAAATCCTTGTTGCATTTAGGGACACCGTTTGCAAAGGCAGCCTTCTAAGTACCACTCTCCTTTGCTAAGGCCTTGGAGGCATGCGCAGGCACAAAATAGTCAGTCAAATGAATCATAAACCTCTTACCATTGGGGATAAGTGATATTGGGAGTTTTCATTTACCCAAAATGTAGGTAAAAATGGGTAAAATGCAGTGTAGTCAATGGGAAAGTGGAAATTGATTTAATTTTCTAAAGCCAAAATGTTTTATTAAGTTTTGGACATAGTTATTTTTTTTTTTTTCATCTACATGCATCCCGTTGGGGAGATTTGCCTTTATGTCTGATCCATAGAAACAACAGGAAGTGAGAGGAAATCTTTGCAAATCGCGAGAAATCCACTTATGCCGTGTATACACGATCGGAAATTCGGCCAGCAAAAGACAGATGAGAGCTTTTGGTCGGAAAATGTGACCGTGTGTATGCTCCATCGGACTTTTGCTGGTGAAATTCCAGCCAGCAAAGGATTGAGAGCAGGTTCTCAATTTTTCGGTCGGAAAAAGTTCCTATCTGAAAATGCGATCGTATGCCAGAGCCTCGTCCTGGCCGAGGTCTTCCTGTGTATGAAAAAGGGACATAGTTTTAGTTTTTGGTTCATCAATCACACACAATTTTCAGCTCATGACTGTTGCAAATTGAATGTTAATAAATAGAAAAGACTATCATTCTGACTCCAGCATTTTTCATTCTTTTCACACTCATGTTTGGCTTTTTGTTAAATCATTAATTTGTTAGCAATAATAACATCTTGTTAACAACAATCATTTTTAGACAATAAATATTTAAAAAATACTATATCTGGCTCCAGCTGGGCTCCTCAACTTCTTCCAGGATGGAAGGCCCAGGTTGGTCCTTGGAAGCCTCAGCTGGGGTTGAGGGAAGGGTTGAGGGAAGGGTGGATGGAAGTGTAGAAAGTGATTCCCTGACTTCCATCTGGTCTTCCAGAAACCACGTCCTGTTGTAGAACCACAGACTGGGTACATATACATCCTCTGCTGCAGCTTCTGATCTCATGGAACCCTGGACCTTATTAAGTTCCTTCCTATATGTGCTTCTCAAGCTACCAATTTTCTTCTCCACAAACTCGATGTCTGCGTCAGGGACCTGCGTCTTCACAAATTGCAGCAGTTTCTCCAGCGATGCCTTCCTAGCTGGTTTATTGCAATATAAAGGGTTTTTAACCTCCCACAAAATTCTCATATCCCTATATCTGTCGATGAACTGGCCCATGAATTCAGGGTCTTTGAATTGTTTCATATTTGCTGAAAGACAAAACACAAGACAAAAACACTAATATCAGGATAAACTCTCCTAATCTTATTCAAATATAGGCCTCAATCTTGAATGAGTATAGGCCACCAATGTCCCAAGTTAGAATGTTACCTTCGTTATAACGTTTGGCGCTTCCTCCACTCACAGATCGTACGTACAGCACACCCGTGTTAGCTTTATATACACTGCGCATGCGTGAAACTCCGCCCGCGTTGCCCGCCCCTGACGTTCTTTCTAGAATATTCCCCGCCCCTTCTCTTTCAGTGCAGTGGGAGACGACATGGCAGAGACACAGCAGGTGCATAATAGCAGTAACGAGGAGGAGGAAAGGCCGGGGCAAGAAGCGCCCTGATCCCGGAGGAGAAGATTTAAGGCCTCCAATATGTCCTTTGTTGAGATGGTTGAGATGGTGAACATATTGAAGAGGGCTGACTATGATGGGGAGTATGGACCTTACCTAAACCCAAATGTGAAAAAGGCCAAGATCATGACTAAAGTTGTGAAGAGTCTGTGCTGGAATTTTGGGGTTCGACGATCCAAGGAGCAATTGAGGAAACGCTGGTCAGATCTCAAACTGAGGGAGCAGGATCAGTACAGAAGGATGAAGAAAGTGCTTCTAAAAAGTAAGTAGTTGTCGTGTGTTCCTATTTTTATTATTACTTGCATGCTGCTCCATGTGCTTTTCTTTACTGTTGTACAGTTTAAAATGGCTACTTTCATGTTCGTAAGAAACATTTTTAGTTTGCCAACTAAATACGATGTTTTGGGCAGATACAGGGTTAACTACATTTGGTCATGTTAATTTGTATTAAAAGAAGTTTAGGACATTGTTGTCTAGATGTGTTTGTAACTAGAATGAATTGCAAACTTGATTCAGTGTAATGTAAGGAGAGGACACTCAGCAGCTGTTTACACATCTGGACTCAGGAGCACTAGTGTGGGACACAAGAACAAACTTTTTAAGGTGTCCCACACAGGTACTCCAGTGGATACTTGGGGTGTCTACATGTGTGAACTTGTCCAAAAAAGGAAAGTATTCCAGCTTGGTTAAGGGAATTAATCATGTCTTCAACTTGGAACTATGCCCAAACAGACAATTGTACCCCACTTCCAAGAAATGTTTCACATTCATATTTCTGGCCACAAATATCTGTGTGCTAAGTATACCTTTTGTTTTATTCTCATAGGGGAGAAAAGACTCGGGACGTCGGAGGACAACAGGAACCCCCCACCTCCGAAAGAAGGGGAACAGAGGACACCACAATCTGAGGATGTGGAGGAAGGAGAGGTGGAAGAAGTGATTGAAATTGTCACCACAGTGTCTGACATCACAGATTCAGAAAATAGATGTATGCCTGCATATTTATAATACATGGTGTGTATTTTTACTTTAGGTGATGTGCAGGTTGTGGAAGAACAATCTACTCATTTCAACAGTGACAGTGCACAGCGGCTTATCCAGGACATAATGTGGTGTAGTTGGGATTTGGACCTTATCAACGAAAAAACCAAGGAGATTGAACAAAGACCGAAGAACATGATTGATGTACTAGGGAGAATCTAAATCCAAAACAGATTACATCTTTTTTTTTTTTAAATTCTCTAAAGTTTTAATATAGTTTAAAAGCCAAATTTGGAAGATGCACACAGTGTGTCAGCATGTGCTATCTGCCATCACGGGATTTCAATGTACGCGTTTTGTGGGTGCAACCCCTTCCTCCCAACTCTAGTAGGTGAGAGGAAGTGGTTGCACCCCCAAAACTCATCCATTGATCCCCCATGATGGGAGATAGCACATGTTGACATTAGGTATGAGATCAGAAAGGAAGTCCCCATTTTGAATCACAATTTGTGTGCATCTTCTAAATTTGGCTTTTACAGGGATGACTTCACCCCATCTGATGAAGGCAAGATCAAGACATTTTTCACACTATAATGTCTGATATTGCCTTAATTTTTGCAATGTTGAACTTTAAGTTCCAGAGTTGTGTATGTTATTTTTGAAAGCTTGCCTGTTTCTGTACTTTTTCAAAAATTTCAAGATAAAATTTAAAAAAAAAAACACTTGGCACTACAAGTGCACTAGGAGAACCTAGGAGACAGATAAAAAAAACACAAGCAGTAAATCCAAATCAAGATTTTATCATATCAATTTTTTTTTATTTTGAAAATATTTAAAAATTAGCTGGCATAGCAATGGCTCCCCTACCCGTAAAATATTCCACATATTTTTCACACACTTCACGGGCGCTTTGGGGGGGCAAGCCAGGACGGCCAGCTTCCAGGCCGTCATTGGATTCTCATGAAGTCCCGCCTCAGGCCCAACTGTGGTAACATAACCAGGTGCATTTCGCTTTAAAAAGTTGTGCAGTATGCAGCAGGATAAAACAATGTGGTTAAGTTTGTACTCCGCCATGTTAATTGTTGTTAGAAATAAGCGGAACCGGCTGGCCATTATCCCGAAGGTATTCTCCACGACTCTTCTGGCTCTGGACAGCCGGTAATTAAAAAACCCTCTTCTCTGAGGTGAGGGTCCTCTGGGGGAATGGCCTCATCATGTGATCACCCAGACCAAATGCTTCATCAGCGATAAAAACAAAGTCCTTCCACGTTCTCTTCAGCAGGTGGCAATCCCAAGCCACCACTCTGGAGACGTCCGTAGAACTCGGTCTGGGCAAAGACTCCACCATCCGACATCCGGCCATTCTTCCCCACGTCCACATAGAGAAACTTATATGTTGCCGACACCACCGCCATCAACACGATACTATAAAACCCCTTATAGTTAAAGTAGTATGACCCCGAAAGGGGTGGTGGGATGATGTGGACGTGTTTTGCCCCTCCGCAGTTGGGAAAGTCCCAACTATGAGCAAAATGGGAGGCCACAGTCTGCCATTCCTGTGTTGTTAAAGGAAACTGTGGAGTCAAACAAAAAAAAAAATTTGTAATTTTGCACATAAACATTGCAAGCAGATTAGACTCAAACATTCTTGGCCAACATCCGTATAATATTTATTTTAAGGAATATTTAAAGACAAAAATATAAAGTCCACTTATCAGATTCCTCACCCCCTCTGATGGCCCATTGTAAAAATTTTAAGGGGGGGGCTTCTAAATGAGCTTGGGAGCCAACAAAAAGCCTTTGGCACTCTGCCTGAATTTAAGGACAACAATAACATTTGGACACATTTTAGGGGGTGTTTAGGGTAAAGCACTACAATGGAGCTGACAAAATACATTAAGTGACTAGGCTAGGTGTATATGGGCCCAGGATAGCATGCTGGGGAGGTTAGTTAAGGCAAATATGCATGAAGGACAAAAAAGATTAAAAGATTACAGCATGCATGAGGATAAAGAGGACATTCACAGCATATTACAATCAGGATAATTATGGAATGATGAAAGAAATACAATACATTAGCAAACATTAAATACATATAATGTGATGTTAAAGGAGAAAACCTACCCTAATATAGTCCTTCTGCAGGACCCAAAAGATGGCAGAACAGGTCTCTGGAATAATGATCCCCAGAGCCTGGGGGAGATGCCTGTACAGAACTTGAGGTCCTGTAGACTTCTCGCCAAGTACCGCAACGTTACGACTAGCCTCTGCTAGGGAGTGATGGCTTGCCACATGCAGGTGTTCTGATTCGTAATATAAGGGGTGAGCAAAGCCAACAAACGGTGAAAAACGGGGTTCGTCATCCAGAGAATATTCCTGAAATCATCAGGGTTTTTCTCCTGGATCTCCCGCAGCAAAGGCATATGAGAGAATTGGTTACGCTGGCATAACCAATTCTTGGTCCATGAACTCCTCCCCACCCTGTTCATGGACTGGGCTTGGGTCAAAGTAAGAATACCAACACCAAGCCCCTGCACAGCACGAACTCTACGACGTGTATGTAACCGCAACATGGCTTCAAAATGGTCGACTGGTCAGAATGAACTAAACAGAAAGCACTGAAGAACAGCAAGGCCTGTGAAGAGCGAGCTGAAAATCAGTAACGAGCGGACAATAACACACTGAAAAACAGATACGAACTGACTACACACACTGAAAAACAGATACAAACCCACAAGCACAAACTGAACAACAGTAAAACGATCTGAAAAAGCACGAGTCTGAAAAGCGCGAATCGTCTCTCACCAAACTTCTACTAACATGAGATAAACACGAGATTAGCAGAAGGAGCCCAAAGTGTGGTGCACTGGGTATTAAACTTCCTTTTTATAGTCCCGTCGTACGTGTTGTATGTCACCGCGTTCTTGACAATCGGAATTTGGTGTGACCGTGTGTACGCAAGACAAGCTTGAGCAGAATCCCGTTGGAAAAACCATCATAGCTTTTTCCGACCAAAATTCCCATCGTGTGTACGCGGCATGAGACACGTGTCAGCCAAACAGGTGTCCATATTGAAAAAATTAATTTCTATTCCTGATGTGATGAAAACTAAAATTGTCAGATTTTGCCTCACTTTCAGTCCTGGTATGTTCACCAGATTGAAGAAAGAGAGTGAATCACCCAATGAGGAACACAGACAGCAGTAAAAACCTGAAATGGGTTTTAACATTTCACTACTCTGTCCAAAAATACAAAAAATAATTAGTCGTTAGATGCACGTCTGCTGCGAATTTCTCCTCCGTTTTCACTGCGAATTTCCAAAGCAACAGTTCTGCGGGTTCAGCTGTGATTCCATTACGGTACAGATCTGAATTTTTGAAGCCAGAGGCCACTGGTGTCTTTAACAATAGCTGGTTGTTAACCACTTCAATACAGGACATTTATACACCCTTCCTGCCCAGACCAATTTTTAGCTTTCATCACTCTCACATTTTGAATGACAATTACTCAGTCATGCTACACTGTACCCAAACAAAATTTTTACCATTTTTTTTCTCACAAACAGAGCTTTCTTTTGCTGGTATTTAATCACCGCTGGGTTTTTTATTTTTTGCAATATAAGCAAAAAAATAGAGAAAATTTAGAAAAAAAAAACACTTTTTTTAGTTTCTTTTGTAAAATTTTGCAAATAAGTAATTTTTCTTCATAAATTTGGGCCAAAATGTATACTGCTACATGTCTTTAGTAAAAATAACCCAAATTAATGTATATTATTTGGTCTCTGTGAAAGTTATAGAGTCTATAAGCTATGGTGCAAATCATTGAAAATTGATCACATCTGATCCCACCTGATGTACTGAAGGCCTATCTCATTTCTTGAGACCCTAACAAGCCAGGAAAGTACAAATACCCCCCAAACGACCCCTTTTTGGAAAGCAGACATTCCAAGGTATTCAGTAAGAGGCATGGTGAGTTTTTTGAAGTTGTAATTTTTTCCCACAATTCTTGGGAAAATAAGAATTTTTTTTACACAAAATTGTCATAATAACAAGTGTTTTCTCTCCCACAGCACATGCATACTTGTAATGACAACCCAAAATACATTTTGCAACTCCTCCTGAGTATAGCGATACTACATGTGTGAGACTTTTACACAGCCTGTCCACATACAGAGGTCCAACATCCAAGTAGCACCTCCAGGCATTCTACGAGCATACATTGCACATCTCATTTGATGACAACCTATCACACTTTTGAAGGCCCTGGAGCACCAGGTCAATGGAAATGCCCACAAAATGACCCCATTTTGGAAAGCTAACACCCCAATGTATAATCCATGAGGCATAATGAGTCTTTTGAATGGTTCATTTTTTTCCAGAAGTTTTTGGAAATGTGGGAAAAAAATGAAAAAGCATTTTTTTTTACACAAAGTTGTCATAACAAGTTATTTCTCTCACACAGAACATGCATACTTACAATGACACCCCAAAATACATTCTGCTACTCCTTCTGAGTATAGCGATGCCACATACAGAGGCCCAACATCCAAATAGCATCGTCAGGCGCTCTAGGAGCATAAATTACACATATCATTTCTTGACAACCTATCACACTTTTGAAGGCCCTGGAGCACAAGGACAATGAAAATGCCCACAAAATGACCACATTTTGGAAAGCTAACACCCCAATGTATAATCTATGAGGCATAATGAGTATTTTGAATGGTTCATTTTTTTCCAGAAGTTTTTGGAAAATGTGGGAAAAAAATGAAAACGCATTTTTTTTTACACAAAGTTGTCCATTTATAAGATATTTCCAACACACAGCATGTACATAGCAAAAATGACACCCCAAAATACATTCTGCTATTCCACCTGAATATGGCGATACCACATGTTTGAGACTTTTACATAGCCTGGCCACATACAGAAGCCCAAAAACCAAGTAGCACCGTCAGGCGTTCTAGGAGCATGAATTACACATATAACTTCCTGACAACCTATCACACTTATGAAGTAGGGTGCCCACGTGTTCCGGATTGCCCGGGACAATCCCGCAATTAGCAGGTCTTTCCCGGGCCCTGGGCACCCTCATTTCGGGACAATACAGTGTCCCGGAATTCCCCACTGGCCCTGAACCGTTCTAATGCCCTCTAAAATATCCCTCACATCGCTGCTGTCACTCACTGACAGCCTGTGGTGGACCCCTGGCTGGTGAGACCCCTTTTACATGAGCCGCTGGCTCAGTGCCCAAATGGTTGCTAGCCACTGCCCGCCTCACATCTAGCAACCAGTGACATCATGAGGAGGAGAGAGACAGAGCCCCAGCATTCACAGCGGGAACATTTAACTTCCTCCTCCGCGCCTACTGATTAGCTCCACCCACCTCCTTCTTGCATCATTCAGCCAGCAGCATACAGAAGGGCACGAATTAGAGATGAGTTTTGTAGAAAGGCAAGTGAATCCAAAGCACTCACCATGGATAGATCGGGGTTAAAATCCTCAGTCAGCTCTCCCTCAGCAGCCAGCATTCTGTGCTGAACTGTCAGCACTTCACAGAAGCTCCCAGTGTGTGTCAGCCTGGAGCTAGCACTGATAAGAGGATGGTAGGCAGATAAGGGGTCTGCAGAAGAGGAGAGGACACTGACAGATGAGATGACACCCTCGGAGAGATGGAAGGAGGACACATCCTTAGATATCAGGACAGGGTTCATGCTGGGATGTAACCCCCCAAAAGTGAAGGACTACAGGTCCCAGCATGAACCCCTCAGAACTGAAAATGTGATGCCCCCCCAATCAGTGAAGAACTACAGGTCCCAGCATTAGCATGTGAAATCTATGGGGTCACACCCTTAATTCTCTAGGGTCCATGCTGGGACCTGCAGTCCTTCAATTTCGGGGGAGGGTCACATCCTTAGATATCAGGGGTTCATGCTGGGACTTGTAGCCCTTCACTTTTGAGGGATTTGACCCCCCCAAAAGTGAAGGACTACAGGTCCCAGCATGAACACCTCAGAGCTGAAGATGTGACACCCCCCCGGCCCCCGCAGGGGAGAAGTAACATCAGGAGCCAGCGGGAGGAGGGGCGTTCACTTTCCCGGGACTCTGGTGTATCAGACTGGTGGCAGGCTATAGGTGACAAGTGGCACACTGTATCTGGTGGCAGGCTACGGGTGAAAAGTGGCACACTGCATCTGGTGGCAGGCTGTAGGTGGAAAGTGGCACACTGCATCTGGTGTCAGGCAATGGCAAGTGAAACGCTGCATCTGGTGGCAGGCAATGGGTTACAATTGGCACACTGCATCTGGTGGCAAGTGACGCACTGCATCTGGTGGCAAGTGACACGCTGCATCTGGCGGCAGGCAATGGTGGCAAGTGACAAGCTGCATCTGGGGGCAGGCAACAGTGGCAAGTAACAAGCTGCGTCTAGTGGCAGGCAACGGTGGCAAGTGTCACACTGCATCTGGTGGCAAGTGACATGCTGCATCTGGTGGCAAGTGACAGGCTGCATCTAGGGGCAGGCGACAGTGGCAAGTAACAAGCTGCATCTAGTGGCAGGCAACTGTGGCAAGTGGCACACTGCATCAGGTGGCAAGTGACAAGTTCAGGGTCCCCACTGATTCTGCATTATGGTGAGTTGAACAATTTCATTATATATTACAATGTAGTACAACACCAGCCATTCACCCGACAAATCACCCCTGCCGCTCAATTCCCCGTCAACCCCAAGACTACATTCCCCCAACCCCCCATCTTTTTTTGGGAAGGGGGGCAGGGGGTGTCCCTGAATGGCAGTTTGGAAATGTTGTCATCCTATTTTGAAGGCCCTGGAGCACCAGGACAAAGGAAATGCCCACAAAATGGAAAGCTAATACCCCAATGTATAATCTATGAGTCTTTTGAACTGTTCATTTTTTTCCAGACGTTTTTGGAAAATGTGGCGAAAGAATGAAAAAGCATTTTTTTTACACAAAGTTGTCCATTTATAAGATATTTCCAACACACAGCATGTACATAGCAAAAATGACACCACAAAATACATTCTGCTACTCCAAATGAGTATGGCGATACTACATGTGTGAGACTTTTACATAGCCTGGCCACATACAGAGGCCCAACATCCAAGTAGCACCATCAGGCATTCTAAGAGCATAAATTACACACATAAATTCCTGCCAATCTATCACATTGTTGAAGGCCCTTCATATTTCTAACACATAGCATGTACTGTACATACCAATTACAAACCAAAATACATTCTGCTGAGCAAAGTGTAAAGAAAAGATTACCTGTGGTTTTAGTAGTGCAGTGGTCCACAGAGGAGAGCATCAGTCCAGGCAGTAGGCAGGAACGTGGATAGCGACAGCAAAACAGGCAGCAGGCAGCAGGCAGGAATAATGTCCATAGTTAGTACAGGCAGAGATATGATCAGCACAGCCAAAGTATTTGTCCAGGGAGAAGGCAGGACCATCAAGCTTAGGGCATCGGTCAGGAAAGAATGGGAGCAGGGGTAGAGGCTTCTCCCACCCAAATCTCTTTAAAGCCTCCGGACAACCAGACCTTGTTCTGGGAACACAGAAAACCAAAAACTGGTTTTCTCAACTCAGAACACTATTCTGGAGCCCCTCACATATGTGAGACCCCTGTGTAGCAGGGTGAAAGATCAGTCCAAGGGGCAGGCAAAAAGATGGTCAACAGGCCAAGGTCAGTGCAGGAAAAAGGCAGAAATAGATGGTAGGCAGAGGCATAGTCAATAGTCCAGGGTCAGTTCACGTGAAAGGCAGAAACATGGTGGATAAACAATGCAGACGGCAGGAGGCGTAGTCGAGGGTCGGTTTACATGGAAGGCAATGATATGGTTGGTTGAGGCATCAGGGAAATATTCAAGACAGAAATTGAAATTGGGGAAATATAGGATAATAGTTTAAAAGAGTTTGATTGTGTCTGAAGCATTCTCCAATGCAAAGGCCAGGTTGGGAGGGACATGGGGACAATGGAAACTGGTGTCTTTCCTTACTCCTCTTTTGGTGCACACCCGACATTTTTTTTTGGCGTCGTCTTACGGATCCTGATGATGGAATATGGTCAGGAAGATGGCGCTCATGTAGTCTGCCGACACAATCAGAGCAAATGCTTTCTGGGGGGGGATTCTTATTGATATATCAGGGCAGTGACAATGTCTTCAATAAACTTTAGGAAGGGGCGTGCTGACGTGCTGACGTGCCGTATCCCCGTCTGCAGGACGGGTATTCGTGTTAGCCGGCCGGCTCTATATGCGTTTATATATCCAACACATTGTAAGTGTATTTTTAATTTCTTTTAATAAATATCCAACCAGGATTACGCTATGTTGCTCTCCCTTTCTTTTTGGGGCTATGTCTGTGAGAACAACTCCTAGGTAGGAGTATAGTATCCCTAACATCCAGGCTCTGTTTATACGTGGAGGATAGTGGGCTACTCACGGTCTAAGGAGCGATTTAGTGGTGTCTCCATCCCAAGAAAGGCCCCGACCGGGTTAAGGTCACAAGCTTTCCTAAGCTTACCGGTTGGTAAGCGCGTATTTTATCCATATCACAGTGGTGCGGTGAAGGTTTATCCAGTGTTATTTGCAATCCTGCCTAGAAAGGGACCCCTGCTCTTGGTTCCTCATCTACCTCACCCTCTGAAGATCTTCACTGATTAAAACTGATATTGACTCACTTGATTTGACCATGAACTTTATGAATTAATTATTATTCACTTAATCTATTTATCACTTTTATTTCCTTCTCATTTGATTTATAGCGCTGCTTCCTCTGTTTATTGATTGTTTAGTGTGTGTATCTCACCTTTTAGCGGCTGCTTTCCTTTTATTCAATTGTTTGTCACTTTATTACTTGATTGTGTTAATTGTGTGTATTTATGCAGCGCGGTGGTCTTTTCTCCTTTTAACTTTAGGAAGGTGTTGGGTGTTTCCATCGATTTTTGATAAAAGATGAAAGAATTATACATGGCCAAATGAAAAAAGTAAACTGCAACTTTTTTATACCAGAACAGGGATTTTCGTGTTGATAAACAGGGCTGCAACATTTGATCATTTAAATCCACTCCCCCCCCCATGAATTTACTATACTCGAGGATACAGGAAGGCTTTCAAATGGGACCGCGTCTTCTGCGAAGTTCCACCGAGGTGTCATCATGGATGGTGGACATGATGTACACATCTTTCCTATCCCTCCACTTCACAGCCAACACTTCCTCCTTCCTCAAGCTTGTCGATTGTACCCCTTACTCATTCACATGGGGTGCTGGGATCTGGGGGCCCCCCTGTTAAAGGGGGGTGCCAGATTCCGATAAGCCCCCTGCCCACAGACCCCCACAACCACTGGCCAGGGTTGTGGGAAAGAGGCCTTTTTCCCCATCAACATGACAAGGTACTTTGGGGTGGGCAGAGCCCCCCTACCCCAACGCACCCCCCCATGTTAAGGGCATGTGGCTTAGTATGGTTCAGGAGGGGGGGAACTCGCTCGCCCCCCCCCCCTTTCCTGGCCTGCCAAGCTGCATGCTCAGATAAGGGTCTGGTATAGATTTTGGCAGGGACCCCAAGCCATTTTTTTTTCAGTTTTGGCATGGGGGTTCCCCTCAAAATCCTACCAGACCCGAAAGTGCCTTTTATGAATTGGGGGAGACCCCGATGGGTTTTTTTATGTGTTCAAAGCTGATGAGATGTACAATTCGCAGCCTAGAATTTGCATCTGAATTACACAGCAGTGCTCAGAAAATACACATTACTTTTAAAGCGGAGTTCCACCCAAAAGTGGAACTTCTGCTCATCTGATTCCTCCCCCCCTCCGGTGACACAATTGGCACCTTTCAGGGGGGAGGGGGGTGCAGACACCTGTCTACTACAGGTATTTGCACCCACTACCTGGAATAGAGTCCCGCAGGAGTCACACCCTTTCCCGCACCCCCCCCCCTCGCTGTCTCCTGGGAAACACACAGGTCCCAGGAGATAGCGGGGACCACTTAGGATGCGCAGCGCGACTCGCGCATGTGCAAAAGGGAACCGGGAAGTGAAACCGCAATGCTTCACTTCCTGATTACCTTACAGAGAATGGCGGCAGCAGCAGCCGAGAGCCGAGCGATTGATTGGCTTCGGCTGCCGACATCGCTGGACTCCAGGACAGGTAAGTGTCCATTTATTAAAAGTCAGCAGCTGCAGTATTTGTAGCTGCTGGCTTTTAATAATTTTTTTTTAGGTGAACTCCCTCTTTAAATTTACAGAAAATTTGCACCTCCGCTGCATCATATATATATGTGAACTGGCTCTGCAGAAAACCGGTTTGGTTCACATGCATATCGGATGCGGTTCAAAACTCTTTCAATTTGCATATATGTGAATGTACAGTGGGCTTTAAATGGCTCCTAAAGGTTACAGAAGCTCAATTACCCTGGATCTGAACCTGTTCTTGTGCCACAAGATTAACCCTCATAAGTATAATTAGTTTATGCTTTTTCCACAGTAAGTACAGAATCACAATGGGAAAAAAAAGCAAAAATAAATAAATAAATATTACGTTGATAGTACAAAACACACATAAAAAGAGGGAAAATTACAAATACAAAAAACACTAACTGAAAATAAATCCAAGCTCCTAAAAATAAAAACAATTCAGGGAACCAATTTCAAGCAAGGCTAGTTATTTGTAAAAAAAAAAAAAAATCTAATTTTATTCATACACATGTTAAAAGCATACTGTACATTAACCATTATACCACACAGTACAGAACATAGCAAACATGCTGGTATGAAATTTTAATTCCGCTGATTTATAAACCAATAAATTTGCTGGTCTACGCATTTTGCAAGAATGCCCGCTTCATCAGAACCACATATATCACCTGAATCATTTAAAGGGGTTGTAAAGACAGAAGGTTTTTATATCTTAATGCATTCTATGCATTAATATAAAAAACCTTCTGTGTGCAGCAGCCCCCCTCAGCTCCCCTAATACATTTGACAGGAGGAAGGGGCCAGGATCACAGAAGAGGGACCCGGGAAAAGGAGGATCCGAGCTGCTCTGTGCAAATCCACTGCAACAGAGGAGGTAAGTATAACATGTTTGTTATTTTTATAGGAAAAAAAAAAGAGACTTTACAATCACCTTAATATACACAGCTCTGATTCTAAAGAAAAATACTAGCAAAAAAAAAAAAAATCAACAACATGTTTATGTATAATGACATTTACAAAACATTAAAATAATTAACTATCTCCAGTGAGGACACAAATCAAAGAAAGAGGAACAAACATATAGTATATAATATGTAACCTCACGTACACTTCATACCTTGGATAATCAAAGTTGAGTATGAAAGAAAACAATTGTGACAAAACTCAAAGAAAGTCTCCAGGAAAGTTATGACTGCCGGCCCATGGGATAAACCCACATCTATATGAGTCAAAAAAACATATATATAATAAAAAAGTAACAAATTATAATTACTTTAGTTGGCTTTATAATTACTCAATATTACTTACTCAAAATTCTATGAAGTCCATTGTCAAGGCAGCTAGGAACAGACCTAGGCACCAGTTGAAGAAGGAATGTAAGTGTGTGGGGCTCTACGTGATTAGTGGGTTTCACCCTGGAAAGTGTTTATTCCCCAATAGCCCCTAGGGGGCGATATGTGAGTTCCACCTAAAAAGATGGTTAATGCATCCAGATTTTAATTCTTATATATATATATTTAATTCTTATAATGGAAGGGCTAACTATTTAAACAAATAAATAGTGTAGACTTGGATTTTAAGGCGCTGGTGTATAAAGTACGGTAACTAAAAAAGAAATCAGTTTTAGTTAAATAAGTAAAACATAGACTTATCCTAAAAATATTCATAAAACCGTAGACCCTTGTGGAACTGCATGCATACAGGCATGGAATGGGGTGTCAGAACTTCACAGAACTGCCTTACGATAATTACTCCTCTGTGCCTAGTCAGACATAAACAAATGTATTTAACTGTTGAAAACTGAAAACAGAAAATATCAGCAAAACCCATCTTCTCTCACTGGACAAAACACATTATCATATAGGTTGTACTATCACAGCTTCAAAAACAAGATAATTATTACTATTAGTAGTTCATTATCTTGCTACTCCACCTAATGAGATACATTTATCAAACTTACAGTTCAAAATTAGCAGAGATAGCCACTCAACATATTTCTATAACACCAAACAAATTTTACAGAATGCACAGCACAATCCTTTATAGAAAGAAAATCAGTTTTTACTTCTTTAGAAAATATTTTAAAAAAAAACACCAAAAGATCGCCCCACCCCCTTCCCCCAAAAATGACTCTGTGTATGATACCCTAAATTATTTTTTTTTCTATGTGTGTGTTCACATATGTTTATCTTATAAATCATAGTCTGTATCATTTTTATCATTTTCTTCAATCCGAAGTATCTGGTTGATTCTGCCAGTCACTTTTCTACCTTGTTCTAAACTGACCACACAAAGTACTGAAGCTGATCTGTGTTAGTGTGGTCAGTTTTCATCCTTTGGCTGGCCATTCAGGGGTACAGAACACTGTGCAGATACACAGTATGCCTGTATTGGGTAGTCTGTTCAGTTACCACACCCCTGACCAATTACAGCCTGTCCCTGGCACACCTCCCCTGCCAATCACAGCCTGCCTTTTTAACACACCTCTGTTCAAGCACAGTCTGCATCTTGCCTATGACTAAAAAGACTATAGGAATACAGGCACACAGTGTGTCTGAACAATGTCCTGTAACCCCACCCCCCACTATCAGGAAGAAGAGATGCATGGTCACATGACAGAACTTTTTAACCTTGTTAAAAAGGTAAGACCATTTTTTTGGTCTGAAACTTCTCTGCTATTTTAGTATACATAGCCGCTAAGCTGTCATCCAGGTCTGCCTTTGTAAGCTGTACGGAGTACTCACCGTCGCCAAATGCGTGAGCAGGGGAGGCCGCTGTGCTGTGTGATGAGGCCGGAGCACGCTGTGTATCAGCGCCATCTTGGCCTATCCCCGCCATCTCCCGGACCCTGAGGAGGTAGTTGGTTAGGGACTTTTGTGCTGGTTTCCCGCAACGGACTTAGTGGGCGGCATGCACCGATCTTTCTACCGGGGGTGCAGGAAGTTTTTGTGTCCGAACCTGTGGTTGTTAGCCCCGGGGAAGGCGATGAAGATCCCGCTGTGCACTGGGCTCCGCTCAGTTGCTTCCGTCCAGCTTTGCGCCGCACATGCGTCCCCCTCAGATTGTGTTTTTAGCCTTATACAGATTATTAATTGGTTGAAACTCTTGTAAGGATTTTTTCATGTTTCAACAGGAAGTAAGGGGAAATTTATTAAAGGGAATCCCCTTCTTAGACAGTTGTCACACTAATGCCGCGTACACACGATCGCACATTCCGACAACAAAAGCCATGTTTTTTTCCGATGGATGTTGGCTCAAAACTTGTCTTGCATACACACGGTCACACAAATCTTGTTGGAAATTCCAAACGTCAAGAACGCGGTGACGTACAACACGTACAACGAGCCGAGAAAAAAGTTCAATAGCCAGTGCGGCTCTTCTGCTTGATTCCGAGCATGCGAGGAACTTTGTGTACACACGAACAGATTTTGTTGTCGGAAAATTTGAGATCCAGATCTTAAATTTTGTTTGTCGGAAATTCCGACGGAAAATGTCCAATGGAGCCTACACACGGTCGAAATTTCCGACAACAAGCTCCCATCGAACATTTCTCGTCGGAAAATCTCTAAGATTTGGGATTCTCATCCCATTTCAGGACAAATAGGGAGGTGAAATCTCCCAATTCGGTACACAGACAACTCTCCCACTCCATCCAACGCTAAAAAAGAAAACTTTTTTTTGGTGTGAAAATTTTCGCTTTTAAGGACATTTGATCATTTTTTCTGCCTTTAAATTGTGTTGTGTTTAAGTGGACACTTATCAAACAAATACTGTTGGAAAAATTTACACAAGCTGTCTTTTAAAGAATGAGAACATAGATACTATTGTTGTATGTTGGGGTAATGTCAGTTGGCAGTTAAGTGCTTATTTTGCATTGCATTAATTCTGTAACCAAAGTCAACAATTTAGGTAACCAAAGGTCAACAGTAGCTTAAAAAGGATAAAAATGGCGCAAAGACGGGTACAAGCACTGCGTTATGGAAAAAACGATGTATAAAGGGACAGGTATTAGGCAAGGGGCTATGTACAAAATATAATGTAATCTATAATAAATTCAATCGGCCTCAAAAGGGGCAAAGTCCCGATTAAAACAAGAAGTCCTTGAGACAAAAAATCCTTAAAACAATAGAACAATAAAACAATGGCACTGGTGGCAGCTCCCTCGAGAGTGAAGTAGACTCTGGAAGGCAAGACAAAAGGACAAAAAAGGGGCGCCTACTAAGTGAAATATGTTCAATAAAATGAGTTAGCTGAGCTGATCCTGGATAAGAAGAGGGGATCCCGAAATTGGAGCCAGTCGGCCTGCGTGTAGCTGGGCAGGAACGAGCATATGCGCTGGTCTGTGTGGATCTCTGCTGGTCTGTGTGTTGCTCGGCAGCTGCGTGCGTGTCAGCCTGGAACGCACACAATGCAGTCCGGAACCGGAAGTGACGTCAGGGCATGTCAGATGATGTGTTTCAAAGCTTCCGTTTTTTCCTCGGATCTTTTCCGCAGATCCAGGATCAGCTCAGCTAACTGGTACCATACTGAGGATGCATCCCCGGACCACAGAGTGACCACATACCCCATACTGAGATACACCAATGTTTGTTTCTCACAACTGTCATGTGAGTAGCCATTTGGCTAATTAGAGACAGAAAAAAAAACATCACTTGTGCATTCAGGAGATGAGAGTTTTAGCAGAAAAAATGCCTAACCTGCCTAAGCATGTCTCAACACTCCTGAATGCTAAATAAATTAATTCTGGCCAATGGAACAAATAAACATGCAAACACTTGACGAGGCCGCAATACGTTTGCAAAATGCGACATAAGGCACATTTTTTATGCTGCTTTTTTCCTGTCAGGAGAAAAGGCATTCAGCACAGCTGAATGTGCATGGCATGGCATGAAAAGGCATTCAACAAAGCCAGTTTGCATGAGGCCCTTTAGGCCAAAAACTATACTTGTGTTTATGACTGCACTGGTATAAAACCAGGTACAATAGCGCACAGCCAATTATGTCTATGGGAGGCTGGGCAGAGCACCTTGCTCTCCTGGCTGGGGTAAGATGCCGGCATTTTCGTTGTACGAGCTCAGCCACCTGTGTGCAAGGATCCTAAAGCCTGACTCTGCCAAATTTGTTTTCTTTTTGTATAGAGTGAAGAAGAGTTACATTTTCTGTCAGATTTCTATTTGTCTGTGCCCCTCACTTCCTTCACTTCCTGTCCCTGTGACCCAAACAAGAAACGTACATGTCTTCAGTAACCAAAACTGCAGTGTTTATCCTCATGACACATTTCAGGAAGCACCTCCATGGTTAACAGAGGACAGAATTAAAATTAGACTTGGGAAACTTAACATATCCGAGGTTACTTAGGGAACTCAAGTAAGTCAAGTAATTGCCAGACCATTGTTCCTAATTTTTACTTACAGTTAACTAACTGGAATGGTACCAGATGATTGGAGAAAAGCCAATGTAGCACTAATATTTAAAAAGGGCCCAAAATACATCCTTGGGAATTACAGACCAGTTAGCCTAACATCAATAGTCTGCAAGCTCTTGGAGGGGATGATAAGGGACTATATACAAGATTTTAGTAACGAGAACGATATCATTAGCAGTAATCAGCATGGATTCATGAAAAATCGTTCTTGCCAAACAAATCTATTAACCTTCTATGAGGAGGTGAGTTGCCATCTAGATAAAGGAAGGCCCATAGACGTGGTGTAGCTGGATTTTGCAAAAGCATTTGGCACAGTTCCCCATGAACGTTTATGGTACAAAATAAGGTCCGTTGGCATGGACCATAGGGTGAGTACATGGATTGAAAACTAACTACAAGGGCGAGTTCAGAGGGTGGTGATAAATGGGGAGTACTCGGAATGGTCAGAGGTGGGTAGTGGGGTCCCCCAGGATTCTGTGCTGGGACCAATCCTATTTAATTTGTTCATAAACGACCTGGAGGATGGGGTAAACAGTTCAATCTCTGTATTTGCGGACGATACTAAGCTAAGCAGGGCAATAACTTCTCTGCAGGATGTGGAAACCTTGCAAAAAGATCTGAACGACTTAATGGGGTGGGCAACTACATGGCAAATGAGGTTTAATGTAGAAAGATGTAAAATAATGCATTTGGGTGGCAAAAATATGAATGCAATCTATACACTGGGGGGTGAACCTCTGAGGGAATCTAGGATGGAAATGGACCTGGGGGTCCTAGTAGATGATCAATGGCATGCAATGCCCAGCTGCTGCTAACAAAGCAAACAGAATATTGGCAAGCATTAAAAAGGGGATCAACTCCAGAGATAAAACAATAATTCTCCCCCTCTACAAGACTCTGGCCTGGCCGCACCTAGAGTATGCTGTCCAGTTTTGGGTACCAGTCCTCAGGAAGGATGTACTGGAAATGGAGCAGGTACAAAGAAGGGCAACAAAGCTAATAAAGGGTCTGGAGGATAGGGATGAGCCCGATGTTCGAGTTGATTGTAAGTTCAACTC
Organism: Lithobates clamitans; assembly: GCA_037952925.1. Taxonomy (NCBI): domain Eukaryota; kingdom Metazoa; phylum Chordata; class Amphibia; order Anura; family Ranidae; genus Lithobates; species Lithobates clamitans. Next base: position 627,995 of record JBBGZY010001155.1, read on the forward strand.
GAACATCGAACAAACAGCGAACAATAGGTGGTGTTCGCGGCAAATTCGAAAGCCGTCAGAACACCGTTAAAATATATGGGACACTAACATGAAAAATCAAAAGTGCTCATTTTAAAAGCTTATATGCAAGTTATTGTCATAAAAAGTGTTTGGGGACCTGGGTCCTGCCCCAGGGGACATGTACAGTATCAATGCAAAATTTGCATCTGGGCCAGGGATGAAGTCCGAGGTTGTTAAAGATGTGGGCTAGGGGTCAGCTTCTCGAGATCAGCGAGGGCTCAGATCTCATCTTATCCCAGAAAGTCAGTGATTGCGAGAGGATCGGAGAGAATACTGGGGGTCGGTCTTTGGAGGGGACCCATAGTAGAAAGTCTAAGGTGAAGGTAGGAGCCGCCTGCTTCTCTATTTGTATCCAGTCAGGTTTTTCAAGTCTGGAGTACACTGTAGAAAGCTGTGCTAGTCTTGCTGCTTGGAAGTACCATAACAAGGGAAATAGTCAGAAATAGGGTTTTTTGAGGAAGTCTGTGTCCTGCCCCTCCCCAGATAAATTTGTTGACTTTTCTTTGGAAAGATTTAAAATGATCTCTCCTTATGTTTATCGGGAGGGCCCTTAAGAGACAGAGTAGTCTGGGAAGGAGTGTCATTTTTATAGAATGTATTCTCCCTAACCAGGAAAGTTCCCTTCTTGCCCAGGTCCCCAGGTCAGCCTCAAGTTTGTGGTATGTGGGAGGGAAGTTTGCTGAGTAGAGATGTTCTATTTTAGCTGTGAGTTTAATCCCTAAGTAATCTATGGAGGAATCACTCAACTTGAATTCAAAGGCGCTTTGTAGTGACGCTACTGTGTCCTACTTGAGGGATATGTTGAGTGCGTAGGACTTGGTATAATTAACCAGTAGGCCCGAGACCGGTGTAAAATCTTTCAAGAGTTTGCATAGATTTGGGAAGGAGGTGATTGGTGAGATAATAAAGAGCAGCATATCATCTGCGAACAGTGCGCATTTATGGATTTGAGTCCCGTAGGTCACTACCTGGATATTGGGGTTAGAGCATATGGCTATCACCAGTAGGGATGAGCTTTGAGTTCGAGTCGAACTCATGTTCGACTCGAACATTGGCTGTTCGCAAGTTCGCCGAACACCGACCAATTTGGGGTGTTCGCGGCAAATTCGAATGCCGCGGAACACCCTTTAAAAGTCTATGGGAGAAATCAAAAGTGCTAATTTTAAAGGCTTATATGCAAGTTATTGTCATAAAAAGTGTTTGGGGACCTGGGTCCTGCCCCAGGGGACATGTATCAATGCAAAAAAAAGTTTTAAAAACGGACGTTTTTTCAGGAGCAGTGATTTTAATAATGCTTAAAGTCAAACAATAAAAGTGTAATATCCCTTTAAATTTCGTACCTGGGGGGTGTCTATAGTATGCCTGTAAAGGGGCGCATGTTTCCCGTGTTTAGAACAGTCTGACAGCAAAATGACATTTTGAAGGAAAAAACTCATTTAAAACTACCCGCGGCTATTAATGAATTGCCGGTCCGACAATACACATAAAAGTTCATTGATAAAAACGGCATGGCAATTCCCCACAGGGAAACCCCGAACCAAAATTTAAAAAAAAAAATGACGTGGGGGGGTCCCCCTAAATTCCATACCAGGCCCTTCAGGTCTGGTATGGATATTAGGGGGAACCCCGGCCAAAATTTAAAGAAAAAATGACGTGGGGTTCCCCATAAATTCCATACCAGACCCTTCAGGTCTGGTATGGATTTTAAGGGGAACCCCGTGCCAAAAAAAAAAAAAAAAAACCGCGTGGGGTTCCCCCAAAAATCCATACCAGATCCTTATCCGAGCACGCAACCTGGCAGGCCGCAGGAAAAGAGGGGGGGACGAGAGTGCGCCCCCCCCCTCCTGAACCGTACCAGGCCACATGACCTCAACATTGGGAGGGTGCTTTGGGGTAGCCCCCCAAAACACCTTGTCCCCATGTTGATGAGGACAAGGGCCTCATCCCCACAACCGTGGCCGGTGGTTGTGGGGGTCTGCGGGCGGGGGGCTTATCGGAATCTGGAAGCCCCCTTTAACAAGGGGACCCCCAGATCCCGGCCCCCCCCTGTGTGAAATGGTAAGGGGGTACTTACCCCTACCATTTCACTAAAAAAAGTGTCAAAATAGTTAAAAATGACAAGAGACAGTTTTTGACAATTCCTTTATTTAAATGCTTCTTCTATCTTCCTTCATCTTCTTCTTCTTCTGGTTCTTCTGGCTCTTCTGGTTCTTCCTCCGGCGTTCTCGTCCAGCATCTCCTCCGCGGCGTCTTCTATCTTCTTCTCCTCGGACCGCTCCGCACCAATGGCATGAGGGGAGGCTCCCGCTCTTCTCTTCATCTTCTTCTTCATCCTCTTCTCTTCTTCATCTTCTTCATCTTCTTCATCTTCTCTTCTTAATTTTCTTCTGCGGGCCGCTCCGCATCCATGCTGGCATGGAGGGAGGCTCCCGCTGTGTGACGGCGTCTCCTCGTCTGACGGTTCTTAAATAACGGGGGGCGGGGCCACCCGGTGACCCCGCCCCCCTCTGACGCACGGGACATGACGGGACTTCCCTGTGGCATTCCCCGTGACGTCACAGGGAAGTCCCGTCAAGTCACCGTGCGTCAGAGGGGGGCGGGGTCACCGGGTGGCCCCGCCCCCCGTTATTTAAGAACCGTCAGACGAGGAGACGCCGTCACACAGCGGGAGCCTCCCTCCATGCATGGATGCGGAGCGGCCCGGAGAAGAAAATTAAGAAGAGAAGATGAAGATGAAGAAGATGAAGAAGATGAAGAAGAGAAGAGGATGAAGAAGAAGATGAAGAGAAGAGCGGGAGCCTCCCCTCATGCCATGGGTGCGGAGTGGCCCGAGGAGAAGAAGATAGAAGACGCCGCGGAGGAGATGCTGGACGAGAACGCCAGAGGAAGAACCAGAAGAGCCAGAAGAACCAGAAGAAGAAGAAGATGAAGGAAGATAGAAGAAGCATTTAAATAAAGGAATTGTCAAAAACTGTCTCTTGTCATTTTTAACTATTTTGACACTTTTTTAGTGAAATGGTAGGGGTAAGTACCCCCTTACCATTTCACACAGGGGGGGGGGCCGGGATCTGGGGGTCCCCTTGTTAAAGGGGGCTTCCAGATTCCGATAAGCCCCCTGCCCGCAGACCCCCACAACCACCGGCCAGGGTTGTGGGGATGAGGCCCTTGTCCTCATCAACATGGGGACAAGGTGTTTTGGGGGGCTACCCCAAAGCACCCTCCCAATGTTGAGGGCATGTGGCCTGGTACGGTTCAGGAGGGGGGGGCCGCACTCTCGTCCCCCCCTCTTTTCCTGCGGCCTGCCAGGTTGCGTGCTCGAATAAGGGTCTGGTATGGATTTTTGGGGGAACCCCACACCGTTTTTTTTTTTTTTTTGGCGCGGGGTTCCCCTTAAAATCCATACCAGACCTGAAGGGTCTGGTATGGAATTTAGGGGGAACCCCACGTCATTTTTTTTTTAAATTTTGGCCGGGGTTCCCCTTAATATCCATACCAGACCTGAAGGGCCTGGTATGGAATTTAGGGGGACCCCCCCACGTCATTTTTTTTTTTTTTAATTTTGGTTCGGGGTTTCCCTGTGGGGAATTCCCATGCCGTTTTTATCAATGAACTTCTATGTGTATTGTCGGCAATGCAATAGCCGCGGGTAGTTTTAAATGGCTTTTTTTTCCTTCGAAATGTTATTTTGCTGTCAGACTGTTCTAAACACGGGAAACATGCGCCCCTTTACAGGCATACTATAGACACCCCCCAGGTACGAAATTTAAAGGGATATTACACTTTTATTGTTTGACTTTAAGCATTATTAAAATCACTGCTCCTGAAAAAACGGCCGTTTTTAAAACTTTTTTTTGCATTGATCCATGTCCCCTGGGGCAGGACCCAGGTCCCCAAACACTTTTTATGACAATAACTTGCATATAAGCCTTTAAAATTAGCACTTTTGATTCTTCATGTTCGTGTCCCATAGACTTTAACGGTGTTCGCGTGTTCGAGCGAACTTTTTTCCTGTTCGCATGTTCTGGTGCGAACCGAACAGGGGGGTGTTCGGCTCATCCCTAATCACCAGTATTTCAGTTGTGATAGAAAAGATTAAGGGGTAGAGAGGGCAGCCCTGTCTAGTGCCTCTATCAATACTGAGGGTTTTTGAATAGTGACCTTGTAGGCAAATTATCACTTTTGGGATGGAGTATAGGGGGTGGAGAGCCCCCATGAAGCGTCGGCCGAACCCCCACTGTTCCATGAGGGTGAAGAGGTAAGGCCATTCGATCGAGTCGAAGACCTTATGTAGATCGAGGGATAAGAGCATCCCCTTTTGTTTGGGCCCTTTGTCTCAGTTGGTTTGTAGAAAGGAGACAATGTCAACAGCCCTTCTGATTTGGTCTGGCCCCTGTCTACCCGGAATAAATCCTACTTGGTCCTTGTGGACATAGCGGTTAATGAACGTGGCGAGTCGGTTGGCAAGGATTTTTGTCAGTATCTTTAGATCGTTATTTATGAGGCAGATGGGTCTATAGATTTCAACTTATTCCTGATTTTTGTTTGTTTTGGGGATCACAGTTATATAGGCAGTATTAGGTTGAGGATCTAAGGGGTATAAATACCATATAAGGGTATAAAATGTCCACAAACGCCTTATAGTGAGGTACGAAGAGTCCATCAGGCCCCGGGGCTGAACCCTTCTTAAGGCCTTTGATGACCTCCGTTATCTCTTTAACCGAGAAGGCTGCTTCCAGGTCTTTATGTTCCTGGGATAGGGAGGGTATCGGGAGGTCCCGAATGAAACTGGATGTCAGTGGGCCCTTGTCTGTGGGGGCTTACTGTAAAGCTTAGCAATGAAATCGTGAAAGGCATCCAGAATTTTATTTGGGTTGGCTGTTGGAGGTTGTCCAGCTACTCTGAGTTTGGGGAGGGCGTGTGTGCGGTATTTAGGAGAGAGCTTAGAGGCTAACATAGGGCCTATTTTATCTTTTTGTGAATAAAATTTTGCTCCACTCCAGCGGATGTGTTTCTCCGCTTTCGCTGTTAGTGCCAAGTTGAGCTCCAGTCTGGTAGTGTCTAATTGGTCCGCTAAGGCCTTAGAGGTTAATTTCTTGTGTTCGGTTTTTAAAGCCGCAAACTTTTTTTCAAGTTGTAAATGTCAATCTGTCACTCTTTTTTGATCTGAGTCGCTAGACAGATTATTGTACCCCTTATGGTAACTTTGTGGGCTGCCCAAAGAATTTTGGGGAAAATATTATCAACGTCATTCAAATATTCCTTAAGGGAGTCAGTAATTTCCTTGGCTTTGATAGGGTCGCTAAGGAGCGATTCATTAAGTCGCCAGTGTAATTCCTGCATCCTGGTGAGGGTATTTCGCAGGGAGAGGAGGACCAACGAGTGGTCCGACAAGGCCGCGTCTATAATGGTTGCCTTATTCCTTGAGAGTATGTGTCTGGGGGGTATCAAAATATGATCGATCCTGGCATAGGACTGGTGGGGGGAGGAGTGGAGCGTGTAGTCTCTTTTATTAGGGTCCAGCTACTAGGACGTGGGAGTGGAGGGTTTTGGCTATGCTAAGGCTCGCCTTCATGGGACGTGTCAGTTGGACCTTGAGGGGTTTTGTCTTATCAAGCCCCTGATCAAAGGCAACATTGGAGTCCCCCCCAAAGATGACCTTGCCCTCCAGGAGGGGGTTCAGGGTTGTGAGGATGGTTTGGAAAAATTTAACTTGTCCCTTATTAGGGGTGTAGTAGGAGATTATAGAATAAAGTATTCCTTCAATACCCTTAACGAGAATAAACTTACACTCCAGGTCTCTGTAGTCTGAGATGTGGGAAAATTTGCTGGTCTTTGAAAAAAGTATTGCTAGCCCTTTTGTATTGTTAGCCGCGTTTGTGAGATAAAACAATGGGTAGTGTGGATGGAAGAATTTGGGGCTGTATTGAATCGGAAAGTGCGTCTCTTGGAGCAACACTATGTCTAATTTTAGGGATCAGTAGTGATCAAATGCTATTCTCCGTTTCCTGGGGGAATTTAATCCCTGGACGTTGTGCAAAGCTACCCTGAGGTCCGCACCTGTTTGGTTTGTATCAACCATGAGAACAGAGGGGTGAAAAGCTACTGAGTGCACCGTCACTTACCCTTTGCCGTCTTCTGCCTTTTAGGAACGAGTTGAATGTGTGGTGAGAAACAGTGTTAGACCGGGACCTGAGATAGAACTTCACCTGTTGATTGGCTTGAGAAAAAGAGAGGGTCAGAAAAGGGAGCAGGGGGAGGAGGGAACAAAACATAATAAGGCGTTTTTTTAGAAGACCAATGGTGACTGGTGGGGAATACTTCCGCCAAACACCTACCAGTGAACATCGGCTGCCCCAAAAGGCGGGCCGACAACCGATTCCACAGAAACAAAAACCTGCTTCTAAGGGATGGGTGGAGGCGCAAGGGGATCACCCCGGACCCTTGCATCTACGTGTAACTAAAACAGTTGATAAACACAGCTAATAGAAACTTATCTTAAGCAATATCGGTGAACTATAATACTGACATTGTACTCTTAAAAGCTTTTATGAGGGCTTCCTTCGGGCTTCCCTCTCTCCCCACAAGTGGTGGGGGGGAAGCAAGAGTCCCCGAGGATAGGAGGGGGGTGAGCTCAAGTTTTAGGCTCTGTATTTGGTCAGTGGGGATCCCGGAACTTGGTCTCGCCGTGGTTCCCTTGGTTAGAGTGATCCATGGTTTCTCGGCTCCCAGTGACTGTTCAGTAAGGAAGGAGGGGCCCCCGCAAAGTGGGGGGCAAATCCTGTCATATTCCGAGTCCCTGTGGGAAAAAAACCTAGTAAGATCCTAAGTGTCTACGTGGCAGATAAGTGAGCGGTTATGAAAGTCTCTCCACCTAGACCTTCAGGTGGCTTGTAAACAAGGGCTGCTTAACAACTTGGAAGTTAGTGAACTGGGGGTCAACAATGTGGCAACTTAGGTTTGGAGCAAATAGCTCCACCAACAGAAGGGACTGCTGTCCCTGTAAAGAGTGCCCTATTGAGAGCGGTGTGTTGTTAGACTCTGTATCTCATCTTATAGAGGTCTTCCATCTTTGTATTTCTTGATCCTTCCTTTGTCCCAGAGAGGAGAGACTGGGCTTGCTCGGGGGGGGGGGGGGGGTCGCTTGGAGGATCCAGCTGAAGCCATGGAGAAGTCCATGGGCGCTTTAGTTTGAGGTGTAGGAAGAGTTTTTCGCCATCCAATAAGCTTGAGAAGGAGTGTGCTTTACCCTGGATTGAGAATTTCACTGCAAAAGGAAAGGCCCAGTGGTACTTAATGTCCAGTTGGGTGAGGACTGTGTGGTTTGAAAGTTCTCTTTTTTTGGATGGTGGAGGGGGAGAGATCTGCAAAAATTTGTATCTAGTGCCCCTGGTACTGCAGTTTCGACTTTGTGCGTGATTGTCTCATGACCTCCTCCTTTATAGCGTAAAAGTGAGGTTTAACGATGACATCTCTCAGGGAGCCATCTTTTCTGGGGGGTCCAAGGGCCTTGTGTGCCCTGTCCAATTCCAGGCGGTGTTAGGAATCGGCTCGGTGATAATGTCCTGCACAGTGAGGGGGATATCTGTAATGGTTTCTGATAGGCCACGGATTCTGAAATTATACCTTCTGTACCTATTCTCAAGGTCGTCAATCCTGGAAAGGGCGGTGTCCAGCTGGTCCTGTAGAACCTGTATATGCGTTGCCTTCTGATTGGTTCTGGATACTGTAATATCTAGTTTATTTTCTATGGCTTCCATTCTTGATCCAAGGTTAGCGAAGTCAGATTTGATGTTACTTGTTATTTGGGCTGCAATGTTTGCCAGTCCCCTCTCTAGAAGGTCTGAAAGTTTAAAGAAGAGGTCTGCTTGCAGTGTGGCGGGGTCATGGTCCGGCAAGCCTGGGGAAGGGGTAGCATGGAAGAGGGGCAGAGAAGGCCAGACCGGGGACATAGCGTATTCCTCCATCGTGTGCCCCAGAGGGATTCTGTAGACACTGGAGAAGGAGCCTGAGGTGGTTGTGGGCTGCCTTGGGCCACCTGAGAGTAGGTGAGAGTCGCAGGGGCCAAGACTTACCTGAGCTCCTGTGTCCTCTCAGCGTAGGCCGCATGTGGCTGGGATGCAGCTGTGGTGGCGGCCATCTTGGTACACCCCTCCTCCCCTGCCTTGTCAAATAGCAGCCCGAGATCTTACGGGGGGACCGGACATCCAGGGGTAGTCCCAGGGGTCTCCTGGAGGAAGGCAGGTAGTTGGCGGTCATCCCAGGGGGTATGGTGCTGGCTGTGTGGCTCATGGGTCTGGAGTGATGCAGAGCTCCAGGCTCAAGCGGCCATCACGGAGTTCTCGCGCATGTGCACTCGCAATTATTTTTTTAATTTTGGTTTAGGGTTCCCCTTAATATTCATACCAGACCCAAAGGGCCTGGTACTGGACGGGGGGGGGAACCCATGCTCTTTTTTTCAATGAGTTTTATCCATATTGCCGAGAACCGGCAATCCATTACAGCCGCGATCAGTTTAAATTAAATTTTTTCCTTTAGAAATGCAATTTTGCTGTGGTTATTGTTTCACTTTAAGCACTGCTCCCGAAAAAAAACGGCAATTTTTGAAAAATTTTTTTTGCATTGATACATGTCCCCTGGGGCAGGACTCCCAAACACTTTTTATGACAATAACTTGCATATAAGCCTTTTAAATGAGCACTTTTGATTTTTCATGTTCGTATCCCATAGACTTTAACGGTGTTAGGTGCTGAATTTTTTGCCTGTTCGCAAGTTCTGGTGCGCACCGAACCAGGGAGTGTTCGGGTCATCCCTACTGGAGGATATTAGTTATGAGGAAAAGTTGCGAGCACTGAACATATTCTCTCTGGAGAAGAGATGCTTGAGAGGGGATATGATTTCAATTTACAAATATCATACTGGTGACCCCACAATAGGGATAAAACTTTTTTGCGGAAGGGAGTTTAACAACAACACGTGGCCACTCATTAAAATGAGAAGAAAAGAGGTTTGACCCTAAACTACGTAGAGGGTTCTTTACTGTAAGAGCGGCAAGGATGTGGAATTCCCTTCCACAGGCGGTGGTCTCAGCGGGGAGCATCGATAGTTTCAAAAAACTATTAGATAAGCACCTGAACGACCATGACATACAGGGATATACAATGTAATACTGGCATATAATTACACACATAGGTTGGATTTGATGGATTTATGTCTTTTTTAAAGCTCACCTACTATGTAACTATGTACCTATGTAACTATGTTGAGTTGACAGGAGAGCACAGACAAAAAAAAAGAGTCTTAAAGTAGAATTCCAGGTTAAACCTTACTAGTCTTAAAAATGTTCTCTCTCCCCTCCTAACACTTGACTAAACTGTGTAAGAAAAGTGTATATACTTACCTATTTTCAGCTCACTCTAGTCTGGTCACATAATCTTGCTCCCCTGTGTCAGCCAGCAGCTGTTGCAGGGGAGAGGAGGGAGCACTGACAAAGGATGGGCCTATGGGTGATGTCACTGCTCCCAGGCATTACCAGCTGTTGTTGAGTGCTCTCTCCTCTCCCCTGCAGCTGCTGATGGTGGACACAGGGGATCACATGACTGGACCAGGGTGGGCAGAAAATAGGTAAATATATACACTTTTCTTACACAGGTAAGTCAGAATAGATGTTAGGCGGGGGGAGGGAGCATTTTTAAGACTAGTTGGGTTTAGACAGGAATTCTACTTTAAGTTCTAACCATCCTTAACTACTTAAGGACCAGGCCTATTTTTCAAACTTTACTTAAAACCCCCAAACATTATATATATTTTTTTCAGACAACCTAAAGAATAAGATGGCAGTCGTTGCAATACTTTATTTCACACCATATTTGCACAGCGATCTTACAAATGCAATTTTTTGGGAAAAAATACACTTTTTTTAAATTAAAAAATAAAACATTCGAAAACAGTAAAGTTAGCTCCATTTTTTCTTTTTATATTGTGAAAGATAATGTTATGCCGAGTAAATTGATACCCAACATGTCATGCTTCAAAATTGCCCTCGTGGAATGGCGGCAAACTTTGCCCCTAAAAATCTCTATAGGCGACGTTTAAAAATTTCTACAGGTTACCAGTTTGGGTGACAGAGGAGGTCTTATGTGTTCGCTTCTGCGCGCAAGCACAGTGGGATGGCACTTTTTTTTCTTTTTATTATTATTTACTTTGCATGACAGGACCTCTTTAATGTGAGATCTGGGGGTCAAAAAGACCTCAGATCTCACATTTACACTTATATGCAATAAAAAAAAGTATTTTTTTTCAATAATTTTTTTTTCCCCTTTAAGGCCGTTGGGCGGAAGTGATGTTTGACGTCGCTTCCGTCATCCAAAGTCATTGAGTCGAGTGGGGGTCATCATTCCCTCACTCGACTCACAGCCTCTGAGCAGAAGGGATCGTATCATTCCCACTGCTACCGGCGTCTCCGGTAAGTGGTGGAGACGACCGGAATGCGGCGGGAGGGGGGTGGGCATCAAAGTACTGACGTATAACGACAGCGGGTGGTCCAGAAGTGGTTAAAGGAGAAGTACAGCCAAAGCTCATTTGGCTGTACTTCTCCTATCGATCACAGGAGTACAGTTCGTTTTTGTGACCCGTTTTCAGCAGACATCAGGCCGAAGCCTGCTGTCACCTGACATCCCAGAGCCGGTCCAGACTGGAGCAAGATCGCGATAATAAAGTCAGGATTTGCCCACAACCCTGGACCAGCACCTGGCTCAGACTCTCAGCAAGCCCATGAGAGCTCAAACCAGTCCCTCCTGCCCTCCCTCCCCACAGCCCAGCGCTCCAGTGTGCGTGGCGGGGGGGCAAAGCAAACAGTCACCAGCTCTCTGCTCACAGAGCTCTGAGAACCAAGCGATCAGTGGTGTTTGACTGTTCAGTTCTCAGACTCAGACCGATGCTGCATCCACCTAGGTAACCGAAACATAAAAAAATTGCCCTAAGGCACATATTCAAGCACTCACAAAAGATTGTTGTGTCACAATTTTAAAAAGCATGAAGTAGCAGTCAATAGGTGGCAGTGTATCCACTTAGGTAAGGTAAGTATGATTTAAAAAAAAAACAAATTCTATTTTAGCTACAAACTGTAGAATGTAAACCTGGCAGTAAGTGAAAGGAAACATCCCCAATGTGGACATATATAAAGTCCACTCTAATGCCCTGTACACATTATCGGACACTCCGACAACAAAATCCATGGATTTTTTCCGGTGGATGTTGGCTCAAACTTGTCTTGCATACACACGGTCAGACAAATCTTGTTGGAAATTCCGTACGTCAAGAACGCGGTGATGTACAACACGTATGACGAGCTGAGAAAAATGAAGTTCAACAGCCAGTGTGGCTCTTCTGCTTGATTTCGAGCATGCGTGGAAGTTTGTGCGTTGGATTTGTGTACACACGATCGGAATTTCCGACAACGGATTTTGTTGTCGGAAAATTTGAGATCCAGATCTCAAATTTTGTGAGACAGAAATTCCGATAGGAAAATGTCCGATGGAGCCTACACGCAGTCGGAATTTCCGACAACAAGCTCCCATCGAACATTTCCCGTTGGAAAATCTGACCGTGTGTATGGGGCATAACACTTTCTGCATCACCCAAAACAAAGTAGGCAGCTGCGTCTAGAGTTGGGCTTTAATGCTTCATTTCTAAAATGCTTTTGCTCATATGATGTCTTCATCCCTTTTGAAGCATGAGTGCCATAATTTCACAGAAAAGAGTCATAAAAATGTTGATAGAAGGCAGCGAAGGATTCTGGGTAATGGCTGTGAAGTCCCCTGACGCACTGGCCCATTTTACAATGATAACGCCTTGATGAAATGATAGGTTTCAGGCCAAACATTGTGTCTGGCGAACGAGAGGCCTCACGTTAGTGTTCGGTTCACAGCTTACATTACGGTGTTACCAATGTAATCCTACAATTAAAACGTGATTATCCTTGAACACAATCAAGCTCAGCTGCTTAGTAACCAATTCTTCCATGAATACTTAATACACATAATATTGCAGAGAAAGCAAGACGAAGCCAGGTCTCTGTTTTCATTCATTGTCATATTTTTTTCCCTCACGTTCAATTTTCCTTCCCTTGAAATGATTGAGCCCTTTTTGCTGGAAGGAATGAATCAAACTCGACAGGAAATCCATTGCGGTGGACAGTTATCTTTTAACACCTTGATTGCTGGTTATTTTCAGTTGTCCCATCTTTGTGACCTCTTTGCATCTCTGTATATCTTTCTGCCCATTATCATGTATGTAGATCTCACCGGATGAAATTAGAACATATTAGCAGACATGGGTGGGGTGGCAGTGCAGCTAATAGATTTTGCAGCAGCTGCCATAAATAAATAGGAAATGGAAGTCTAAATTGTGGAATGCTGAGATAATGAAATGGATTAGGATTGTCTTCCCATTACTTTTCATAACTAATGTAAAACAGGGATGTATTTATAAAGAGACAGATGCCTCGGAAGCAACACCAATAAAAAATACCAAACATACTCAATACATACACACATTCCACACACAAATGCTCCACATAGCGCAAAGTTAATGTGTGTAGTTGCAAGTATCCTGAATAGAGTAAACAGTACAAAATAACAAGAAATGGTAATCAAGGATAAATGCAAAAATGTCCAAAGTTTATTGAAATACACAATACACAATAGTAAGACCTACTTGTATGACACCCTCAGCCTAAAATAATCACACTATGTAGTTGAAGCCTCCCCCCCCCCCCATTTTTTTTAAACTACCTGGTTGTGAGTCCTGCATAATTATGATACTCAACTGTCCAGGGGGGGATGAGTAGGAGTTACTGCCAGAGGTACTTAGTGTCATCCCTCAGTGTCTGGGGAAGCGGGTATTCCGGTGCCTCCCCCCTGTTGTTCCATCCGTAACACAGAGCAGCAAAGGACAAGCATTTTCTTTTAATTGTTGATGGAGTTCCATGTCTAAATCCCTCTCACCTTAAAGAGTAACTTTTGACATGTATGTTCCCCTGAAGAAGAATGAGCTATATTTTATCAATTCAAATCACATCGTACAATTATTGTCCTCATTCAAGTTGTATGTTGACTGTTTCAATAGTCATTTATCATGTAAACAGCATTTGATATTTAACTTTGTCTATGTAATCACCTTTTAACTTGTTTCAAATAAAAATATACCTTTTACTTACCATGGTAGTTGTGGATGCCCTACATTTAGAGGGTTTTTTGTTTTTGTGTAATCTCAGTTTTTGCAGAGGACACAAAAATAAGCAGGGCAATAATGTCACAGCAGGACGCAGAAATTTTACAAAAAGACCTGAACAAAATAATGGAGCGGGCAACCACATGGCAAATGAGGTTTAATGTGGAGAAATGTAAAGTAATGCACTTGGGGGCTAAAAACACAAATGCAAACTACTCACTAGGGGGAAAACCACTGGGGGAATCAAGGATGGAGAAAGATCTGGGGGTCCTAATAGAAGACAGGCTGAGCAATAGCGTGCAATGTCTAGCTTCAGCCATCAAAGCCGGCAGAATATTACCATGCATAAAAAAGGGGATATAGTCCAGAGATAAAACAATAATTCTGCCATTTTATAAAACCGGTTAGGCCACATTTGGAGTACTCCATCCAGTTCTGGTCACCAGTCCTCAGAAGGGATGTGCTGGAGCTGGAGAAAGTCCAAAGAAGGGCAACTAAATTAATAGAGGGATTGGAGGACCTCAATTACGAGGAAGGACTTCAAGCACTAAATTTATTCTTGCTGGAGAAGAGACATAGTTACATATAGTTACATAGTAGGTGAGGTTGAAAAAAGACACAAGTCCATGAGACGCTTGAGAGGGGATAGCGATTTACAAATACCTTAATGGTGATCCCAGGGTAGGAAAAAAATGAATCAGTCTAAGGAAGTGTAAGAGGACACAGGGCCACACAATGAGATTTGAGGAGATTTAACCCAAAGCTGCACAGGGGGTTTATCACTGTCAAGGCGATAAGGAGGTGGAACTCTCTTCCACAATTGGTGGTGTCCACTGGGAGTATTGATATTTTTAAAAGACTCCTGGATGTGCATCTTAGTGAAAACAACATACAGGGATATGGGAAATGATTATCGACACAAACACACGTACACCAACACAGGTTGAACTGGATGGACTATTGTCTTTATTTAACCTTACCTACTATGTAATTATGTAATATATAGGGGTGTATGGGGTGTTCAGGGCGAGGTAGCACCTCTAGTGTATGGGCATGTCGTGCCCTTTTAGGGCAGCTTGTCACACCTTTGGTCCCCACTTGTCACTCAGCTCTCACCTGTGGCTCCCAGTAGCTGTAGCATGCACAGTAGCCACACCCCAGGCAACAGCTTCGACAGGTTGGCCAAACCAGGTGGAGGGTAGCCGTTGTGTCATAGACATTCGGTGAGATAGGGACTTGTCCATCCCAAGCATGTGAAGACAGACTCTGGCAGATTGCTCGGATGAGAACTACCAAAATACGACCAATGGTCATAAAGGTGGTTTCTGCAAGCGACATGGTACGCTTAGAGCATGGCAAGGCATGAAGACGCCCTGGCCAACCACTGTGCCCAGTCCATCTCCAACCGTCTTGACTTTTGTCCTGCCATTGGAGCACGATGGAATCTAGGAAGAGTGAGTGAGGCTGGCTATGTGCTCCTCTCCCTCACTTTAATCCAATTCATGTGCAAGTCTTGAATTCCCCCCAACTCCTTGTACAAAGTCCTGTGGCGATAGGGGAGTGACAAAGCAGCAGGTGTGGATACACTGGGAGTTGTAGTTAGCGGACCTGCACACAGGCAGCTCAGTACTAATGGTCGTCTTCTTGCTGACCAAAGCAACAACTGGATTCGGCATCTACCTGAGTGACTGAGCAGCCCTCTTTAGGACCGCACTGCTCACCTCCGTAGTAAGAGGAAGGGGCTAGAAAAGGTCCCCTAAACATTGCTTACTTTACAGAACCCTGGCCAGCTTACCGCAGCTGGCGGGGATCCCCTCTCATGCGGTCGAACAACAAAAATTCTAAAAAAAAGCAAGGTGACACCACTCATTATTGGCACATGGAACGTACGCACACTTCAAGACAACCCTTCAGCAGATCAACCAAAAAGAAGAACAGCTTTGGTCGCCAGAGAGCTAGCAAGATTTAACGTCGATATTGTGGCCCTGTGTGAAACCCAGCTAGCCAACGAAGGCCAGCTTACAGAAACAGGAGGTAGTTACACATTCTTCTGGTGTGGACGCAGCAGTGACGAACGTCAAGAATCTGGAGTTGGCTTTGCGGTGAAGAATCATCTTGTCCGCAAACTTGCCAGTCTTCCTAAGGACGTGAATGATCGACTCATGACACTGCATCTACCACTACCGAGTGGAAAGCAAGCCACACTGATCAGCGCCTACGCACCCACAATGATGAATCCAGATGAAGTAAAGGACAAGATTTATGAAGATATCGATGCCCTACTATCATTCATGAAGCGCACTGACAGGCTGATATTACTTGGTGATATAAACACGAGAGTGGGGTCCGATCAGGTGGCGCCATTGGAAAGAATGGAATAGGAAAATGTAACAACAATGGCCTATTACTGATGAAGACATGTGCGGCTCATGACCTGATCATCATCAATACCATCTTCCGCCTGCCTACTCTCAAAAAGACATTGTGGATGCACCCATGCTCCAAGCACTGGCATCTCAATGATTATATCATTGTACGGAGGAAAGACAGACAGGATGTAAGGGTAACCAAGGCCATGCCGAGTGCTGACTGCTGGACTGCCCATAGACTCATCATCTCTAAAATTAAGCCTCCACATCAAGCCAAAGAGGCGCCCACAGGGTAACAAAGTTGTGATGAAAAAGATCAACGTCGGTAAACTGAGGAATCCCAACACAGCAGCTTCACTAGCAGATCTTGGCAACCAACTTTCAGAGCTGCAATTAGATGGAAAAACTGAGAAGGACTGGGAACGCTTCTGGGATTATGCAGTCTTCTGCGCTTAAGGTTCTTGGACCCTCACACAGGAAACAGCAGGATTGGTTTGATGAAAACGATGAATTGCTGAAAACCACCACTGTGTTTATCCCGTCAACAGCTAAGAAAAATGCTTTCAACAACACTCGCAGGATCGTACAGAGCAAGCTTCGCAAGATGCAGGACTCCTGGTTTGCTAAAGCAGATGAAATTCTAAATTTTGCTGATGGAAACAATGCCAAATGGTTCTATGAAGCCCTCAGATCCTTGTGAGGACCTCAGCCCTCAGGGAGCTCCCCCATACTGGACTCAGATGATGAACTCTCATAACTGAGAAGACTCTGATTCTACAGTGTTGGGCTTAGCACTTCCAATCCATGCTGAACTGCCCATCCTCCATCAATAACGAGATAGAATGCCCCAGATGGATATCAACTACAGCCTGGACGTCCCACCATCAGAGGGTGAAACCTTACAGGCCATCAGCCAGCTATCCAGTGGCAAGGCCCCAGGATCTGATGCAATCCCAGCAGAAAACTATAAGGCTGGTGGTGCAGTACTTGTTCACAAATTCACTCAGCTGTTCCAGTTCTTCTGGAATCAAGGTTTCATTGCTCAGGAACTAAAAGACGCATCCATTGTACACTTTTATATAGGAAAGGATACAGACAAGTCTGCAATAATCATAGAGGAATATCACTGTTTTCCATCGCAGGCAAGATCCTTTCACGAGTGTTGCTGAATCGCCTGATTGACCATCTGGAATCGGGTCTACTACCTGAGACACAGTGCGGTTTCCGTAAAGAGCGTGGCATGGTGGACATGATCTTTGCAGGTCGACATCTCCAGGAGAAGTGTCAAGAGCACAATCGTGAACTGTACACCACCTTCGTGGATCTCCCCAAGGCTTTTGACACTGTCAATCATGAAGGCCTGTGGCGCATTATGTTAGGATGTGGGTTCCCTGACAGATTTACCCTGATGGTACATCTGTTCCACGACAGCATGATGGCTCGTGTGCTGGACGATGGAGAAGCTTCAGAGGCCTTTCCTGTCACAAACGGCGTCAAGCAAGGGTGCGTGTTGGTACCGACCCTGTTCAGCATAATGTTTTAAGCCATGCTGTTAGACGCCTTTCATAACAGTTCCGTGAGAATCAGCCTGAGATACAGGACCGATGGGAAACTGTTCAACCTGCGACGACTCCAGGCTGTCACCAAGATAAAGGAGACTGTGTTACGAGAGCTCCTTTTTGCTGATGACTGCTCTGTATGCTGGATCAGAGCAAGAAATGCAAGCCAGCATGGACAAATTCGCAGCAACTTTGGGCTCCTTATCAACACAAAGAAAACCGAAGTGATGCACCAGCCAGCTCCGAAAGCCCAACCTCAAGAGCCCACATCACATTGAAGGGACAAAAGCTGCAAGCAGTGGACCAATTTACATACCTTGGCAGCACCCTCTCCCGCGCAGTGACAATTGACATCAACAGGATCGCCAAGGCAAGCTCTGTAAGCCTTGCTACAAAGCTCAAAGTCTACCGGGCAGTAGTGCTAACTACTCTGATATATGCCAGTGAAACTTGGACTGTATACAAGAGGCACGCTAGGCAACTGAATCCTTTCCATATGATTTGCCTACGCAGACTTCTGAGGATCAGGTGGCAGGACAAGGTGCCAGACACAGAAGTCCTCTCCAGAGCAGGCCTCTCGTCAGTTCACACCCTGTTGATGTAAGCCCAGACACGCTGGGCAGGCCATGTTGCAAGGATGCCAGACCACCACATCCCCAAACAGCTCCTCTATGGTGAGCTGTCTCAAGAAAAGCGATCTTGCGGGGGACAAAAGAAACAATACAAAGACGCTGAAAGCCTCTCTCAAGTCCCTGGATAATCGATACCACCTTCTGGGAAACTCTGGCACAAGATTGATCAACATGGCGCACGCTGAGCCACCAAGGCTGTCAGAAGGAGAATCACCGCACAAGAGAAGCGTGCACTCCATAAAACCAGAGCTGCAAATGCTGCAACTGTAGTGCCCACACATGTCTGCCCGGTATGTGGCAGAACATTTCGTGCCCGTATCGGTCTTAAAAGCCACCTGCGGACACACCATGGACAGCCAACAACCTATTGGATGTCAAGGTCCTCTTTGAAAGCGATGGATGAACAACAACAACAATTTACTTTTTAACTATTTAAATTTGAAAAATTGTTCCTTACAATATTTCAGAGTGTATAATAAAGATGTAATATATCAGGATTGATCATTTTTCAAAAATACTGTATATACCATAGCTTGCCCCAAGACATGTAACATTTTTGCCTAAATTTATGAAGAAATCTGATTTTATTGGATAGGTTTTATAACAGAAAGTAGATGATATTGTTTTTTTTTTCAAATTTGTATTCTTTTTTTCATTTATGTAGCAAAAAATAAAAAACCCAGTGGTGGTCAAATACCACCAAAATAAAGCTCTATTAGCATTTTTCTTCCTCCAAACATGGCAAGTCGAGTTAAAGAGGGAGTCCCGCGAAAAAAAAAATTTTAAAAGTCAGCAGCTACAAATACTGCAGCTGCTGACTTTTAAAATAAGGACAATCACCTCTCCCAGGGTCCAGCGATGTCGGCACCCGAGACCGAATCGTCCCTCGGTCCTCGGGTGCTGCCGCCGCCATTCTCTGTAAGGGAATCAGGAAGTGAAGCGCTGCGGCTTCACTTCTCGGTTCCCTACTGTGCATGCGCGAACTGCGCTGCGCTTCCTAACTGGCCCCCGATGTCTCTGGGACCCGTGTGTGTCCCAGCAGACAGGGGATGGGAGGGGGCGTAGACTCCTGTGGGAGTCTATGCCGGAAGTGGGTGCAAATACCTGTCTTAGACAGGTATCTGACCCCCCTCCCCCCTGAAAGGTGCCAAATGTGACACCGGAGGGGGGGGTCCGAAAAGCGGAAGTTCAATTTTTGTGTGAACCTCCGCTTTAATGCCAAAGAGCTTAGTTTTGTTCTCATCTCACCACAGCACTTTCTCCAAATCCTTCTCTGAATCATTTAGATGTTCATTGGCATGACTGTACATGTGTTCATTGGCATGACTGTACATGGCGGGGGGGGGACCCGCCATGTTTGGAGGAAGAAAAATGCTGACTATGACCCTAAGAACACCATCCCTACAGTCAAGCATGGAGGTGGAACATTATCCTTTGGGGCTATTTCTCTGCTAAAGGTACAGACCGACTTTGCCGCATTGAGGGGCCAATGGATGGGGTCATGTATTGTAAAATCTTGGATGAGAACCTTCTTCCTTCAGCCAAAACACTGAAGATGGGTCATGGATGGGTCTTTCAGCATGGCAATGACCCAAAACATACCGCCAAGGCAACAAAGGAGTGGCTCAAGAAGAAGCACATTAAGGTCATGGAGTGGCCTAGCCAGTCTCCAGACCTTAATACTGAAGAAAATGTATGCAGGGAGCTGAAACTTCTAGTTGCCAAGCCACAGCCAAGAAACCTTAAGGATTTAGAGAAGATCTGTAAAAAAGAGTGCACCAAAATCTCTCCTGAGAGGAGTGCAAACCTGGTCACTAACTACAAGAAACGTCTTACCTCTGTGCTTGCCAAATAGAATTAAGTTAGGTTTTGCTTGGGGATCAAATACTATTTTTAATCACTGAACTGCAACTCAATGTATAATATTAGTATCATGCGTTTTTTCTGGATTTCTGCTTGATATTCTGTCTATATCATTTAAAATATACCCATGATAAAAAATTATAGACCCTTCATTTCTTTGTAAGTGGGCAAACTTACAAAATCTGCAGGGGATCAAATAATTATTTTCCCCACTATATATGGTGTAGAAACATTGATGTATACAATGTGTATAAGATTTTATTTACAAAGTTTTTTTCCCATGCCATGACATGACAACTAAGGTTCTATCTTTAAAAATATGTTCAAAGTCCCCCAAAAAATGCAACATTTTCATGCAAAAACATCTGAAAAAAAATCTTAATTGTTAGATTGGCAATCTCTTGAACATTTGTAATTAATAGTTTAATATTAGGGCTACTTGAAATTAAAGTGAAAAATAAAAAAACAAGAACAAAATAAAAAGTGTTGTTTCTAGTTTCCCTTTCCTGAGATTAGTCTCCCTATGACCGATCACAGTGATCTGAAGATACAGAGGACAGCTCAGTTCCCTGGTATAAACAACCGCCCGATGGTGCTTTATCCAGTGCCATAGATAGCAGTTAGGGTTAAATATTATATTTCTGGGTGTGGTATAATAAATGATCAGAGTAGCCTGTCTTGCTGGCATAGATAAGGCATGAGATGCACATTTGGCTAGATTCCCAGATAGGACCAGGGCTTATCATAGTTTGAATAACTTTTTTTTAATAGAATAAACATAAAGAAATAAAATCCTTTTTAAATAGGACTTATTTCTTTAAAAGTAAAAAATGACATTCAGGGTGATTGTACAGGCTAAATATGAACATGGATATTTCTCTATATATTTTTTTTCACTGTTAATATGGAGGTTTTCTTTCTTTTTGCAACCATCCTGGAAGGGGTGTGCCCCATGTAGATTCTGAGAAGTGTTTATTACACGCCAATGTTTATTGATACACCATGAATTCTCAGAAGGGTTTGCCCCTTTACTGCTCAAGTAAAGTTCACCTCCTGAGTGCAGCATGCCATGTTATATACTTACCTTCTTTCCTGTTCTAGCAACTTCACTGTGTGGTTTTGCCGCCCCTACACCGCACATCTTTTGTAGCAAAAGTGTCCTTGATGGATCCTTGAACACTATGCGGGGTTCCATCACATGTGAACGCTAAAGCCTTGTACACGCGATCAGATTTTCCAACGGGAAATGTGTGATGACAGGCTGTTGGCGGAAAATCTGACCGGGTGTACGCTCCATCGGACAATTGTTGTCGAATTTTTAGCGAACAAATGTTTAATTGCAGGTTTTAAAATTTTCCACGGACAAATGTCTATTGTCGGATTTTCCGAGCATGTGTACACAAGTCCGTCGGACAAACGTACAAAGTACAAACACGCATGCTCGGAAGCAAGGACGAGCCAGAAGTGGTTGGTCTTTTAAACTAGCGTTCCTAATGGAGTATTAACATTCGTGACATGGCAAATTATGAAATCTCGAAATGCAGCGCACAATTCTCTTCTTCTTTAATGGGATAATAATGAAGCTGTTTTGCTGGTGATACTGATGGAGTTATTACAAATTAATTTTCAAAGACTTTTTTTTTTCTAGTGATATCAAGAATAATATTATTATGCTTTTTTTTTCTTTTTCTTTTTTTATTTGGGCAAGTTACCACAACACCATTATCCCGTAGTTTTTAAGATCAGACATACAACTATGTTGGTGTCCCTTGTCAATTTTACATTGTATTTTTTAAAATGTAATTGCCTACTACCAAACTGTCATTTGAAGTAAAACACATAGCCAAGTATTATTCTCCACAATTTTTTTTATTGTGCATTAAAAAAAGAAAACAAATAAAATTAGACATGCTATCTGCCAATAGAACGTAACCAAAAAGTGCATTCTATGCATCCAAAAATATAGAAAATATACCAAATCAAATCATTATTCAACCAAAAAAATAATGTCAAAGTATTAACTCCAAGGCCAACAATAAAAAACGTTATAATTGGCCTTGGAGTTATTGCGTTGACATTATTATCCGATTCCACAACATGTCTGGTTGACGAACGGCCATTCAGAAACGAACTGAAAAGCATGAAATGAAAAGCGCAAACTGAAAAGCGCTAAATGAAAAGCGTGAAAAGAAAAGTGTGAATCAACACTCACCAAACTTCTATTAACACAAAATTAGCAGAAGGAGCCCAAAGGGTGGCGATAAAGAGCTGAAAAACTATGTAGTACGTCACTACGTTAGTGATTGTTGGCCAACAATTGTGTGCCGTTTGTGCGCAAGACAAGTTTGGGCCAACGCCCTTCGGACAAAAGTCCACGGTTTTGTTGGCGGAAAATCTGATTGTGTGTAGGAGCCAGCTTGGACATCTGAGTTGGAAAGTCTGTGAAAAGTTTAAAAAAGAAAATGTTTGAGGATAGAAATTTAAACTCCCCAGTGTACATTGTTATTATTTATTATGCTAATAGTTTGGGATCGGGATGTCTAACAAGTTCATATAAGTGTGATGAAGAGGTTTCCAAAAACTTTTGGCCTTATAGTGTATCTTACATTGCGTTGTGTTGTCCTACGCTAAATAGGCCAAAACTTATCAGCTTCATGCTCACACATCACAGCCTAAAACAGCATATGCACCTAACAATAAACTTCTTATATTTGGTCATTTTTGATCCGTTAAATAGAATATTGAAAGTGTTTTGTTACATCTGTTTGATAAGTAAAAAAAAAAAAGATATGTGTTGATCCTGGCAGAAATCTTGTGAGCTGATAACTTCATGTGCTCTCTGTCTGTATTGACTGTTATCAATTTCATTGTTCTCTGTGGACAAAAGAAACATGCTCCTCTGTGTTATAGACCAAGGATCTCCAAACTACGGCCCTCCAGCTGTTGCGGAACATGAGGCATTGTAAAATCCTGACATTCGCAGACATGACTAGGCATGGTGGGTATTGTAGTTTCTGAACAACTGGAGGGCCATAGTTTCGAGACCCCTGTGGGGCAGGGTTCCATAGTTCTATCTTATTTCAGTTGTCCCAAAAAAGTAAGTTCAATTAGCATTGTCATCCTAGGACAAGAAGTGCATTACTTGAAGTATCACTAGGTGAAAATAAAGGAAAAAAACATGAGCTACACAATATTACACAATAAGGCCACATTCAAACTTGCTAATAGGACCATTTGCGTTTAACTGTGGGAGACCCAGAGGGAGTTCCTTTCAATTAATGGCCACTGAAGCAGCAATTACCTGAAAATGATTGGCCCTGGACGCAGGCTGTTTGCATCCAAAAGTGATCATTCGCATATAATCACTGTATGAGCAATTACATGTGATTGACCACAAATAGTTGTGAAAGCTGTCAGCCTTCATATACGCTATATTACCAAAAGTATTGGGACGCCTGCCTTTACACGCACATGAACTTTAATGGCATCCCAGTCTTAGTCTGTAGAGTTCAATATTGAGTTGGCCCACTCCTTTGCAGCTATAACAGCTTCAACTCCTCTGGGAAGGCTGTCCACAAGGTTTAGGAGTGTGTCTATGGTAATGTTTGACCATTCTTCCAGAAGCGCATTTGTGAGGCCAGGTACTGATGTTGGACGAGAAGGCCTGACTCACAGTCTCTTCTCTAATTCATCCCAAAGGTGTTCTATCGGGGTGAGGTCAAGACTCTGTGCAGTCACAGAGGAAATTGGAAATAAAATATGAAAGGGACCATAGCGGGATATAGTTTATTTAAAAACGTGGAAAAACAGATTCCGTTTTTTATCACTAAGGCGGTAGAACGCATGCCAACTATTGAGTGCAGGCTGGGCGGCTGCCAACTTCTGTCTGGTGATCTATGCCAGAATCCTCAGCTAAGGCATCTCCAAATGTAAGCAGCCAATTGGAATCTGTTTTTACATGTTTTTAAATAAACTATATTATGCTATGGTCCCTTTCATATTTTATTTCCAATGGCTAACCGTGGTGGAGAGGAGGTTTTAAATGGAAAGGTTCCCCGTTATATCTCCTTTGGTATTCATCAAGCCTATTGATCCACAAAATCAGCTTGGTTTGACCTTTTTTTTTAGTTAAAGAAGTCATGTCCGTTTGGTCAGTAGGAATTTTAACCACACTCATTGGATGTAACCTACAAAGACATTGCATATGTTGAAGATGCACGATTTGGAATTACACTATTGAAGGACTTACAGTATGGACTTTTTGATGATTAATTAATTAGTAATTTGTTCATGATAATTGGGTATAAATTATTAATATAGTACTATTAGTGCCCCCTAGCACACAACCCCAGTCACTTAAAAAAAGTGCTCATTGCATTTTAAGGGGGGCAGATGTATTTTTATTTTCTCACTATTATACATGTACCTATAGCATGAGGTTTTCACATTTTTTGTGTGAATAGTGTTGTCTTCTTTAAAAAATAGTTAAACCAAAAGAAATCAATGGATTCTTTGCTGCTGGTAGGTATGAAATTAATAATACATTAATAAAATCATTACTATTAATCTTAACTATAAATTAATCTGATGTGTGAATCATTCATCTGGTTCATTGAATGTTTCCAGATGAGCAAGTAAACTATGTATACAGGACAAGTGGCCTATGCCAAGCTCTTCTTGATTCCACATGCACTTGGACAACCAGTGTTCCATAAATGATTAACATAGTACGAGACAAACCTTGCTCCTATATCTGACCCTGTAGTCATAAGAACTACTCCATAGTGGAGATGCAACAGCACGCCCAGATCCTTAAAGTAGAAATATGGCTTTATGTTCTGCAATCCTGTGACCCATTTTCAGCTGATAGCGGGCTAAAGCCTGCTGTCAACTGACATCACTCAGCTGGCATCCATCCAGATGCCTGGACTTGCAACTGGCTCACCCTCTCAGCTGAGCCACCGGGTGTCTGAGCCAGCTGCTCCCCAGCCCAGAGATCCAGTGAGCACTGGAGGGGAAGGGCAGAGAGCCAGTGACTGACAGCCAAGGCTCTCTGCCCAAAGCGGAGGGGAGAACCGACCGATCAGCGGTGTTTGATCGTTTAGTTCTCAGTGCAGAGGTGGCGGGGGACAGGTGCAGCATCGGATTGACTTTTGCTGACTTTTAATATATGGACACTTACCTGTCCATGGAAAGCCCGCGATGTTGGCATCGCAGCCGATTTTTGGATCGGCTGTCGGGTGCATCCGCCGCCATTCCTGGTAAGGAAACTCTGCAGTGAAGCCTTTCGGCTTCACAGCTGGTTCCCTACTGCGCAGGCGCGAAGCGAGCTGCACTTTCTAATTGGTCCGACGTTGGAGGAAGGAGGAGGGGGCCGAACTTCTGGGAGACCGGGCCATGGCCCCATCTCCTGGAAGTGGGAAACGGTACCTGTCAAAAAACAGGTGCCTGTTCCCTCCTCCCCGCTGAAAGGTGCCAAATGTGGCACTGGGGGGGAGAGGAGACGGATAAGCCGACGTTCCACCTTTGAGTGGGACTCTGCTTTAGGGGTCACTAAATCCTTCCCTTTATGGGTTAATATATTTAGATCACAAACTTACCTTTCAGTTGGATCAGCCATAAAGATTTGATATTCTTTTTCATCCTTTAAAAGTCTTTGTAGTTCTATGACTCCCTCTTTAATTGCTGGACATATGATCAAATTTTTCTAAAGATTTCATTGCTCTCTTGTTCATCAAAATTGTTACTCCCAATTTCACTTGTATCCAATCTTCTTTATGTCTCTAATTATTAGCTTCCGTTCTGAAAGGCATCAAGTCATCAATCTCTGAAAAAAAATTGTTGTAGGTTTCAGTTTGGTGCATTTGTCGTCTCTAAAAGAATTGATTTTGTTGAAATGTTTAAATAATGATTTTTTAAACATGAATTGCTCACAAATAGTTTTACCTGTATGAACGTGTTCAATTTGTTTAATATGTAAGATGATGCAAATTTTAACATTTTGCTTCCTCACCTGGCAAACTAGGTGTACTTATATCAGTGAAAACCTCTTAAAACAGAAAGTATTCACATATCTCATGCCATCCCATATCCCAAAGATAAGAGAATTTTTCCTCATTTCAAGACAGTGGGTGGGTGCAATGATAAACGAATGAATGCGGCGCTAGCAACTAAATCACACTTGGATAATAAGTGTATATCTGTAGAAGGAAATCAATATATATAGAATGTGAAAGAGTACAAAGGCAATCACAAATTGATAATATAAACAATCAAAAGAGAAAATTACAACTGCTGCATGAAGTGCTGGACTAGAACATGTGACATAAACAGCGCTATCAACTAGAATGATCTAGGAAGACATAGCGCCAGTAATAGCATAAAGTGACTGTGACTATAAAAAAATATATATTAAAGTGACACGAAAGACTCAAATAGAGGTATAGATTCCCTAGGAGAAATCCCCACTGGTCAGCGATGGCAGACTTTCAACCTTTCAGCCTATATGGAACACACTCAGTCACCTGGAATGTTGCAGTTTCTACAGGCAAATCGGATGGGAACTGGATCGTTTGCCAATGATGGGTACTTGGGGATAAAGGACATCACATTCCACCCAAAAAGTAAAAGGAAGAAAACATGGTGAAGTACCGTAGAGTAAATGGTCAGGCGCGTATAGCAGCGCTACTTACAAGACAAAAGCTGCAAACAGGCATTCAGAATACTTCTGCGATCGCCGCTCTTATGGCGTGCGTTTCAAAGATGGCAGGAAATAGCATCACTGGTTAGGTCGTGAGCCGGATATTGCCTTGACGCGTTTCGCCCCTCCTCCAGGGCGACTAGTTTAGTCCCTTATCACCTGCCTGTATGGTTATACTGCCCTGTTGGGTCCAAAACTCTTCATATAAACCATGGTTTCCATACACAGAACTGATGATGGCCAAATCGCTTAAAAACACCTATATGCAGTTTGGAATAAATGGCTGTTTTATAGGCTATATATTAGGCTACATCTGCACTATGCATCTGTATATCTGACCAGTGTAAAGCAATGATTTGCATGGCTCTGCCCACTGTCCTGAAATGAGAAACAATTCTCCTATTTTTTACATATATGTGATGGAATAAGACATGTGAATACCTTCTGTTTTAACAAGGCTTTACTGTGCTCCACACTGATGGGAGTACCCATTCTTTTGATTCTCCTCCTTTTTTGGCCCTTCTTTAAAAAAAAAACACATAATCTTATGGTTGTCGTCCTTCCTAACTTTATTTTGGGCATTTATTGGTCCATTTTTCTTCAAATCTCTGGAAGAAATCTGTTATGAATATTTATAGATTCCAAATGTTGTGTTGATGATTTTAGTTTAAATGTTGTGTATTAGGGTTCCTTCACACAGCTGTTCCTGGCCATATACAGGCCAGGTGTTTCTGTTCATCAGAGGCCGATCACTTTTACAGTGCAGGTGATGTGGTCTTGGGCTTCACGATGGAAAGCAGGAGGGGACTGAGGAACATCCGTTCCTGGATCTCCTTTGCAGTGAATTAAGCTGTTACAGCCAGGGAAGCAGCTGAGAACAATCAGTGTTTGGTTAGCTGCTTTGGAGGGCAGGGGAGACATTGTAGTCTATTAGACCCCCAATGTCTCCATAAAGTGTACGTGTCACTTGCCCAGTGTTATCAAATTGGGGTTTGTAGCCCCCTTGTGATAGCAATAAAGTTAAATTTAAAAAAAAGTAAATAAAAAAAAAAGCTAGATTATAATACCATTTAATAAAAACCAAATTAAATGTAACCCCCAATGCCCTACACACCCACAAATGCAAACACACGCACAGGGTGCGCACATGTGAGGTATTACTGCGAACACTGGAGTGAGAGCAATAATTCTATCACCAAAGCTCACATTTAACGTTAAACTGATGACCGTAAAAGGCTTTCAAAGCATCACCTATGGAAATTTTAGAAGACCATAGTTTGTAACAACATCACAGGTGCACACAATTTAAGACTCGACATGCTTAGTATCTATTTACTCGATGCAACCCCATCTTTTATATTTCACCAAAAAATTAGGTATGATATTGTGTTTGCACTATAATTCATTTTATTATATTTTTTCCAGAAAATATGTATTTGATAAACAGTAGTGCAAAAATTGGGCAAAAATTGGGCAACATAAAAAATTTATTTTTATTCTTCAGGGTCTCTGCTTTCAGGAAATATATAATGTTCTTGGAGTTCTAAGTAATTTTAGGCCAAAGAAATGTAAAAGTATGCAAAAAAATTAAAAAATTGCTCTAGAGTCAAAGTAGTTAATTATTTCCCTCGTGTATCCGGAGTTGCATCTGTTTGAAATTTCTTTTTTTTTTTTCTCAACAATTTCTAGTTCTGTTTTATTCAGTCTATGTTGTATACTTTTCTCTAAATTGATGAACTCTTCCTTCTGCGTATAAGGTTCCAGCTTTTGTATAAGAGTTTTCTTGCTGTTCCAGCTTTTGTATAAGAGTTTTCTTGCTGTCCCCTGTATCTAATAATTGCATCTTTCTTGCTCTACAATAAACGCAATAACTTTAATAGAAAACCCATGTAACATGTAATACCACTTATCTTGCAATTGGTCATATGCTAGATCAAAAGATAAAGTCTTATTGATAATTAGTCCTTTAGGGATTACAACACACACAAGATTT
Source organism: Lithobates clamitans (assembly GCA_037952925.1). Classification (NCBI taxonomy): domain Eukaryota; kingdom Metazoa; phylum Chordata; class Amphibia; order Anura; family Ranidae; genus Lithobates; species Lithobates clamitans. The sequence continues at coordinate 656,401 of JBBGZY010001155.1, forward strand.
TTTTCTTAAGTTGCAGTTTACCATAGGTTTTTAGTTTTCTGTTTCCGCAAAAATTTCTGTTTTATAAGTCATCCTTATTTCATGGCATTGTGTTACATTGTGTGGAATATTATGACTTTTAAATGGCTTTATTCTTCTCTACCTCAGTGTGTAATTTTTGAATGATCGTTTATTGCTCATAGATGTTACGCAGCAAAGATATTGGAGATGAAAATCTATACGTTAATAAAAAGCTGAATCTTGATATGAGCTATGCAGGCAGCACCAAACGCAGAGTCAATTAGCCACAGTTCATACAACCTCTAACAAACTCTGGAGAAACCTTGGTTGAGAATTGCTGTTCTACAGTAGATCAATGAGATAAGATAGACAGGGCATTCTGTCTGAACAATGAAATACATGTAAAAATGTCTGTACAGAAAGGCTGGTTAAATAAAGGATATTGTTGTGTTAGACAGATATTCCCTAAGATCAAATTATTTAATTTCTATCATTGTTATTAGGGAAGCGCCTTTGGTTCGGTCCTAGAACCTTTAGCCTATTTGGCCTCCTAGTCAGATGGAGCCAGGTATAGAAGCAGTATTTCTACCCCTTTTATATATGACAGCTTCCCGCTGTCACTAGTTCCTAAGGAAGCCACGGTTGCTTGCACTTGCAGCGTCCCCAGGAACCACTTACATCACAGGGAATCACTGCCCCTTTTAGGTAAAGAATCAGGGATAGCAGTGACAAGACTGTATAAATATGGCCACATGAAGGGGGTAAAACCTTCCAAAGGTCAAGTAGTTAAAGTGGTTGTAAAGGCAGAAGGTTTTTTTTATCATAATGCATTCTATGCATTAAGATAAAAAGCCTTCTGTGTGCAGCAGCTCCCTCCCCCCTCAGGCCCCCTAATACTTATCTGAGCCCCCTCTCTATCCAGCAATGTTGTAGGATTATCTTGGCTGCCCGGGACTTCCCTCCTCATTGGCTGAAAGAGCAGTGTGGCATCATTGGCTGCCGCTGATTTCTAAGTCAGTCAGCCAATGGAGAGAGAAAGAGGGTGGGGATGGGCCGCAGCTCCATGTCTGAATGGACGCAGGGAGCTGTGGCTCGGCCCGGGTGTCCCCATAGCAAGCTACTTGCTGTGGGGGGCACTTGTCAGGAGGGAGGGGCCAGGAGTGCCGAAGATGGACCTGAGAAGAGGAGGATCTGGGCTGCTCTGTGCAAAACTACCACACAGAGCAGGTAAGTATAACATATTTATTATTTTAAACAAAAAAAAAACGAGGAGACTTTACAATTACCTTAGGGCTTCCCATGACATCACTGGTTTCCAAGGCTTGCACCCGTGGCTTCCTTAGAAACCAGTGACAGCTGGAAGCTGTCATATACTATAGGAGTGGTAGAAATACTCTTCTATTTATGATACATGGCTTTTTGTGAGGTTATCCAGTTATTTTTACAAATATGGGAAAGGCACAGGTGTTCTGCTTCCCCAATCTAAGCTTTGAAAGTGTAATCTCTATAACTGATTCATTTGCGTGAGATGGCTATAGTTTACAATCTCAGCAGTGTTACCAGACAGTGACTTGATCCAAATAACATCTTGTAGACTGTAGAAAGCTTTAATCGAAAACTTGTGATGATCTTCACAGATGTACATCATATACAGTAGGTCATCAAATCATTATATGTGCTCAGAACAGAAACTAAAGACACACTGGAAATAGGGTGGGACTAGCTATACAGCGCATCTCCTAGCTACATCTGTTGCCATCTGTTAATGCAATTTTGCCACACCCACCATTCACTGCAGCATGCCTGGCGCATAGCATTATTACTCTCCTTGATGCAGCTAAAGGTGTCCCAGGTCTTTTACAACCCTTTAGATTATACTACAAAAAAAATTGCCATACACCACTTAAATGTTTGGGTTTGAAGAAAAGGTGGCAAACCTAGATGTGAATGTCTGTTGCAGCATGGGCTCCATGGGCAAATCCATGCCACTTTCATGAAGAGACTAGAGTGTGCAATGTCAGCACACTACACCATTGTTCACTGGGGGCTTTGGGGAGAAACTGAGGGGCCCCTTCTGCTGTAGCATTGTAGATATTTGCCAGCACACCAAGGATCAGCACAAGGTGGCGTCCAAACAGTTTATTTTTTTGCATGATCACAACACAAAAAGGTGCAACGTTTCGGAGTCACACAGGACCCCTTCATCACATGCCTGACGAAGGGGTCCTGCGTGACTCCAAAACGTTGCACCTTTTTGTGTTGTGATCATGCAATAAACTAAACCATTTGGATGCCATCTTGTGCTGATCCTTGGTGTGCTGGCAAATATTTACATTGTGACTTGAACCAGTATCCAGCTGGTTGCTGCTGCAGCAACCAAACCTTTAGAACTTATACCAGGAACGTGTGCGATGGGAATATGGAACATCCCTTCTGCTGTAGATCTGTAGATGCCTACAGCTGTACCCTTGGGACTGGTGAGCGGGCTTTTTGTCCATCATTCTTAATAAAGCGGCACAAGGTTCTGCTTTGCCTTGGGAAGGGGGGTGGGGGGGGCACAAGAAAAAAAAGCCTGCTGATTGTGTGTGTGTATATATATATATATATATATATATATACACATTCATACACATGTGTGTGTTTGAGCATTTGGGTGCACACCCTAATGCAATAGGTTGCACACACCTATGTTTGTCATCAATTCGTGGAAATACTTTAAAATACTATTTTCTTTCAGAGAAATACTGCTTCTTCTATGTCCCAGGTACAGAGGAAATCCCAGCACCTAGAGACCTAGAACCTAGCGGTAATCACTTTAGTAATGGTGTCTACTACAATGAGTTCCAGCTACCATGGGGATCGACCAGGTATGGCACATACATACTTCCAATGATCCAAGCTGGACCAATGTAACTATGTAAAAATATCCATACCCAAATGTCTACTTTAGAAGTTTGCCATTTAGGAAAAATTGGACAATCTGCACAGTAGAGTAGAGACAGGTCAGAGGGGATCACTTTAATGCAGATGGCCAGCTTGAACACCTATTGCAATATATTGGAATTAAGAATCCCTGAATTTTAAAGGGTTAAGTTACAGAAAAAATGTAAATGTGAACTAACACCAAACAACCCTAATCCCCCTACCCCCATCCTCCATCTCTGCTGTATTTACCTTACGTCAGCATTTCCAGGATGGACCAGATGAATTCTGATTGTGACTGCGCTGACCAATCAGAATGCATCTGGTCTGTCCTAGAAGTGCTGATGAAGAGGAGAGAGAACAGCGGAAATTTCAAATGCCTAGACCACTGGACTGGCTGTGGGAGCCCTGCCAGCTCAGGAGAGGGGGTGTGGCCGGTGTTAGATCACAAAAGTTTTCTAAGAATTTGTAAGGGTGTATGTTAGCGTGTAGAGGGTTAGCTTAGAATGTTTAGGGTTAACATGTGCTTACACCCCTTTAGAATTTCATACATTGTGTATATATGGAAGATATTTGAGACCCAAGCATGGACTTATCTCCCTTTCTACTGCATAGTGCAGGTCAGAGATTGAAAGGCCAGTGATGCATGAAGTTGCTGGATTATTTTTCAATAGGAGA